>JAWDJE010000001.1:460580718-461780718 GCA_035047345.1 Bradypodion ventrale
AGCATCAAACTCTCATGCCTGCTAGTATGAAGAAACAGAGTTCCCAGAAGAAGCATTTGCACTATCACAGAAGTATATGAACAACTGTTATAAATATTGTACACCTTTTCCAGGTCATTCAAACATTTCCATTGAAAATTCTTACTGATTTTCAATAATAAAAAATTACAATACTTCTCTTTGCCACTGTTTTACTGCTGTTGCTATCGTTGCTAAGCTGCTGTTCCTGATGCTGTTATCATCATCATTATTGCTGGCTTTTGGGTGAACTTCTCTTTCTGTCCAAGCATTGTAAACTTCCTTCCTTGTTCATTTGGGTCTATAAGAAGGAAACCCTTTCCTTCTGTGGATCATACACCCAAATGTTTCACATTCCTTTTGATGTGGACATTAAAGCCCAAACAACAGACATTTTCTTTTGCACAGTAATAAGGCTTTTGTGATGGTGCCATATGCTTTACAATCAAGAGACTGTCAAGACATAACCCACTCTGGTTTAAAGAATATAATATTTATCATACTTCACAGATACTGGGTTCTCCTAAATAAAATGCCTTTACTTCTCCATTCACTGTAGTAAGGGGTAAGATGGCACTCATAGAGTAGCAAATGCAGACATGAAAAACCAAGAGAAGAAAAATGGTAACCTTATAGCACAAGAGACCACAACATGTGAGAATACCATAAATGCTAATCTCTTTCCTTTATAGTAGCTTTACATAGTAGTTGTCAATAGGTTCTGTTAAGATTTATAGCTAGCCCAATATGATTGATGTGTTATGCTATTAAGAGTCTAAACGACACTCAAGAAAGCACATTTTATTACTTCGCGTGAACTCTTTCTTATCCATCTATTTAATTGAAGTCTCTGATATTATCAATTATTCCTGACAACATTATTGCCTTTCTTTTTCAATTTTCAGTCCTACACTTAGATTTCAGTCCCCCAGTTTAATTGTAGCTCTCTTCAATGTAAAATCCCAGATGGCTAAACTTTAGTAAACTATCATCTGCAGTTGACATTTATTTTGATTATTACTGCTTGCATTTCACACTCAGCCAGTTATTTCAGTACTGTGTCATTGCAGGGTAGCATCTCATAATTTGGCTTCTGCAGACAGTGGTGGTAGTTTAGCAAGTTGTTTGAATGCAATATCAGACTGAGTGCAGTTTCAGATTACTACACCAGCGTAGTGTAGCAGAGAAAGTGGCAGACTAAGAGTCATGAAACCTTGCTTCAAATCATTGCTTGGTAAAAGTAAAGGTTGCCCTTGCTTGAAAGCAAGTCGTATCCAACTCTAGGGTTCAGTGCTCATCTCTATTTATAGCTAAAGAGCCAGCACTGTAAAGTAATTGTTTCTTTTTTAAAAATATTATTCTACCATATGAATTGTTTTATTGATTTTTAAGTGGTTTTATTATATGTTTCACAATATAGATTTTTAATGTGCCAAATGGTGTACAAATGTTCCTAGACAAAACTAGTAATAAACCTTTATATGCATAGGCATAGTTATACAAGGAGATCACAGGGTAGAGCACATGTGTAGAGCACATATAGTAGGGATGCAAATCCTTGCTTATTTCACTCCTGTAGATGAGGGGTGGGGGGTGGGGGGCACAAACGTTTTCTTGCCACTCAGTGAATTTACATCGATTTACTTATTTTGAATTTCAGGACCTTTCTCTCCACCAAAAAAAGTAAAAGCACACAATCTTCTATTCTGTGCAAAATTAAGCATGGAAACAGGAGGTTACAGGCTCAAAATGTGTAATCTCTAGTGATGTCAATCCTTGGCACCTCCAGGTGTTCTGGAACTTCATTCCCAGAAGCCCTGATCAGCAGGAGTACTAATCAGGGCTTCTGGGAATTGAAGCCCAAGATCACTTGGAGTGCCAAGGTTCGCCATCACTAAGATAGGTCAAGGTAAGCATTTTTTTCTAAGAACCTGGAGAGCTATTGACAATCCAAATTGATAATATTGGCCTTGCAGGACCAAGAGCTTGACTTAGTAAAGGCACCTTCCTAAGTTCTTAAACATGTGCTTTCAAATACTGAGGTCTCAAAGTATTTAATCTTTTAAAATTGTCATTAAAATCTTGAACTTTGGTACCTTCATCAGTTTCTTCATCTGTAGAATCACCACACTTGAAATTAGTAGGAGCCATCAAGTTAAGTCGACACACTACTTACCATAGTCTCATGTGAAACATAGAGACCTTGCTTTTTAAAACTACCATTTGCCATTTAAAGCTTCAGATAACTGGCTTATGTGAAGCCAATTAAGGTCCTCTTTCTGCTGACCTTTCAGTAGCAGATAAAGACTTTTCTTTATTAGCAATTAAGTAGTACAGAAGAAAGGAGGCTTATTGTGGCATGCTGCACAATTTTGGTCATTTTTTGTTGTGCCTCTGAAGTGTTTTTAAATTGCTAGTGTTTTGAAAACTATATGTTTAATATTTTATAATGTTACTATTGTGCTTTTGGTTACTTCTCTTTTTAACCATTTATAAGCTACTTTGGGGCACTTTTATCAGGTGAAATGCAGCAATGAAATGAAGTGAATGGATGAATGAATATGTAATTTACTTAATATTTCTGGAAGTTGTAAAGAAGCTGCTATGCCTTACTGGAAGTAGAATATAGATATAGATATTATGCTTCCAATAAGGCATAGTAGCTTCTTTACAACATCTACATATATTAAGTCAATTACAGAATCTATATCTATAAAAAGGTGCTTGGGCCGTGTGTGTCTGGCATGCGCGGCTACACCTGGCCCAACCATCCTGTACCAAGCTGCCCACACTTACCTCATGACCCTGCGAGCTTTGCCACAAGGGTCTGAAATCCAAGAGTGGGGCAAACATCCCACTAACCTGAATGGCACTCTGTTCTTGGCCTTTGTCTCCCGGAGGGAAGCCATCCCCACGGCCCCTAGGACGAAGGCCAGCGCCGGCCTTGCCGCAGCTTTGATGGGGTTGCAGGGAGGAGGGGGATCCCCTCTTCTCCCCATGGCTGGCGCCAGCCTCGCCACAGCTTTGGTGGGGTAGCGGGGAGAAGAGGGGGAGCCCATCTTCTCCCCCGCACAACTGCCGCTTCCCTCAGGGAGACGAAGACTGAGAACAGTGCTCCATTCTTGGCCTTCACCTCCCGGAGGGAAGCAAGCCCCTTCCATGGGGGGCAGGGGCTGAAGGCACTGCTACCTTCATCCCCCTCCCACCTAGGGAAGTGAGCCACCTCTCTGGGAAGCAAAGTGAGAGAATGGCGCTCCGTTTTCTGCCTTCGCCTCCCAAAGGGAAGTGAGCGCCTTCCACATTCGGCCCTTGCCTGTCGGAGAAGGGGCTTGCTTTCTTCAACAGACAAGGGCCGAATGCAGAGCACACACACACCTCTCTCTCTAACACGGACAAACACCGGGCACCCCTGCCTTGCCAGGCAATTATCTGTGTGTTGGTGGTTGGGGTGGTTTTGGGGGATGTGTGCGCACACACCCCAAAACCACCCCAACCACCAACACACAGATAATAACTGCCTGGCAAGGCCAGGCAAAAAATGCTAGTATGTGAGATTATATGACCATTTTAAAAGATTAACAAAACAATAGCAATAGCAATTACATGTATATACTGCCCTATAGCACTTAGTACACATTCTGGGCAGTTTAGCATTTTGCCCCTAACATGCTGGGCACTCATTTTAACAACCTCAGAAGGAAGGAAGGAAGGTGGAGTCAACCTTGAGCCCTGTCAAAGCTCCAACATTCCAAGAGTCATAGAAGGAACAGAAATCCTCTTTGTTGGAAAGACCTGGACAATGTTTTTACCGAAAGAACATAAGAACATCCTTGCTGGAACAGGCCACAGCCCATCCAGTCCAGCATTCTGTCTCACACAGTGGCTCATCATTTGCTTCAGGGTATTCGCAAGCAGATGCCTACACCTGCTTAGGATTCCCTGGAAATGGCATTGAGAGATATCTTGCCTATCTCTCCAACCCGGAGGTTGTCCTTAGGTATCCATATTTATAGCCATTGATACCCTTGTCCTCCATGAACTTGTCTAATCCTTTCTTAAAGCTGTCAAGACTGTCTTAATAATGATGTAACCAAACAACTGGTACATACATGCCAATCTCAGCCAACCAAATTGCCCACCAGCTACTACTTAATGGAAAACCAGATTCGAACCTACAGAAATACAACCCATGGAAAAACAAACAGGATAAGAAGGTATGAGAAATGGAAGACAAGTGATCTGACTATCCCCTTTACCACAGGAGAGTTGGAAAAGGCAATAGGCAGGTGTAAGAACGGTAAAGCAGCCAGCATGGGTGAGATTCAGGTTGAGCAGATCAAACATTTTGGACCAATAATGAAAAAATGGTTACTTAGCCTGTACATTAATTGCTTGAATGTAGTCCAGATACCAAAGATATAGAGAAAGGCTCGGGTGATAGCCATACTTAAACCAAGACAAGCCAGCAGAAGACTGAAAAAGCTACAGGCCCATATCTCTTCTTATATGAATTTTTAATTCTAAATTGACTGTTTGCAATAGCAAAACCCTTGCTTATACCACAGCAAAGTGGTTTCAGACACAGCAAAGATTGTACAGCACAAATTCTTAACTTAACACAGTATATAGAAAATGGTTTTGAACTGAAGGAAATCACAGGGGTAGTGTTTATAGTTTTTACTACAGCTTATGATACAGTCAACCATGCAGCCCTGCTGAAGTAAGTCTCTCACAAAAATCATAGGCTGTTTACTGGAAAACCGCAGTTTTTTTTGTCAATTTCCAAGGACAACACAGCCATTGGAGAAATCAAAGAAATGGCCTTCTGCAGCGCAGTGTGCTACCCCCCCCCCCACATGTTTAACATGTATACTAAGGATCAACCACTGCCAGATGCCACTAAGATCTTTCTCTATGCTGATGTCCTTGCAATTGCTGCAAGGCTGTTGAGATAAAACTGACTGTGGCTTTGAACTTAATGGCTATATATTATAGGAATAACCAACTGAAGCGAAACTGTCTAAAAACTCAACTCTGTGCTTTTCATCTGAAAAACCACGAGGCATCAAGAAGGTTACAGGTGAACTGGAATGGCACCAGGCTCGAACACTAAGACACCCCCAAATACCTGGAAGTTACCCTGGATCGAACTCTCACTTTCAAGACCCACTGCCTAAATACCAAACAGAAGGTTTTTCCCAGAAACAATATTTTGAGGAAAGTAACAGGCACAAATTGGGGTCCCCAACCACACACATTAAGAACTTCTGTGCTAGCTTTATGTTACTCTGCAGGAAAGTATGCTAGTCCAGTGTGGTGCAGATCAAAGTATGCAAATCAGGTAGATGTAGCCTTAAATGAAACAGTGAGAAAGTGGGGTTTCCCTGTAGATGGTAGCCTGTGTGAATGTGAAGAAGAACAAAGAAACACCCACATGATACAATGCACATGATGCACCTCAACATGCACTGGCAAGAAGAAATGCTGTTGATGTAGTCTGATATTGGGCAGATGTCATCTAGTCCTTTTTGTTTTAGATATGTTAATTTTAGCTTTGTATGTTATTATATGCTGGTGGTGCCTCTGACACGAATAAATAAATAAATAGGCACTGGTTGGTTTTAGTTTTGCTGCTAAATGTTTGGGCACCAGGTTCTGTTTCTTTTCTTCCTGGAAAGCTCAAGGAGCCTGTGAAGAAGGCAGAAAAGCAGAAAGAAGGGAGGTTATTTCTTTTTGCTCATATTGACTTGGCATGTGTATGTGTGCACACATGTGCCTTTGTCAAAACGTCATTAAGCACATCAGCAATGTTCTAAAATATATAAAAAAGTTAAATTTAAAAAATACACTTCCCCTGTCTCTTTGCATAGGAGCAGGAGAAGTGTTGAATTTGTTGTTATCCTGAATTGTCTCTTTTATTAAGCCAAATCTTCATCATTGTCGGCTGCAACTCATATCCAAGAATACATTTTTTTTCCTGGAAGCAGGAACAATGCCATCAGTGTGAATTGTTTTATGGTGTATCCCAGCTTGCCATGAAGTGGCCCACACACAATGATCACGGAGCCATATTCAGCAGCATATATGAAAGGAGACATGGAAGATTTAACACCGGGACTGCAATGGACTGCCACAGACTTGAGGATATGGACAAGGCACGCCTTCACAGCCAGTCCATCTGGCATGGTCTCTTCTACTTCCATGACCATTGTGAATCAGAGTTCCTCCTCTTCTCATTTTGCCGTTGGGCCTAATATGATGGTTTCCAGTGGCATTTCGTCCACTGAGGGGTCCATCACCCCACCTAAAGGGACTCATCAACCTGTAGCCATTGGCCCCTTTAGGGAATTGGGTTATTTACCACTGTCTAACATTTGATGTTGAGTCACTGGCTGTACAGTCTACTCCATTACCATAGCAGGATGTTTGGCAAGACATGTATTAAGCAATTCACAGTAACAGAAATAGGGTCACGAGGTCAGTATGCCATTTGGACCTGAGGACTGCACCAAGTAGCATGTGGCTCTTTCCCACAACCTAAATTTAGGTGACATCAGCCTGCCCAAAAGTCAATTCAATCTCACCCTAAATTTGTGTGAAATTATCTTTAAGTCACAAATCTGTCATTGTTGCAAGAATATAAAGTGATAAATTTAATCTAGATACTAGGCCTAAAGTACTTTCAATACTATGGCGAAACTTTTTCCTTGGCAATTGCCAAATTGTTGCTCTACTGGGCTGCAAATCTTTAATTTGTCTGTGGTTAAAGTTTATATACCTGTGCCTCTGCAGAGTGAGACAAGGTTGCAAGTTGTTACATAGGTTTTAGCTATTGAAGAAATCAGATGTTTAAAATCTATAGCTATATCTACCTTCATCAGCAAGGGACCGGTTTGTACAGTCTCCAGACACATAAGTTACACAGAGATGTTGAGCCTTGTCATGAAAACAAAATCTATTAAAATGTATGAGCTCCTATTTTGTTTGTGTGGTTTAAGGGTATCTTACTCTATCATTGTGGATCCTGCTAGGAGATGGGAAAACTTAAAAAAGGAAGAATAGAAACAAGGAAATGAATCAGGTATCAGGTCAGCAGTGGGGAGAGACTAGCTTCATGTGTCTGATTATGTCAGAAGCAGAAGCAACATCTGGTTATTATTATTATTATTGTTTCTTTTTTGTGTGTTCAAGAACTCTAATCTACTTGCCCTAATCCTCTTAGAGCATCTGCTCTATCAGACTTTTATCTGATCTCTCTGTCTCCGAAACAAGCTGTCTGGGCTCCTCACATATGAATTGCATTTGGCCCTTTAGAAAAGCACTACCTTTGCATCTTTTTATCCAAAGTAGGACTATTTGGGTTCTCTGATTTCACCCTATCATTTGCCATGTAAAATTTTGTGTCTTTTACCATGCCTACCTGATGATTGTTGAATAATCATTATTCTTGGTAGGGACTGGAGTCCCTTCTTCTCTGTAAGTGTTCCAGAAATCCAATCAGATGGGGATTGCTATAATGTATCCCTAAAGAGCTGCAAAGCTTTCTTGGAAACAGCAGATGACAAATATAAATTGCAATAAAGATTCATTGATTATTTTTTCCATGTGAAGTAGCATGTTTTCACACCTAGGCTTTTGGGGACCTTAACACGACATTATTTCAAAGAATTCCGTGAGAACTGGAGTGATGTGATAGTATTGTGGCTATGATGCAACCATTGAATAAGGTACACCATCCTTCTGTTTAACCTCCACCTCCATCTAGGAGAAGTGGTTCCTATTTTTTTTGGCCATGCCCCACCTAAGCATCTCTAACCCCCCCCCATCCCCAGTGAAAATTCTTATTACTGAAAAAGTGAACTCCTGTTCGTGTGGAGCAGGAGTTCTCAACCTTCGGCCCTCAGGCCTAATTCAGCTCATGGAGCTCATTAATTCAGGCTGCAGTGGCCACCCGGGCACCTCTTGAACTGCCCAACACCACCAGAAGTTGAAATACATCACTTACTGCAGCAGCCGTGGTGGTGGCAATCTCACCATTTTTGTGGCTGCTTGCACAGCCTCTGCTGCTTAGCCTCTGCTGCTTCCCAGTGTGGCAGGAGACTTTTCAGAGGATGTACACTCTTTAGGAATTTTCTTCCACTTCTCTGGTGCGTTTTGGAACCTAAATCACAGCAGTTGGCTACTTCTGGTGCTGGGCAGAGCTTATTTCAGCACCTGGGTTCATGCCATGGAAGCAGGAAGTCTCCAATTACCACAGATTAGCTGCCAAAGTGCAGCAGAGAAGCAGAGAAAAATTCACAAAATGGAGCGAATAAGCTCTGAAAAGCCTCCCACTGCCCTGGGAAGCTGTGCAAGCAGCCGCTAAAGCAGGGCTGTCACCGCCGCTGTCACCACCACCACCAGTGAAAACATAAGTAGTGGGTGGCAACATGCCTCCAGCCCGCGCAAGCTGAGTGTGGTGGTGGGATCTGGCCCCTGGCGGGAAAACGTTGCAGGTCATTCACTGTTAATAACTCATTGTCAAATTGCTCCCCTGTGGGGCATGTGCCTCACGTTGTGAACCATGAATCTGGGATAATAAAATGTCAGAGTGTGGACAGCTTTCCTTGACAACTTTCTAAATGGACTTCCCACTTTACACAAAAGGATTATTGAACTAGCGTACAGATTATCTTCTAACAATTTCAATTTCTTCATTACATAAATGTAAGAGCAGGTGATACCTTTATTATACCACTAACAGAATTAAACAATGAACTTTCATGGGTCAAGCCATGCACCTTCAGGCCATACACAATATTAGCAAAATGTTTGTACCAATATTTGCAGACAAATTACCCTGTTAGCGTCACTATAAGTCAGTTCCAACTTGATGGTGTATAACAACAAAGTGGTAAAACATTTATAAGGTAGGTTAGGCTGAGAGAGAGAGTGAGCAATAAGATTCTCTTGTGAGCATATGACTGTATGGAAAATGTATAAATTTTTACAGTTATGATTGGCTTTATTCATTCTTTTTCTCCCTCTCACAGCCCATTCAACACCTCCTGGACATTTTTCAGAATAGGAGTGATGATCATCATTATCTCCCAGAAAGTCAAAGCAATTGTCTTCCTGCTCTGTGTGTATGAATGGGGCAATAATGAGGCTTTCATGTTTTCTATTGTTAATGACAGATTTGCATAGAGGAAGTAAGATAATGTAGAAGATAATCAAGCAAACTATGAATATTTTCATTCTTCTCTTTGATGGGGTTCATACTTGACACCAACAATTAAAAAAGATAACCCTTATCTGTCAGATTGTTTCCAGTGTTTGGGGAAGGAGTTGGTTTGTTTTTTGTATCTTTAATTAAAAACCAAGAGATACATTTCAGCTTGCTTTTGTTGATCGGGAGTACATTTTACAAATTAAACCTGTGTAATCAGAAGTCCGCACCGTTGAGTTCAATAGAACTTACTCTTAAGTAATAATGTATAGGATTGTCGTTATGCATCATAAACTTAATTGTTAGATTTTATTGGAAGGTTGTTTGCTTGCTTATTTTGGATGTTTATGTTTTATGTTGAAGTTTTTATCTAGACTGTTTGCTTATGGAAACAAAATAATAGGATGTGTGCATTTGGGTATCTGAGCCTATAACCAGTGTGTTTTCATACTCATTGGGAATGATAAATTGTATTTTAACACAATGGAAGGGCTATAATATTAAGACAGGTTATGCTACTTCTTAAAGCAGGGATTCTCAACCGGTGGCCTGTGGGATGGATGCAGCCCTTGGCACTATTTCATGTGGCCCACCACCACCTCCACCACACCAGGAAGTGTCATGTGGTGGAGGTAGGGCAAAATGGCCATCCAGCCCCCAAAGCCATCTTAGGGAGTATGACCCATCCCCTGGCTTAAAAAGGTTGAGAAATCCTGTCTTAAAGCCAACTGTTTCTAGATAATAGTCTTTTTTTAAAAAAAGTATTAGGAACATTGGTTCAGTTGATCTAACTTATTCAATTTCTTCATCTCCAAAATGGTGGTGGAATAGGATTTGAGTTTTGTTTTTCATCTAATAGGAAAGGTAGTTTCCTATTAGACCAACACCCCTCCCAAATTATTGAGGATTTTAAAAATGCTAATTCTAGTTAGCAGTATATGAGAAAACAACAAAACCACAGAGAAATATGGAGAGATCAGTTCGGTCTCATCAGCACACTTGATCTTTAATGGGGAGAACAAATCCATCCAAGGAGGATTTACTTCCAAGGAGGTAAATGAACCACCTAATCACAAGATCTCCATCTTGTATGGATTCAATTTCAGCTTGTTTGCCCTTATCCAATTCAGTATCTTTGGTGTCTTGCACGAAAGACAAAGAAGGAGCTGCAGTAAGGGCTAAAACACAACTTTATTGCATGGTAGTCAGAGTGAACATGAGGTAATGGTGGACCAAACAGCTCTATTTATAGCACACTGTACATTTTTAATAACCCGGGTGCTAGTTAATTGGTTACTGTCCGCGTGACATCATGAATCGTCACGCCCATCTTCTCCAGGTGCGGTATGGCGGGAAGGTTTCCCTCCCTTCAGGTATTCAGGGGAATCTGTATCATGTGAGCTGGATACTGCTACTGCCACCGGCAGTAGCATTCTTAACAGCTTGCTACAATGTGTCTCTGATTATTTACAATGGATACAATTGCCAGATACAATCAGTTAAAGAGTACTTGTCACATTCTATTCAGTACATAACAGTATCATAGCTAGGCAGTACTCAAGACACTGAACAGTATCCACTGCAGAAGAGTTAAAGGAGAAATAGAGCTGCATGTCATCTGCATGGGATATATCTCACTTAAATACGCAGTTTCCTAAATATGATCTGTCTATCACAGCTTCTTGCTACTAAGCATCTCTGTTTTCACTAGCCTAAAACCAGCTCTTATTTATTATTATTTATTATACTTATATCCTGCCCATCTAGGAGAATTTCCTACTTTGGGCGGCTAACAACATAAAAGTCACACAATTAAAAACAGTCACACATTTTTTTAAAAATTACATATATACACCAGAAACAGAAAACTCTAAAAGAAAAACCTATGCTCTCACCCCAAACCTATTTTTGTTGTTAGGAATTGGACTCCAAAATGCAGCAGCTACTTTATTATTTGAAAATCTTCTGTGAAGGCAACATTGATGCTAGCAAAACAAACTGTGGTTGAATCAAACAAAGGTTTCTTGATAAAGGAGGAGCTGAAACCATAGTTCAAATTGAAAATTTTATTAATAATGATTTGTTTCAGATTGAACAGAGATCATAGCTCAATGGCAGAGCACATGTTTTGTAAAAACACAGGAACAAGTTCAGTGCATGCAACCTCTGGTTAAAATAGTTGAGCAGTAAATAAGAAACACTTGGTCCTAAAACACATTCTGTTAGACAAGAATGGACTAGATGGACAAAGGGTAAACCTTAGTATAAGATAGTTTCCTCCTGTTTTCTATAGATGCTTAAGTATAAGAAAAGAGGGGAAATTATATGTGAAAAAAAGTTAGAAAAGGAAAATACAGTACAAAACTATCATATTTTTTTATAAACATAGCCTTCCCTACATGCATACATTGCACAGGGATATATAGGGATATAGAGCAACGATGATTACTTTAATCTTCCTAAGGATTTTCTGACTTGGGATACAAAGTAATATTTCAAGAGAATAAAATGCTTAAAGGGGGTGGGAAGAGTGCTTTAGTAGCAAATATATAATATTACCCTTTGGCAGGAACTAATTTCAACATTTCTTCATAAATTGTATATAAAAATGTATAGGTAGGTACAGATGCATAGCATTTGCTTTTTAAAATTATGCTCAGATAATTGAAATAATAGAACAGTGCCAAAGATAAATGATTAGTGCTTGTATGGAGCTGTCTTAATGCTGAGATTTATGCAGTAAAATGCCGGGTTATAACGGAGGTCCGTTCCAACAGCCTCCATCATAATGTGAAAAACTGTAACCTAAAGCACATTTTCCCATAGGAATCCATTGGGAAAAAAAAAGAAATTCTGACCGGATGAACAACAACAATAATAAAAATAAATAAAAAATAACAAAAAATGCCAGATGCTATTGTCGCCCACCCCCCACAAAAGTGACAAAGTGTTCTCCCTACCTTTTCCACACCATTTGGGGACCTTATTCGCTCTGTTCCAACCTGGGGGAGGTGCACATTGAGCCCATTTTCCACCCCTGCTGGCACAGGGAGAGTCTAGGAACCTTATCCGCTCAGTTCCCACCTTCCTCTGAGCTTCCTGGGCAGCACTACAGTCAAAAATGCGCACTCCCCCAGGCAGTGTGACTTTGGGAGGAGGGGGTGGTGGCCATTTTAAACAATAAAATGTAATTTAATTTAATTTTGATTTAATTTAATTTTTAAATTTATATGCCACCCAATCAGGAGAACCCGACTCAGGGCAGTGTACAACAGTTAAAAATGTATAAAAACAGATTTTAAAATCCCAAATTGCCCACTCACTTCTCCACCCTACTACTCTCCCACCCCAATTAAAAGAATAAAAAGAAATAAAAGGGAAGGGGGGATACAACAACACACAGGGAGGGATATTAACTAAGTACTAACTGGGGATGAGCCAACAGGCTGGAGCTGTATTCCCATTAAGGCCCCACACCTGCCCTGCCAGCCAGGTTTTCAGACTTTTCCTGAAGGGCAGCAGTTCTGTCTGTAGCCTCAATTCTATTGGAAGGAGGTTCCAGAGGGCTGGTGTGGACACGGAGAAGGCCCTTCTTCATGTGCCAGAGAGAGGGGCCCCATCTAGCTGAAGGCACAACTAGGGAGCCCCTCCGGTCCACTCTGGTTGGACAGGCAGACATTCTCGGGACAATGCGGTCTCTCAGGTATCCTGGCCCACTGCCATATAGGGCTTTAAAAGGTCAAAACCAGCACCTTGAATTGCACCAGGAGGCAAACTGGTAGCCAGTGCAGTTCCCGGAGTAGTGGGGAGGCATGGGCATAACATCCACATCCCATCACCACCCATGCAGCTGCATTCTGAACCAGCTGTAGCCTCCGAATGGTTGTCAAGGACAGCCCCATGTAGAGCGCATTACAGTAATCTAGTCTGGAGGTGACCAGAGCATGAGTGACTATGAGTAAGGAGTCCCGGTCTAGGAGCGGGCGCAACTGGTGAATTACTCGAAGTTGAGTAAAAGCCCTCCTGGCCACGGCCGCCACCTGCTCTTCTAGCAGCAGTCGTGAGTCCAGGAGGACCCACAAGTTGCACACTGGGTCTGTCTGGGGCAAGACTTCCCCATCCAAGACTAGAGGTGGTAGCTCCCTGGATAACCCCGGACCCCAACCAAAAGCCACTCAGTCTTGCCAGGGTTCAGGTGAAACCCATTGTCCCCCATCCAGACCCCAATGGCCTCCAGGCATCCAGACAGGACTTTGACAGCATCACTGGCAGTGGTAGCCATTTTAAACTCTAAAATGGCTGCAGCAGCCATTTTAAAGTTTAAAATAGCACAATTTTTAGTCATAAACCAAAAAAAGGTCGTAAACTGGGAATTATTTTAATTAAATTTGCCATCACAAACTGTGGCAAATGTAACCCAGGGCACTCGTAACCCGGGTTTTTACTGTATCTATAACTCTTAGCCATCAAGCCAGGTTCAAGGCAAAGCATTATTATACCTGCTTTTATTGCAGAATTGGTTGAGATTTTTTTTAAATGGACAGTTGAATGAATAATACATACAGAAGATTATGGAAGAAAAATAAGGAAAGGAAACATTATTAAAGTCCATAGAGGAGTATTTTGTAAATATTGAACACTAAGATTTTAATGGTTTCCAAATCTTTAGACATGACAATTCTTGGGTCTCTCTTTGCTTAAAAAAAAAAAAACACAAACGTTTGTCTATTGGCAGGTACAGTAGTGTAATGTACAATTTTTCTTAATTTCCTTACTCAATTCAATATGTGGTACATGCTGCGGTATCTCACATTCAATAGAAATATAGATTTCCTAATCTAAGATTAGATTAGATTTGAATTGTAAAGGGATGCAGACTGTACCTACCCCAACCTTGCCAGATTGAATAAAGGAGCACTCACTGTAGTTGTATATGAATATAAATAAATTCAGGAATAAAAGTAAATCACTTTTCACATAAATTGTGCTCTCCCTGTGTCTTTTATTCTTAGTTGCCAACCCCAAACAAACCACCATTCATGATCAAATGTGGGTACAGATATGAAGATAAAACAGTACAGCTAAAAAGTTTATGATTTGCATTATGTCTAGACCTAAACAATGTGCACTTCATCTTAGCCATTCCTCATGAGAGAATGTGGTAAGAGTCTGATCCTAGTGGGACAATGTGCAGTCAAAAGAGAAGTGTAGTTAAAGATTGCTCTCTGGTAGATATATCTATATGAGTCATGTGTTTATATCAGACTACAATAGAGAGGCTTGAATAAGACAACTGGTTGTTTGCTATGTGTTCATTTTTCAGCTACCATGCTACAGGAAAATCACAGCAGCCCATATATCATTACTGCCAAACATCTTTGTCTCAGAGCATGTTTGAGATATAGAGATCCATTCAGACATTAACAGAATGAGTGTGCTAGAATAAACTAATGAATGCTGGACAGTAATATAAAGATTAAGGTATCTAAGAAGAGAATGAAGACAGGAGACAGTGAATTGAGGAAACTGCAGGATATTTATATGAAATTTCCTAACCATATAGAAGAGAAATGTTCCTCATTCTGAAACTGATTTTTAGCCAGTGCCTGTAAGCTACTACTGTTTCTGTTGAACATGTGGCATATCAGAGAGCAAGAGAACTTGGTAACGATAACAAAATTTCTGACACCTTAAAGATGTGCTGACTGTGGGTGGTTTGAAATACATGGATGGGCCTTTCAATTTCAAATTCCCTACAGTAGGCACATCTTTGAGTTAGGCTTTCCCTGCCAGTCTTTAAGATGTCAGTAATGCTCTTGTGCTGTTGGAACCCTCTTCTATTGGCAGACATCAGAGATTTTCTGGCAGAGGGGTCAGACTGCACAGATCTTCTGGCTGAGAAAAATAAAGAGGCAGAGTGAAGCAGAAACCAAGTAATGCCAAACAATAAGCACATTCCAGCTGAGGGACCTTGTAGGCTAAAGAGGGGTGGTCCCAAACAATTTCCAAGTTCCTTAAACTGGAAGGGTTTTGGAGTCAGGATAGCTTTGTCTGGCTTAGTGTCAGCTCAGCTGTGACTCAACCATTTTGCATAGTTAGGATGGAAGCAACGATTGACTATGCTGAAAGTGGACTTGCCCACAATTATGATTGCTCTCAATCAACTATGTCTTATGCACTGTAGTTCGGGGGAGGGGGGGAGCAGATGTCAACACTGAGTTAACACTGTCACAAAATATTTGATTTAGTAGATTCTTCTATAGCAGGGATTCACAACCTATGGCCCGTGGGCCGGATCCAGCCTGTGGCACCAAATAATCCATCCCCCAACATTGCCCCAGCCTCCCGCACCCCTGCTACTGTCGGAATCAGATGCAGACTCATTTATGGCCATTGTAAAGACATTTATGACAGCCGTAAATGAGTCCAAGGCCATCATAAATTTGTTTACTACAACCGTAAATGAGTCTGTGGCCATTGTAAATGTGTTCACGACAGCCATGGCTGCATTTTTTGGCAGCATTTATGGGGAGAAGAAGCAGTCTGGCCCGCTCAACTGCCTAAGGGGACAGGGTCCAGCCCACAGCTGAGAAACATTGAGAACACTTGTTCTATAGGTTCAATTGATTCAAATGGGCTAACTCTAATTGTGGCTTTCTTTAGCACAGTAATTTGAATCAGTGGAACTTGCAGAGTAAATGACTCACCAAAACTCTACTGATTCAATGTATAGATTTCCTAATCTAAGATTAGATTAGATTTGAATTGTAAAGGGATGCAGACTGTATCTACCCCAACCTTGCCAGTTTGAATAAAGGAGCATTCACTGTAGTTGTATATGAATATAAATAAATTCAGGAATAAAAGTAAATCACTTTTCACATAAATTGTGCTCTCCCTGTGTCTTTTATCCTTAGTTGCCAACCCCAAACAAACCACCATTCATGATCAAATGTGGGTACAGATATGAAGATAAAACAGTACAGCTAAAAAGTTTGTCTAGACCCAAACAATGTGCACTTCATCTTAGCCATTCCTCATGAGAGAATGTGGTAAGAGTCTGATCCTAGTGGGACAATGTGCAGTCAAAAGAGAAGTGTAGTTAAAGATTGCTCTCTGGTAGATATATCTATATGAGTCATGTGTTTATGGAAGTTTTTGTCATACTTAAACTTTGGATTGTAAACTTCTGCACTTGACATATCCTAGTCTTTACCTTCTCATGGTGAAGGCTCTTCTTACTATACCAGAGCCTAATGAGGCCTATTAATTGCTATGAGGAAGAGGAATTTCCCTCAATCTTCCCCATTATGTGAGTCTCCCCTAGGATGGGTATACCATATATTAGTTAAAAACCCGTTTACTCAAGTGACTTTCTCATTATCTTGTTAATGTTTCAGTTACTGCAGCTTACTTATCATGAATTTTATTGTTTTTTTATGGTTTCATTACTTCTAGCTACCATTTTATTGCAGACTGTTTTGAGATTTTCTTTTAAAAAAATGAAAAACTGTATCTAAACCAAATAGATAAAGTCAGAATTCTGTTGCTTTTTATTTCATACAGAAGTGGAAGTGGCTCATTGGTAAGTTACATATGGACATATGTAAGCATGCTTATATGTCTGGTGTGGACGAGTTCAGGAACAAGTGTTACCTTTTCATCTATTGCTTTGGCTTAGCTGGAAACTATGATTAGGCAACTGATTTTTTAAAAAAAAATTCAGATTTTGCGTGACCACCAGAAAGGTACTAAGATTTAAGGAAGCCAAAAATATATAATCAATAGTTATTCAGGGTATTATTTTAGGAAGCCAGAAAGCTGGGGAGCCTAAAACTAGGTACTGAACTGTTGAAGTGCTGTTATCTATGACAGTGTTCTAAGGCATTGTTCATGTGGTTCATCAGGCCGGTCACGTGGTTCCTCCAACTGGAAGTGGAAGTAAAATGTGCCTGCACATGTGCAGAATGCTGCCGTAAATGCACCTGCGGCTGTTATAAACATATTTATGACAGCTGCGGGTGCATTTATGGCAGCATTCTGCACATCCGCGGGCACATTTACTTCTACTTCAAGGAGTGATGAGGTCAGCATGGACCAGATGAATTGGTGTCAGTGGCCGGATCTGGCCCATGGGCTGTAGTTTGGGCACCCCGTTCTAAGGACTAATCAAATAACTATGTAATTCACTAATATCTAAGAATACAGAAAGTTAATTGTTGAGGGTTTTCAAAATTTGAATTGTAGTCAGCAACTAGTCTAACACAACTGAGAGGATGTTGAAGGAGAAGGCAATGCCTTTATTGGATCACTAGACACAAAAAATATCATTGTGAGCTTTCATGAATCAAGATTGCTTCTTGTGGCTGGGAAATTATGAGTGAAAGTCCAAATGTTCATGGCATGATGGTCTGTTTGCCAGGCTCTGTTCTTAAAAATGAATTTGAAGCAGCAGTCCATTTGATACACTTCCCCATTTGTTTAGTGTATGGATCACAAAGCTGACTTTGTTTGTTTTTGGAAGGGTGTTGTTTTCATACCAGTCAATAGATAAACTTAAACACAGACTGTTTTGAATTAGTCAAACCTAAAGGAAATCAACCCTGACTGCTACTTGGACAGACAAACGCTGAAACTGTTTCTGCCTCAGCAATGTTTCCCAATCTTTGGTTTTTGGACCTCAATTCCCAGAAGCCTAAGTCAATTCCCCAATGTACAGTACTAACTTAGGCTTCTGGAAATTGAAGTCCCCCTGTGGGTTGTGGGCCCCACTTTGGGAGCCAATGGTCTGAGTTCAGCCTCTCGAAGACTACTATCTTACCCTCATGTAACTTGAGACATATGTAATGAACTGCCTATGGCAGATGTTATGGCCTCCATGATATCCTTCCAGGGACTATAGGATTGTGCTTGGAGTGGACTAAAATTTGTGGAGTATTTCATCTTTTCTCTTTGTTTTTGTGGTGTCTTTCAACAAAGTAGAAAATTAATCTTTTGTTCCTTGGCCCTAGTAGTATCTCTCTTGCTAGATGAAATGGGTTTACAGAGTGTGGCATTATAAGGCTATTAACCATTCTATCTGCCTTTGTTCTGAAAGCACAAAATTTACGATTCAGAGATATTACAAAATATGTTTTAAAGTGTGACTCTGTCTATGTCTTTTGTATTGTTTGGTTTGCTTGATTGGTAGAAAAGCCTTTCTTAGTGGAACAAAAATGGTACTTTTTGAGACACTTGAAGGTCGTTATGGATATAAATCCCGATTTATTTCAAGCTCACATGAGAAAGGACAAAATGTAAATATTTTCTTCTTGCCAGAAGGCAATGAGGACTTCGTCTGTTGGTTTTGGCTAAAATTTGCAGACATACAAGTATGATTTTTTGCATAATTTACAAAACTTGAAACAATGATTCCTGCATTGTAGTTATGTGAACATTTAAAAAACAATAACATTAAATAGGTTATTAATTCTTTACTGTTGTGTTTTGTGCAAAAAGTAAGGGAAAATATGGAGGGCTGTAAATTATGGATAACTTTGGTTAGATTTGTGATCCTCAACCTACTGGGACATAGGGACATATAGAGTGTCCAATGCCTAAAGAGGCCCACACCTTAAATCAAAATGTAACAAAACTATTAGCCTACCTTGGAAGGACAGCTCAAATACTTTGGCCACCAAATGAGAAGAGAGTACTCACTGGAGAACAGGGTGGCAGAGGATGAGATGGTTAGACAGTATCTTTGACACAGTGGGTATGGATCTAGGCAGACTCCGAAAGGTGATGCATGACAGAGAAGCCTGGCATGATGTGGTCCATGAGGTCACAAATAGTTGGATTCAACTGTGCAACAGAACAACAACAACTGATTTAGATCAAAAGAATACATTCAGGGGTCAATGAAGAAAAGTTATTGTTATGGGTACCTGAGTTATGTTGGCTATTAGAGCATCCAGAATGGCAAAATTGCTAGTATTGAGGATAAGGAACCATGAAGACCAGAAGAAAAACAATATTGTTAGGGGAGGGGTATTTAAAAAAGAAGGGAGAGGAAAAACAACAGTAGATGATCCACTCGAGGCAGGAAGAACAGTGTGTATCTGAAGGAAAATGCCTTGAGGGTGTTAGTAATAAATAAGCCAGTTGGAGGGCTGCACAGAAAGAGCTTTGAGGTTGCATGTAGCCCATGAGCCACAGGTTGGGGACCCTGGTCTAGATCTCTTCCATGGAACATTCCAAGAACATAATAAATGTACAGTTTACAAGCAGTGCTGTGGAATCTGCTGCTTCTGCCAGGGTCACTTTGACTTTTTCATTTGATTTGTCAGGCCATTTCCAAAATGATTATTGCATTTGCCAATTTATAATTTGGTCCATGAACTATATTGCCAGTACAATCACCAGATCCAAGACTCAGAAGCTGAAGCTGAAATCCAGTCCTATTTTGTAAACGTGGTTATAGCAATCAGCTGTGTGACCCCCATGTGTCTTGAATTCCACTTAGTTGTTGAGGGCAACAACCTTTTCAAAGCCTGACTCGGATTTTAAGCTTCTCTCTCTCTCTCTCTTCCTCCCACTCTCCCCCTTCTCTCTTCCATGCTTTGTTCAGCTCCATTGTTTGATTTCTCATACTTCTTTTGACCTATAAAATCAGGACATCCATTTACTTTATCTTTCTGGGCAGTCAATGCAGCAGAAACAACATGAAGAAAACAATGATATGCTGTTTTACTTTCCCTGAGGGATGGAGCAACATGCATGTTCCTAGCTAGTTGCATGCTAAGCAGGCTCTTAGCGCCCATTACTAATGTATAATGCAACTCAATACTCACTAATTTATCTAGCTTTCTGCTTCACGTCATCAGTCTTGAACTTTCCTCCCTGGATTAGATCTATGAGGCTGACTGCCTATAACAAAGTACAGGCTACTTGTATCAAAGTATTATTTGGTGATTTGTAATGGGAACTATTATTTCAATTGTTATTCTCTTGGAGCCTATACTGTGGAGACTGGATCCAAATCAATATTCTTTGATGGCATTAATTGATCTTTGCACACCAGATACAGTTCAGTGTTTTTAAATGAGTGTTGTAATGTGTCATAATACTACTTATGTAAGGCGTGAGGGAGAATTTAGGAGAATTTGTTGCATCCTTACTAATAAAACAACTCTTATGTGGTTACAGAAAACAACTGCCTCCTTAATTTCCTTCTTTGGTCCTCAAGATGTTGAATTCTTAGATGCATTTGCAACCTTAGCAGTGGGTGGACTAAATTATTATCCTTGGAATCTCATCCACCTCTCTGATTTTATATTTCTGTGACATCTCAAACAATACATACACAGAGGGCACTAGGTCAGCTGGAGTATGTAAGTTAGATGACAGCTAGATCAGTTGGCATTACTAGCAAATGTCCCAGAGTGAAAACAGGGTTTCAAACACTAGAAGCAGGAAGAAAGGCAGGATAAATAGGTAGATAGGTAGATACTTTTGGAAGACCATTGAATAGGCATATTCTTTTTGCTCAAAGTGCAAAAATTACCAAACCATCAGAAACACCAGATAAATAATGGTCGAGTTTTCAGGATCAGTCCTTGGCCACTCCAGGTTCAGCTGGAAAGACTCCTTCCTGAAACTCTGGATACCTGCTTCCAATCAGCGCTAACATTATTGCTGGTTCTTGCACATTCTACCAGAACCACAAATTCCCCTTTCCTCCTGCAGTTTCATCCCACCTTAAAAGAAAGCTTTGGAAGCTGAGAAACTCTTGACGTAAGTGCTTTGTATGACTGAGGGCTGCAGTGTGAATGGAAGGGGAAGAAAGTCTCACTGCCACTGAGATCTGTTGGGCAAAGAAGTACAGTGTTGGTCAGAAATATGGCCTAATCACCAGTGCATTGGCTAAAGTATTTTGTGAATCAAATCAATCAGGAAATTATTTTTGCTATTTGTTCAAAAAAGCTGTGATACACTTATCTGAGTTTTTCTTCAGACATTCTAGGAAGTTTTGTTGAAATTGAGGCTTGTGGAATAGGAGAATAGGATATGCAGTCCCCTAGACCCCAAGATTTGGAAATTGTCCCATGTAGACTAAATCAGTGACTGCATAGCTCTGTTGGAAAGTTAAAAATCCAGCCTTCAGGAATAGTTGCCTGTAAATGTTGCTCGGCATTCAATATTTGGATGAAAAATACCCAAAACTTAACAGGACAATTAGATTGAAAGCAAAGAAACAAAGTAAGGACAAAAGAAAGGAAAGAAAATCAAAACTGGATTATAAATTGACTTTGGTATAGGAAAATCTCCTAGATGGGCAGGGTATAAATGTAATAAATTGTGTCTGGCTGGACATCCCGCTACGGTAATGGAGTAGACCGTACAGCCAGTGAATCAATGATGAGTGTCAGGCAGCGGTTAACTAACCTGACTCCCTAAAGGAGCCAATGGCTATGGGTGGATTAGCCCCTTTAGGTGGGGTGATGGTCCCCCTCAGTGGAGGAAATGCCACTGGAAACTGTCATATTGTGCCAAGTGGCAAAATGAGCGGAGGAGGAACTCTGATTCCCAACAATCATGGAGGTGTAAGAGGCCATGCGAAATGGACTAGCTGTGAAGGCACACCTTGATAATATCCTCAAGGCTGTAGCAGTCCATTTCAGTCCCAGTGTTAAACCCTGCAGATCATAGTGTGTGGATCACTTCATGGCAAGCTGGGATCCACCTTAAACTAATTCATACCAAAGACGTTTTTCCTGCTTCAGGAAAAAAAATGCATCAGCATGGTTTTAATTTATTATTGCTGTATTTTTACTCATGTCAGAGAATAAACCAAACCAAACCAAACCGTTGTCGCACTTTAAAGACTAACTGTTATATTTCAATGTGAACTTTCATGAATCAAGTCCACTTCATCAGACTATCAGAACAGACTCATCCCTAACAGTATTTTTACTGTTAGGAATGAGTAAAGATATTTATTTTGCAATATGTGCCATTATGATTTGGTGGTTTTGGCTATTATGCACTTTGGTGATGTGAGACACATATCACTTTCTTCTCCACTTCAATCTGCTAAATGCCCATTAGAAAAATAGGGTTTTTAAAAATTTCACTCTCCCAGCACCCTCTCATCAGTGGTCATATGTTCTGTGTGGTTCTGGGAGTTAGAGTCCCTAGAAGTAACTTTTCCACCCTGTGTCATTTACCATGTCATAAATAACACCCTTTATATGTACAATCCAAAATTGTCTGGTTGTTTTGACCGAGGTTCCCAGAGTCAGCTAACTGTCAACATTTTTTCCTGTTTACAAACTCTCTAGCAAGTTGCTCCCATTAGTCACACAGCAATCGGTACTTGGGATTTATTCATGTCTTAGAAGCACCTCTGTGTGCATTCCACCAGGGCTCCTTTAGTAGCAAATGGATGCCTTCTTCTTTTGCGCTGAATAAACCTTTTCCAACTGGCTGCATTTCCAGCTTAATACCCCTCTGCTAAGGCCCGCTCGGCTTCACCTGCTTTTGCAGTGGCTAGAACACACTGTAGTCATTTATTTATTCTGAGTGGCAGCACCATATAATTGCATTCGGTGTTCATTGAGTATCAGTGTCTCCTGAGCACTCTTGAAAGGTCACTTCATGCCAGAAGAGCCCAACACCATGGCCTGCTTAGGCTCGTCTGTTTCCACTTGATGCCTTTCAACAGGATGAAGGATTTAGCTCCTATCTTTTCCCATTGCATTATATCTCTTTCTACCCCTGCTCTGAAGGTCTTTGGTATACCAACTGATCAAACCTGTTTAGTCTGAAACTGTATCTCTCTTCTTCATTGTGTATCTGGAAGTTGCCACAGCATGTGCTGCCTTCCTACTTAACAACCGGGCCTTATGTGGAGGAGGGGAGAGGTCTCAGCATCTTTACTATGAGGGATGAAGCATATAAATCATGTACACTTCAAAAGAAGACAGAAAAATCCATTCTCAGTTTATGAAAATGCAATGTTTCAAGTAGCTGGTCACTCCTGCAAACAAAATACTAGGCTAGAGAGGGCAATCAATCTTAGTGCCTTCTAACTTTTATCACATTGAAAAATTTGGACTACAGTTCCTATCATATTGCTGGATATTGGAATTTGGCACCTATTGAGGATACCAGTTTGAGGAAGGCTGGCCTATTTTATGCAACTGTTTTTTTTAATTAAAGGTTAAATAATATCTGACTTACTAGCTTACTCTTGTAACTGGGTTTTTTAAGGTCCAAAAAGATCTGATTTACTATTACACTTTTTTACATGGACTGATACTGCAGTGTATGAGAATGTTTTGCAAAGTCCTTATACTTCATGATACACTGTATTTTGGAAGATGCAAAATAAGCACAAAGATTTTCCATCATACCAGTAAACTTTTCCTGTAGGTGTGGGGCCCTGATGGAAATGTGGCCCCCGCCTGCTGGCTTGTTCACTAATTAAGACCCTCCCTCTTTTTATGAATGGGGTTAGTGGTTTTTTTTATCTGTTTTTATATTTTTTACGTTTTTATTTGTGTATTTATTGTATATTTTGCTTAATCTGTTTTGTGAGCCGCCCTGAGTCGGGTTTCCTGAGTGGGCGGCATATAAGTATGAAAATTAAATTAAAATTAAATTGTCTGGACACTACCAAAAAGAAACAAGATTTATTCTCCTCTCCCCCCAAATGTTGGTTTTTCTCCTCTTTCATAGTGGAATACTATGGGGTGATTTTGTAGTATCACTTCCTCCAGTTATTTGTCAGGATTCTCTCTTCTTCCCAATTGGGTCTTATGTATGCAAAAAATTCCTTACACATTGGATCCAGCATCTGCTAACACCATTCTTTAATTCTCCTGTCAAGAACATTTACATGACAAACCACCATGGCAGGTTTTAACTGAGGTGGTAACAACTTGGGTAGTAAGAGGCTGCTCTACATAAGTTAAATGCTACCTGGCAATAAAATTGCCATTGATAAGTGTTTCCACAACTGAGAAAACTTAATTGCTATGGGTTAGAACATCAAGTGGTGTCTTTTGTTCTTATAATTCAGTGCCATTATTTCCATCAGTGTAAGCAGGAAATAACTATTGTAGAAATTTTTCCACAGCCAAAAAAGTGGAAGAATTACCTTGCAGTGCTATGCTTCTTTAAGAGGGCTGTGGTGGCTTAGTGTAACCCCTAAGCTTGAGCAGGTCAGCAGTTGGCAGGTGAGGAGTTCAAAACCCAGTGCTGCGCAATTTAGTGAGCTCCCATCATCTGTCCCAGCTCCTGCCAACCTATCAGTTCGAAAGCAAGAAATAGCAAGTAGATAAATAGGTACCACTTTGACGGGAAAGGTAACAGCATTATATGTGCTCTGGCATCTAGTCAAGCCTGACACGTGACCATGGAATTGTCTGCAGGCACAGACAGCACTGGCTCTTTGGCTGCAAACGGAGATAAGCACTGCCCCCCCCCCCGAGTCAGACATGACTGGCTTTTGAGCAAGGTAGACCTTTACGTGGCTTCATTTGTAGCACTAGCCTTCTAAGCAAAATGTCCCTCACCTAAAAATGCAATGGCTTGGACTTGATAGACAGTGCACCAGAAGAATTATGGATAGAGATGTGGGAGATCATGCAGGAAGCAGCAAGGAAAACAATACCAAAAGAAAAGAAGCATAAGAAAGCAAAGTGATTGTCTGATGAGGCCCATAAAATAGCAGAGGAAAGAAGGAACGCAAAAGTCAAAGGAGAAAGAAAAAAATACAATCACTTAAACAAAGAATTTCAAATGAAAGCAAGGAGAAATAAGGAAAACTACCTAAATGAACAATGCAAAGAAACGACAAAAGAGGCAGGACTAGAGATCTAGACCAGACAGATATGACCTACACAACATCCCTAAAGAATACATGGTGGAGGTCATGAATAGATTTAATGTCCTGTATCTGATAGACAGAGTACCAGAAGAATTATGGACAGAGACAGGGGACATCATGCAGGAGGCAGCAAGAGAAACCATACCAAAAGAAAAGAAGTGTAAGAAAGCAAAGTGGTTGTCTGATGAGGCCCTTAAAATAGCAGAGGAAAGAAGGAATGCAAAAGTCCAAGGAGAAAGGAAAAAAATACAACCACCTGAATACAGAATTTCAAAGAAAAGCAAGGAGAGATAAGGAAAACTACCGGAACGAACAGTGCAAAGAAATGGAAGAAAACAACAAAAGAGGCAGGACTAGAGATCTTTTCAAAAAAATTGGGGAAATCAAGAGAACATTTAAAGCAAAAATGACCATGTTAAGGGACAAAGATGGAAAGGAGTTAGCTGATGCAAAAGAGATTAAGAAAATATGGAAAGAGTACACATAGGAACTCTACAAAAAGGACCTCAACACTCCTGTTAATAACAATGATGAGGAAATGGAACTTGAGCCAGACATCCTGGAGAGTGAAGTGAGAAAGGCCCTAAAGAGCACTGCAAACAAGAAAGCTAGTGGAAATGATGGTATTCCAGTTGAATTTTTCAAAGCCCTAAAAGATGATGGAATCAAATTACTGCATTCGATATGCCAGCAGATTTGGAAAACAAAACAGTGGCCACAGGATTGGAAAAGATCAGTATACATTCCAATCCCAAAAAGGGCAATGCCAAAGAATGTTCAAATTATTGAACAATTGCACTTATCCCACATGCCAGCAAGGTGATGCTCAAGATAATACAGGATAGACTTCAGCAGCACGTGGAGAGAGAACTACCAGAGGTGCAGGCTGGGTTCAGAAGAGGCAGGGGGACCAGAGACCACATTGCCAACATATGTTGGATCATGGGGAAAACAAAGGAATACCCTAAACAGGTCTACTTCTGCTTTATTGACTACACCAAGGCATTTGACTGTGTGGACCACAACAAAATGTGGCAAGTAATTAAAGAGATGGGAATACCAGAACACTTCATATGCCTCATGAGAAATTTGTACATGAAACAAGAAGCAACAGTTCGGACAGAACATGGAATGACAGAGTGGTTTTGGTATAGGAAAAGGAGTAAGACAAAGCTGCATTTTGTCACCATGCTTATTCAACTTATACCCAGAGCACATAATGCGCAATGCAGGGATGGAGGAATCACAATATGGGATCAAAATTGCTGGGAGAAACATCAACAATTTGAAATATGCAGACGATACCACCCTAATGGCAGAAAGTGAGAAAGACCTAAAGAATCTCTTGATTGGGCTGAAGGAGGAGAGTGCAAAAGCTGGCTTGAGACTCAATATCAAGAAAACCAAGATAATGGCAACAGGTCCGATCAGTCCCTGGAAAATAGATGGGGAAGAAGTAGAAGCAGTGACAGATTTTACTTTCTTAGGATCTAAGATAACTGCAGATGGCGACTGTAGCCATGAAATAAAAAGGCGACTGATTCTGGGGAGACAAGCTATGAGAAACCTGGGGAACATAGTGAAAAGTAGAGACATCACCTTGCAAACCAAAGTCCACATAGTCAAAGCAATGGTTTTCCCGGTGGTAATGTATGGGTGTGAGAGCTGGACCATTAGGAAAGCTGAGTGCAGAAGAATAGATGCCTTTGAAATGTGGTATTGGAGAAGAGTTTTGAGAGTCCCCTGGACAGTGAGGAGAACAAATAGGTCAATCTTAGAAGAAATTAACCCTGACTGCTCCTTAGAAGGCCAAATAGTAAAGATGAAGCTAAAGTACTTTGGACATCAAATGAGAAGAGAGGATTCACTTGAGAAGGCCTTGATGCTGGGAAAGGTGGAGGGCAAAAGAAAAAGAGGGTGACCAAAGATGAGATGGCTAGATGGCATCATGGACACAGTGAGCACATTGCTGGACAGGCTAAGGAGGATGTTGGAGGACAGAGGTGCCTGGAGGACGATGGTCTATAGGGTCGCAAAGAGTCGGAATCGACTGTGTGACTGAACAACAAAAAAATGACTCATCCATTAAACTGGTCCATATTCCACACTCTCCACAGCTCTCTCACATCCATTTTGGGTTGGTATGTAAGGTACCACAAGAATCTTTTGCTAGAAGAAAAAGAATGAATCTCTTCCTCCTGGAAAGGTTTGCATTATTATGGTTGGTTTTGTACCAGCAGCAGCAACACATGTACATCACCATTTCCCCTGAGCTTTTCAGAATAGTGGGGGACAGATCCCTGCTTCCAGGAGCTTGCATTTCAAAATGTATGCCTGGAGAAGCAACAGAAGGTGGAAGGCAAATGGAAAGAATGATACAGGGGTATAATGGCAAAAAGTCATGATTAGGGTAGGCCTATCAAGTCAGTGGGGATTGGGTGAGTAACATCTATGTATGTTCTGTTTATTAAAGGGACCTTGTGGCCATGTGACTGGACAGGCATGACCTGTTGGCCATGCGACTGCTCTTCACTATAGAGCTACGAAAATAGAAGCCTCTTCTATTTTCATCACTCTATAGCGAACCTCTGAAGCCATTCCCCCCTTGTCCAATGCTTTTCCTGGGCTCCCTTTCACTCCAAAGCACATCCCCAGCCACTCTGGAGTGGCTGGGGAGGCAGTTTTGGGTGAAACAGAGCCCTGGAAAAGCCTTTGATGAAGGGGAAAATGGAGCCAGCCCAAAGGGGGAGATGGCTTTAGAGGTTCACTATAGAGTGATGAAAATAGAAGAGGCTTCTATTTTCATAGCTCTATAGTGAAGAGCAGTCGCATGGCCAACAGGCCATGCCTGTCCAGTCACATGGCCACACCCACAGTGTGGTAGGGAATTTTTTTGATGTCCACCACTGGAAGAGGCCCAATATTGGGCACATGGCACCTAGCCCTTTTTAATTCTATTTTGTTTTTAGATGTGTCAATTTTAGCTTTGTATGTTATATGCTGGTGGTGCATCTGACACAAATAAAGAAAAAAAACTTGTATAGAGGATGGAACAGTCTAAACCACATGGCTCCCCCTGTCTAATGCTTTATATCATAATCGGATCAAGAATGTAGTCTGTGAGCGCCTCTCTGAGACAACTTTGCAAACTGACATGCCTCTGACTCATCATCTACACTGAAAAAGCTTCAATCAAATTATCAGAAGAAATACAACAGTGGTGAAGGGGAGGGGTGGATTTGTAGTGAATTCCCCTCTGCCACCCATTCCTCCTGCTACCATCCATGAGCAATTCCAAAAATAGGAATGAGCTGGAAGCTGCTGAGGAATGAGTGAGGGGGAAGAGAAAGAGAGTGTGTGACAGAAATTGACAGTGCCTGCATATGTTGGGAAAAGAGCTGCTTCATATGAGTTAGAAGTTTGGATGATTTGGGATCTAGGCAAGGGTTGTGTATATTCTTGAGAGCCATTTCTTGTATGAACTGGGTAAAGGGTACATATAAAATGTGCTTTGCATAGCCTTTAAGATGCTTTCAGAAAACATGATGTTGGCTACCATGTACTGTTAAAGGGACTGCAGTGGCTTAGTGGTTAAGATGCTGAACTTGATGACTGAAACGTCAGCAGGTCAGCAGTTTGAGACCCGAGTGCTGTGCAATGGAGTGAGCTCCCATCATCTGTCCCAGCTCCTGCCAACTTATCAGTTTGAAAGCAGGAAACAGCAAGTAGATAAATAGGTACTACTTCAGCGGGAAAGGTAACAGCATTCCGTGTGCTCTGGCATCTAGTCATGCCTGACACATGACCATGGAAATGTCTGCAGATGCAGACAATGCTGTCTCTTTGGTTGTAAATGAAGATGAGCACCATCAGATACAACTGACTTTTGAGCAAGGGTGACCTTTACTTTTACCTTACCATGTTCTGTGTGAGGCTTCTCCAAGACATTTTTTTCTGCCAGAAGCAGACAAAAAATTCCTATCACCCAAGTCAAAATACAAAGTATCTAGTGTGGACCCATTCATTTTTACATACAAGGCAAAAAAAAAATCCCTACAAACCAAGGCCATTTGGGATTTGCGTGCTTTTATTTCTTAGAAATGCCCTGTAAGGTTCATAATTTTCAAAATTCTCACAACATGTCTTGAGGGATGTGGAAACACTACTTTTGTCAAGATTGTCAAATGCAATGAAGCATTTTTACCTCTTTAGCTGCTCCTCTCTTATGGCCTGACACTAAGGACCTGGCACTAAGTAGCCTGCTCTGGAGTTGGCATGAGGTTTGTTTGTTCCTCCTCCTTTCCACCTAATGTAGGCTAGGGGACCTCAGCTTTTGCTTCGAGCACTGGCAAGGCTTCAGAGATCCCTGCCTGTCAGTCATTCTTTTAAATGTACGATGAAATAGTTAATAATTTCTTGCCCTTTCATGAGACCCAAGATCTGCTGCCCAAAGCAGTTGCTTTAATCTGATGAGTTATAGGAGCTGTATTTAGGAACTAGACTAGCCCTACAACTGTATAAAGAAACTTCTTCTTCTTCTTCTTCTTCTTCTTCTTCTTCTACTACTACCCATCGAGTGTCGAGGGAGATGCAAGGTTCTTGTTCTGGCACTTATAATGGCCTTCACTGGTGTAATTTGGTGTTCTTGGTCAGTCTCCAAAATTGTTGATAAACATCTTCCCCGCCTCCCTAATGAATTGTCAGTTACTGAATTGGGAATTATTTTTATGAGAAGCATGGTATGTTTTTTTAATCAATCCTATTTCACATAGGATCCCATGAATGAGATGCCTTGTGGCTAAAAGTTATTCTGTGATACTAGTGACAGCTGCTAGAGCCATGTGTGAAGACAGGCCTCCTGCCATCCTTCTGTCAGTGCCAACTTTTTGCTTCTGTTTTCATGTCTCTTTTTGCAGTTAGAGAAGTCGAGAGGGACAAGAAGGTTTCCATAACCCCCCCCCCCCCCCACACACACACACACACACTATTGTGAAACTGAAGAAGAGGTCAGGTGTTGCTGAAATAAGGATGAGCCAGAGGATGGACTGGGTGGTGATGGAAGACTATTCCTCAGTGAGCATTAGGTACACCTAGATCAGTGACAATATGTGTGCTTGGTATACAGAAGGTTTCTGGTTCAGTCCCTTGCATTTGTAATAAGACCTTCAAAAAAGGCCTATATGAAATCTTGGAGAGCTGATAAAGGTCACTGTACATAATATGAAACTATAAGAAACAGTGGCACAATTGGTATAAGTATAAGGTAGCTTCATAGGTAGAGGTAAAGGTTTCCCTTGCTCGAAAGCCCATCGTATCTGACTCTAGGGTTCAGTGCTCATCTCTGTTTCAAAGCCAAAGATCCAGTGCTGTCTGCTTCTGCAGACGCTTCTGTGGTCATGTGGCAGGCATGACTAGACACTGGAGCGCACGGAATGCTGTTACCTTCCCACCGTAGTGGTCCCTATTAATCTACTAGCAATTTCTTGCTTTCGAACTGCTAGGTTGGCAGAAGCTGGGACAAAGACGGGAGCTCATTCCATCCTGCAGTACTCGGGAATCTAACTGCTGACCTTCCACCTCCCAGTCAGCATCTTAGCCACTTGAGCCACTGCAGCATCTTAGGTAGCTTCATATGTATGTGCAAATGTTAAGAAAGCTGCTAGTCCAGTGTTTCACAACATTGGGCCCATGCCCCACAGGGGGACCTCTATTCCCAGCGTCAGTACATTTTCTGATCAGTGCTTTGGGGAATTGACTTGGGCTTCTGGGAATTGAAGTCCAAAAACCAAAGGTAGGGAAATACTGTGCTAGTCATTTACATGCTCCTTAAAGTAATGGATCTTAGGAAACAATCTACAGCCTTCATTGCTTCTTGAGAAAAGTGTTAATCTAGAATACAACCAATAGTCACAAGAGTGAATGAACAAGTGTAGTAATTACTGCTGCCTAGTACAGTTATTTTTAATTTGGAAAGCATCTTAGACCATCTAGAATGTCTCACAATATATGAGATATGTATGTTCTATTTGTTCCTCTATATTATGTCTTCAAGGAATATTGATCTGCCAAATGATAATCTGAAGAATCAAAGCTCACATTTTAACATGCCCATAATTGTGGCAGTTTCCAATCAAAGGATTTCAAGATGCTATAACTATTCAGTGTAGAGGAAAACTCTCATTTTATTTTGGAGAGACTTATTATGGTTTGGCAGCACTTCAGAGCATGATGAGCCAAAAAATCAATACGGAATCATTTGTAATGGAAATTTGCATCTAAATGAGTAGGTGTGAGGAGGATAGAGGAATGACCATTTTTGCAAGGCAACATGCCATATGCATGACCTTCTCCAACATGGCAAGTTAATGGATTTTTCAGAGCCCTCAGAAGCCTACTGTGACTTATTTGCCAAGCATTTGAAGAATAAAACTGCAAATAAACCCCATTTATTGGCAAGTCATGTTGCCCACAGTGTTGCCACTAAATGAGTCTAGGCAAATGTTGCTGGGTGAATTTTATTATGAAGATCATATTTGAATCTGAGGATATGGACAACATGTTTCCAAAGTAACCTACTATCTATTAGCACAAATTTTGCTTTTTCCCAGATTGCAGCATCAAGTGGTGATGTATATTGCACATGAGGACAAGTTCAGCGAGAGGCTGAGGTATTTTGCCACACACTCAACAAGAGAAGAAAATGGGAATGGTCTTTTGCACAAATTAAGATAAATTGTGCAAATCTAATTTTAACACTTTTCTTCTTCTGCCATATCCGAATGGCTAGACTTGCTTTGACCACAAAAAATCCACAAAATTGCAGTGGCTGTTACTGTGTTGTGTTGGCTTTTGACAATTCCAGACACTTTCTGTCTTTGTTGAATGTATCTGCTTGCTTCTCAAAGGGAAATGATATTGAAATTGCACAAATTGATGAGACATTGATGAGAAGAAATAACATTCCTTGTCTTGGCCCCTTGTCTGGTGGCAATGGATTGTGTGAAGCTTGATGTTTTTTCTGCAAGCTGATTCTTTTGGTAGAGACAGCCAAAACCAATTAGATTGAAGAATTCATTTAGTATTTTTAATATCCCAAACATCAAGCATGAGATAACAAGTGCATTTCTATTTCAGGCAGTAGTCTGGAGACTTTTGAAAAAAGCAGTAATGAGTATGGATATGATGAATGATTGCAAAATTTCTCATCCTTTTTTTAAAAATCTTGGCATACTTTGATTTCCCACTAAGATTTCAACTTGATTCAGCTTCCCATAAACTAATAAATTTGGTTCTTGTCCTTCTCCTTTCATATGATTCCTCCCTTGAAGCTGCTGAATTCTGTATCTTAATGCCCTTTCTATGAATCCTGCACAGGAAATAAAAGGAATCTCTGGCGATGTCAAAGAAAATCTAGGGATAAATCTTAGTGCTCCCAAGATTTTTAAAAAATCTATCTATCTTGACATGATTGGACTATACAGTATTGCAAATATCTGCAAATCCTCTCATTAGATCTGGGCTCTGGCTTGAGACCAAGCTGATAAAAGGGGATTCTCCCTTATGTTTGAACCTTTCATGAATGATGAATGAATTTTGTGGAAAATCCCAGAAAATAAGATCAGACTGCTTTCTTAAGAAATAAAATGGATTTTTCTAGACGCTAGGCCAGGGGTGCCCAAACTACAGCCCGGGGGCTGGATACAACCCCTGGCTGATAGTTTGGGCATCCCTGAACCATGTGACCGGCACGCAGCCCAAAAAGGTTGGGCATCCCTGTACTAGGCCCATGGGATGGTCCTCTGCAGGAGTCATCCAATGCCATTTAATTCATGCAGGCAATGAAGCAATACTTATTGGGTTTTCCCATTTTCTCCAAGGAATAAAAAGAAAATGGCAAACCTCACCATTTTACAGTGAGGAGACTTTCTAAAATTTTATTCCCCCCCCCCCCCACACACACACACCCTTACAAAACACACAAGTACAAGTCTAGACAGAATACACACCCCAAAGTTTTATTAGTGTCCAGCTCATTTATGCTTTGAATGTATTAGCAAGAATCTGAAAGTGTTACAGTCCATGCCAGTGATTCTAGGAGAGGTGCTGTTTTCCTGGAAGATAATAGAATTGCTGCAGGGCAGGGGAATTTTAGCATTTCTCATTCAGTTCCTGATGACAAAGTCTGGGAGGTTGAGAGGGTCTAAAAAAGGACAAGTGAGAAACTCATTGCTGGTGGTTTGAAATGCCTGTTGATGCCACGTTGAGTTGGATTTGTCACTTTTAGGTTTGAGGCTGTGATGCTTCTGGTATCTTTTAAATCTATAAAATTGTTTGGCTTTGAGAGGGAGATTTAGCACTTTCCCCTGTATTAACATCTCCCATCTATGGCAGTACGCATGTTGCTTTATTGTTCCTTAATGGAAGGAAGGATCTGGTTTTGTATGTCAGAGCCATTCAGACGGCTTCATGGGAGAATGAGCAAGGGCCACAAATGTCTTCGTTTGCATTAATTTCCCCTGCTGGCACAGCTGTGTAATGCTGCTAATTATATGCTAGAGTGGAATTACTTGGCTGTGCAGCAAGGCTGCTCCTGTTTGCCAGTCTGTAAAAGTTTCTCATGCGACAGAGTCCATCTGTATCAGTTGTGCCTTCTTTTAATGTGAACTGTAACTCATTGTTTTGATGTCAATCAGGTTGGTTGTTGGGACTTGAAATGAATCCTACTTTTTATCCCTCCTTTCTTCTGATAACAAAGGAGATGGGCGGAGGAACCTTTCTCCCCCCAAATAATGGACATTTATTAGAAACTTGGAACTGTAAGTACTATAGAATGGTAATAGCTTTTCCACTGGGGAAACATGTTAGAAAACTGCCCAAGAACAACCTTTATCCCAGTAGAGTTCTAAGAATGATAATTCTTCCAGTACACTTTATCTCAATTTATAGCTGGATTTACAGATAAGGCCCACAATTACCAAACTCAATCTGTTCACATTTTTCTGTAATGTAGAAAAAATTGTTCATTTTACAATATAAATAATACTTGTTAAGTTCTTCATTCTCAGCAGTTCAGGATATCTCATATTGAGGAAGAATTTTACACTAGCAGATACAAAGCAAGGAATTTCTTGCCTCTAGGAAAGATCCAAGATAATGGTCCCTAGGCTAAAATCCTATTGTAACATGCTGTATATATAAGGGAGATCACACAAGCATTTTTTTGGCAGTGTCTGGCCATCCACTGCCTATCCTGAGCACACAACCAAGCATGTAATTAGGGCATGTCAGCATATGTGACAGAGCAGGATCCTCATGGCACCAAATATTCAACCTGCGCCCTTGCTCCAGCTGCCGCTTTCGCCACCACCACTTCAATCCTGTCCCCTCCACTTGGCTTGCCGTGTCACTACCGGCACTATGTAACAGGATGGATGTTGTAAGGCTTACAACATCTGCCCTGCTATGGAACACCATTAGGGACACACCAAGCCAAGTGGAGGGGACAAGGATTGAGGCAGTGGTGGCTGAAGAAGTGGCTGCCTGTAGCTGCCTGCATCTTTCCCAGGGAATGCTCTGGCTGAGCACATCTTTCTGGGGGGCCGCTCTGGCAGAGTGAGGGTGAGAAGGACAGCCTGGATCCCTCCTTCACCCACACCATGCAGTTCCTCCAGGTTGTTAAGTAGAGCAACAGTATGGGGTGGAGTGGTGGGTGGCTCGAGGTAGTTACTGGTGGCAGTGGCAATGATGAGGTAGAGTGGTATGGGTTTGAATCCTCCCACCTTGAGCCCTCCAACTCCTCCCACAACAAGCTGGTAGTGGGCCCACCAGTCTGACCCCCCCTGAACAGTCTGAGGATGTATGAACTGGCTCCCGCCTTTAAAAGGTTGAGGACCTCTGTGATAGAGAAAACTAATAATTGTGCATACCAGTTATATGACTTCCTATATAATGGCAATTTATATACTGCCCCACTGTGCTTAGTGCACTCTCAGGGCGGTTCACAAGGTAATTAGTATTTTGCCCCCTACATGCTGGATACTCATTTTATTGACTTCAGAAGAATGGGAGGCTGAGTCAACCTTGATCTCCCATCAGGATCGAACTCCCAATGTCAGCAGTTTTGGCTGCAGTACAGCAGTTTAACCACTGTGCCACAAGGGCTCTTCTACATAATCCCAATAGGAATGCAGCTAGATACTCTCCAATTTGGAAAACTAATATTGTTTGCCTTTGTACAAAGACACACACGGAAGTTGAGGATAATTTGCTGATTGTTTTAAAAGATGTTGACATCTCTGATGCTGCTTTTTATGCATCAGAGTTATAGCCGCCCTCATTGGTTTTTAATTTAATTAACGTGTTCTTCATGCAAATTGAACTTTTCTCTTGCAAGACACTTTACAAAATGGCATACCCTCTCATAAGTTGATAATTTTGCAGGTACCCATCACCATTTGTGAGGATGAGACAAGTGAGGATGTGTATTTTCCTATACTTTTTTTTGATACTGTTTCAAAATCAGACCAATCAGGAAATACCAGGTGGGATCCATTTTGCATTTGGAGCTCCATCTTGAATTGAAGCAATGATCTCTCTCTGCAAAGACATTTGCAGTTGTGTACATGTTCTTTGAATGTGGCAACATCAAGAATATAATAATTGAATACCGTATTTTTCGCCATATAAGACGCACTTTTTCTTCCCCAAAACTGGGGGGGAAAAGTTGATGCGTCTTATACGGCAAATACCTCTTCCCGGGGCCCTCGCCATTCGGCCCGGGAATGGGAGGCAGATGCGTCTCCCCGCCATCCGAGCCCTGCCTGCCGGGAGGGCTCAAAAGGAGACGCCGCCGGAGCCCTGGCCGGCAGGCAGGGCTCGGAGGGCGGGGAGACTCTGCCTCCCATTCCCGGGCCGAATGGCGAGGGCCCGGGAAGAGGCAACGTGGCGGCGGCGATGGCGGGTCTCGGGCGGCGTCTCCTTTGGAGCCCTGGCCGGTAGGCAGAGCTCGGAGGGCGGGGAGACTGCCTCCCATTCCCGGGCCGAATGGCGAGGGCCCGGGAAGATGCAACGTGGCGGCGGCGATGGCGGGTCTCGGGCGGCGTCTCCTTTGGAGCCCTGGCCGGTAGGCAGGGCTCGGAGGGCGGGGAGACTGCCTCCCATTCCCGGGCCGAATGGCGAGGGCCCGGGAAGAGGCAACGTGGCGGCGGCGATGGCGGGTCTCGGGCGGCGTCTCCTTTGGAGCCCTGGCCGGTAGGCAGAGCTCGGAGGGCGGGGAGACTGCCTCCCATTCCCGGGCCGAATGGCGAGGGCCCGGGAAGATGCAACGTGGCGGCGGCGATGGCGGGTCTCGGGCGGCGTCTCCTTTGGAGCCCTGGCCGGTAGGCAGGGCTCGGAGGGCGGGGAGACTGCCTCCCATTCCCGGGCCGAATGGCGAGGGCCCGGGAAGAGGCAACGTGGCGGCGGCGATGGCGGGTCTCGGGCGGCGTCTCCTTTGGAGCCCTGGCCGGTAGGCAGAGCTCGGAGGGCGGGGAGACTGCCTCCCATTCCCGGGCCGAATGGCGAGGGCCCGGGAAGATGCAACGTGGCGGCGGCGATGGCGGGTCTCGGGCGGCGTCTCCTTTGGAGCCCTGGCCGGTAGGCAGGGCTCGGAGGGCGGGGAGACTGCCTCCCATTCCCGGGCCGAATGGCGAGGGCCCGGGAAGAGGCAACGTGGCGGCGGCGATGGCGGGTCTCGGGCGGCGTCTCCTTTGGAGCCCTGGCCGGTAGGCAGGGCTCGGAGGGCGGGGAGACTGCCTCCCATTCCCGGGCCGAATGGCGAGGGCCCGGGAAGATGCAACGTGGCGGCGGCGATGGCGGGTCTCGGGCGGCGTCTCCTTTGGAGCCCTGGCCGGTAGGCAGGGCTCGGAGGGCGGGGAGACTGCCTCCCATTCCCGGGCCGAATGGCGAGGGCCCGGGAAGAGGCAACGTGGCGGCGGCGATGGCGGGTCTCGGGCGGCGTCTCCTTTGGAGCCCTGGCCGGTAGGCAGAGCTCGGAGGGCGGGGAGACGCATATGCTTCCCATTCCCGAGACCCGCCATCGCCGCCGCCGCATTGCATCTTCCCGGGCCCTCGTCATTCGGCCCGGGAATGGGAGGCAGTCTCCCCGCCCTCCGAGCCCTGCTGCCGGCCAGGGCTCCAAAGGAGACGCCGCCCGAGACCCGCCATCGCCGCCGCCACGTTGCATCTACCCGGGCCCTCGCCATTCGGCCCGGGAATGGGAGGCAGTCTCCCCGCCCTCCGAGCCCTGCTGCCGGCCAGGGCTCCAAAGGAGACGCCGCCCGAGACCCACCATCGCCGCCGCCACGTTGCATCTACCCGGGCCCTCGCCATTCGGCCCGGGAATGGGAGGCAGAGTCTCCCCGCCCTCGGAGCTCTGCCTGCCGTCCAGGGCTCCGAAGGAGACGCCGCCCGAGACCCGCCATCGCCGCCGCCGCATTGCCTCTTCCCGGGCCCTCGCCATTCGGGCCGGGAATGGGAGGCAGAGTCTCCCCGTCCTCCGAGCCCTGCCTGCCGGCCAGGCCTCCAAAAGAGACGCCGCCCGAGACCCGCCATCGCCGCCGCCACGTTGCCTCTCCCGGGGCCCTCGCTGCTTGGCCCGGGAATGGGAAGCAGAAAAGGGACGATGATGCCAGCCGCCTCGAGCAGCTCCCTGGTCCCACCCCGGCAGCCCATGCCACTGGCCCCATTGGAGAGAGACAGGTACAGCACAGTATTTGGTTCAGAATCTTTTTTTCCTAGATTTTCCTCCTTTAAAATTGGGTGCGCCTTATATGCCGGAGCGCCTTATATGGCGAAAAATACGGTAATTTGTCAAGCTACGAGTGGTGAAAGAACTGCTAGCATTGCATTTCTGGCAGCTGAGCACAGAAGGAATCTTTTTCTTTTGCCCCCAAAAATATTTGCATGGAAAGCATTCCCATTGGCACTGGGGAAGGGGTTAATTGTTGGGGCTGCCTGTCGGCTCACGAAGACAGAGAGTGAGCTGATGGGCAAGGATGCTTCAGCCTTGTGAAAGTGGATTTCTGCTTTGAGGCAGCAACAGCGATATTTCATGTCTTGTTTGGTGTCTCTTTCTTTTAAATGTCAGTCTCTGCAGCCAGCCTTATCTCCTGTAGCACATTTCAATTAGGTATTCCAAATCACACTCCTTTCTTCCAGGACAAATATGCCAGAGGTGATATTTACTCTTGCAGTAGCATTTTAAATACTGCACTATTATTTTTTTAAAAAAAATAAACACACAATGGGTAGTAATTTCCCAATAGAAATAATAATAATAATAAATTAGCGCCCAGGGGCGAAAAGAATTTGAAGGTGTGAACTGGGAGAAAGAGAATTATTACAATTGGGCATTTTTATTCCAGCTCAGTTGAAAGGATGATCTTGCTTAGAAAAGAGCTCGCAAATCTTCCCACGAGTATCTCTGGCCATAGATTATCTTTATTACTGGGGAAACTATGAGATGGACATCAACTTTGTAAGCAAATCAAACAACCAAACAAATATGCCGGAGTGACACATTTCCCCCCCTAATTTGTATTAAGGACATTGATTGTTATTGTGATTTTATATTACATAGATCTTAAAATCTGGCTGGTTCTGACTTGCAGCTTAATCTTATCGCCATAAGAACTCAGGGGGCACAGTGGTTAAACTGCTGTACTGCCACCAAATGGTTGGTGAGTTCGGTCCTGACCACGGATCAAAGTTGACTCAGCCTACCATCCTTCTGAGGTGGTTTGGGGGCAAAATGCTAATTAACTTGTAAACCACCCAGAGAGTGCACTAAACACTAAGTGATACCTCATACAACGTCCAAACTTGGTTCCACAAGTTTGGACTTTATACAGATTTGGACTTTGTATGAGGCATGCAAAATCCTAGACGCGATGCCTCATACAACATCCAAATCCTTGCCGCGATGCCTCGTACAACATCGTTTCCATAGAGATACATTGTACTGTAACAGCACAGACCTCAGGGCAAAGTCAAGGAAACAGACAAGAAACTGACAGAACTTTAAGAAATCATTGTCAAAAGGCTAAATACGTTACAAAAACATGTCAAACAATCCTGATTTTAGGGGACAAACCATACAACAAGTTTTTAACTTTTGAAAACTTTATGACGTGCAGGTTTAAAAGTTAACATGTCCCATCATGAAGCACAGTGTTAATCTGCAGCCATGCGGCCGACCATCCATTTTGTACAAGCTACTGTAAACAATTACTGGATGGAAGCAAGGACAAAATGGATGCCAACATGTCCCATCATGCAGCACAGTGTTAATCATCCAAACAGCAGCAAACACCAAACAATTGCCCACCCCATCAAACAGTGCTCCCCCAAAAAAGACCAACATAGGAAAAATTGTGGAGCATGCAATCTGTTTTTAAAAACCATAACAGCAAAACCAAATAATTGCCCACCCCACCAAAAATTGCCCTCCCCCATCCACCTTCCCACTCCAAGCCAATCGGAAACAGAAAACCTCATTTACCTACCTTTCCACTGTGCCAAAGAATGGTCCAAGAACCTGAAGAATGCTGCAAAAATCCCAGGAATGCTTCCAAAAATTCTGACGAAAAAATTCAAAAAATCCAAAATCGCGCTCAAAACCACTCCTAAATACTCTTTGCCTCATGCAAAACCCACAAGAGCAATGAACGCATGCATCCTGCCTTTTATACTGCCCAGGCACAATGCAACCTGGGAAAAACCCCAATGCCTCATACAAAGTCTTTGTATGAGGCAACTTTTTTTAAGGCATTAGGCAATGTTGTATGAATTCGATGTTGTACGAAGCGGACTTTGTATGAGGTATTACTGTATATAAGTGTGATTGCTTTGCCATTCTGAAAAAAGTCCTGCTGACTGGCAGCTATGTTGACTGAAATATTCTTTGGCTTGTAGAACAAAAAAGTAACTTTTCCTATCTCTGTATTGATCAGAATGAGGTTTCTTCTCAGTAAGGTACTTAGAGCTGATTACTACTACCCTAATTACTTCCTATTATATCCATATGTTTCCAAGAAATTAAGGTAAAGGTAAAGGTCACCCTTGCTCAAAAGCCAGTCATATCCAACTCTAGGATTCAGTGTTAATCTCTGTTTCATAGCTAAAGAGCCAGCACTGTTTGCAGACATTTCCGTGGTCATGTGGCAGGCATGACTAGACACCAGAGTGCAGGGACTGCAGTGGCTCAAGTGGCTAAGAGGTTGACTGGAAGGTGGCAGGTCAGTAGTTCTTTACCCGAGTACTGTACGACGGAGTGAGCTTCTGTCTCTGTCCAAGCTCTTGCCAACCTTGCAGTTCGAAAGCAAGAAATTGCAAATAGATAAATAGGGATCACTTCAGTGGGAAGGTAAACAGCATTCCAAGAAATTAATAAATGACAAAAAATAAGAAGCTGTGCATTTGTAGGCAAAACATGTTGTCTCCTTTTGCCACCTCTTTGATTATGTTGGTGAGAAGAATGCAAGCGCAGCGCCAAAATGGCCGCCGCGCCCTTTGCGGGCCCCCCCCCACAGGACAGAGAATCCGGGTAGTTAGGGGCGTGGCCAGCTCCCTTATAAAAGGGGTGGCCACGAGGCAGCCGAGCTGCCATTTTGCCTCAGCGACGGAGCGGAGAAGTTTTTCCCCCTGCGTCTCCGTCGCTCGTTAGCTTGCCGGGAAGCCTTTTGGTGGCGATTCTGCCTGGCTGGCTTCCCTTTTTTGCTGCAGGAGAAATGCCTTCGAAAAAGAAGGCGGCTTCGAGTTCAGCTCGGGCTGTTAGGAGGCGCAATCCAGGTCGGAGGACCGTGGTGCCGCCTCCTCAGCAGCCACCTTTGCCACCCCCGGCCGGGGCTGGTGGAATGGGGTCTATTGCCCCTTGGCCCGATCAGAGTGCGGGCGCGGAGGGCGCTCCGGCCCGCGGCCCGCGAGCGGTGGACACCGCTCCTCCTCCTGCCCACTCCGTCGGGCCTATTTCTTTTGGGCCGCAGCCTCTCCCGGGGCCCTCTAGCCTTGGGGGGTGGCCCGGCTCCCTGCCTTGGCAGGTTTCTTCACCAGCCCTACCGGGCTTTGGCGCTGGCCAATGGCCGTATATGGGCCCTGGGGCACAGGGACCTGTCCCCATGCCAGGATCAGGCGGGCCGGCCGGCCCTTTGCCCATGGTCAACGTGGACACCTTACTGGCCCGCATTGCGGCCCTGGAGGCGTCCTTGGCCCGAGCCAGTCAGGTGGGTGCCCCCTTCGGGGTACCTTTGGAGGCGCTGTCGGCAGCAGGACAACAGCCGGCGGGGAGGGTTGAGCTGCTGCAGGCGGGTGGCGCGGCTCCGGCCACTGCCTCGCAGCTCCCCAGCCAGCAACCTGGTGCGGGTCAAGCCCCGGTGATGAGCTCTACTTCGGTCGTGAGCTCCGACGCCCCCAGTGGGCCGGAACCCCCAGTGGGGGCGGCCCGCGGGGGTGCAGCATGTGAGTATACGGTGCAAGCAAGTACATCTACACACATTCCCAACATGGGGGGGGGCTTTTCAGTGGCCTTGGCCTCGCGCGGGTGGTGCGGGGGCCACGCCGTTGGCGACCCACCCGGCGACAACGACTGCCACCATGCCCACTGGGGTGGGCCTCGGTCCTTATACTGCGGGGAATGTCCTGGGGGTGGCAGGGTTAGCTCAGGCCCCTTTTAATAGGCCGGCTGTCCCCTTTTCGGCTTTACCAACGGCAGGGTATTCCTTGCCATTGGGTGATCACTTGGCACAGGCTACCAGAGAAAAGATATGGCGAGGGGAGTACGTAGATATCTTCTCACTCCTGAACAGAGAGCCCACCAAGGAGGAAAGGGAGGGTCAGGACGAGAAGGATAAGGAGCAGGCACGCCGCCGTAAGCCGCCGCGTACCTGGGCCAACTGGCTCCCTGCTTATTTAATATACATGGCGGTGTACTTGAGGGCGCGGCCGGATTTAGCTATTCCCATGGTCCAATATTTGGACAACATATATAGGGCAATGGTTGATTTCCCGGGCCCCTCATGGCTAGCCTATGATGAGGAATTCCGTATGAGGATTCCCCTTCACCCGGAGATGAGATGGGACGAGCCGTGCCAGAGACTGTGGCTATTGTATATGACACCCACACGCCCTGCCCCGGGGGATAGATACCATTGTGGACATGCGGTCCAGCGAGCGGCTCCAGCGCAGGTTACCCGCCAACCGGCGGGGCAGGGGGTTCCAGCCCGCCTGCTGTGCTGGACTTTCTCGTCAAATGGTTCCTGCAATCGAAAGAACTGCAGGTATAAGCATGAGTGTCCCACATGTTCCGGTCCCCACGCAGCCTCTGCTTGTCCCAAGCCTGGGGGAGCGCGAGGCAGAGGGAGGGGTGGGCAGTGGGCTGGCAAGGCTGCCACGGATGGAGCTAGTTCTCCAAAAGGCCCCCTCCCCAATTAAGGTGTACATGCTGGAGCGCTGGCTCGCCTCGTACCCGAAGGGGGAGGACAGGGAGTATCTCCTTCAAGGTTTTAAGCAGGGATTTCGTATCCCTTTTATGGGTGACAGGTCCCCTCAGGATGCTCCCAACCTTTTGTCCCTCAGGGGAAGGGAGGAGGTGGCTGCGGCCAGCATTAAAAAGGAGTTAGACGCGGGCAGGGTCGCTGGACCTTTCCCCGCACCCCCGTTTCCCAATCTTAAGGTCTCGCCATTGGGTTTGGTTCCCAAAAAGTCCCTAGGGGAGTTTCGCCTTATTCATCATTTGTCATACCCAGCAGGCCGATCGGTCAACGATGCTATACCTGATGACCTTTGTTCGGTCAGGTATACATCGTTTGACCATGCGCTGCGCATGGTGCGCGCGTGTGGCCCGGGTGCCCTGCTGGCCAAGTGCGACATTAAGTCAGCTTTTCGCCTCTTGCCAGTGCACCCGGGTGACTTTGAATTGCTGGGTTTTAAATTTAAAGGGGAATATTATTTTGATAAGGCCATGCCTTTTGGCTGCTCCATATCATGCTCGGCTTTCGAGCGTTTTAGTACTTTCCTAGAGTGGGCCTTCGTCCGCAGGTCAGGGTCCCGGTCTGTAGCCCATTACCTGGATGATTTTCTATTCGGGGGTGAACGGGGCTGGGACACGTGTGCACGTCTCCTCAATACATTTCAGACGCTAATGCAGGAACTTGGTGTCCCTTTAGCGCCCGAAAAGACCGAGGGCCCATCGACCAAGTTAGTATTCCTGGGGGTTGAGATTGACACAGTAGCGCAGGCTTCTAGGTTGCCGGGTGATAAGGTGTCCAGGATAGTGACCCTTATCTCCGAATTGCTGGCCAAGCGTAAGGCATCCCTGAGGGAACTGCAGGTGCTCCATGGGCACCTTAATTTTGCTTGCAGGGTGGTCGCACCGGGCAGGGCTTTTGCCCGGCGCTTATGTGACGCCATGGCAGGGTTATCCAGGCCCCACCACAGAGTCAGGCTCACCCGGGGTATCAGGGCAGACATGTTCGTCTGGTTGCAATTCCTGAGGGAGTTTAATGGGGTCTCATTTTGGAGGTTTGACCTCCTGGCATCCCCCAATTTCCAGATCCAGTCTGATGCCTCAGGATCCCTGGGTTATGGGATGTACTTCAACGGGAAGTGGGCCTATGGTGGGTGGCCACCGGCATGGGCAGGCACAGGTCGCCTGCGGGATCTCACATACCTGGAATTTTTTCCCATTCTGGGGGCTTTGATGCTATGGGGCGAACAGTGGGCTAATTCAGTGGTGCATTTCTGGTGCGACAATGCTGCCGTTGTACACATTGTCAATGCACAGACTTCTAAATCGCCCAGGGTTATGGATCTAGTGCGCCATTTTGTACTGCGCTGCCTGCGCCTTAACGTCTTGTTCAGGGCCAGGCATGTCCCAGGGGTTAATAACGATATTGCTGACGCTTTGTCCCGCCTGCAGATCTCCCGGTTCCGCGCCTTGGCCCCGGATGCGGAGGAATTTCCCTCGCCACTCCCGGACGAGATGTGGACTATTGGCAAGGAGAGGTGAACCGGGCGATTGGCCTGTCACTAGCGCCACGCACGCGTAAGGCGTATCAACAAGCATTCAATTCGTACAGGGTTTTTGCTGCTCAATTTCACTTGCCAGAGACCTGGCCTATCCCGGTGGACCATGTTCTGCGGTTCATGGTTCACCTGCATGCACAGGGCCTCGCACCTCGCACCATAGCATCCAAGCTCTCGGCGTTGGCTTTTATGGCCAAAGTAGGGGGTCATGTGGATACCACCTCTGACTTCCGTGTGAGACACGTTTTGGAGGGGTGGGTGCGCGAGCGCGGGCGTTGCCCGGACGACCGGCACCCTATTTCCCCAGGGGTTCTTACCCAGTTGGCCCGGGGCTGGCCAGGCCTCTGTTTTGATCCTTATGAGGCAGCCCTTTTTCATGCAGCCACAACGGTGGCATTTTTTGGAGCGCTCCGCGTCAGCGAACTCGTGATGCTGTCTAAGGCGGATGCAAGTGGTAGGGCACTGGAACTCGAAGATGTCTATGTTGCCAAAGACTGGGCCCAGTTGAGGATACGCTCCTCTAAAACAGATCAGCATGGCGTAGGCAGTGGAGTAAGACTGCTACGGTGTTCTTTGGCAGACATCTGTCCGGTTGGTGCCCTACAAGAGTACCTGGCACTGCGTGGCATGCACCACGGCCCGTTTTTCTGTCACCAAGATGGGTCTCCCCTTACTAAATTTCAGTTTTGGAAGGTGACAGCCAGAGCCCTCACCAGGGTGGGCCTACCAGGTGCCCGTTATGGCACACATTCTTTCCGTATTGGTGCAGCCTCTACAGCAGCTGCTTTTGGGTACTCTGGGGCTGACATACGCAGCATGGGGAGGTGGGGCTCACAATGTTTTCAGTTTTATGTGCGCCCACTCCCGCCATGAGTACCAATCCAGTCACCTTACCTCCCTTTTTCTCAATTTTCTTGCAGACCCTGGGTGTCGTATTACACCGGTGACAGTATGGCTGGTGGGCCACAGCTATGTGCACAGGGCAGCGCGTTACGCTGCGGCGACAGAGTGGGGACCCCGACTGGGACTGGGTGACCACGCCAGTCTCGCATGGCATGGTAAGCCTGGGATGTTATGGCGGGAGCTGCGGCCTTTCCTTTTTTCTGGCCTGGGGGCTGACCCGCCTGACATTCTAATCATCCATCTGGGGGGCAATGATTTGGGCCAGGTCACCGGCTTATCGCTCAAGCATGCGATTTGCGAGGAACTCGCCTATTTGCATTATGTCTGGCCTGCCACAACCCTGGTTTGGTCGGACATTGTTCCGCGCCATTCTTACAGAGGGGGCGTTAACCTCCTGGCTCTTGACCGCGCTAGGCGCGCGGTCAATAAGGCAGTGGCGCGGTTTCTTGCCACCAGGGCTTGGGGACGGGTTAGTCATCACCCCGATATCAGTATACAAAATTATGACCTGTATGCAGGGGATGGGGTCCATCTGTCGCGAGGAGGTATGGACCTCCTGTTGGGTGACTGGCGAGCAGGCCTGTTGACCGAGCTGACGGTCTGGGGGGGGGCGTCAGGTCTTCTGTGAAGCCCCTCCGTGTGGCGGGTAGCACTGGTAAGGTAAACAGTATGACCCACAAGTATCCGGCAGGTTCGCAATTGACTGGACAACACTAGACAGGAATAAATTAGTTAAACGTTGTCCGGTCAACGACGAATCAGGCGATGGGGTGATGACGATTGCTAACCAGCATGCATCACCCCTGTGATTTCACGGATACGCGTCAGAGGGTGGGGTCATGAGTTAGTTATTGACTACGGTCAACAATTTGTTTGTTGTTAACAAACAAATTGATACAAATTGATACATTGTAACCAATTGCCGTTGGCAATTTTGGGGTGGTACCTTACCAGTGTTACTTCGGCCTGCTTGCCTTAGGAATTATGATTGGTCGTTTTACCAATACAAATTTATAATTCGGACTAGGGCATTGAATCAATAAATGTGGCCCTTTGCTGTTATCCACTTTCAATGTTGTCTGTGTCCGTTATTGGGGGGGTGCGCCTGCAATGCAAGCGCGGCGCCAAAATGGCCGCCGCGCCCTTTGCGGGCCCCCCCCCACAGGACAGAGAATCCGGGTAGTTAGGGGCGTGGCCAGCTCCCTTATAAAAGGGGTGGCCACGAGGCAGCCGAGCTGCCATTTTGCCTCAGCGACGGAGCGGAGAAGTTTTTCCCCTCCACCCCCTCCCTAGTTAACAGTGTGATATTATGGTCGCTTCGGGGCCGGGTGGGAATTTTTGGTTGGGACCCATATTGGCTCCGGGTCCTGGTTTTTTTGCCCATCCCACACTGTTGCTACGGTTTGATATAGGGGTCTTTCTGCGTTCCTACTGTTGACTTTGGTCACATGGGCGGGTAGCACTGGTAAGGTAAACAGTATGACCCACAAGTATCCGGCAGGTTCGCAATTGACTGGACAACACTAGACAGGAATAAATTAGTTAAACGTTGTCCGGTCAACGACGAATCAGGCGATGGGGTGATGACGATTGCTAACCAGCATGCATCACCCCTGTGATTTCACGGATACGCGTCAGAGGGTGGGGTCATGAGTTAGTTATTGACTACGGTCAACAATTTGTTTGTTGTTAACAAACAAATTGATACAAATTGATACATTGTAACCAATTGCCGTTGGCAATTTTGGGGTGGTACCTTACCAGTGTTACTTCGGCCTGCTTGCCTTAGGAATTATGATTGGTCGTTTAACCAATACAAATTTATAATTCGGACTAGGGCATTGAATCAATAAATGTGGCCCTTTGCTGTTATCCACTTTCAATGTTGTCTGTGTCCGTTATTGGGGGGGTGCGCCTGCAAATGTAGCTACTTTCATAGAAATAGATACCAGATGCTTCAAATAACATTTCTCCCAATGACCCTGCAACCAAGTACCTTTTTTTTTTTTTTTGCAATATGCAGAGAGCTGGCACATAACTTTGTCTGGACTGCAATTTTGTTCCCAATAGTCTAAGCATTTGCATCAGCTTATTTATTTGTTTGTTTGTTTATTTATTTTTTTATTTTTTTATATTTATATACTGCTCTATCTCAGCCCAACGGGCGACTCAGAGCGGTTCACAACATGTAATAATACAAAAGCACAATACAAAAATATAAAAAATACAATCACTATACATCATCAAAATACAAGCTAGATATACAATAATACAAAAATGTGCATAAACAATTCAACAAGCATAAAAATACAATACAATACAGTAGGGTCACAGCTGCACTGAAGCAGGGCCCGGTACGCATGTGAAAAGGCAGTCAGAATCACTACCAGTATATTCTTCAAAACATCACCTGTTTGGGATGCTGCTATGATTTAAAGTTTAACTGTCTTGCCTTTTTTGTAGTCACAGTTTTTTGTCAATCTGGGACGAAATTTCCTCAACTTGCCCTTCAGTTATTTTCAAATATTATACATTTCCCATTTGTCTCAATCAGCCTGCTGGGCATTTGAGATCAACGAGACCTGAGACTGCACAAACATTTGTCCCACTGCTTGGTCACTCAGAGGACCAAAGTTTGCTCCATTTTCTGGTGTGACCACACAATATAAGTACTGTATCAGCACGAAACAGCCTTTTCTAAATGCTTTCCTACCTGCACTTTTCTGATGCCCTGTTGGGGTTACTTAGTGTAGGGTCACTTAGTTTTGGTTTATTATTATTCTTATTGTTGTTGTTGTTGTTAGACTTGTATGCCGCCCCACTCGCAGAGTGACTCTGGGCGGCTAACAAAGATACAAAATATACAGTTACAATTACAAAGTTCACATTATCAGAATACAAAACAGTTCAACATCATCATCACAAATCACAGTATCAAAAAACATGAGTGATCACTGGGATCGAACCAAAGAAGAACTTATGCCCATCAAATTTCATTTCCCCCACTTAAGTGGCTTACACAGATAGCTTAGCTACTTGATGATATTGTGAAATTAAAAACCTTCTCTGCTTCTCTGTGGAGAGGCAGAGGAAAGAAGCATATTTTTTATTTTTTTAAAGCCTGTTAGGATGGTGCTGATGCTCTTTACCTTTTAGAAGCAAAATTAAAAATGGAAAGCTTCTTCCTGGAATGAAGAGATAGGGAATGGCAAGGAGGAAAAAAATATTTCCTTTTGTTTTTCCCCTTGATGTATATATGCCATGGAAGGAGAGCAACAAATGTCATATTGGACCTTTATATAACCTTTAGTGATGTTATTTAGCCTGCTCCAACCTGCTCCATTTGAGCTGTCTATACCAGCCCTAATTGTGTGAATAGATATGTAGCTAGCTTTAGCAAGAATAACAAATGAGGAGTTACAGCAGGTGCAAGGCTGTCCACCAATGTGTCATGTGCTTGAAAATTGTTTAAATGGCTGTTGAGTGCTCACATCTGCTGATGAACACAAACTTTGGCTGATATCCTCTTGCACAGTTCTACCAGCAGAGTAAGAATAATGTCACCACCAGCAGCAGATTACTGCTAATGAAAGAGTTTCTTTTTCACTTTTGGGGTTCACGTGGTTTTATTTCTTTAAATGTAAGACACAAGTATCCTGAAATTTAAACAATAACTCCTTGATAGTGGCAATCTGCCTGAGACTTCAGTATCATTATGCTGGCAGAAATGTGCAAGATTTATTCTGTCCATTTAGATTATCCTGGATGAAATATCTAAAGCTGTACTGCTAGACTGCTGGGCTTTTTGTGGCCTTTTGAGCCTATGGTAGCATAAGGAAGAGTTAGTTTAGGTGGACTAATAGCAGGGCCAAATTTGAAGGTGCTTCTCTATTTATACAATGCTTTTTCACCCACCTGATGTACCTCTGTCATCTCCACCTGTGCACATGGGGTGGATCTATATCTGGATACAATGAAATATCTTAATTAATGTCCTGGTCTATTTAGATGACTAACCATACATTATTATTTTTTAATACACACTGAACTGTAGATGCTTTGGCAGAATTTGAATAATCAATCTTTATATCTACAGACAATATATTCAAACTCCATGGAAAGAACTAGGGACAAGCTACAAGCACTTCTGTATGGGTTGAGCTAGATTGAGGCCAGAGGGGGAATGGTACAATTTGGTCTGGCTCTGTGCTTATGGTTGGTTTAATAAACATAATATGGATTATCCTTCTGATTTACTATTACATTTGAAATATCAGTATTAGGTTATTTGTGTTAATGGGTCTTTCTGATCAGCGAAAAAGCAGTCCCAGTCACATGTGCATGGATTGGCTATTTAATTAGCACAATGGCCATGTTAAGAAATTATAGTATGTCTGGCCAGGTTATCCTGCCATTTTAATAAAGGTAAAGGTTTCCCTTGCTCGAAAGCCAGTTGTATCTGACTCTAGGGTTCAGTGCTCATCTCTGTTTCAAAGCCGAAGAGCCAGCGGTATCTGCTTCTGCAGACGTTTCTGTGGTCATGTGGCAGGCATGACCAGACACCGGAGCACACAGAATACTGTTACCTTCCCACCAAAGTGGTCCCTATTTATCTACTTGCAATTTCTTGCTTTCGAACCTCTAGGTTAATAGAGTAAACCAGGCATTTCCAATCTACAGCCCGCAGGTAAAAACCTTGTCCCCGACACCAATTCATCTGGCCCCCGATGCCCTCGCCGATCCCAGAAGCGGAATTAAAATGCATTCTGCACTTGCACAAAATGTTCTGCACATGCGCAGTGCACATTTTACTTCTGCTCCCAGGTGGGAGGAACCACGTGACTGGTCCAATCAGCAATCCAGGAGGTGTGGTCAGGCCCACAATCTGAAAACCTTGAGAAAGCCTGTAGTAGACCATATTGCCAGCAACTCAATGCCAACTATCAGGTGGCAGTTAACTAATCTGACAACCCTGAGGACTAACAGCCCTGGGTGCCGAAGTCCACAGGGAAGGGTGATGGTCCCCAAGTGGATTAAATCCCACTTGGATCCATCTTGATCAAGGACAGCAGCTTCATCCATACTGGCCTGGGGAGGCTGAGGAGGACTTTGCGTGCCAAAAGGGCTCAGGAGCAGAAAGTGACGCGTGGAACTGGGTCGGTGGCATGGATGTCATGCTGCGATGTGGAAAGCAGATGAAAGGCCACTGCATTATATTCTCTGGACAATCTTCATGGCTGATCACCATGAAGATCACCAATATTTGAATTTGAATATGGTAGTAGGAGAAGAAGAAATTATAAGAGTTGAGAGAAGGAGATACCCAGATCTTTCCTTTCTGTTCAATTTAAATCTGAAGCTCTCTAAAGAGTACTCCTGCCATCTACTGGATTGAATATATCAAGCTTGAATTGAAAATGTTATGAATAGTCCATTTCCACGCCTCCCAACACAGACCAAGTGGCTCAGATGCCCTGAGAAAAATCTTCTGTGTTTGGTGTTGCTGTTCTATCCAAATGAAAAATAAAAAAAAATCATTTTAGCTTACATAGAAGGTTTAAAAATAATACAAACAACCCACACTTCACTTCTAATAGATGCTACAGTGCTTATTTACTGTCAAAGCAATAGGATTATTACGAATATCCAGTCAAAGCTTGTGAAAGCATAGAAAAAGGAGTTTCTGAGATTTTCAGACATTGCTGCAATGTCATTATATTTTTCTGTATAAAATAGAATCCATGTACAAAAAGTCCATCATTGATTAAAAGAAGCTGATAGGCAATTTAGTGTTCAAAAACATGTAGGACATAGAAGCATCATGATTTTCTGCCTTGTAAGTAGGGAGGTGCTTACAGTAAAGTGGCCACTTAGGTAAAGGTCTCCCTTACTCAAAAGCCAGTTGTGGCTGATTCTAGGGTATGGTGCTCATCTCTATTTACAACCAAGGAGCCAGCACTGTCTGCATCTACAGACATTTCTGTAGTCATGTGGCAGGCATGGAACACTGTTACCTTTCCTGCCAAAGTGGTACCTATTTATCTACTTGCAATTTCTTGCTTTCAAATGCCAAGTTGACAGGAGCTGGGACAGATGATGGGAGCTCGCTCCTGCTGACCTGCCAATCTTCTCAGCATTTTAACCTCTAAACCACCACAGCCCCTAAGTGGCCACTTAGGCCTGACTTTAAAAAGGGTAAAAGTATCATCAAAGAAAGAGGACAGAGATTTGTGCAAAACAGGAGTATGCTAATTTATATGTGTGGATGCAAGTGCAGATGTAATTGCTACAATTTAATGGCCACTGTCTCATTTTTAATACTACAATAACATTACTGTAATGGAAATGCTATAGTAGAAAAGTCTATAAACAATGACTTTGTGTGTCTGTTGAGACTGTTGCTCATGTTCTTAGTGGTGATATAAAATATCCTGTTTTTGGAAATGGGCTCATACTTGTCAGAATTTTCAATGAAAAGATTGATTAAAAGGAGAACTTTACTTTTGTAGCATTTTAAATGGTGGACTGTACTTTGTAAAGTAGGACACTTATCTACTTGGTCCTCCACAGTAAGCATACTGTGATCAAACTCTTCCACACATGTTCCTTCCTACTATCTCTCTCTCCTTACTCCTGTTTCTCCAGAAACATGGCAGAGTACTATCTTTTTATCTATCTTATTTCCATCCAGCCATTCTCCCAAAATGAACCCAAGGCAGTTCATTCCCACAAGTCTCACCCTGCTCTTTTCTCTTCCCCTCTGTATTACTATTGCTTCAACCAGCCAGCCACTTCAATGGAGTGAGCTCAATGCCAAATAACAGAGTTAACACATCTTGCCCTTTCTTCTATCGCAGGTATGGGTGGTGTGTGGCCTTTCTGGTCTCATTGGATTCTAATGCCCAGCATTCTTCACTGTGGCCAATGCTAGCTTGTTCTGGTGGGAACTAAAGTTGAACAGCCTCAAGAGGGCCACCTTTTCCCATTCCTATTTTGCTAAACCCAGAAAAATAGCTAGGCAGAATCAGTGGTAGTTGAGGGGTGGAGACTGAGACCAAAAGTTGCACCATTAGCTTATAGGACATATTGGTCCTGATATTCTCCCTCTGTTTCATATACAGCAGTACTTGAAGTTACTAATTTAATGTGTTCCCCAAGACGTTTCATATTATGAAAAATTTGTAACTCGGAATGAAGTTTCCTATAGGAATGCATTGAAAACCTTTTTTCTGACCTCCGGAATGGATTAGGGGAGGGAAGAGGGAAGAGGAGCCCAGCTGAGCCTTGTCTCTGCAGCGAGGCTTGAAAAAGCCACTGCCAGCGCACCAGAGACACCCGCACCATCTTTGCCCCTCTCCTCTGGCCTGGACAGTCAGGGGAAGGAAGAGGAGCCCAGCTGAGCCTCTCCCATTGGCCCGCCGGGCGGGGAGTATAAAGGACCATGATTCCACCGTCGGCTCCCTCCCCCGCCCTGCCCAGCAGGGGAGGTGGGAGCGCAGCTGACCGGCATTGCCGCGGCGGGACGTTTCCACCAAAGTCGTACCACCAGAGTTGCCGGTCCATTTCCTGGCCTTAAAGGCTGGGTCATCCTCTCCTTTGGCTCCGTCAGGGATGTGCAAGCCATGGGGTTCTGTTTTGGGGATGTTGGTGGCCGAGGGATTGTGTAATTAATTTTGCTATGTTAGAACTTAAATGTTTTTTGAGACTGATATGTTTTCTTTTCTGATTTCATTAGTGTATTGTATTATTATTGTATTGTTGTTCGATTCATGACTTACATATTCATGCTCTGATTATTGTATTTATGATGTATTTTTGCTTGATTGCTTTATTTTTGTTACTGTGTTTCAGGGTTTGCTGATACTCTGTTGATATGCTGTTTTTTAATAGGAATTGTGTTCATTGCATTTTTGTTCCGATTGTATGATATTTATTTTTATTGACATTTTGTATGTTTATTATATTTTGTTTTGTTGTATCTTTAATTATGTTGGAAGCCGCCCTGAGTAAGCCTACAAGCTGAGTAGGGCGGGGTACAAATTAAAAATTGAATTGAATTGAATTGAAACTGCATTTTGAGTTTCAAATATGAATTCATAACTCGAGGCATTATTTTTCAATGGATTTTCATTCATATCATGAAAATTTCATAACACGAGGCATTTGTAACTCGAGGAACCACTGTAAACTGATAGTGGATGAAGTTTGCTTTCCCTTTCAAAAATTTTGATTTTATATATTTGTTTTAATTAAATGGTGTCGAGTGCCCTGAGACATACTTTAAAGTCAGGAAATCCAATTTATTTAGGCTATATACCCTTCTAAATTCAAGGCAAAATGTCTTTTGCCCCAGTTCCATTGGAAGGAAATTGAGAAGAAGCACAATCATTTGTAACAGCTATTCATTTATTGAAAAGAGGTGTCAATACATGAAACCTATGACAAATGCCCCCCCCCCAAAAAAAAGCAATAGAGTCCCTGACCACAGGTGAGACTGATATTTATAGTTGAGATGACACATAGGAATTTACATGAAAGTAGCAGGAAGTTTGAGCCATAGCTGTCAAGTATCCCTTATTTGCCGGGAAATTTCCCTTATTTCCAAATCCAAAACTTGACAGGTATGGTTTGAGCTGTGTGCAAACAACTTGCGCAAAACAGAGTTGATCCTAGTCTGATTTAAGTTCCTAGCATAGACAGAGTTGGTCCTAACCTGATTTAACTTCCTAGCCTGGGTATTGAACTTTGTCACCAAGGGATTAGTGAAACAATGTTTTGTTTTGGATTATAGTACTGTATTTTGTTTTGTGGGGTTGTAATTTTACTATTACTATGATTGTTTACTGTACTGTTGTTGTATTGATTGTAAGCCACCCTGCGTTGCCATGGCGAGTGGGCGGCAATATAAATCTAAATAAATAAACAAACAAACAATGAAACAGTGGCACATTAATGGTTGCAAGACTGAGTCCAACTGGAGCACAAAAGGCTAGCTCCAGCAGCTGGATTGAAATTGGGAACAATCAATTGATAGGATTATCTGGTCTTGTATTGAACCTAGGGTGCCCCCTAAATTCTTAGTGGTGAAAATTAAACATTAACCAAGGAAGAGAGAGAGAGAGAGAGAGAAATAGAGAGTCTTCTCTCCCCCTTCCTGTGTTGTGTTATAGGCCAAATCAAGTGGGATTTTCCTTCTAGTTTAGGGGTTCTCATCCTTTTCAAGCCAGGGGCTGGGTCATGCTCTTTCAGTCAGCTTCGAGGGTCAGATGGCCATTTTGCCCTGCCTGCACGATGGGGGCAGCCATTTTCTCCCAACAGCTTTAAAGGGGTGGCCATTTTGTTTCTCAAATACTATGGGGCCCCCACATGAAATGGTGCCATGGGCTGGATCTGGGCCACGGGCCTTAGGTTGGGAACCCCAGCTCTAGTTCATTTAAAAACTTTCCTTTATACATCAATAAAGCTAAATTTCATATATTTTACTTACAAATGTAAACTGAGGAGACAGGTTGTTATTCCTGGATGTTTCCAGGACTATCACTGCATGTTTTTGCTAAAGGATGCTGTTGAACCAACAGACATTGCAGAAACTGCTTTGGGTGCATCATGTGGGCTCAGAACCACTTTTTATTCAAGCTGGTCCCAGATCACAGTGTCTAAAGCTGAGATGAGGTAAAGTTCCCCGTCGCTGTTCATCAAGTTGTGGGTGGGAGGAGAAAGGTGTATATCCATGCTACTGCATATATGTATGTGCCCCTGTGACCTACTTGGGACTATATGCAGCCTTTAAGAACAAAAGAGTTGCCTACTAAGGAGAAGAAAATGAGTTTCTCTCTATCCTAAATATATGATCTGTGTATTTTGGAAAATTCTTCAAAACATGTCCCCCACCACCTACCTGTAATAGATGGTGGCCAAATTCTGTAAGCACAACTACATGCAACACGAGGAGTACCATGTTGTACCTGCTCACTATCCAGATGCTAGAGCAGTGTTTCCCAGCCTTTGGTTTTTGGACTTCAATTCCCAGAAGCCTAAGTCAATTCCCCAAAGCATTGATCAGCGAATGCACTGACTTAGGCTTCTGGAAATTGAAGCCCTCCTGTAGGGCATGTGCCCCACCTTGGGAACCACTGTGCTAGAGGGAAGGAGGAGCTTTTGGCAAAGGGAGAAGAACTCACTCACTTAATCCAGCATTTATTTTCATGATTGATTAACACAGGGATTCAAACTGAGGTGAAGAAGTGAACACTCAGAACAGGAGGCCAGCAAGAATACAACAATATCCATTTCTTTCTCTTCTGCAAGATCATGTCTGATTCCAACCCCCACTTCATTTTACTGTATACATTAGGAATCTGAACAGGCAACAGCAGTAAAACAAAACCGCTCTTTACTTGTGTAGCTCCTACTTGCTTTTCTAAGGTTCTTTGTTCAAGTGTCAGTTCTGGTTTGTAAAACATGAAGAGAGTTGGGGGTGAAAGTAATTACACTTCACATCTGGTGTTTCTCCTGACATGGAGCTGCACTCACTAAATTCCAGTGATGTTAATTTTCCTTTGTCTTCAATTTATGAGAATATTTAGGTAAAACCATCATAAATCCTTTTATTCAGCTCCCTTGTCTTGGAGGCCTCTGTTGGCTGCCAAATGAATTTTCTGGTACTTTTTCCTAATATAGCTGTACTAGTGATAATGTTGCATTTTATAGGCTGCTGTCTGCACCGCACCCTCACGGTGCATGTGAGCCGCCCGCCTTACCTCAGACAGGGGAAGGAGGAAGGAAGTGTTCCCATTGGGCTGCTGGGGAGAGGGGCAGGTGATGTGAGAAATGTCCTCATGGGAGCATGGATGGGGGAGAGGAACAGCCTGGCCCTGTGACCCTCTGGCTTTCTAGTAACAAACTCTGGTGAACTCTGTGTTGGGGCGACGGCATGCATGCTCACAGAGAGGGTTTTGAGTGCCCCCTCTAGCATGCGTGCCATAGGTTCGCCACCACTGGGCTAGGAGGATTGTCAGGAAATTGATTCACAACACAGGTGTTGGAATTCATGACATATCAGCTTAATATAGTAGGTGAGGATATCGGTTCCCTGAGCCTGGACTAACTCCAGTAAGGGATTGTGATATTCTACAGATTATCTAAAGCAGTGGTTCCCACAGGGGATTTCAATTCCCAGAAGCCTAAGTCAGTACATTGGCTGATCAGTGCTTTGGAGAATTGATTTAGACTTCTTGGAACTGAAATCCAAAACCCAAAGGTTGTGAATCACTGATCTAGAGTCTAATGCCTTCCAGATGTGTTGGACTGTAAATCCCATTGATCATATTTCAGTCCTGCTTAGCATGCCCTTTACCACATCTTCCACTTTAAAAAAGTAGCTTTTATTTTTTCAAGGAGGAAACCTGGATTTTCTTATAGAACAAGGTATGGGGGCACAAATTGTTCTAAGAAAGAATAATCTAAAGCCTCCTCAGATTTCATGTTTAAACACTTGGACATGCTGGAGGTCCAGGAGACGCCCAAGGGCTTTAAGAACCTATGGCCAGTGGTCCCCAGGATTTCCAGTCTTGGCTAGAGGCAGCCCTGCTCTCTGTGATCCTTTGGATGCTGGCACTTGAAGATAGTTTTTTATGCTTGAAAAACATACCATACAGGGAGGAGTAACAAAAGCAAGCTTGAATTCTCAACAAGATGTCGTATACTTCTTCAGGTGCCATTGACATAAATGTAGGTGCTGCTTTTCCCTACTCACTGTTCTTTTGCTCTAGGTCAGTGGTGGTGAAACTATGGCATGCGTGCCAGAGGTGGCACTCAGAGCCCTCTGTGTGGGCACCTATGCAGTCACCCCAGCACAGTTTGCCCCAGCAAACCCAATGGGAACACTTCCTCCCTCTCCCCAGCACAGAGTTCACCCTACCCCTCTGCCCAGAAGCCCAATTGGAGCACTTCCTCCCTCTCCCCAGCACAGAGTTCACTCCACCCCTCTGCCCGACAGCCCAATGGGAACATTTCCTTCCTCCCTTGTCATTGTGTTGGCACTTTGTGATAAATAAGTGGATTTTGAGTTGCAGTTCGGGCACTCTGTCTCTAAAAGATTCACCATCACTGCTCCAGGTCATCAGAGGTCTAACTGGATATTACACAACAGAGATATCCCATATGAGATGTTTACATTGACTTATGTAGGTAGTACAGTATAGTGCACTGTGTTGGGTTGGATTGGGAAAAGAAATGTTAGTACAACTGAAAAATTGTTTGTGCTTTGAGGCATCTTAGAAATTCAGCTAGTTAAGGGGCTATACTGGGCCAGAAGGACTATTGGCTTAGTATCAAAATAACCCTATTAAGCTGAAGTGCTTCCATCATTTAATTAGCTATAATTTCTTTAGTAAAGTCTTGATAGAGATATTACTCAGTAAAATGGGCACAGGGGAACACAGCCTTGTTGTGAGCTGCAAGAAGCCAGAAAGAAATCTATTGTATACAGGATGCGGAAGGGGGTAGGTGGGCGTTACACTGAATTCTCTTTACATTTTCTACAACTTCAGACTGAGTATAGATGGAGAGGTATCTGTAAGAATGTTTAAACCTTTTCAGTAGACTATGTATCTAAACGTATGGAAAGGGAGAAATGGGGGTGAATAAATCAGAACTCCATTTAAAGGGGCAAGGTTTTTAATCAAACCCTCCATTGCCTTCAGTTATCATGGCATGATTGCATTTTGCTTAGCAATTAATATGGACAGATACTCTGTCAGAGCTGTAAGTAAATGGGAAACCAAAGCAAATGTACCTCTGTTGACCTGACATTCACAACTGGGGAACTGGGGGGAACACACGCAATAAATGTCACTGGAAAAGCAATATTAATGAAGTAAAAAATGTCAGTTTTCAATTTAGGATGATGAGGCTTTGACTTATATTAGGCTTGTGCACGCCATTATCATAATTAATATGTTAAATAATAACATTGTCCTTTCCTTGGAAATAAAGATTGGGGGGGGGGGAGGACTTGGCAAACGTGAAGCCCTGGCTATACTCTCCTTTTAGGGTGATATAACAGGTGGGAATAGAGCTTGTTTCTGCATCTCATTCCTGAATCTTATGAAGATACCACACAGATCCCAGATTGATAAGTCACAGGGGAAAAAATGATGCTGTAGGCCTTGCAAAATAGGATCTTGCACGAGACAATTTTTTTCCCCTTTCATTCTAGTGCACATTCCCTCCCACAGGCTTATCTGGGCAGAACCAATTCCATGAGACCTCATTGTCTCATTGTTAGGGGAAATTGTCTCATTGTTAGAGAAAATGGAGCCCAAAAATGTGATTTCTGTATGTTCTGTTCTTCCACACATAGAAGGCACTTGGTTAGCTTTGAGATGTCACCATACTGGCCATTCTAGGCCATTCAATCAACCCTGGGGATAGAAGGCAGGTGCGATAGCTGCCGCAGCCGCCCTCTGAGCCCCACCAGCCCAGAGGGCAGAAAAGCCGGTGCTGCCATCATCCCAAGGACTCACTGCCTCTCCCCGGGCCTTTCCATCAACCCTGGGGAGGTGTACTTTGTGCTTGTCTGGGCTCAATTTTTGGCACTGAGCCTGGGTTTAGTATCTACTCTCTGTATTGGAATTTGCACTATTTTTGTAGTATATTGTGATTTTCTTTTATTGTATATTGTATTTATTTGTACCTGATATTGTATATGATTGTAAGCCGCTTTGGGTCTCCCGTGGGTGAGGAAAGTGGGGTATAAATACCATAAATAAATAATGTCGTTATGTTTTCCAAGGAGAGGTTTCACTCCTTTTGACATGGGTTGTCTGAAATTCCATGCACATCTGGAGTTTACTCAACAGCAGGAATAAAGTTTGTTTTGCAGAAAGCAGGATCACAATACTCTGCGTGGTTTAGTGGTTAAAGAGTTGCAATGGGGCTTCAGAGATCCAGGTTCTAGTCCCCATTGAGTCATGAAATGCATTAGGATGATCTTAGGCCAGCTATTTTCTTGCAGCCTAACCACAGGCTCACTAGCTTGCAGCCAAGTTTCATAACTTTGCCCTAGCATAGCTCATACTGAAAACATTTGACATAATTAAAAGCTTCCTATCCTTGTACGTTTAGGTTCTGATGCTTCCTAGGGATCTCTTTTACCATGAAAAAAATATTTCGATTCTTTGGATTGTGGTGGTGGAACCTTTAATGGTTACTGGTGCTTGCAATCTCAGTGGTGGTGATTTTTGGTGGTGAAATGTAACTGGAGGTTCCCACTGGCTTCCTCAGAGCAAGAGGGAACCCTAGAGAGTCTTAAAATCTGAAACAGGGGGATTGAAAGGTTCCTATGAATTTAAATTAATTATTTCCATCTCCTGGATCTGGTTTATGATGGCATAACTATGCCCATTGAAGGAAACATGGGAGGTGAATTTAAGTAATGAAGAAATGAATAAAGTATTTATGCTGAATCAGAAATAGCAAACCACAGGGCTTTAACTAGTGCAGTAGAAATGGCCAGACATCCCACTATGGTAATGGAATAGACCGTACAGTCAGCGAATCAATGCTGAGTGTGAGGCGGCGGTTAACTAGCCTGACTCCCTAAAGGGGCCAATGGCTGTGGGCAGATGAGCCCCTTTAGGTGGGGTGATGGTCCCCCTCAGTGGAGGAAATTCCACTGGAAACCATAAGATTGGGCCAAAGGGCAAAATGAGTGGAGGGGGAACTCTGATTCCCAACGGCCATGCAGGCGGAAGAGGCCATGGCAGATGGACTGGCTGTGAAGGCACACCCTTGTCAATATCTTCAAGGATGCCGCAGTCCATTGCAGTTCCGGTGTTGAATCCTGCACATCTCATTTCATGTGTGCCGCAAGGGATGGCTTTGAGATCATAGTGTGTGGGTCACTTCATTGCAAGCTGGGATCCACCTTAAACTAATTCATACCAATTACATCTTTCATGCTTCAGGAAAAAATGCATTCTTGGATACGAGTTACAGTCAACGAGAACTGGGACTTTGCCCATGGTGTCAAAATTAGCGGGTATGTCTCTTCTCCAAGCACAGGCATCCCAACTCAGACTTTTGGTATTAAAATAATTACAGGAACTGTAGGAAAAAATAGCTCTGAAAATGAAAACACTTTTTAGTATTTTATTATATTTCTTAAGCTTTTAGGCTTCTGGAACTGACATTTTATGATGGCCAGTAGCTTCTCACAGGAAGGAATTCATTTTTAAGTATTTGTGCCTACTGTAAGGTGCTGTTAAGACTTATGGATGTTTCACATTTTTGAAGTAATTTGGTGCTTTATGGGCCATAGATGCAATATAGATAAATAACGCTTGTAGAAATAGACAAACAAACACTGGAAGCTCGTATACTTTGTTACTTAGGTGATTTTTTGTATGATTGGGAATTTTATGGTTCCATTCTGGATTTAACCCTTATTGGAATAAATGACGACTGTGTCTATAAAATTCTGCAGGGTTCTAATGCAGAGTTGCTCAAACTTGACTCTCCAGATGTTCTTTGACTTCAATACCCAGAAGCCCAAGTCAGGCACATAGAAAGAGCCTCCACAAAGATTGTCAATACAATTGGGTGTACCCTGGGTGGCAACCTTGCTGGCTAATCTTTCTAACACCAGATCAAACCAAAGGAACTGGAGAATGAATCCAGCAGAAAAGTCTTTGTCAAGACCAACTATAACAATGATCTCAACAAATATTGTTGAATTTTTGTGCAATAAAAGTGTCCTCCTTAGTAGAAAAGTGCAGGAAATAAAAATGTGACATACTTCTGCACCTAGAAACACATCTGGGTTCAACAAGGTACAGACCCAAAGTGCTTGGAATGGAACTAATAATTTAGAGACCGCATGACTAATATGAAAGTGCAATTTTTGTTAGACCTGGCCTCAGCATAACATCATCTGCATTGATGGAAACAACACTTAAATTCTCACCATCCAAACCCCACAATCCTCTGTTAACTCTGTCTATGAGCCACCAGAAGCAAATTTTAGTTTTAATGAACTGGACAATTTTACTGATGTCCCAATAAATTTTGTTTTTGGAGATTTTATTTCTCACAGTGAGGCTTGGGGATATAACCAAACCAACGAGGATGGTGCACAACTCATATCTTGGGCAGACACCAACAACCTCCAACTTGCCCATGATCAGAAACTGCCCACATCCTTTAACAGTAGTACATGGAGGAGGGGGTATAATCCGGACAATGTCTTCGGTAGCCAGAAGATAGCAGCACAGTGCATGGAAGTTGTTGGTGATCCGATCTCATGGTTCAACTGGATGAGTCCTATGTAACCATTCTGGGAAACACATGTACCTGGGAGTTAAATCTGCCATGCTTCCAGTGACAGCAATAGGACTTAATCTCATGTCTACATTGTGTAACTAACAGATCTGTTATGGGTATTGATTTTAACAGTGTAAATTTTCAGCATTCTGAGATTTACATGACATGGAAAGCATTTAAAGCCAAATTTCTTTTGTCTATATTTGATTCCATTCCAGTTGAGCATATACAACCTGACATTGGAACACTTGAGGAGTAAATGCTTTTCCCAGTAGACTGCATATGCAAAGTGTGTCGAATGTCTTATGCTAACATTTCCCATCTTGGCTTAAATCAGGGGTGCCCAACCTATGGCCCATCTCATCAGGCCCGTCGCCTCCTCCACCACATCTTAAAGTGGAAGCAGGCACATTTACATAAGCTGTAAAACTTGCCCATGCATGTGCAAACACACCTGTAACTGTCATCAATGTGGAAGTGGGCACATTTATGACAGCCATAAAAGCACCCATGTCTGTGGGCATGGTCCAGCCTGCTCAGCTGTCCAGGGGTTTGGTCAGGCCCACAACGTAAAAAAGTTGGCCACTCCTGGCTTAAGTAATGGTTGATTCTCCTTAAAAGTTAATTAGACTCTTTCACTTGAACACTCAAATTGCTCTCTTTCCCTGCCTCATCCTAAACCTATCACCTCCTGCATTCACCTGTCCTCCAAGCTGGTCCCTTTGTTTACAGAGGAGGGGGGGAGGAGCTAATTTGTATTTTGGGGAATGTTTCTGATTGTGCCAAAGAGGTTCATCTAAGGCAGGGGTCATCAAACTTGGCTCTCCAGGTGTTCTTGGACTTCAATTACTAGAAGTCCAAGTCGGTACATTTGCTGATTAGGACATCTGGGAATTTAAGTCCAAGAACATCTAGAGAGCCAAGTTTGCTGAGCCCTGATCTAACACAATGTCTCTTGAATGTTAGGTATTCATTTTGCACAACACACAGCTGGTTGCATTCTAGGTCAATTTTTGGAACTGCCCCTTTCACTCAGCAAGTATGTCCATTGACTCAAGCTCCTTATTTTTTTTTTTTTAAAAAGAGATGTATTCGTTTTCATTTCCTCCCAGAACAGTCAGTTAGCTTGGAACACAGACTCAGTGCAGATATGACTGATTGATTCAATTGTATAAACTCTCTGAGAGAAAGCATGTGTTCTTGCAAATGCATAATGCATAATTGAACGTCCCTTCAAAATTTGATAAACCTTTAAGTAGTAAACAGCATGTGTTATCAGTTAAATCACATTATGAAGCCACAACAGATACAGTGTGAAGCTGCCAAATGTAATTTATTACTTGCTTTATATTATGGTATGTAATCAGATTCATTATTTATCATTTCCTGCTGTTTAAAGTTATAAACGCAGATACATTTTACTGTGCAGGGAGATATTTGATAGCATTATTGCATTGAAATATTATGCAGCGACATCCACAATGTTTCTGAGCATAAGCAGGTGGCGTCTTTGTTTGGAAATCGTTGCTCAGAGAGTCCTGCTGTCTTTTTTACTCCTAAAAGCAAGTGCTACCTAAGTGGTTTAAAATGTGCAGTAAGTAATTGTGGTGAGGGAATGTGTGTTAAATTAATGGATTTGTGCTGGCAACTGTTAATAGAATCTTATAGGTGCTGTTGCTTCCTCATTCACTACCACCCTAATTCTCTCTATACTGGAAATAGTTGTTTCTGTCCTACTGAATTTGACAAGTACAGACAGGTGAAAAACTTGTTTTGCCTCCTTTCAGAAAGATTTACTAAAATTTGCAGATCATTATCTTCAGGAAGGAAAGAATGCTATTATTAGAGAAAAAATACAGGAGAAAGCAAATCAAAAAGATTCTTCCATCTCAACCCACCACTGCCACCAGCATCTCTGTCAATGAAATAAAGCTTTTTGGGAACAAGATGTCCAGTTTGGGTATAATGCTAGAAAGGTCCTTGGCATGAATCTCTTGAGAGCAGCTGTCAAGTTGGACAGTTCTAAGCTAGGTGGTTTCAGGTAGGCTCAAATATTCCTGTGATCATTTTATAGAGCTGTCTGGTCAGGAAAGACCAATGTACTACCTGGCTACAAACCTTATACTGCAAATTTTTGTTTTAGCAGCCTTGCAGATAGGCCACCCTACAAAGAATTACAAGAGAACGAATCATTCTAAAGCGCAACCTTACACTGCAATAGTTAGAGTTAAACCGCCTTGAGCTCAATGGAACTTACTCCCAAAAAGCACATAAAGGTAATGGTAAAGGTTTCCCTTGCTCGAAGGCCAGTCGTATCCGACTCTAGGGTGCAGTGCTCATCTCTGTTTCTAAGCCAAAGAGCCAGCACTGTCTGCTTCTGCAGACGTTTCCGTGGTCATGTGGCAGGCATGACTAGACACCGGAGCGCACGGAACGCTGTTGCCTTCCCACCGAAGTGGTTCCTATTTATCTACTTGCAGTTTCTTGCTTTCGAACTGCTAGGTTGGCAGGAGCTGGGATGAAGACGGGAGCTCATTTCCATCCTCCAGTACTCGGGAATCGAACTGCTGACCTTCCGCTTCCCAGTCAGCGTCTTAGCGACTTGAGTACAGACTAACTATTAGCAATCTGCTTGTTGCATATATTTGTGTTTTTAGCTCCCAGATGATATAACACAGGGGTGGATCTGGGCAGACTCGAGGATGGCGGGCGGCAGAGAAGCCTGGCATGCTGTGCTCCATGGGGCCGTGAAGGGTTGGACTGGACTGTGCAACTAAACAACAAAGCACATTAAAGTAGAAAAACTGTCAGAAAAGCATCCTCCTCTGCTCTCTTTACTATGCTCAAAGGGGTTTTATCCTTTGAAAGGGAGACCTGTTAGGCCATGCGCATCTTGTAGTTCTGTTTGTATTACATTTTTTTCTCCTGGGAAATGCTCCTGTAAGTTCTCATGTATGATGTTGTTGTTTTTTTTGGGGGGAGTGCAGCAACTTTGCCCCCATAATTTGACAAATGGTTGTTTTTATTACTGTACTTTACTGTACTTTATTGCTGTACTTCATGATAGTAGTCTGTAACTGGACTGGACTTGACTGTTGTATCCTAAAGTAGCCCTTTGTGCATCTAAATAAGTTAGAGGCTGCAGTGACTCAGTGGTTAAGAAGCTCACCTTGTTAGCTGGAAGGCCGGCACGTTGGCAGTTCGAGACCCAGGTATTGCATGATGGTTTGAGCATTCGTCTCGGTCCCAGCTCCTGCCAACCTAGCAGTTCAAAAGCAAGAAATTGCAAGTAGGTAAATAGCAACCACTTCGGTGGGCAAAGATCTTGGGGACATGAAAGGAGCCTCATTCGGGCACTCCCTGAGTGGAGTTTCTCCAGCAAAAATCCTTTCATCCCAGAATAATTTCTGATAGGAAATTATTATTATCTAAATAAGTTGACTTTAGGGAGGCAGAAGGTCAGCAGTTCGATTCCTCAGTACTGCAGGACAGAATGAGCTCCCGTCTTTGTCCCAGCTCCTGTCAACCTAGCAGTTCGAAAGCAAGAAATTGCAAGTAGATAAATAGGGACTACTTCGATGGGAAGGTAACAGCGTTCTGTGCACTATGGTGTCTAGTCATGCCTGCCATATGACCATGGAAATGTCTGCAGAAGCAGACAGCGCTGGCTCTTCAGCTTTGAAACAGAGATGAGCACTGAACCCTAGAGTCAGATATAACTGGCTTTTGAGCAAGGGAAACCTTCACCTTTACCTATGAGTTACACTAAAACCCCAACTTACATATGCCTTGAGTTACATAAAATTTGACTTACCTAATGAATTTGTGCTACAATCATGTCCCGATTTACACGATTTTCTATGGGTTTGCTTTGAGTTACATAAAGATTCTTTTTTCCTATGGGTTTGCTTTGCGTTATGTAAAAATTCATTTCCCTATGAGTTTGTTTCAATTTACAGAAAAATTTCATTTTACCTATGGGTTTGCTTCGAGTTACATAAAAAACTTATTTATTATTATTTATTTATTTATAGTTCAAATTTCTATGCTGCCCAATCAGGTGAACCCGACTCAGGGCGGCTTACAACAGGTTAAAAACATATAAAACAATTAAAACCCCTAACCTAACCAGCCACCACCCCCCCATTCATATTAAAAATCTAATCACATTAAAACTGCCCACAATAAAAAGGGGGGAGGCTTTATTTTATAAGCCAACAGGCAGGGGCCACTCTTCCATCCGGGCCCCGCATCTGCCCCGCCAACCAGGTTTTTAGTTCTTTTCTGAAAAGCAGCAGCTCCGTCTGCTCCCGCAACTCTACTGGCAGGAGGTTCCACAAGGCCGGTGCGGACACAGAAAAGGCCCTCCTTCGTGTGACAGAGAGGCGAGCCTCTCTGGCAGATGGAACAATTAGAGAGCCCCTCTCGTCCGCTCTGGTTAGATGGACAGACATTCTTTGGATGATGCGGTCTCTTAGGTATACTGGCCCACTACCATGTAGGGGTTTAAAGGTAAAAACCAGCACCTTGAATTGCACCCGGAGGAAAACTGGTAACCAGTGCTGCTCCCGAAGCAATGGTGAAGTGCGAGCATAATTCCCGCACCCCATCACCACCCGAGCTGACACATTCTGGACCAGCTGCAGCCTCCGAATGGTCGTCAAGGGCAGCCTCATGTAGAGCGCATTACAATAATCTAGCCTGGTGGTCACTAGAGCATGTGTGACCATGAGCAGGGAGTTCTGGTCCAGGAGCGAATGCAACTGACGAATGACGTGAAGCTGTGTGAAAGCCCTCCTGGCCATGGGTGCCACCTGATCTACAAGTAGCAGTCCCGAATCCAAGAGAACCCCTAAGTTGAGTACAGGGTCTGTCTGGGGTAAAGCAGCCCCATCCAAGACCAAAGTTGGCAGCTCCCTGGATAACGCAGACCCCCTATCCATAGCCACTCAGTCTTGGAGGGATTCAATTGTAGCCCGTTGTCCCCCATCCAGACCTCAACAGCTTCCAGACATCTGGATAGGACATTGACCGTATCACTGGGGTCCCCATAGGCCAAGATATATAGCTGGGTATCATCACCATACTGATGATACCTCACCCCATGGGAACGAATAATTTCACCCAATAGCTTCATATAGATGTTAAATAGGAGAGGAGAGAGCACCGAGGCCTGAGGCACCCCATACTGTAGGGGCCTAGTGCTGGACCTCTCACTCTCCAACCACACCAACTGGGTACGGCCCTCCAGAAATGAGGAAAACCAGGACAACACAGAGCCCTGGATCCCCAAACCTTTGAACCATTCCAGAAGGATATCGTGGTCAATGGTATCGAAAGCTGCCAAGAGGTCCAGAAGAGCCAGGAAGGACAGATGACCGCCATCCCGCTCCTGCAAGAGATCATCTACGAGTGCAACCAATGCCATCTCTGTACCATATCCAGGCCTGAAACCTGATTGAAAGGGGTCCAGATAATCCGCTTCATCCAATTTAAGCAAAAGCCTATGGAATGGACTTTTTTTTCGTAAGTAGGGGTTTTACTGTACTAGGATTTTTATTCAAACATGTTGATGGAGGGCTGAAAGCTAAAAGAAGCAGCAGCAGCAGCAGCAAAGAAAGCAATTTAACCAGTCTGAATGCTTTTGAACCTTAAGATACAAAGATGCAAATTTTGTTGTCTATTGCCAGCTGCTGCTTTAAATTCAATCTCCAGCAATAGGAATGGATGAATTCATCATTTTCATGTTATCTCACTTTCTATTTTTCCATCCTTAATTTTATTTCCTTCCATTTCCACACCAATTTGTGATTTTTAAAGAAATATTCACAAACAATTCATCAATTGACATTTTCCTTACATGTGCATTTTTATAGACTCGTCCTTAATATGCACATTTTGGGAAGAAAGTTTCCAAAAACATATTACAAGTGACATCTTATTTATACTACTATGCACATTTTGTGCACATTCCCTGGACATGCAGATTTTTTAAATGTATGAACCCACTCCCTCTCCAAGAACTGCATTGCAAAATTAGGGAAAGTGCAAATATCAAAATATGATTTTGTTTCCATTGTATAGTGGCTTGAAAAGTGCAGATTAGGTGAGAATGAATTAAAATTTAAAATTGATTTTAATTATGGTTTTAATATTGAGACACAATTAACTGTTTTTAGTATAGTTTTAGTATGCTATTTATAAATCTGTGACTACAGTTTAGTTTTAACTATATACAGTACTCTCTTAGTTCCCTATGGGGAGAATGACAACATAGAAACAATATCACATAATGAAATGAAACAACTGAGCTGGCAAGCACTTGATTCCTTCCTAAGCCTGGCATCAAGTATTCTGCCACTTATTTTATTTATTTATTTATTTATTTAGTATATTTTTATACCGCTTTCCTCACCTATTGGTGACCCAAAGCGGTTTACGGACAAAGATGGTCTATAAACTGGTCTATGGAACTCCCTGCCAGAAGAAGTGGTGACAGGTGTCAGTCTTGACAGCTTTAAGAAAGGATTAGACAAGTTCATGGAGGACAAGGGTATCACTGTCTATAATTATGGATACCTAAGGACAACCTCTGGGTTGGAGAGATAGGCAAGATATCTCTCAATGCCATTCCCAGAAATCTTAAACAGATGAAGGAATCTCCTTGGGAATACCCTGAAGCAAATGGTGAGCCAGTGTGTGAGACAGAATGCTGGACTGGATGGGCTGTGGCCTGTTCCAGCAAGGCTGTTCTTATGTTCTACACAAATTGTTAAAAAAGGACGAGGCATGGAAGTGGGGCGACGACCATGAGAAGGCCTTCAATGACCTAAAGCGACTCCTGGCATCAGATGCTGTACTGACCCACTTCAATCCCAAACGCCCAGTGGTCCTGATATGCGATGCATCCCCGGTGGGAGTGGGGGCGGTGTTATGCCACGTGCTGGAGAACGGGAGGGAGGCCCCGATAGCGTTCTACTCTAGGTCCTTGTCCCAAGCGGAGAGAAACTACGCCCAGACAGACAGGGAAGCACTAGCGATAATTGCGGGGACCAAGAAATTTCATGATTTTGTGTATGGCCGTCCCTTCACCATAGTGACTGACCATAAGCCCCTGCTAGGCATTTTCACCGCAGACAAGCCCACACCCCAAATCCTGTCCCCGAGAATGCTCAGGTGGGCCATTTTTCTCAACGCGTATCAGCACGCGTTGGTGTACCGGCCCGGGAAGGAGATCAGCCATGCAGATGCCCTGTCGAGGTCCCCCATTCCCCGGGATTGCTGCCACGTGGGCGAGGAAGAGAGGGACCACCAGGTCTTAATGATAGAGGTCCTAGACTCCCCTCCAGTAGTACCGGCCGACATCGCCAAAGCGACCGGTAAGGACAAAACGTTAGCTACAGTTTGCTCCTGGGTACAGAAAGGGTGGCCCGTGTCTTCCCCAGCAGCGGAATTCGACACATTTTTCAAAAAGAAATTAGAATTGTCCCTAGAGAGGGGTTGCCTTTTGTGGGGACAGCGGGTAGTGATCCCCACGTCCCTCCGGCCGAGGGTGCTTAAACTGCTGCATGTCAGCTACCCCGGAATCGTCCGCTCTAAGGCACTAGCCCGTAGCTACTTTTGGTGGCCCCAGCTAGATGCCGACATCGAGCACATGGTCGGCACTTGCGAAGCGTGCCAAAGCTCCAGGCCAGAAGAGGCTCGCTTGCCACATAGGGAGTGGGACACAGCAAGGGGGCCCTGGTCCCGGGTACACGTAGACTTTGCAGGGCCGTTCAGGGGAGCACTTTTCCTCCTTGTGGTGGATGCATTCTCAAAGTGGTTGGAGGTTATCCCAGTCTCGAGCACCTCCTCAGCCACAACAATTAAACAGTTACGGAGGGTCTTTTCCACGTTCGGTTTACCCGACACCCTCGTCAGCGATAACGCTAGCTGTTTCACGTCCGCCGAGTTCAGGGCATTCATGGATCTCAACGCCATTCGGCACATCACCTCCGCCCCTTTCCACCCGGCCACCAACGGCCAAGTAGAGCGCCTCGTGCGTACCACTAAGGACGCGCTGCAGCGCATGGGCCCCGGAGACCTTGACTTACAACTATGCCAATTCCTGCTACGGTACAGGGTCACCCCACTAGCGTCAGGGTACTCCCCCGCGGAGTTGCTAATGCGCAGGAAGCTGGCCACGGTAATCTCCAGGCTAGACCCCACCAGAGTAGAAGACAAAGGGCGAAATGTAGAGATGGATTCCTCAAAGAGTTTCAGCGTAGGCGCCCCCGTGCATTGCAGGAACTACGCCAGCGCGGGACCAGCCTGGGTGCCCGGCATTGTGATAGAGCAAACCGGCCCCGTCTCATACCGCATAGAGACCAATACAGGCCTCCTGTGGAGGCGGCACGCGGATCAACTCAGGCGTAGGGTCCCCGGAAAGCAGGACGAAGACGAGAGCAGCAACGAATCAGCGTTAGGGTACTCCCCCACCCGCTTAACCCAAGGGGGAGAAAAAGGGGGACATGGGTCCCCACCAAGGGGGGAGGAAAGGGAATCGATCCTCAGAAATCTTTTGCGGGAGTTTGCGGCGGAAAGGAAGGGCCCCGATCCCACACACATCCCCCGGGAGCGCCCCAAAATACAGATTTCCCAAGAAGTTTAGACCTTGATTTACAGTACCAGGGGGAGTTAGCGGAGTGGTCCCCCACCCGTCCTAGCGAAAAGAGGGGTTTCAGTTCAACCCCTGGTACTTCCAGCCCCAGTAGCCCCTGTGAGTTAGAGTGCAACATAGTGCCAATGTCCCGGAGACCGACACCCCCAAGACAGGAGGCGACGGCGAGTCCATCTGCCACAGTCTCAAGGTCCCCCGAGTGGGGGACAGAAGGTAGCAGAACCACAAGGGCATCCTCATCGGTCCCGCGGTTCACGATAGGAGGGTCCCCGGGGTCCGAGGGAAACAGGCAGGGGTTCACTTCTCAGCTGTTCATCCCATTCCCATCCCCCAGCGCAAGGCAGGCACAGACGCCCCACAGAGCCACTAATGAATCCCCGTTTTCCGTTGCAGGACAAGCACCCACGGAGTCAGGGATCACAGGCTCTCCTGTACTAGGGCAGGCGCAAGCACGCCCCAAGCGCATGTGTGGCAAGCCACATTGGTTGCGGGACTTCGTCCCATCCTAGGGGGGAGGGATGTTGTGTATGCATGTCACTGTACTGATAGAATGTAACCACTCCATTTACAATGAATCTCAGCTGTAAAGGAACGCGAGCAAGCAGCCCATAGAGGGCAGCTGCGAGCGTTCAGTCTCACATGGTTCACATTGCTCAATCACGGACAGCCGCGGGAAATCCTTCCCCGCATTCAGCAGCAGGAAAGAAGAACTACTGAAGAGAGGCGTGCCTGGGCGAGGCCACGCCGGTAGCGGCCAATGAGCTACCGTGCTACAAGATTCAAATGTAAAACCCTACTGTATATATAGAGATGTATCACCGCCATTACCTCATGCTTCACCCGGTCCTCATGCAATAAACCTGAGTTAAGCCAACCCTTCGGCTGTCCTGTTGTCTTTGGTCCCATACAGTAAATGTTCTTATTATGGTAAATCACATAAAACTTAAGGCCCATGTCATGGGTAACAGCCGCTTCCACTCCCCTCCAACCGGCTAAGGGGAGGAGCTAAGGGGGCTCTGTTGCAGGGACGAAGGTGGAAAATGTCCTCCTGCCACAGAGCAATGGTCACTTAGTCCACACAAGATATAATTCCTCTTCCATTAAGGGTTCTAAACATTTTCAACTTGAGTTGCCAAAACATGGAGAACTTCTGATGTCTGCACACATCGAGGAAGGCATGCATGGTAGGAGATGGGCTTTGAGTTTAAGTTTAATGGAGCCAGCCTAGATTTGCCACACTTTAGACTTTGGGGGCAGATGAGAAGTTGGAGGGTGTTGTGGTGTGCTTAAGGAAGGGTAATTCACAGGAAACAAAAATTAAAAATGTTCTTAGCTATCATCAATGCTGGCCTAAGACATTTTGCTGCCTGAGGTAGGACAGCAAATGATGGACTCCTCGAATTATCTGCAGCCATGTGCCAAATTGTTCTGAAATGAAGCAGAAGAAGCAACAAACACATCTCTCAATTCCTTGCAGTAAAAGTGTAATGGCAAAAGGAATAATGAGTACTTTCTTGGCCTTCCATAATACCCAAAATCTGTCATATCAGGTAGCCATCCCTCTTTGCCTAACCAGTGGTGCAGGTTCACAGTGCTTACAGGATAGCATTTTCACTCAGGCTTTGAAATACAGGCTTTTTTCAAAAGCCCTAGTCATTTTGGTCTCATGTGGTAGTGGATCATTTCATAGTAATTGATAGTTCTTTTAAAAAAAATTGATGCTGTATCTAAGTGCATTGAGACTCCATTTTCATTAAGGACTAGAACATATACAAAAAATCCATCCACAGCAACATACCTGTCAAGTATCCCGTATTGGCCTGGAAATCCCGTATTACACCCTTCTTTCCCGGTCCTTTCTGTTGCCATCCCATATTTGAATGGCCAGAAAAGGGGTTACTGCACATGTGCGCCTGTCAGAATAAGCGGTGTGCATGTGTGAAGGGGTTACTGCAGCAGTGCGCATGTGCAAAGGCTCACTGCACATGCACAGTAACCCCTTTGTGCATGCGTGCACATCAGACGTGGGAGTGCTTCCCGTTTTTTCACTGCCGCAACTTGATAGGTCTGCACAGCAGGGGGCTGGCAGCAAAAGTGTGAGCATTGGAATTGTACATGGGTGCTATCAAGGCTAGCACTGACAACACTTCTCAGTGGCAGGAGATGTTTTACCTCTTTTGTCTATGTGTCCCAAGACTAACTGAACTCAAGCTGTGGATTTACAAGGGCCTTTTGCACAATTTGCATTTGCATATAGAATTTAATTGCTGTGTCCAAGTCTTTCTGTGACTTGTTTTTAGATGCCACCAAATTATTATGAACTTATGGTCACCCTAGTAGGGTTTTTATAGTATGTGAAATGATCAAAGAGTACCATCCCCTCATCATCAGTTCCCATAGCCAAATGGGGATTTGAACCCAAGTCTCCAAAGACCTGTATTCATTACATTACATTGGCTATCATGGGGACCAGAGAGCCCCTAAAATTGTAATTTTTTTCTAAATTAGTTCTCAGGCTGTTGTTGGAACTGTTGTTTTGAGTGACAGGAAAACAGTCTCTTGACTTTTCTCTGTACTTCATTAGTATTATTCTTGCATTTGGTCTAGCCACATTTAAAATGAAAAACAAAAAGCCAAGCCAATCTCCCTCTCCACTTTCCTAGATGGATGAGACACTTATTAGCATTGCATGCATCAGCTGTACAGACATGCTTCAGAATACCTTGTGAAGGTTCTTGGCCTCTTTTTTTAAAAAAACAACACAGCAGTATCCTCAGGTTTACTTTGAGTGGAAATTGTTTTCAAGTAAGACATGATGATGGCAACATGCATACAGGCCATCTTGAACAACAGATGTCTCCTCTACCAGCCTATGTACAAATGCTTCCAGTGTACACTGGGTACCAGAAAATGTTTGGCTTCAGGTTATATCAGAATGAGAATGGGGCATTCTCAACAGGGCCAGTCCATATTATTTTCAAGCCTAAAGAGAGACAGAAAATTGTCCCCCCTCCCTCCCCGGTTTGTTGTATGCAAAAACAGCCAAGTTAGTTTGACATAAGAGACAGATAATCCCAGAAGTACCTGCCCCCACCCCAGGTAGTAAAAAGAGATGCAACAAGGAAGTAAATAACTAGGAATTTGCTGTCCTTTTTTTTTACATCCAAAAGTTTGATGGCTAATGCCGTTACCTCACACTGGCTAATGGTAGGGCCAGTCCACTTCTAGGGCATTTCTTAGGATATTTAGTCAGCACTCTTAGAGCCTTTTAAATCCATATGATCATAGGCCTAACCTTAGAACACTATTTTGGTGAGATGGCCACTGAAAGGAGCACTGGATCTAAGGTTTTGCCTCTGCTATGAACTTAGGGTTTAGCCTTGGCTTGCTTCACACATACTCTACTCAATCATGTCCTTTTTGTCTCATTGAAATGCTGCACAACTGACAACTGACTGATGTATGTAAAATCTTTTGAATGTTCATAAATGCTGGGCAAATACTGAGTGTTACTGTTAAATGGGACCCTTGCTCCTCTACATGACAGAGAATGATTTGGTGTAGGGGAAAGAGTGTAGGGCCTTTGCAGTGGAAGGTCCTAGATTTGAAACACCTCTCAGACAGAGAGCTCTCTGGAAGAAACTGGGCTAGTCTTTCTTCTTCTATTAAACTACATCATTGGGCTATTGGGAGACTAAAAATACAAAAATCACCACATAAGCTGAAGTTGTGTCAGGAAGACTGAGATGTAAATGTAATCAGTCAATTGTGCAGTCATCTGCATCATCTCTGATACAGTGTTGGCATTTTCCTGCCCCCCACATAACGATGCATTGGCTTCTTCATTTGTCCTTTCTGCTTTGATTCATCAGTACTAAACCATTGGCTGAAGAAACCCCTTTGCAATCATCCCCAGGCCTAAAAACAATAATAACTTTACATTTGATAGTCTATATATCATGTAAATATAATTATGTTTAATTATGTAAATTTAACTTGTGGGATATACATGGTTGCTTTGTTCAAACCAGAAAAAACATTGGCATTTCTGTGATGCAAATGTTAATTATTATCATATTGCATCTGAGAAGTGTGTTGGTGTAGTTCAGTTGCACAGTCGAGTCTGAGCCTTTGCGATCCCCATGGCACACCAGCCTCATCTGTCATCTGCCATCCTCAGGAGTCTGCCCAGATCTATGCCCACCGTGTCAAATATGCTGTCTTACCATCTTATCTGTTGCCACTGCCTTCTCCTTTTGCTGTTGATCTTTCCTAGCACCAGGGCCTTCTATAGTAAGTCCTCTGTTCTCATTTGGAAAGTACTTGAGCTGCAGCTTCAGTATTTGTCCTTTGAAGGAGCAGTCAGGGTTGCTTTCCTTCAGGAGTGACTGATCTGATCTCCTTGCAGTCCAGGAGATTCTCAAGAGTCTTCTCCAGCACCACAGTTCAAAGGCATCTACTCTTCTGACACAGGAGTTCTCAACCTTTTTAAGCCAGGGACCGGGTCACACTCCCTCAGACAGCTTTGGGGGCTGGATGGCTGTTTTGCCCTCCTTCCACCACATGGCACTTCCTGGTGCGGTGGAGGCAGGGGGGGCACATGAAATGGTGCCACAGGCTGTATCCAGCCCATGGGCTGCAGGTGAAGAATCCCTGTTCTGAGACATGTAAAGTGAGCTTTATTGTGGTTCCCACTAAGGAGGCAATCAAAATACAAAGCATTGTGTCTCTTCTTTGCCTCTGTATTGTCTGAATGCAACAGACCCTATGTGATGGTGGTTTCCCCATTCTAGCTTGACCTTTCATTTTCATGGAGTGAAAGATGAGGAATAAGATCACAAACTGATGACAGCATGGGTCTTTTTTTAAAAAACCTTGAGTGAATATTTGAGTGATGGTGTGGGAAGATGGCTGAGTAGATTAGTGGGTTGGAGCAGCTGGCTGTGGAGCCAAGAATCATGAATTTGATTCCCAACTGTGTCTCCTGGAAGAAAGGGTTTCCTTGAGACAGCTGCATCATCCCACAAAGCCACCAAAATGAGTGATGGACAACCACTTCTGAGTAGCTGGAAGGGTTGCCCTGTTTTACTATTGACTTGTTGCCATGTAATTAATTAAAGGATGTGGAAATTGTAATCTCAATTGATTTAGAACTTACTTTTTCATTATTGATCATGGATGGCAGCAACACAAGGCCAGGATCTCTCTGCATGTTCATAAACCAGTATGATCCAAAATGAAGCAGTGATATGATGAAATAAAATGCTACACATTATGAAACTTATACAGTGAACATCATGAAACCATGCATCACAATCAAAATGTGCTTCCATTTTCAGGGTGTGTGTGTAATGTAACTTATGGTCTTTCATGAATCACATGCTGCAAGGATGCTTTCGTATAAAATAGTGGTTATTTTAATGTGTTACTGTAGGAAGAATTATATTTTTGAGAGTGTAAAAGCTGAAAAAGTGGTGCAGCAATTGAGCCCAAATATATTAATGGAGTAACTATACTAGTATACAACTGCTCTGTTGTCATTAATGGGGGTGAGAACTAATACAGAGTGTTTGTCAAGAAGTTTGCCTTTTCATCCTTGATTTGCGCACTGGGAAGGGAAGCCTGATTGATTTCATCTGTGTTTAAGAGGCCTTGACTTTTCTTCCTTTCAAATGTGCCGGAAACTTTTCCGCTAGCCTGAGAGGCCTCTCTTTTGAGACAGAAGGGTCACCTTGTTCCCAGACACTTTGATGGAGCGGCAAAGCTGGAATGGCCCCACCCGCAGATGAGAGCTCCTCCTTTTGTGCCTGAGTTTGCGATTTCTATTCAGTTTCCTTTGAACTGATCCGGCACAGGAAATGTGAGCCTAAACTCCATCTGATAATTTCACCATGTCTGTGTGTGCGCGTGTGTGTGGGGTGACCCTTCATTCTCTTTGCCTCCCACAACTGGGAATGGCTGAGTTGCACATTTTGTTTCCCTGCATCCCCCCCACTGGCTTTGACAGTGGGCTGATCCAGTGGCGGTGGCAGGTGTGGAATGAGGCGAGAGTACGTTGAGGCATGGAGCGTCCTGATTGGCTAATGATGAGGTAATGTTATGCAGTATAAATAGAGATGCAGTGTCAAGGATGCAGCTTGTCAGCCTTTCCGAGTCCTTTCTCTGTGCAAAGGAAAGCACTGGTCTATGGGGAAAAGTCTGCCAAGGCGTCTGGGATAAGCAAAGAAAACTCCCGAGCTAAGACTTCTCTTGCTAGACAGACTAGGAAGTCTTTAAGAGCTTCTCACTCAATTGTCTCATATTAGAAGTACTCATTTTCTTAGCTTCCTTTCTGCTGTTAGACAACAAAACAGGCTGAGGTGGACTGCAGTTTGCATATGAAAGAATGTGGAAGTCAGTGGAAGAATACTGGTATTTGAAGATGCAGCTGCAGTAATAACCTCAAAACAAAGTGATTTTTTTTATAGGGAGGGTTTGGTTTGCTGTAGATCAGGGATTCTCAACCTGCGGCCCATGGGCCGGATGTGGCCCACAGCACCATTTCATGTGGGGCCCCCAATGCCTCCACCACACCAGGAAGTGCCATGTGGTGGAGGAAGGGCCAAATGGCCGTCCAGCCCCTGAAGTTGTCTGAAGGAGCATGACCCAGCACCCAGCTTTAAAAGGTTGAGAACTCCTGCTATAGATGCAAAGAGTATCAGGTATAGCGGTTGCATTTTGCAATGCTGTCATGGAAATTCACTATACCTTGCTTGCAGAGAAAGAAGGCAGCAAACCTTCCCTTGCATTAGCAAGGAAAAGCATTAAAGTGATAGCAGGGCTCTGTGTTCCATTGGACACAGAAACCATGACTTGGCCTGTTAAAAATCAGTTCAGAGTAGAACAGAGTTTGGAAAATTACTTCCTTTGGACTACAGTCCCCCGAATCTGCAGCCAATACGGTTGATAGTTTCCTTCTTTGCAGACGGCCATGCTAGCTCAAGATACTGGGACCTTTGGTTCCTAGATGTAACTTTTCCAAGCTCTATGATTAAAAAAAAAAACTAGCATCAAAAAACCACTGCATTTCCTAGCTGCAGTACAATGGCTGAGAATGGGTGTGTACTGAGCAGTATTAATTGTTGATTTGCTTTGATGTAAGTTTGGCCAATGACAAAGCCAAGGAAGTGGCTTCATTTTGGCAGTCCAGGGTTTGATCGGGACATGAAAGAAAAAGAAGATTTGTTGATTTTCCTGCATAGTTGGGTTATTACCGGTATGTTTCACTCTGTTGGTTGAGAATACAGTGGAACCTCTCCTCGCTTAACAAACGGCTCGGTTAACACAAAATCACATAACAAAAGAAAATCCATAGAAAATAGTGGCTCGGCTGACAATCCCCCCCCCCGAACAGATTAATTGGTTTTCAATGCATCCTTGTGGGAAACCACAATGGGTTTTCAATGCATTCCTATGGGAAATTGCATTCAATGCATTCCTATGGGGAATTCACTTTATAATTTTTTGTAGTACAAAAGGTCCTGGAGAACGCACTAAATTTGTTAAGTGAGGTTCCACTGTATTAGGAACAGAGGGGGAAATATGATCCACTGTGCTTCACTGTGATTTTATCTGCAGCAGATGAATTGTTTGCAGAATCATTTCATATCAACACAGGCCGCAATATGTAATAGACTCATCAGTGGTGCCTATTTGTGTATATTGCATGACTCTCCATACCTAATATGGTTCAATACAACATGGACATAAGGATCTCCCTGACTGTCACCTTTTATAGACTGGTTTCAGACAAATGAGTACACAGTTTGGATCCTATTAACAAATCAGGACCAAATCAGCTTTTGCTAAGTAAGCACACAAACATCTTTGGCAAAGATAATGAGGTAACAGTGTATACTTCAGACTGGGACATTTCCATTCCCTACCACAAGAGGTAGTGATGGCCACACCACCAACTTCGGTGGCTTTTGATACCTTCAGGGAGATACAGGGGCTGTTTTTCAATACATTAGCTCTGGCAACAAACACAACAGGCCTCTCTGTACTACTCGCTGGGGATTGTGAGCAGGATGTTGTAGTTGCCCATGCATGCTGCTTACAGGCTTCTCATAGACATCTGGTGAACCACTATGAGAACAGAATTCTGGGCTAGATAAGCCTTTGGCCCCGTAGCTCACATGCATAGGTCAGAAATGTTGGGAAATTAGTGTCAAGTCTGAGATACATGGGTGAGTATATACAGCATAGAAAGAATCTGTATCTCCTTTTCAGTAATGTGCACATACTTATTTTTCTTGTAACAGATGTTTGGGGAGGGGGCTTTCACACACTGCTTCCTGCTTGATTGGTTGCTTTGTGCTGCTGCAAAGCAGCTGGCAGATTTGAGCCTATAATTAAGAGTACTAGAAGGCATTTTTCTGATTTAAATTAGTATCCCCAGCCCTCGCCCTGTCTGAATTGTTTTAATGCAAGCTCTGTATCACTTGTATTCAGTCACACTAAAAGCATCCAGCAACTATATATCATACTCTGCCAGATGTTTAAGATCTCTTCTCTCTTTAACAGTACCAAATGCAAGTCCATCTTACCTGGTACATATTGCGCCTCTTACAGTGGCACAGGATTGAGCAGTGATGCTGCTTCTTGCTTTTTGCACAAGCTATCTCTTCTTGGCCTTTCACAATGTGGAATCAGAATGGTGGACTTGAGAAGGGACATTCTCTCTCTGGTCTATCTCCTTTCATGGAAGATGTTTCTCCTATGCTGCAGCCAGGAATAGTCTTTTCATAATCCTTCTGCTGGCCCTCCTTCATTCACCATGGAAAGGAGCAACTATTCTGTGCCAATCACCTATATGGGATCCCATGTTCTGTCATCTCTTTAGTGCTTCCATTAGAAGAGCTAAGGTCTCCAGCTTCTCAGATGCCATGCAGGTGCAGAGTCATATGTTGTGCCAAGGCAGCTGTAATCAATAAAATCCTGACCTAGTTAGTTGCCATATATATCTCATAGATTTTATTTTATTTTTTGATGACTGCTATGCTATAGGTTGGTGCAACTGAGATTATCTGACTTTGGGCAATATCAAAAAAAATCAACACTTACTAGAAAAGAGAATAATCTTTGGAACATTTGAAAGCAGCAGGAAAATAGGAAGATCATATGTAAGGTGGATGCAAGGGTTCCCAACATACAGCCCACAGGCCTAATCTGGCCCATGGTGCCAATTAATCCGGCCCACAGTGGGAACCTAGGCACTGCCAGAAGCTCCCACCACCACCGGAAGTGGCCAAAACGTGGCAGTGGTGGGTGCGATCTCACCCTTTTTTTCAGCTGCATTTGCAGCCGCTGCCGCTTCCCATAGCATGTTTTGTTACTTTTTCAGTCATCTACTTGGGCACACCTCTGTGATGGCTTCTTGACTGGAATAATGAGATATCGTTTGGGTCATTCTGACTTGCAAGAAGACCACTTGAAATTTAGACTGTGTTTTTATTTTCCTTCAGACCGGGATTTCACTGATTTCACTGTAAGTTTTTGGGCTTTCTGTCACATATGAAGTGGCAGTACAAGCACTGTGTGATGCCATCATCCTCTGACAACCCTTATCATTGTCCAAGGAGAAAGGTTCCTTATTTCAAATCATAGCTTGAGAGAGAAAAGATTTTAATTCAGCCTCATGCAGGGTGACATACTATCCTGTTTGTATGGATTATACACTTGGTCGCAAGCACAAGCAGCTATATAAGTAACACTCATTACCATAATTCCTAATTATGACTGTCTAGGAGCACAGCAAGAGGAAAGAATAATTATATTGAACAGGCAGTGTGATAAAGAGGAAAGATTAATAAATTCCCAACCTTCTCTTTCAGTTTGTAGCAAGATCTTTTCATGGCTTCTCTGCTGTGCTGCATGCCTGGGGTTACCAGAGAAATTTTTTGCCCCAAAGGAAAGGGGCAATAGGAACCCCCATGGCAGCATTATGTAGGCTACCCGAGATCCCTTTGAATACAAACTTTGTGACAGAAAAGAAAAAATAATATAGGGCTGTGACCCACAGTGAGCTAAAATTATTAGGTAACCCCTTTCCCTTGAAAAAAATAAGCATGCAATTAAAAGATCACAATGAAACTTGTATAACTATTTTGAAATAATTATTTGTGCTGATCTGTAGTGAGGCCTGGAAAAAGGCAGTTGTACAAAATATCCTGTGTCATTTATCTAAGGTGGAGTTGGCTTGTATGAGTATGCATTTCTGTACATTCCAAATGTATGCAATGCCAAGATAAAAACATGAGATGCCTTCGCCCTTCGCCCCACCTGGGCCAAGAACACATGTGTGTAACCAGCATAAAAGCATGGTTGAATCATTAAATGGGGTCCTTGAATCTGTATAGATTCAAGCACCACATATGAATATGTGTATGTTATAATTGATTTTGTTGATAAAATCTCTTTTTCCTTCAAAACCTCTTCGGCTGTTTTATTGATAGACTAGCTGATTACCCGGCCTTGCTTGGGTTTTTTTCCTTAAAGGAAGTATAGTTTCTTCAGCAGTGTTGTCTCCGGCCCATAAACATAAAGTTCTGTCAAGCCGCGACCTCCTTTCGCTGTAGAAAGGAGGCCGCAGTTTGAATTTTCCGGCTGGACAGAACTTTAAGTTTACGGGTCTGAGACACCACTGCTGAAGAAAGCTTTACTGGTGGCATGTCCTGGCGGTAAATTCAAACCGCTGTCAAGCTGCGTCTTCCTTCCTTCAGTGACAGGAAGTGCCAGGATAGGAGTGCGTGGCTTGACTGAACTTTAAGTTATCCTGAAGGAAAAGTGTGGCTGTGTTGGCTGCATTGGGATCTATTAGGGAAAACAGAGGCTGTGGTGCACATGCACAGTACTGCTGTTTCATTGCTTTTTCTCCTGTCAGTGGGGGTATCCCCTTTGCATCCCACTTTGGGGGGCATAAACCCCCAAATGGGCTTTGTGACCCCCACAGTGCTGATCTTGCAAGCCCAAGGTATGTATATGCTGAATTTCAGTGACATTGGTCCAGGGATATAGGCTTCTTTAGAGCACATATAAACCCACACCTCTGTTTTATAGATATAGATTAAAGAAACCTAAGAGCTGATCCCTGGTTACAGAGTTTTCAGGTGACAGGGAGGGGAAAAATTAAACTTTGAAATGAGTCATTTGGACTCTTTTAACCTAATAAAGAAAGAAAAAGACAGGGATAGCAAGGGACAAAGTAAACTTCAGTGGCACCTGGATGTTTTCCAGGTCTTTTTAAGTGTGTTGGGGAAATGAATTTTCACTCAGAGCTTTGATCAACGATACTGGTTGGAAGTCAAAGGAAGAAAAGGAGCATGCGTGCCTGGCCTCTGAAGTAAGCAACAAGCAATACGGCTCAGGAGGCTAGGTAATCAAACAGTGGCATGAACTTCTGCTCTTTACTGACATGTTTTTTCATTCCTCTGATTCATGAGCTACCTCAACTGACTGCTTTGAAGGTTTCTGAAGGCAGGACCTACTTTCAAAGGGTAGTGATTAAGCATTTCCCTGAGCCCTCAGGTAGGCATGTGTCCCCTTGCTTGTCTTGTTTATCTGTGCTATAAGGAGAAACCAGGATGTTTTTCCCCTCCCATCTGCAAAATGTTGAGATATTTCCTGTTGATCTTGCTGAGAGTTTTTACATTTGCAAGAGCATTTTAGTGTAAATTGTATAACCTCTGTGAATTGACTTAGTATAGCTGCCTATTTATTTATTTAAATTTATATTGCCGCCCCCTTGCCTGGGCGACTCTGGGCGGCTCACAAATATAAAAACATCATACAACAATAAAATCACAAGAACCTTACTTTAAGAACCATTAAAACTATTAAAATATTTAAAATACTGTATTAAAATATCCTCCACAACAGCCACAACTTACATTAAAAAACTGAAGCCCAGGTAGCCCTCATATAAGCCAGCACAGGGTGGCTTCCACACTGGCAGCCCCCCACACCTGTTGTGCAAGCCAGGTTTTAAGATCTTTACTGAAGGATAATAGGTCTGCCTGGAGACGTAGCTCGGTTGGCAGGAGGTTCCACAGGGCCGGAGCAGATACCAAAAAGGCCCTCCTTCTAGTGCTAGACAGGCAAGCCTCTCTAGCCAATGGAACCATCAGGGAGCCCCTCTGGTCTGGTCTGGACAGATGTCCTTGGGGTAATACAGTCTCTTAAGTACCCTGGTCCACAACCATGTAGGGCTTTAAAGGTCATCACCAGCACCTTGAATTGCACCTGGAGGCACACCAGCAGCCAATGCAACTCCCACAATAGGGGTGAGGCATGGGCATAATGCCCACACCCCATCACCATGCAGACTTTCGCACGGACCTTTGAAAATTACAAATTTTGAATGGGCTGTTTGTTGTTTTATTTTGAATAATATGCTGTCTTTCTGTGCTTGCGCTGTCTCCTCTCTCCTGTTCTCCAATTCACAAAAGGAATTTTGAGGAAGCAAAGATACTTTGCATATGTTGTATATATGTAGAAGGCTATAGTTGCACAAAACTATTTTAAAGGGGTTGGATATGATTCTCTGATCCCTTCTTCCTTTGAGTCTATGTCAGAATTTAACCTACCAAAATTTAACCTACAGATTGATGAATTCAATCTGTAGTTTCTTTGCCTGACCTAGTGTGAGATAGATTAGACAGCACACCAAGGTTTCAGTTGCTTGGCGTACACCCGATTGTGATTCAAAAATGCCATCTCTTTGAAGAGGCTCTTTCTGTGTACCCCCTCTAATCTCTGAAACCTATTCAGTGCTTTCATTGAATTGGATGGAGAACATTTTGATTGAAGGCTAAATGATAGCTATCCCCACTGAGGCCTCCATCGTCTAGATCGGGGTCAGCAAACTTAGCTCTCCAGGTGATCTTGGACTTCAATTTCCAGAAGTCTAAGTCAGTACACCTGCTGATCAGAGCTTCTGGGAATTGAAGTCCAAGAACATCTGGAGAGCCATGTTTGCTGACCCCTAGACTAGATGATGTTGGGAAGCATGGGGCATTGATTTCATTAGTCTCCAGAGAAGCATATTTGCTTGCCCCATATCTTTTCCAAAAGGAAGAAAGCACAGGGCTAGCAAAGCTACCCCGACGTAGGTATTGACTGCAGTGTACAAACATCTCATGCGACAGTTTCCCAGGTGCTAGTCCAGCTCCTGTGTTACCACAGTGATATTAATTATTGCCAGCAGCTTTGATTGAAATATGGAAATAAAAGGGAGCAGTGCTTTATGATGCAATCTGTAGCATTCTAACAGCATGATGAAGTTGGTGTACATACATAATCATAATGGCTCTAGAATAATTGTTCGGATGAACTTTTATTGCAGAGTTCTTCTTGAGATGTTTTTCTTTTCTTTCTAATGTGCAGTATCATTTTTGGAAACAAGTGTATATGTATGTATGATAGAGAGGGTACGTGAAAAGAAAGACACAGATAGGAGGTCAGATCATTCATCCAGTTTCTCTAATACCTTATAGTCTGCATATGTCTTGCTTGTAGATAGGAGCTAAAACAGAAGCATTGAATAATTTGTGCATCAAGAAGCTAGGCCACAGAGCATGCAGGAAGACGTGAAGAGAAGACAAGAGGTGGATCATTTCTTTCTTTTGCACAAAAACTGGAAGTAATTATTTTCTCCGCTGGAGTGCTCACCACACAGCTTTCTTGGAATGTTACAAATTAACACTTTGTTTATAAACTGTTTCAGAATAAATACCAGCTGACAATGCCACTCATCCATTAGATTTTGCTTTGCAGCTTGGTTGTTTGGCCTTGTTTCTTAGTCAGGGAAGATTATGGGTGTAACTTTTTCATGCTTTCATCCCGGGTAGTGATCTGTGGACGCTCAGCAGTTTCAAGGATGGGCATATATTTTCAGCAGTTGCTGGCCTACCTCAATCTGCCCACAAAATGATGCAAGCACTGAACTGCCTGGATGTCTGCTGAGCTAATTGCTATGTGACAATTGTGTTCTTTACTGGACTTCACACCAGATGCATATGTGAGCGTAGACACACATATATGCATGCAAGCGCTCCCTAAAATTCTTCTCTTATAACAGTCTCTTGGGTGCTGTTTTACCAAATTGTGTTCTTAAATACATTCCTAATGACAAATTCTGAATTTTCTGCTTAATTGAGTTCCTTGGTACAAATATTGCTGTGCATACAGGCTTACTATATTGTTCAATACAAGGATAGATCTGTACATTTTAAGATGTCTGCCATAGCAGTCCAAGGAAACCAAATAGGATTTTTACATACCAACTGGTCTGTTGTTCTCTTTTATTTATGCAGATCTTTCTGCAGTCTTTTGTCTGACTGGTAATACTGGCTTTAGAAGCTCTCAGGAAAGCACAAGATAAGAGGACAGTTGGTTGCTGGAGATAAAATTTAAAATAGCACATTTAAAAGCAATTGGTCATGTTTATTCAGTGGATTTTAAGATCAGATCATTAAGTAAACCAGGGATGGAGAAGCATCAGTCTCCCCATTTATGGGTTGATTATGACTCTTATCATCTTTGACCTCTGGTCATGCTGGCTGGCAGTCAGAGTGAGTGGCAGTCCAGCAACATCTAGTAGGTCACAGTGTCCTCTAATATGATCCAAGATTCCAGCAGATATATGTTTGTAAAAAATAGATATAAATTCTGGTGAGAAGCAGATGTACCAAAGAAGGAAGTAAAAGTTATGTTTGGCCTTCAAAAGGTTTTCTGAATTTTTAAGGAGTTAAAACAAAGCTCTGACTTATCCTTACTGTCACTGTATTATTCTGGGCCTCTGTTTCTATGAAAATAAAAGATCAGTTCTGCTGTAATACTGGAGAATCATCTGTCACCAGTTTACATGTTAGCTGTGATTCAAGGCAAGGAAATGATGCCAAACATAATAGCATTGCACCCAAAATTGTGTATAACTGCATACTTTACATAATTTATTCTGTATTTTTTTGTTTTCCATTTGACATAATTTATTCTGCTTGGTGCCTCAAAATTTGAGCATTCCAAGAATTCCAAATAGGCTTATCAAAGCCTTTTAAAGCTTTGTAATTGCGTGAACAGAACCAACATATATGGGGGCTTATGTGCAAATCATCCAAGCAGGGTTGGGTGGTAGTGGCGAGGATCTGACCCCACAAGTCTTTATCAGGACACCGTCACCCCCGTTGGTTTTGCAGGTTGTCTGGGGAAACCTCACAGCACGGCACCAATCATCTCGATCATTTGGTCTCCCTAGGGGTCTCTTTCCCAATAAGTGGCTCTCAAACAATTGGGAAAGTATTTAAAGGGCACCTGGGAGGTGGCTGAAGAATGGCAGCTAAATGCAGCTGACCCTCGTTTAGTATTGACTCCAGCACTGATGGAAGAGATAATGGGTAATAACACACCATTATGCTGCAGGGAAATGAAATGCTTCAGTTGGTACCTGTCATGCTGTGAGGATTTGTTACTGTACCATCACAGATTTCTCTCTTTCATAACCCTTTTGTTTACTGCTCTCCATTTTTCTTCAGTTTTGTATGCCTCTTGATTTTTATCTCCCAAGTTTGCAAGCTGGTTTTTTGTTCCTTCAGTTTTGCTTTTCTTCTCCTTTTCCCTCATTCCTCCCCCACCCCCGTTCCTTTCTGTCCTCTACTAGCCTCCTGTTCCAAAAAGCTCTGGAGAAGTAGTCAAAACTTGCCTTTTCCTGTTAAGTCTGACAATCTGTTTTTGTGTCAGGCTGACAGTCTGCTGATCATGTTTGCTGTGACACAGTCATTCTTGACTGGCATCCTTTAGAGTTTAGACATTGCCTACCTTGCAGAATCATAGAACTGGATGGGACTACATTGGTTATATAATCCAGACAGTCTGGTCCACGGTCAAACAGTTCATACCATCAAGAAAGCCTTGTCATTAGTCAAAATCTCCTCTGATGTTATCCAGATTTGAGGGGAAACATCCTCTTGCAGTCAACCCAATGCCTATAAGCCACCAGTTTCTTCTGTTCCAAGACCCTGAATTCTATATTGGGCCAAGGGATGGTAATCAGATTTCCATCACTCTGAGAGGAAGCAAATGACATATTCCTAATAAAAGGAAAGGGAGGGGGGAGAGAAAAGCCCTATACATTATGATTCATCCACATAATTGAAGCACATTCTAACTAGCTATAGAAAATCATATCCGAGCTGTTTACAGAAGTAAAATTGTTGAATACACACATTTGCATCAAGTAGAAATTGCAAATGGAAGAAAAGAACCTCTTCCTCTACACCAGGGGTTCTCAACCTCTGACCTGCAGCACCATTTCATGTGGCCCACTTTGCCGCCACTGCCACCACCAGAAGCAGAAGCGGACACTTTTATGACAGTTGTAAATGTGCCCACAGCTGTCGTAAACGCAACAGCCGTAAATGCGCCCATGCATTTACTGCAGGGGTGGACACATTTTATGGCAGCATTTATGGCAGGGGGAGGGGACCACCAGTCTGGCTCGTTCAGCTGTCTGAGGGTGTGTGGTCTGGCCCATGGCTTGACAATGCTGAGATGGTGAGTTAGGCTGGAATGGAGGAGTTGCTTATTAGCTAGGTCCACAGCCCACAGTTAAAACACTATTATCAAGGCATTAACAGAGATAAGATTGGTCAGGCAGTCTTTTGATTAGCCGAGGCCAGTGATGGTGAACCTTGGCACTTCAGCTGTTCTTCAACTTCATTTCCTAGAAGCCCTGATCAGCGGGAGTGTTGACTTGGGTTTCTGGTAATTGAAGTCCAAGAACACCTGGAGTGCCAAGGTTGGCCATCACAGGCCTAGGCCAAGTAGTTTTGGTCATAATCTATGTTAAGGAGAGAAGGAATTGGAAAATCTTTATAGAGGGTTCTGTGGAAGAGTATGTCTTACAAAGATTTCTAGGCATGCTAGGGAAAGATTTTAAAAAACAGGGGAGTCAGCAATGAATGGCGACTCCGATTTCCAGGGAATGTAGCACTGGAAAATACCTTTCTCTGGCCTTCACCATCAGGAAGGTATAACAGTGGAGTGAGGCTACACTTTTAAGAGAGGAATCCTTCCTAAAGGTAAAGGTCACCCTTGCTCGAAAGCCAGTCATATCGGACTCAAGGGTTCAGTGCTCATCTCTGTTTCATAGCCGAAGAGCCAGTGCTGTCTGCTTCTGCAGACGTTTCTGTGCTCATGTGGCAGGCATGACTAGACACTGGAGCGCATGGAATGCCAAAGTGGTCCCTATTTATCAATTTGCAATTTCTTGCTTTTGAACTAAGTTGGCAGGAGCTGGGACAAAGACGGGAGCTCATTCCGTCCCGCAGTATTCAGGTATCAAACTGCTGACCTGCCGCCTTCCAGTCAGTGTAGTAGCCACTTGAGAGACTGCAGTTCCTCTGAATCCTTCCTAAATGGGTGTAAAGACAGCTGGAAAAGACTGAGCCCCAAGATGCAGAAATGTGAGAATGGGATTAGAAACTTGGAGAAACTTGGTCCAGCAAACCGGGGAGGAATGGGCTACACTTGCTCCGCCCCACAGGGCTCAAAAGGACCTTCGCGGCCACCACCAATGCCGGGTTTTGGAGCCCCCTCCTGGTCCGGCAAACCATGGAGGAATGGGCTACACCTGCTCCGCCCTGCAGGGCTCAAAAGGACCTTCACAGCCGCTGTCCTTCACTGTGTTTAATATGCTTTTGCTAGTGTAGTGTAGTGTATTGTATTGTGGGGATTGAATACTTTTTTTTTGGGGGGGGGGAGACCTTTTTGATATTACTTTTGTCATATTGATTGATTGTATAGATTATGCTGTATAGTTTGTATTTATTTATTTTGTAACTATTGTTTGTAATTGCTGTTGTTACTTGATTAGTTTTTGTTTTCTATTTCATGTTTGTTTCATGCTGTGAACCGCCTTGAGTTGCCCGCTGGGTAAGAAAGGTGGTATAGAAATAAACTTAATAATAATAATAATAATAATAATAATAATAATAATAATAATAATAATAATAATAATAATAATAATAATAATAATAAAGTACTGAGAAGCACAAATCCACCCCCATTCCTTAGTCCCATGTAAGGAAAAAAATATTAACACAAACATAATTATTATACGTGATCCCAGGAAAAGGAGTTGCAGGCAAGAAAACTCTCATGTAGTCGCTGCATGCAGTAATTCTTGGGTATGGCCCCACTTTTGTATACACATGCTTTGGTGTATGAGAACCAAGACACAGGACACAGCCTCGGGCTGGGTTAACTCAGGTTTATTGCATGGTGGTCAGAGGGAACATGAGGTAATGGCGGATCAATAGCTCTTTAAATACAGTAGTAACACATTTGAACGTGGTTCCATGATAGCCCATTGGCTACTATCTGCGTGACGTCATTGCTGGTCACGCCCTTCTTGTCCAGGTATAGGTGGTGGCGGGAAAACTTCCCGCGCTGTTGCCTTTGATGAGTTTGGACCGAGAGAGCTTGGACGCTCGCTGCTGCCAGCTGGTGGTCATTAGCTCGCGTCCTATTACAGGGTTTACCGTATTTTTCGCCATATAAGGCGCTCCGGCATATAAGGCGCACCCAATTTTAAAGGAGGAAAATCTAGGAAAAAAAGATTCTGAACCAAATACTGTGCTGTACCTGTCTCTCTCCAATGGGGCCAGTGGCATGGGCTGCCGGGGTGGGACCAGGGAGCTGCTCGAGGCGGCTGGCATCATCGTCCCTTTTCTGCTTCCCATTCCCGGGCCAAGCAGCGAGGGCCCCGGGAGAGGCAACGTGGCGGCGGCGATGGCGGGTCTCGGGCGGCGTCTCTTTTGGAGGCCTGGCCGGCAGGCAGGGCTCGGAGGACGGGGAGACTCTGCCTCCCATTCCCGGCCCGAATGGCGAGGGCCCGGGAAGAGGCAATGCGGCGGCGGCGATGGCGGGTCTCGGGCGGCGTCTCCTTCGGAGCCCTGGACGGCAGGCAGAGCTCCGAGGGCGGGGAGACTCTGCCTCCCATTCCCGGGCCGAATGGCGAGGGCCCGGGTAGATGCAACGTGGCGGCGGCGATGGTGGGTCTCGGGCGGCGTCTCCTTTGGAGCCCTGGCCGGCAGCAGGGCTCGGAGGGCGGGGAGACTGCCTCCCATTCCCGGGCCGAATGGCGAGGGCCCGGGTAGATGCAACGTGGCGGCGGCGATGGCGGGTCTCGGGCGGCGTCTCCTTTGGAGCCCTGGCCGGCAGCAGGGCTCGGAGGGCGGGGAGACTGCCTCCCATTCCCGGGCCGAATGACGAGGGCCCGGGAAGATGCAATGCGGCGGCGGCGATGGCGGGTCTCGGGAATGGGAAGCATATGCGTCTCCCCGCCCTCCGAGCTCTGCCTACCGGCCAGGGCTCCAAAGGAGACGCCGCCCGAGACCCGCCATCGCCGCCGCCACGTTGCCTCTTCCCGGGCCCTCGCCATTCGGCCCGGGAATGGGAGGCAGTCTCCCCGCCCTCCGAGCCCTGCCTACCGGCCAGGGCTCCAAAGGAGACGCCGCCCGAGACCCGCCATCGCCGCCGCCACGTTGCATCTTCCCGGGCCCTCGCCATTCGGCCCGGGAATGGGAGGCAGTCTCCCCGCCCTCCGAGCCCTGCCTACCGGCCAGGGCTCCAAAGGAGACGCCGCCCGAGACCCGCCATCGCCGCCGCCACGTTGCCTCTTCCCGGGCCCTCGCCATTCGGCCCGGGAATGGGAGGCAGTCTCCCCGCCCTCCGAGCCCTGCCTACCGGCCAGGGCTCCAAAGGAGACGCCGCCCGAGACCCGCCATCGCCGCCGCCACGTTGCATCTTCCCGGGCCCTCGCCATTCGGCCCGGGAATGGGAGGCAGTCTCCCCGCCCTCCGAGCTCTGCCTACCGGCCAGGGCTCCAAAGGAGACGCCGCCCGAGACCCGCCATCGCCGCCGCCACGTTGCCTCTTCCCGGGCCCTCGCCATTCGGCCCGGGAATGGGAGGCAGTCTCCCCGCCCTCCGAGCCCTGCCTACCGGCCAGGGCTCCAAAGGAGACGCCGCCCGAGACCCGCCATCGCCGCCGCCACGTTGCATCTTCCCGGGCCCTCGCCATTCGGCCCGGGAATGGGAGGCAGTCTCCCCGCCCTCCGAGCTCTGCCTACCGGCCAGGGCTCCAAAGGAGACGCCGCCCGAGACCCGCCATCGCCGCCGCCACGTTGCCTCTTCCCGGGCCCTCGCCATTCGGCCCGGGAATGGGAGGCAGTCTCCCCGCCCTCCGAGCCCTGCCTACCGGCCAGGGCTCCAAAGGAGACGCCGCCCGAGACCCGCCATCGCCGCCGCCACGTTGCATCTTCCCGGGCCCTCGCCATTCGGCCCGGGAATGGGAGGCAGTCTCCCCGCCCTCCGAGCTCTGCCTACCGGCCAGGGCTCCAAAGGAGACGCCGCCCGAGACCCGCCATCGCCGCCGCCACGTTGCCTCTTCCCGGGCCCTCGCCATTCGGCCCGGGAATGGGAGGCAGAGTCTCCCCGCCCTCCGAGCCCTGCCTGCCGGCCAGGGCTCCGGCGGCGTCTCCTTTTGAGCCCTCCCGGCAGGCAGGGCTCGGATGGCGGGGAGACGCATCTGCCTCCCATTCCCGGGCCGAATGGCGAGGGCCCCGGGAAGAGGTATTTGCCGTATAAGACGCATCAACTTTTCCCCCCCAGTTTTGGGGAAGAAAAAGTGCGTCTTATATGGCGAAAAATACGGTATGTGATACAGCTGAAGGTTACATTGTTGCCCATAGGCAAGGTTACATTGGTTCAGATACATTGTTATCCATGAGGAAGGTTAAACCATTAGGACACAACACCCCTCCCCCCTAGGATGAGACGAAGTCTCGAAACCCCACTCCCCCCCCCTATGATGAGACGAAGTCTCTCAGCCAAGATGGCTTATTTCGAACACGCTGGGGTCTCGGTGTGTGCTGCCTTCCCCTGGTTTTGCTACCTTCTCTTTGTCCCCTGGTTTCCTGCCCTGTAAGTGGAGAGGGAGACTCGTTAGTGACTTGCCGCGGCTCCGCGGCGTTGTTGGGAGGTGTGTGCTTTATTGGGGAAGAACCGGGGGCACTGGGGGCTAACGAAAAACCCCTCTTCTCGCTCGGACGGGTGGGGGAACACTCCCGAAAACCCCCCCCGGCTCGCAAAATCAAAATCAGAATTAAATTCGGGGGCAGCGATCGCGAACTCTTCTCCCCCTTCCCCAGCCTCTGATAGAACTGGCGTATCAAAAGGGTATGAGTCGGGGCTGCTGCTTTCCCCCCTTGATTGGGACCATTGTCCTCTGCTGTCTCCCCCTTGGGCTAAACGGGTGGGGGAGAACCCTAACGCTGACTCCTGTTGCTGAGCTCCACTTACCGGCCCCCCACTCACTCGGTGCCTCAGTTGGTCCGCGTGCCTCCTCCAGAGGAGACCGGTGCTAGTCTCGACCCGGTACGACACTGGCCCCGTCTGTTCCACAACCGTCCCTGGCACCCAGGCTGGACCTGCGCTGGCGTAGTTCCTGCAGTGAACAGGATCGCCGGCGGCGAAACCTTTCGAGACTGCCAACCCTATGTTTTTTCCTTTGTCCTCGACTCTCGTCGGGTCTAGCCTGGACAGGATCGTGGTCAGTTTCCGCCGCATCAACAGCTCTGCTGGCGAGTAACCTGATGCTAAGGGGGTCACCCTATACGCTAACAAAAACTGACATACTTGGTGATTTAGGTCCCCCGGGCCCATGCGTCGCAGCGCATCCTTTGTCGTACGCACCAGCCGTTCCACTTGGCCATTCGTGGCCGGGTGAAACGGCGCGGATGTGACATGCCGAATGGCGTTTGCCTCCATGAATGCCTTGAATTCAGCGGAGGTGAAACAACTAGCGTTATCGCTGACTAAAGTGTCGGGTAAACCGAACGTGGAAAAGACTCTCCTTAGCTGGCTAATTGTAGTGGCGGAGGACGTACTCTTTACTGGGATAACCTCCAACCACTTGGAGAATGCATCCACCACCAGGAGAAACATTGTTCCACGGAATGGGCCAGCGAAGTCTACGTGCACCCTGGACCATGGCCCCCTTGCTGTGTCCCATTCCCTATGCGGAAGACGGGCCGCCTCTGGTCGGGAGCCCTGGCATGCCTCACAAGTGCCGACCATGTGCTCAATGTCCGCGTCCAGCTGTGGCCACCAGAAGTAACTCCGGGCCAGCGCCTTGGACCGGACGATGCCGGGGTGGCTGACGTGCAGCAGTTCGAGTACCCTCGGTCGCAGGGACGTAGGAACCACCACCCGTTGGCCCCACAAAAGGCAGCCCCTCTCTAGGGACAACTCTATTTTTTTTCGAAAAAATGGGTCGAATTCCGTACCTGGGGATGACGCCGGCCACCCCTTCTGCACCCATGAGCTAACTTTCTCTAGCGTTCTGTCCTTGCCTGTGGCCCTGGCAATGTCGGCTGGTACTATTGGGGGTGAGTCTAAAGCCTCTATTAACAAAACCTGGTGATCTCTTTCTGCCCTTTCCTTTTGGACGCCCGACAAGGGCAAAGGAGACCTCGAGAGTGCGTCGGCATGGCTGATCTCCTTCCCGGGCCGGTATTCCAGCTCATGCTGGTATGCGTTGAGAAAAATAGCCCACCGCAGCATTCTTGGGGACAGGATCTGCGGCGTGGGCTTACTTCCAGTGAAAATTCCTAATAGGGGCTTGTGGTCAGTCACGATTTTGAACGGCCGACCATACAGAAAATCGTGAAATTTTTTGGTTCCCGCTACTATCGCTAGTGCCTCCCTGTCGGTCTGTGCGTAATTACGCTCTGCTTGGGACAGGGATCTTGAATAAAACGCTATCGGGGCTTCCCTTCCGTCGTCCAACACGTGGCAAAGCACCGCCCCCACCCCCACCGGGGATGCGTCACAGACTAAGACCACTGGCCGCTTGGGGTCGAAATGCGTCAGGATTGCCTCAGATGTTAGGAGTTGCTTCAACTCTTTAAACGCCCTCTCTTGCTCGTCGCCCCACATCCATGTTTCCTCCTTTTTCAGCAACCGATGGAGTGGCTCGGCCACGGACGCCTTCCGTGGAAGGAAGGTATGGTAAAAATTGAGGAGCCCCAGAAATGACTGTAGCTCGGTTTTGGATGTGGGGCGAGGGGCATTCTTGATGGCGGCTACTTTGGATTTGGATGGCTTAATACCCTCTGGCGTGACCCGAAACCCTAGAAACTCAACCTCAGTTTCGAAAAAAACACATTTGTCTTTTCTCAGTCGTAGCCCCGCTTTCTCGAAGACAGTCAGGACTTTATCCAATCTCTTTGCCAGTTCGGCCTCACTCCCCCCTGTTATCAACACGTCATCAAAATAAGGCAACACCCCCTCCAGCCCCTTCAGGAGGCGTTCCACAAGCGACTGAAAAAGGCCGGGTGCCGAGTTCACGCCGAACTGTAAACGCGACACCTGGAACGCTCCTTTATGTGTGACTATCGTTTGTGCCGCGGCCGTGGCGGGAGTTACAGGGAGTTGCTGATAAGCTTGAGCCAAATCGAGTTTAGCGAAACACTTTCCCCCATTCAGCCTGGCCAGAAGGTGGCTGACCACCGGCACCGGGTATGCATTAGGGCGGATCGCCTTGTTAATTGTACACTTATAATCAGCGCAAATGCGCACCTCCCCGTTAGCCTTCAGAGCGGTTACAATTGGAGTTTCCCACTCCGCGGAATCAACAGGAATAAGAATCCCCTGGCCCACCAGTTTGTCCAGTTCCGCCTCTATTTTGTCCTTTAGTGCGAACGGCACCCTGCGCGGTTTGAGTCTTATCGGGCGGACCTCCGGGTCTAGGTCGAAGGCTACAGGGGGTCCCTTGAACTTTCCAAGTCCTTTTTTAAAAACGGTGGGATGCGCGTCGCACACCGCTTGTATTGGATCCACCCCCACGGTATGCACCCCCCCTATGAACAAACCTAAGGGCTGAAACCACTGCGTCCCTAGGAGGCTACAACTACCCCCCTTAAGGACAACTAGGGGCAGTTCCGCAGAATGTCTCTTAAAGCTGACCCGAAATTTCCCGACCCCCAACACTGGAATGCTGTTCCCCTGTACATCTCGTAGCGTGGACCTCAACGTTTTAAGTTTGGGTCGCACGTGGGGGTCGATTTTCAAGAACTCTTTCTGGGGAATTATAGAATAGGAGGACCCCGAGTCAATTTCCATCCTGATGGGGGCCCCTTGTACTAGTACCTCAACGAAGTAATGGGACTGTCCCGCGGACACGCTGAACACCGGAGCGTCGTCCTCGCTGTCGTCCGAGATGCGGCCCACGCCGTCCTGCTTCCTCGTGGTCTGGGCGCCATCTTTGGACCTTGCTGGACGGTCCGGTCTGGTCGAATGGTCTTGTGACTGCCTCCGGCCCTCCTTCCGTTTTCTGCACGCCTTGGCGATGTGCCCCCGGCGGCCGCAGGTGTAACACTCGGCCTTCCTGAATGGGCACCTTGCGCGCTCATGGGCCGCTCCGCAACCATCGCAGCGGCGCCCCCCTTTTCGGACCTTCTGGACCTCCTCGCCGTCGCTGCCTTCCGTAGACGACTTTGAGGCCCTTCGGGTTGCGTGCACCGACTGTCCGGACTTTCCGTGCACCGAATTCTCCGCTTTGCCGGCTCTAGGACGCCACTCACGCCACTGGTGCATTTCGTCCACTCCAGCATTCGTGGACTCCGCGGCTTCCGCGGCCTCTACAACCTCTGCCAGCGTGGGTGGTGGCTCCTTGTTCATCAAGCTGCGCTGCACCTCCTTGTCCTTCAGGCCACACAGCACTCCGTCCCTGAGGGCCGTCTCTAGGTCGTCCCATCTGCAGGGGCCGGCGGCTATCCTCATGGCTGTTACGAATGCCTCAACCGACTCGTCCGGCGCTTGGACTCGCCTCCAAAACGCGCTCCAAGCGGGAAACATTGCCCTCGAGGGTCGGAAACGCTCACGCAGCAGCTTCATGATGTCGTCTGCTTTGAATTCGCTCACCTTCTTCGGTGCAATGATGCCCACCAGCGTTCGCTTGGTTTCTATTCCAAGCATTCTGGTGAGGATGGCCCTCTTCCTCTCTTCATCGTCTTCTTTGACTTTGAGCTCCACCAGCGCCGCCTGGAAGTCCATCTCAAAAAGCTCCCAGTCTTGCGGTTTGGTGATGTTGAACCCGCTCTGTGCCCTGGCTGCTCCTTGGGGATCCATAATCCCACCTTCGTCGCCAATTTGGTGTATGAGAACCAAGACACAGGACACAGCCTCGGGCTGGGTTAACTCAGGTTTATTGCATGGTGGTCAGAGGGAACATGAGGTAATGGCGGATCAATAGCTCTTTAAATACAGTAGTAACACATTTGAACGTGGTTCCATGATAGCCCATTGGCTACTGTCTGCGTGACGTCATTGCTGGTCACGCCCTTCTTGTCCAGGTATAGGTGGTGGCAGGAAAACTTCCCGCGCTGTTGCCTTTGATGAGTTTGGACCGAGAGAGCTTGGACGCTCGCTGCTGCCAGCTGGTGGTCATTAGCTCGCGTCCTATTACAGGGTTTATGTGATACAGCTGAAGGTTACATTGTTGCCCATAGGCAAGGTTACATTGGTTCAGATACATTGTTATCCATGAGGAAGGTTAAACCATTAGGACACAACACATGCTCAGGTCCTTATAGCAACTAGCCTCCAATGTCTTGCCTACCCCACTCTACATAAATGCTCAGAGTGGCATTGCACAATTGACCATGACTGGTGAACAAAACACTCTTCTCAAGGCTTATCCTAGACTAGCATTTTTTGCCTAGCCTTGCCGGACAGGTTTTTTTTTGTGTTGATGGTTTGGGTGGTTTTGGGGGGTACACACACGCACAACACAAACATATATACAACCCCACACACACACACCACAACCCACACACACAACACAACCCCCCACACAACCCCCCCCACATGCAACACAACCACACACACACACACACACACACACACACACAGGGAGAGAGGGGGTGGAGCTCCGCATTCTGCCCTCTCCCCGCTGAAGCCGCGCTGGGAGAGGATGGGCTCCCTCCTCCCCCCGAAGCCACGGTGAGGCCAGTGGGGAGACAAAGGGCTCTCCCTGCCGATGCTGCACGGGGAGAGGAGGGGCTCCCTCCCCCCTTTGAAGCCATGACAAGTCCAACAGGGAGATGATGGCTTACCTCTGGGAGTTGAAGGCATAAAATGGAGCGCCGTTCTTGGCCTTTGTCTTCCGGACACGTCAGCCATTTTAAAAAATGTGTGCGCTGGCTGCCCCACCTCCTCTGCGCTCACACCCTTCAGGCTGATTGGCTGAGGGGTTGTGTGGCATGGAGGACGCTGGGATGTGTAGTTCTTTTTTTATTTGTGTTTGTGGGGCGGTTGCCCCACTCTCGGCGACCGGACCCTAGCGCGATACTCGGACAGTCTAAAGGTAAGTGTGGCCAGCTCGGTATGGGATGATTGGGCCGGGTGTTTCCACTAATGCTGGACACACACCACACTACTCCCTTCTTATAGACTAGTCTCCTATGTGTGGTTGTCCCTGTTCTGAAACCACAGTAGCCAAGCATGTACCAAATGTTAAAGAAGTGTATATCTGGAAAGCAAGGCAGCTGTGTTTTATCAGTTTGAGGCTGGCATCTAAGAAATGCCAGCTCCTTCTCTCTGACCTCCTAATTGTCAATATTAGAAACATATTTATTGCCAGGAGAAAGAATAGGAAAGGAGCATGAATGAAAGGGCAATTGCTTCCTTTTATCTAATGTTTGGGTGCTTTGAAACTGCTCAAATTATATGTGTTAGAAAAAGTAGCTGTTTGTGCCAGCCCTAATTTCGTATTTCCCCTCCATCTATGCTTATTTTTTAATGGTAAACACATCAATATGGAGCGTCAGCAAACAAACCATCGTTTATCTAGATTGCAACGGATGCTAAACAGCTCAGGAAAGTAGATCTGATAGCAAGGAAAATAACTGTTAAAACCCACACGTTTAAGTTATGTGAATTAATTGTGTAACAATAGCTGCTTATTGTTCCAAAGAGGCAGAATAGGGAATAGAAGCAAGCTACTGGTACTTGAGGTGCAAAAATATACTAGCGATAATAAACAAGGTGTTAGCTTGTAGAAAGGAGTGTTTGGCTTCAATTCCTCAGCATGTGGGAACATGAGGATCGTCATAAGACCCTGGATAAAGGAAGACGTGGGGAAAACAAGGGGAGAGGAGCAAACAAAGAAGAGATGAGAAAGACTCACAGGAGTAGCTGTGAGTTCTATTTTTAAAATATTTTTTATTAAGTTTTTCAAAAAAAATACAAATGATATATTAAAAAAATACAAGAAATACAAGAAATTACAAATCAGAAAAAAGAAATTCACATTACATTAATTTGTTGTATTACAAATTATAACACCCAGTTATATTTACAAACCATGAGGATTGAATTTCTAATTTAATTTTCCCAGAAACTCATATGTTGAGGTACCGTCTTAACCCCTTTATCACTCACAAGGACAAATTCCACAAATGGTTTCCATATTTCCCAAAATTTGTTCTCTTTTAAAATACCTTTCTTCAAATTCAATTCACATGTCAATTTATCATTTAATGCAATTTCCCACATTTCTTTATACCATTCATCAATTTGCAGCCGTTAACATTATTGACACCAGTTCTTTTTTGTTTGTACTCATATTTATATCATCCAATCCCATCAGCAAGGCGATACCTGGCTCCAGTTTTATATCAACTTTAGTAATCGCTGAAATTTCTTTCTCAATTAGTTTCCAAAAAATCTTAACCACTTTACAACTCCACCACATGTGTTCATATGTTCCAAGCTCACTTCTACATCTCCAGCAATCTCTTGATTTACTATTATCCATTCGATACAATTTAACTGGAGTCAGGTACCACCTCCACAATATTTTATAATTATGTTCTTTTAATCTTACAGAAAGATTTTTCATAATTCTTTTCCTTCATTTAGTCTTCCACTGTGATTCCGAAATTCTTATATTTAAATCTTCTTCCCATAGTATTCTCAACACATTTTGTGAGCTTTCATTCTTATTCAAAATTCTATATATTTTACTTACTAAACCTTTTATCTCCATTTATCCTTTTCTTATTTTACAAATCATCTCCTCAAATGCTGTTTTCCCTCTCTGTAAACTGAACTCCTCTTTATATCTCTTCCCCCATTTTTTTACCAAAATTATTTGTAACCAGTTCAGTTTCATCTGTTTAAACACTTCAGATCTTAATTTCAAGTTATCCATCATTTTTATCCAATCTTTTAACAGAAACACATCATTTCTCAGAAGTATATCCTTTATTCTGTTGTCTACTTTCAAAGGGAAAGTCTTAACATCTTCCAGATCCATTATCAGGGAAATTCCCAGCACTATTTTCTCTTTAATATTTTTCCAAACCTCCATCATTGCTTTTGTTAATGGATTATTTACCTTTATTTTCATCCCCTTATCCAAAAAAAATTGCCTTCCCAAATTGTTGTAATTCTTTTATTTCTATCTCGTCCCAAATAACATCAGGTTTTGTATAATTTTTACATCATTTTTAACTGATGTAAAGAAGAAGGCAGCGGATAGATAGACAAGGAAGGATGGGGCGATTCCCGAGTACTGCAGGACGGAAATGAGCTCCCGTCTTTATCCCAGCTCCTGCCAATATAATGCACCTGCCTTAACAACTGTAATTTATACACACATATATGATGCTGTGACTCAAGTGGCTAAGATGCCGACTGGAAGGCGGGGGAGGTCAGCAGTTCGATTCCCGAGTACTGCAGGATGGAATGAGCTCCCGTCTTTGTCCCAGCTCCTGCCAACCTAGCAGTTGGAAAGCAAGCAATTGCAAGTAGATAAATAGGGACCACTTCGGTGGGAAGGTAACAGCGTTCCGTGCGCTCCGGTGTCTAGTCATGCCTGCCACATGACCACGGAAACGTCTGCAGCAGCAGACAGCGATGACTCTTTGGCTTTGAAACAGAGATGAGCACTGCACCCTAGAGTCCGATACGACTGGCTTTCGAGCAAGGGAAACCTATGAAAAACTACTACCTCTGCTTCCTGCTTGTTTTGAATTGAAGTGGTCGCAATCGTGTATAATTAAAATTCTTCTATGCTTCGAGCTCAGCCAGGCTTATTTTCAAGTAAAACTGCCTACAGCATCGGTGTTATCTACTAACTTCTAGTTTGCCCGTACTTGTAACAACATACGTTTCGTTTCTTAGTAGAAAATGGAAATTAATTGTTGGGGGAGGGGGGGAAGGAAACAATCTCTTTTGTTTCACATATTTGGCAATTAACGAGGCTTAAAACCTTAATGTTAACGGTCATACTTTAAAATGAAAGTACTGTAAATGATCTTTTTGCCTAGTAACACAAAATTGGTTTTGTTTTCAGCACATTTTGTAAATGTATACTATATTACAATATGTTTAATGTTGATAGTGTTTTTAAATGTTTTTATAATGGTTCTGTATGTGTTTTTATGTTTTATCTTGTTTGACATGCTGTGAGCCGCCCTGAGTCAGTGTGTGTTGAGTGGGCGGCATACAAATCAAATAAATGAAATGACATGAAATGAAAACTGAAATGCTCTATAATAGTGTTTAATATTTGGAATACCCAATCCACCTTCTTTTTGCGATATATACCATAAACTTTTTGTAATTCTCGGTCTTTCCCCCCCGTTAAAAAAGAATTTATCATGCTCTGAAAAATCTTTATATCTTTTTCTTTTAAATGAATTGGTAGGGCATCAAACAAAAAATTAATCTTTGGCAATAATTTCATCTTACACAAAGCTATCCTACCAAACCAAGACATTTTAACTTATTATATTGCTTTATTTTCCCCTTTATTTCCATTCTTTGTTTATCATAATTTAGACTCTTAAGTTCTTCTATTTTATTTGCAATATTAATTCCCAAATATTTCACACTATCTTTAATTTGTATTTTATAGCTTTCCTTTATCTTTTTTTGATCTTCTTCATTTCCATTACAAATAATCATTTCAGATTTATCCCATTTCACTTTTAAACCCGTCATTTCCTCAAATTCCCTCAAATGTACCTGGATATATTCCATTGTTTTCACAGAGTTTTTCATTATGACCATTGTATCATCAGCATATAAACTAATTTTTACTCCTTCTATTGCCTCAATCTTTCTATCTTCTCTTATAAGTGTCACTAATAATTCCATGGCCATCACGAAAAGTACAGGCGACAATGGACAACCTTGCCTGGTACCCGCTTCTAATTTTATATCTTCTGTAAATGTTTCATTCACTTTTACTCTAGTTATTCCTTTCTGATATAGTTGATCAATTAAATTTATAAATTTCATACCAAACCCAAACTTTCTTATAATTTCTTTAATTGGAATCCATTGCAAAGAATCAAAGGCTTTAAAAATATCTAAAGATAATAATCCAATCTTTTCCTTTTTTTTGTTCTGCTATATTCACCAAATCAATTACCCTTCTAGTAAGATCTGCCATATATCTACCCTTCAGAAAACCAGCCTGATCCTTATTTATATATTCCTTCATGAATTCATTTAGTCTATTCGTCAATATTGCAGTAAAACTTTTTGCATCTTGATTAATCAATGAGATTGGCCTATAAGACTCTATCTTATTCAAATCTTTCCCTGGTTTAGAAATCAAAGCAATTACTGATCTATACCATGAAGTCGGTAATAAACCTCCATCCAATATATAATTAAACAGCTTCAGGAGTCTTGGTATTAACAATTCTTTAAATTGTTTATAAAATTCCGCTGAGAATCCATCCTCACCAGGCGCCTTACCACTTTTCAATCTCTGTATCACCCCTCTTATCTCTTTTTCTGTTATTGGTGTTTCCATTCTATCTTTATGCTCCTCCCTTATTCTGATTCCCTTCCATTTATCCAAATAATCCCTTAATTTTCCTACTGTTATATTTTTTTAGAATATAAATCTTGATAAAAACCTTTTATTATTTCCACCTTCTCCTTTGTTTTGTTACATCTCACTCCTTGTTGGTTTATTAAATGCCAATTTCTCTTCTAACACTCTTTTCTTTCGCAGCGCTAGCTAATAATTTTGAATTCTTGTTGCTATATTCAAAATATTCCCTTTCTAAGTACATCAAATCTTTTTTAACTTTTTCTATGTCCTGCCGATCTGTTCTTTGCTCAATTTCTGGATATTTAATAATGTTTCTTTCTTCCCTGTTCTTATATGTTCCTCCTGAAGTTGTCCAATTTCTCTTTCAATGTTCTCATATTTATCCTTTAAATGTTTATTTCTTATACTATTTAGTTTAATACATTCTCCCCTAAAAACCGACTTCATAGCATCCCACCCTATGTTCTTTCCCTTAAATGTCTCTTTAGAGAAGGTGGTCCTTAGGCAATGAGGTAGTTAGCCCACATTTAATTCAATGGGATTTATTTCTGGGTAGGCACTTTATTTGATACTATGATGAACTTTCATTTTTTTGTTTTTAAGAGTCAAATATCAAACTTAGCGAGTTGTTTTCTTTTGCTCCAAAACCTTGAAGGGAGCTGGACTGTACCTGTGATTGCCATTGGATAAAGGCTTACTCAAGGTTTAAGATTGCTATATTCATATCTGGAAAGTCATTTTTTCCCAGATGACTCTGCAAGTAAATACTGTACTATATTGCTTTGTGCATGTTAGCCAGATTCCTCACTCTGCCCTCTCCAAGATGTAGGCATATCTCTCGATGAAATCCAGTAGTAAGTCACAACTAAAGGAAGCCAAGGACCTATTCTAGTTCCACCTTACTACAGGATTTTAGCCACTGGAACATCCATAGATATTCAGAGGCAGATGGAACTATGCAAAGCATCCCAGTTTTAGCTTGGCAAACCTGAAAGAAAAGAAATGCAGATGGTGTCATTGTCACACTCATTTCTGCACATGGTTATTTATTTATCGTATGATAAATTTCAGTTATGTGCTAAGCACAAATTATCCATCTCAAGTTCCTAGCTAGAGTTCCACATCTAGGTTTGAAAGCCATTGAAGTGCTTCATCTATGGTACTATGCCAGTCCTCCAATGTGCCTCCAAATGTGTGTAAAGGACACCTAAATATAATGTGGTCCATTGGTTTGGGCTTCTCTACAGTTGCATTTCATGTGGTTGTTTAGTATCATCAAGTCACTTCCAACTTTGGTCAACCCTAATGTGATTTGCAAAATATGTAAAAAGTTTAGGAGTTCACTCTCCAGTGAGTTTCCATGGCCAAGAGCATATTGGGATCAAAGTCTCCTCATTCCTATACTATTTTTATTCTGTCCTGTATACAATGTATAATACATGCTAAGAAGAAAAACTTTGCCAATATTTGTACAAGGATTCCTTTGTGCAATTGCACATGGGGAAAAAAGGTTTTTGGTATACTCTGGGTCCAGTGATGCACTGTAGCAGGTACTGTCAGGTTCTGCAGAACCGGTAGCGGAAATTCCCCCAGGCCATGACCACTTGGTTGGCCACGCCCGCCTCCATAGCCCATAATGCAGGATGTTTGGCCATGCCCAAAGATTTGGCCCCACCCACAGATTTGGCCCCGCCCACAGAGTAGTTAGTAGAAATTTTTGCAGTGCATCACTGTCTGGGTCCCCTTTGGTCCTTTTATTGATCCTTCCATGTTTTCTATTTCTGTATCCATTTAGTCACTGATGTTTTTATTAGCTGTGCTAAAAAAAATATTAGGAAAAAAATCCTTTGGGATTTATTCTTTATGAAAAGTTTGACATAATATGCAGGAAATATTTTTTTGCCTTTGAGGCATGATTGTTGTTCAGATCAAATGCTAAGCAGTTGTTAGAGAATGCTTACATTGTCCAAAAAGATTATTGAGTCTTAAAACATTTCAAGTTTACTGAAGTTAAGGATTGGGCAGTTAATATGATGTTAGGGCCTGGAATGAATTATGACAGGTCTGTAGAATACAATCCTCTTTAAACAGCATTTTTCTTTTCGTCTAGTGTTCTTCCTATCTGATTATTTTTAAACATTGCTTTTTCAGTTATCCTTATAATAAAGCCCTTCATAGTTGAATATTTTGGAAAAGTAGCCTTCTTAGTCTGTGTCATACCTGTCAACCATCCCGATTTGTGTGGGAAAACCCCGAAATTCGACGTCGATTGATGTCATAACCCACCCCCCGCTGCCAAAACCCCGTAATTTGGCAGCGGGGGAAAATGCTTTTCGCTCTCTGTGCATGTGTGGAAGGGTTTTACCGCTTGCGTAGGGGCTGCGCAAGCGACATTGCGCTTCCGCGCATGCGTGGAAGGGGTAAAACCCTTCCATGCATGCATGGAAAGCGACTTGCGCACATCGCTTGTGCGCAGGTCCCGTTTTTCCGGAGCTGCGGGTTGACAGGTATGGTCTGTGTTTCAAGCATATTGAAGAACAAAGGATGTACTCACACAGTAACACAAAGGTGAAACATATTAGCAATTGTACAATGCCAGGTGTTTGTTTTGTATCTTCCCACTATTTGCAATTGAAAAAGGGATATTTACAACTAATCTGAATAACAGCCAGAGATCATCTGCTACTGCCAGTTGTAAAAGCCATATTGATTTGTACACTTATCTGTTATGCTGACCAATCACTCTGTCCCATTGTACATAATGTAGGAGTTCTCAACCTTTTAAAGTTGGGGGCCAGGTCAGGCTCCCTCAGACAGCTTCAGGGGCTGGAGAACCATTTTGCCCTTTCTTCACCACATGGAACTTCCTGGTGTGGTGGGGGAATTGGGGACCCACATGAAATGGTGCCATGGGCCGCATCTGACCCTCAGGTCTCAAGTTGAGAATCCCTGACCTAATGTATATAAATTGATGCCATGAAGTCCCACTCCCAAGTCAGACAAAGTGGACTTGATCCACGAAAGCACACATTAAAATTTAACAGTTAGTCTTCAAGATGCTAAAATATTTTTGTTCTGTTTTGTTTATTCTCTGATATGCATATAATAAAGACATCTGGACATCTCCTTTTTGAGGTGGAGTCCCATACAAAACAAAAGCCCAAGCATGTTGTATGGGAAAATGTTACAGGGTCATATCATATGTAAATAGCTTTTAAATAGTTTTTATTTTCTTATTGTCTGCTGCTTCTGGTTTATCTCTACTGTTGTAGATAAAACTGCTCCTTTACTACATCTTAAGAATAGCAGAATACTCTTTGTTGGGTCCAAGAGAATGACCATCTCTGTTTTTCTTGCCACCTAATAATATCAACTGAGAAAGATTTTAATAGTATTCTCTCAATCCTGTGAAGTATCTATTGAATCAATAAAGCTAGCAGGCAGGCTTAGAGTAATAAATCATAACAAGATGTGAAAATAATTCTATTTTTGTTATGGAGTGTCTCACTTTACTTGAGCTAGCAGGATTCTGGTGATCTATCAATTTAAATCAATCATGGTATATCATGGCTAAGAGAAAGGAGACAAGCATTGGAGTATCCCATCACAGGGACTGCAGAATAAGATAAATAACATCGTTATGCTATATATACAGTCGCTTGAAAATTTTCTTGTGTTGAAAATGGATAAAATACCAATTATGTGATAGCCACATGAATTAGCTATTGAGAATGTAATCACATAGATAAAATATACTTCCTCCTGAGAATATAATGCCTTTCATTCAATGGTGGGATTCAGCAGGTTCATCCCAGATCACCAGACCCGGTAGCAGAAATTCTGGCTGGCCCCGCCCATCCAAGTTTTGAAATAAAGTAGTCCTAATTTGGGTGCAACACAGGGCTTTCCCCCTGGCCATACCCACCATACCACGCCCACAGAGTAGGTAGTAATTTTTTTGTAATCTCACCACTGCTTCCATTTGCTTTCCACAACACAGCATGACACCTGTACCACTGATTCAGTTCCTCGAATCACTTTCTGGTCCTGAGCCATTTTGGCATACAATGTCCTCATCAGCCCCAGGTCAGTATTGATGAAACATCTGCCCTCTAACAAGATGGATTCAAGTGGGATTTAATCCATTTAGGGACCCTCACCCTTCCCTGTGGACTTTGTCACTCAAGGCTGTTAGTTCTCATGGTTGTCAGGTTAGTTATCTGCCGCCTGGTGATTGGTGTTGAGTCGCTGGTACACAGTCTGTTTAAAACAGGGGTTTCCAATCTACAGCCCATGGGCTGGACCCAGCCCACAATGCCATTCCACCTCCACCACACCAAGAGGTAGAAGTAGGCACATTTACATCAGCCATAAAATGTGCCTGCACATGCACAAAGACACCCATGGCTGTTGTAAACATGGAAGCGGGTGTATTTACGACAGCCATAAATGCTTCCGCATCCAGGAGGTGTGGGCTGGACTGCTCAGCTGTCTGGGGGCATGGTCAGTGTCAGGATGATAGGGCTTGGAGTCCCTTCCATAGTTTTGTATTGGTTTGCAGTTTCCACTTTAAGAGTTCCTCTGTGCTGTGTCCCAGGTGTATCAGATTACAGAGTGACTCAGCAGTTCTCAACTATTTTAGGAGTGCTATCAGTTGAGCATTTGAAGGGGCTTGAGAGGAGCTGATGGGTGTCTGTTGGAGCGTGCTGTTAGAGCAGCATACTGGCTTCCATACTTTACTGATTGTAAGGATTCCTATGCTCCATGTTTTGCTGGCTTGCTGCATGGCTAGCTTACTGACTCAACTGAACTGCTCGAGTAGAACTGCTGATGTGGCTCACTACTATCTCTGGCTGTTCCTGAAAAGAGGACTGGTGGCTTTTGCTCATGCCACCAAGACACAGCTAACTACTGCCCGGATGTAACCTCTGCAAAAGACTATTTGCTTGGACAATTCTTAACAGTTTTGGACTGCTGACAATGTTGCTGAGAGCCGTTATCTCAAGCCTATGTTTTTCTTTTGTGTCTTGCCAAGCTGAAGTAAAGAATCTTTCTTTTGCCTTTTACTGCCTGCTTGTCTGTGTGAGATTCATCCCTGCTGACTCTGCGTGCCCAGAGCTTTAATGCTTTGCTCTGCTATACACAGACAAATCACATTGGTGTACCCCCAGCATATCCCAATACCCCAACAGTCAGGCCAGGACCTGGCCTGTGGCACCTTTTCATGTGGCCCGCATCACCGCCATCACCAGAAGCATAAGCGGGCATGTTTACAACAGCCATAAATGCACCTGCAGCTTTCGTAAATGCGTTTATGACAGCTGTGGATGCATTTTATGGCAGTGTTTATGGTGGGGGGAGCCACCAGTCCAGCCCAGCCAGCTGTCTGAGGGGGCATGGTCTGGCTCGCAGCTTGAAAAGGTTGAAAACCCCTGTCTTAGAATATCTTCTCCTTTCCTGAATAAATGTGTTTTTGTAATCCTTGACAACTCTTGCTGAGTTGTTGCCAAGATAATATCTTGGCCAGTTATGCATTAAAAAAGTAGAGGGCACAAGAAGGTGGGGGCTCATGTAGTATTTGCTTTTGCTGATAAATATGTAGAAATTCAACATGGGAAACAATTTCTATAATTTAGATATTGCCTAATATCTTGCAAAGCTATTGATTGAGATTCAGTATAATGCTGGAATAGCATGAAGACCTGCTGGAGTATTTATGCAAAAGTTTGGCTTGAAGAAGGGATCAGCCTCCAGGACTGAACAAGTAGGCGCGACTTGCTGGGGATTAAGTTGGCTTTTTTAAAAAGGGAATGAATTTGCACTGTTTGACTTTTTAACATCTAAATGCAAAGTCTAGGAAGAGCTGCAGCCCCCAGAGAATTCAGGAAGGTCCAAATTGGCTCACACACCTTGCCCGCCCCTGCTGTAAAGTGTCATGAGCCACATTGAAACTCTTCTTAAAATTTCCCTCTTTTGCTTCGGCTTTGTTCTTTATGCTAAATAGTGTACGTTAGTAGTAATGCAACATCTTTGTGGAACCTGTCTTCAGGCTGAGGCTTCAATGTCACATGGGTGTTAGTAACACAATCCCCTAACTCTCTTTTCAATGGTTGATTGGAAGTCAATACAGTGCTTTAATAATTGGCACGTTCAGTTTTGCACCTTTTACAACTGCAGCCATTACATTGAAAAAATTTGCTGCAATAAAACACAATGACTGGCATTACCAATAGTCCAGACCCCAGTATTGTGATCTGCTATTTCCCACCCAACCTCTGGAATGAAAAGATGAGACACAGTGATTGAAGAAAGGCATGGGCCACATTTATTTAAAATTAACCCTAAGCTGCATGAGTAGCGGCAGTTGGTAGTGCTATACCTGGATCCTGAGCAGGAGAACCTAATCCACCCCCCCCCCCCCCCCCAGATCTGGATGGGCAAATCCTTGCTCCTGTGTAGTGTTGATCCTTGCCAGCCACTGCCCAGGCCAGCAGCCAGTCAGGGAGACAACCCGGAGGCTGTGACCAACTCAGTTCACATGAACCAATGTTGGCCATACTCCTAAAGAGTCTCATAGTGAGCCACAGCATGCCCAACCAATTCACATGAATCTTGCTAGGAAAGCTGAGCCACCTCTTCAAAAGATGTCCCAAGCATTGACCATTAATCTCATACACCCAGCACTACCCACCACAAGAGAGGTTCAGTGCATGCTTGGCTCCTCATCACAGGCTTGTCCCCTCCCACGCTCACACTATGACATCCCTAGAATATGCCACCTAGCATCTGCCTTCACCCCGTGACTGTGGGAAAAGGCAGCCCCTCAAGCACCAGGCAAACTGAGTCACTCCAAGGGTGAGCATTCTCCTCTTTCACCCCTGTTTGTTTATATATTTTTCTTGAGCTGATGTTATGATCAAGACTGCACTGGGTGGTTGCAGGGGTTGCGTAAAGTTGGCAACACAGTCTGTGCTAGGAGCAATTGATTATGGTATGTAATGGTTAACATCTACTGACTCTGAGAATGGTGTGCCAACATTCAAACATTTTTGTGTCATTCCCCTGATGCAAGAGGTATAGGGGGAAACCTCACACTAGGCAGAACTGTTCGTTCCTCCCAATAATTACAAATTCATCTAGAATTATTTCCTTATTTGGCTAAAGAAATCCCAGACGTCCCAAGAGAAAAGGGAAAAACATTGACAAATTCATTTGTGACTCTGTTTGGGCGCTGTCACAAAATTTAATATGCTGTCTCATTTAATAACAGGTGAAAAGGCATCTTTCCTCTGGCATGGGATTTCTCTTCATTTCCCATCTTCTAGGGGCCATTTGATGGATCCTATTACACTGGAGGTGTCTGAGCAAGAGGAATTGTCTATGCATCACCATAGGGAGCTGATTTCATAGCTGTAGAGCAGGGGTTCCCAACCTACAGCCCATGGGCTGGACCCGACCCGTGGCACCATTTCATGTGGCCTGCTGCCACCACACGTGGAAGTGGGTGCATTTACGACAGCCATAAAACGCACCCAGGGCTATCATAAATGCGGAAGTGGGCACATTTACTTCCATTTCTGGAGGCGCGGTCTGGCCTACTCAGCTGCTCGGGGTGTGGTCAGGCCTGTGGCATAAAAAGGTTGGGAACCCCTGCTGTATCTTATAAATTGCATCTGATGATATTTCTGTAGTGCTTTTTAAACTAAAAGCATGTTTGTTGTGCAAAGGAGGGCTCCAAAGAAATAAATGTTGGGGTGCCTGTGTATGTTTGATCTTATGCTTGGAGAGGATTTTACTTTTAGGGATTTGAGCCCTTTCCTGACTGTCTTCTCACTCCTTTCTTTAGCAAAATGTCACTGAAGGTGAACTACATAGCCGTCAGTTCAAGTATGAACACTGGCATTAAATTCAGCAAGATGTCAGATGTAGCCTTGTTCAGCAGCTTGCCTCCATATTGTAGACTAGTGAATGCTGAAGAAGAAATGGATGCCAGTTAGCTGTCAAACATCTGTGCACTGAATCTCCTCTGTTGATTGCACTCTCAGTTCAATAATAGTCTCTCCTGACAGGCTGAAGTCCTCCTTCATAGCCTAAGGTTTATTTCATCCGACTGCTGTGTTAATTATTTTTGTTGTCTTGCCTTTTTCCCCATCCCTGATGGTATGCCATGGTAAAGGTCAGCTTTCAGAAATGGGTCTGTCCATGGCTGATAAGGTGTTGGGAGATTGAATTTGAGTCATTAAGCTCTTCCCCTGTAGACACGGCTTCTGCTCTGGTGCAGAGGAAAAACATAGACAAGCAGGATGAGAAATGCCTTATTAGGAAGAAAAGCAGGCCAAAATATAGAAGCAGGCATCCATCTGTCAATGCACGTGCTTTATGTTTGCCTGCCTAAAATTCTTTTGTATGGGTGGTGACATATTGTATGCCCGTTTTATTTGACATGGGGCAAATATTACCATGAAAAATAGTGGGTCCAGCCTCTGTCAAGGAGCAGAGTTAAGGAATGAGACCTGGTAAAACTGTATGTTGATTCTATCCTTTGGAATACAGTGGAACCCCGATTAACATATTCAATGTGTTCTCCAGGATGTTTCTTACAGCAAAAATTATTTTGACTGAATTTCCCATAGGAATGCATTGAAAAATAATCACCCATTAATATTAACATTTATAAACTAAAAGATCTAATTTAAATTATGTTTATATTAAAAGATGACTTTTAAACTGACCTGAAATCTATATTACATTGCTACACTAAAAGCTTTACCAGAATGATGATGAGAAATCTAATTTTACCTGTCCTGGTTCTTAGTTTGGTTTAAAAACCCTGCAAGAATTTCTGAATCTCCTCCACCCCCGGTTGAGTCCAGCACAAGGAAGTATTCTAACCAGCATGATCGGGTTAAACAGCAGTGATTTATTATTCAGCTCATAGCACGGACTGGAGAACAGTGCACATGGCGGCCTGCTTATATACAGTGGATTGGCCATTACAAGGAGAGGATACATTTTGGCAGGCTTCCGGAGAAGCGGGGACATTCAACACAGCGAATCAGCAATCACTGCTGCTATTTGAACTGTGCACCTTTGGAATTTGGCACGCAGCTTCGCCTTAGACTTACGGCGAAGCTGAAACACACAATAATAAGTGCTTGGACACAACATTCCTCCCCCCTTAGCGGGGAACAATATCTTCCCAATGTTTGGGCACTCCACAATTACGTTTGGGGTGCCCAGGATTCCCCGGCCTTTGGGGTGGCTCATTGGGGTGCCTGGAAAGACCAGGTCTTTGGCGAGTTCCAACTGGGCGCCCAGGAGTCCCAGGTCTTTGGGATGGCTTGCTGGGCTGCCTGAGAATATCAGGTCTTTGGGGTGACTCGATAGGAGTCATGATTGTTTCCGGAGTTGGAACTGGGGGGCTAGAAACAGCCTCTGCCACTGCATTTGCGGTGGGCTGCTACGGGGAAGTTTCCAGTGAGGGCAGTGCAGTAGTCTCACCAAGTAAAGGCTCACTGAACTCATCAAGGGAGGGAAGGGGAGAGGTTGCCCTGCCAGCCATGTAGTGGGGGCAGCATTCTGTCTGGGGTGGGTGAGGAGGTTAGATAGATAGATAGATAGATAGATCTTTATTGTCATTGTCCTGCACAGAACAACGAGATTGGGAGAAAAAAACACTTAACAACCCAACAAAACCTAAACAAAATACAACTATACAAAATTATCAACATACTCCCACCCCACATATACACATTTAACCCCTAAAAAGCTCTAAAACTCTAAAAACTCTAAAACTCTAAAAACTATATACAGAAGCTCCCTCATAGACTGCATCGCACTGTATTCAAAGCCAGAACCGCTTTTGGGTAGAAACTATTTCTCAAGCGGCTGGTCCTGGTCTTTATGACCCTATACCTTCTTCTAGAAGGCAGAAGCTGAAAGAGAACATTTCTGGGGTGCATACTATCTTGTGCAATCTCTACAGCTTTCTTACAACACCTGGTGGCATAGATTTGATCTAGAGTGGGAAGAGTACGCCCGATTATCCCCTCCGCAGTCTTTATGACCCTGGACAGCATTGTTCTTTCCCTAGCTGTACAACTCCCAAACCATACACACAGACCATATGTTAACACACTCTCTATGGTACAGGGGTAGAATGCCAACAGCAGGTCCTTTGAAAGATTGTTCTTCCTGAGGATTCTCAAGAAGTATAACCTCTGCTGTGCTCTCTTCATCAGATCTTTGGTGTTTGCTCCCCATGTTAGATCATCCCTCAGCTCCATTCCCAGAAATCGAAACACTGAGACCTGTTCCACACAATTCCCTTCAATAATAAGTGACTGGATGTTCAATTTGCATTTTCTAAAGTCCACAATGATCTCTTTTGTCTTTTTTACATTGAGGAATAAATTGTTTTCCCCACACCACTCCGTCAGCATCTCAACCTCCTTCCTGTAAGCCGACTCCCCCTCCCCAGCAGTAATCAGACCCACCACTGTTGTGTTGTCTTCAAACTTGATGATCTTATTGCTGGGGTAAATAGGAACACAATCATATGTGTAAAGCATGTACAGAAGCGGGCTCAACACACACCCCTGAGGCGTCCCCATACTTATACTGAGATCCGCAGAGACATGAGAGCCCATCCTGACCCGTTGGGAACGATCTGATAGAAAATCTAGTATCCACCTGCATAAGCATGGCGGAAGCCCCAGATCTAATAATTTGGGCACCAGTCTATGTGGAAGAATAGTATTAAAAGCAGAACTAAAATCTACAAATAACAGTCTCGCATAAGTCCCTTGTTTCTCCAAATGGGTCAGAATAGCATGTAGAGCCGTAGCCACAGCATCCTCCGTGGATCTCTTTCTCTTATATGCAAATTGACAAGGGTCAAGTCCAACTGGTAAACAAGCCATAATACGGTTCCGCACCAACTTTTCAAAGCATTTCATTATGACAGGTGTAAGCACCACAGGGCGGAAGTCATTCAGACTATCTATGTTAGGTTTTTTAGGCAGAGGTATAATAGTAGAGGATTTCAGACAAGGTGGGACAGTGGCTTGGGCCAAAGACCAATTAAAAATCTTCATAAAAGTTTCTGCCAGCTGTTCTGAGCAGTCTCTCAGTGCCCTACCAGCCACTCCATCAGGACCCATAGACTTGCTCGCGTTTATCCCTTTTAATATTCGCCTCACTTCTCCCTCTTTCACCCTGGCAACATTCCCTAAGGGGAGTAATGATGATGACTCTGGCAACACTGCTGGATCCACTGCTGGTGTCACCTCAAATCGGGCAAAGAAGATATTCAGCTCCTCCACCAGAGAAGCACTGCTCTCTACAGGCAATGAATTGTAGTCAGTAAGGTGCTGGATCCCCTGCCACACTTGCCTGGTGTCGTGACTACTCAGGTGATCTTCAATTTTCCCTCTATACACAGCTTTTGCCTTCCTTATACCCCTCTTCAGGTTCGCCCTTTGTATACTATACAATACCCGGTCTCCAGTTCTAAAAGCAAAGTTTCTGGCCTTCAACAGTCTCTGAACTTCACTCGTCATCCAGGGCTTCCTATTTGGATACATCTGGTGACGTTGGCTGTGCAGAATCTAATATAATCCAGGACCGTTGATGTGTAGGTCTCCAGATCTTGATGGTCAAACACATTCCAATTGGTCTCCTAGAAACAGTCCTGCAGCTGTTGAGAGGCTCCCTCAGGCCACACAGTAACAGTCCGTGTTTGTATTGGGACCTACATAGGAATTGTGATGGGCATGGGACGATATGGCGGGCGCCAAGGGGCGGGCCGCTCTCGGGGAACACGGGACCAATGTTTAATATCTGTCCCTCGTTCCAGCCCCTCGGTTACAACTCCAGGCCCTGAGCAGCAGATCCAGAGTGAGCCCTCTCTAAGGTTACTCCTGATTAATGACAGGTGGGTTTGCAATAAGGCCCCCATTATTGCAGATTCCATCTTAAGGGGGCGAGCCGACCTGGTGTGCATCACCAAAACCTGGCTGAGACCAGAGGATGGTGTACCTCTATCAGAAATGCGTCCGGCCGGCTTCTGTGTTTGGCACCAGCCTAGGATTGAGGGAAGGTGCGGTGGCATTGCCATTCTAGTCAGAGAGTCTTTGGGAGTTGCCAGGGCCGCTGCTCCACAAGTTCTGGGCTGTGAAGCTCTGCTCCTGAGATTGGGCCCTACGGGTCAGTTGGGAGTCTTACTCCTGTACCTGTCCCCTTGCAGGGTAAGGGACTCCCTGCCTGAGCTCCTTGGGGCTGTCTCGGCGTTGGCTTTGGAGTTCCCTAGGCTAATGGTTCTGGGGGACTTCAATTTGCCTTCACTGGGCACTGGCACTGAGGTAGCAAAGGAGTTCATGGCTTCCATGGCAGCCATGGGCCTGACTCAGGTAATTCAGGGTCCAACCAGGTGCAGTGGCCACACACCAGACTTTGTCTTCTTGTCGGAGCGGTGGCAGAGTGATCTGAGATTACAAAAATTAGACATAGTACCTGTGCCATGGTCAGATCACTACCTGGTGACTCTGGACTTTCTGGGGGCGACGCTTCACCGTAGGGAGGCAGGGTCAATTAAATTGGCCCACCCCTGGCAACTAATGGATCTGGTCGGATTCCAGTGGGAACTGGGGGATTTTCCTCTGGATCTGTCACACGATTCATCTGAGGTGCTTGTCAACCTCTGGAACAGGATGACGACAGCAGCCTTGGATGAAATCGCACCATTGCGGCCTCTCCAAGCCCAAGGATCCAGGTCATCCCCGTGGTTCGTGGCTGAACTGCGGGAGCTCAAACAGGCTAAGAGATGCCTAGAGCGCCGCTGGGTGAAAACCCAGAGCGATTCCGATTGGACACTAGCTAGAGCCGCTATTAGGGCCTACCTAGTGGCGATGGGGGTAGTGAGACGGCAATATTCGCCACCCTTATTGCCTCCACTGATAATCGCCCAGCCACCCTGTTTCGGGTAACCAGGTCCCTCCTTGGCATGGGGGGAGGTGCCCGGTTCGCAGGGTTCAGCTGAGGCCTTTGCTGACCATCTGGGGGAGAAAATCGATCGGATCCGTGCAGGGCTTGACCCCGGCATGGGCAGTGAGGGTCTGGGGGCCCTCGGAGCACAGTCTTGCTGTGTGATCTGGGATCAGTTTGATCCGGTTGTCCCTGATGAAGTGTGGACAGGCTCTTTGCAACAGTGCGGGCCACCACATTTCCTTTGGACCCCAATTCTACCTGGCTGGTGAAAGCCGCCAAGGCAGTGACAGGAGGCTGAATCGGGGCAATAATAAATGTATCTTTGTGGGAGGGGATGTTTCCTATACTGCTCAAACATGCCTTGGTGCGCCCCCTCCTGAAGAAACTGTCCCTTGACCCAGGTGTACTAAATAACTACAGGCCGGTCTCCAACCTCCCCTTTTTGGGGGAAGGTTTTGGAGAAGGCAGTGGCATGCCAGCTGCAGGGGGCTCTGGAGGAAGTGGATTATCTGGACCCCTTTCAATCAGGATTCAGACCTGGACATGGTACTGAGACAGCATTGGTCGCACTGATGGATGATCTCTGGTGGGAGCACGATGGTGGTCTGACCATCCTTGCTCTCCTTGACCTCTCAGCAGCCTTTGATACCATCGACCACAGTATCCCTCTGGGACGGCTCAAAAGGATTGGGGATCCAGGGCACTGTGTTGTCCTGGTTTTCCTCTTTTCTGGAGGGCTGTACCCAGTCAATGTGGTTGGAGAGTGAGAGTCCAGCCCTAGGCCCCTTAAATATGGGGTGCCGCAGGGCTCGATGCTCTCTCCCCTCCTTTTTAACATCTACATAAAGCCGCTGGGTGAGAGCATCCGTTCCCATGGGGTACGGTCCCATCAGTACGCGGATGACACTCAGTTGTACATCTCGGCCTGTGGGAACCCCAGTGATGCAGTCAAAGTCCTGTCTGGATGCCTGGAGGCCATTGGGATCTGGATGGAGAACAATGGGCTTCAGCTGAACCCTGGCAAGACCAAATGGCTTTGGGTTGGGGTCCATGGTTATCCAGTCAGCTACTACCTCTAGTCTTGGATGGGGAAGTCTTGCCCCAGACAGACCCAGTGCGTAACCTGGGGGTCCTCCTGGACTCGCGACTGCTGCTAGAAGAGCAGGTGGTGGCCGTGGCCAGGAGGGCTTTTATGCAACTTAGAGTAATTCACCAGTTGCACCCGCTCCTGGACCGGGACTCCTTACTCATGGTCACTCATGCTCTGGTCACCTCCAGACTAGATTACTGTAATGCACTCTACATGGGGCTGCCCTTGACAACCATTCGGAGATTACAGCTGGTTCAGAATGTAGCTGCACGAGTGGTGATGGGATGTGGGTGTTATGCCCGTTCCTCCCCACTACTCCGGGAGCTGCACTGGCTACCAGTTTGCCTCCAGGTGCAATTCAAGGTGCTGGTTTTGACCTTTAAAGCCCTATATGGCAGTGGGCCAGGATACCTGAGAGACTGCATCGTCCCGAGAGTGTCTGCCCATCCAACCAGAGTGGACCGGAGGGGCTCCCTAGTTGTGCCTTCAGCTAGAGGGGCCCACCTCTCTGGCACACGAAAAAGGGCCTTCTCTGTGTCCACACCAGCCCTCTGGAACCTCCTTCCAACAGAATTGAGGCTACAGACGGAACTGCTGCCCTTCAGGAAAAGTCTGAAAACCTGGCTAGCAGGGCAGGTGTGGGGCCTTTATGTAATACAGCTCCAGCCTGTTGGCTCATCCCCAGTTAGTACTTAGTTAATATCCCTCCCTTTGTGTTGTTGTATCCCCCCCCATTCCCTTTTATTTCTTTTTATTCTTTTAATTGGGGTGGGGGAGTAGTAGGGTGGGGAAGTGAGTGGGCTATTTGGGATTTTAAAATCTGTTTTTATACATTTTTAACTGTTGTATGCCGCCCTGAGTCAGGTTCTCCTGATTGGGCGGCATATAAATTTAAATAAATAAATAACCGCCAGGGCTTCCCTGTCTATTTGGGCGTAGTTTTTCTCCGCAGCCATCAGAGACCTGGAGTAATAAGCGATAGGCACTTCTTTTCTTCCCTCCAGGTCGTGGCAAAGCACAGCCCCCACCCCCACCGGAGACGCATCACAAAAAAGTATCAGGGGTTTACCCGGGTCAAAGTGTGTGAGGATGGCATCCGCCATGATAAGTCATTTGACCCCACAGAAAATCTTGTCCTGTGTGGATCCCCAACACCACACCACCTGTTTCTTCAGCAGTTGGTGCAAAGGGGCAGCTACAGTGGCCTTACGAGGTAGAAATGAGTGATAAAAGTTAAGAAGCCATAGAAAGGCTTGCATCTTACTTTTAGAATTTGGACGTGCGGCGTCCCAAACAGCCTTAACCTTGTCATCAGAGGGCTTTATGCCTTCTGGGGTGATTTTGAAACCCAAGAACTCAACCTCTGTATCATAGAAACAGCATTTTCCCCTCTTCACACATAACCCGGCATTCTGAAAACGCTCCAACACTTTACCCAGTTTGAAAGCAAGGTCCTCCCTGTTTCTTCCCGCAATCAACACAGCATCAAAATAAGGTAGCACCCCAGGGAGACCTTTAAGCAACTTCTCAACCAATGCTTGAAAAATACCAGGTGCCGCATTGACACTGAATTGAAGACGCTTGACCTTGAATGCACCCTTTGACACAAAGCAGAGGCAGGGGTGACAGGCAATTGTTGGTATGCCTTTGCCAAATCCAGTTTGGCAAAGCACTTTCCCCCATGAAGAGTGGCCAGCAGATTACTGACCATGGGTACCGGATAAGAGTTCGGGTGGATTGCTTTATTTATAGTACATTTGTAATTTGTGCAAATGCGGATGTCCCCATTGGCCTTGATTGCAGTGACAATGGGGGTCTCCCATGGAGCTGAGTCCATGGGTTCTAGGATGCCTTGTCCTATGAGTTTGTCAAGTTCAGTCTCAATACAGTCCTTGAGCACAAAAGGCACAAGGTGCGGCTTCATTCAAATGGGCTAGACAGATGGATCAAGTTCAAAATTGACAGGAGGCCCTTTGTAAGTACTCAGCCCCACACGAATTACCTCAGGGTAGCGTTCACAAGTGGACTGAATGGGGTCCCTCTCAACTAAGTTAATACCCGAAAATGCAATACCCAGGGGCTCAAACCATTGTGTACCCAAAAGGTTGCTCTTACCCACCTTGACCATAACAAGTGGGACCTTGGCCGAAAACCCTTTGAAGTGCACGTCAAATGTGCCGATCCCGAGCATGGGGATGTACCGACCCTGTACATCACACAAGCTGACTCGAAAGGCCTGCAGCTTCATGCAGGCAGCTGGAGGAAGGCGAAGAAACTCCTGTTGGGAGATTATTGAGTAGGACATACCTGAGTCGATCTCCATCTGGACTGGGCAGCCCTGCAGATGGACATCGACGAAGAACCTTTCGGAGATTGCCTGAATTGCGGATGAAGAACTTTGCCTTACGTAGACCTTGGAAATCGGGTGCTCTTTCCGGCAATGATTTCTGTTCCCCGGACGACCCTTGGAGCACTGGCAGCACACTTTGGGAATGTGCCCTATTTGACCGCATCTGTGGCATTCATCTGACTTAAATGGACAACGTGCGCAGAGGTGTCTGCTCCCACAGCCCTGGCACGGTGTGATGGAGCTCTTGGACGACTCGGCGTGTCCGCGGTAGACCTTGTGAATGCCGTCCCCCTCTTCCGTATCATCTGAAGAAGCTGATGATGATGATGATGATGAAGGACTTGAACAGCACTGCTGGTGGACGGCCGCTTCCTTCTAGGCCGGAGCAGCAGGCTTTGCTTGGAGGAACTTTACCCTGGCGTTTGCTACCTCAGCAGCCTGGGCCTCCTTGAAGACTTGCTTGAACGTCAACACATCCCTCTTCATTAGGCGACGCTGAGTTGCCTCATCCCTGAGGCCAACTAGAAGCTGGTCATGAAGGGCCTCATCAAAATTCTGCCACTGGCATGACACCACAGCTTGTCATAAAGCAGCAACATAGTCGGCAACCAACTCACCGGCCTTTTGATCTCCCTGGTACAAGGCTACCCTTGCTGGGAAAATGGAGGTCTTCAGCTGGAAATGATTGCGGAGAGTGGCCAGGATGTCAGCCCGGGGGGGGGGGGGGCTCCTTCAGGGCTTGAGGGAGTAGAAGATTCATGACCAACTCGAGCATGGACAGCCCACAGTGAGCCAGAAATGTGGTCTTCTGCTTCTCGTCATTGATGTCCTTTGCAACAATTAAGTTTTTGAACTGGACCTCATACATCGGCCATGAATCCGGCATGGAGACGTCGAAGGGCCCAAAGGAAGAATCAGTGGAGGCCATCCCATCCTCGTCGCCAATATTGAGTCCGGACAAAGAAGTATTCTAACCAGCAGGATGGGGTTAAACAGCAGTGATTTATTATTCAGCTCAGCATGGACTGGAGAACAATGCACACATGGCCTGATTATATACAGTGGATTGGCCGTTACAAGGCTGGCTCCGGTGGGCTTCCGGAGAAGTGGGAACATTCAACACAGTGAATCAGTGACCACTGCTGCTATTTGAATTACACACCTTTGGAATTTGGTGCACGTCTTCACCTTAGGCTTACGGCGAAGCTGAAACAGACAAAAATAAGTGCTTGGACACAACACCCCACATCTATCCAATTACAGAAACATTCAATGTTTACCCCTCTCCCTTAACAACACCCTCTTATTACCCTTACCTTTCTTTAGTTACTTTAAGATGCTTCTTTAGAATGGACAATGCAGATACTGTGGAACCTCGGTTAACGTAATTAATGTGTTCATTAATTACGTTAACCGAGGTTCCACAGTATCTGCATTGTCCATTCTAAAGAAGCATCTTAAAGTAACTAAAGAAAGGTAAGGGTGTTGCTTACAGCGAAAAGTACCTTAACTGAATTTCCCATAAGAATGCATTGGATGCAATTTCCCATAGGAATGTATTGAAAACCAAAATACTGTTACTGAAATGAAGTTTCCCATAGGAATGCATTGAAAGTCAATTAATCCATTCCGAAAAAAATTCTGTGAACTGAGCCACTATTTTCTATGGGTTTTCTTTTGTTATGCGATTTTTTATGTTAACCGAACTGTTTGTTAGCTGAGGTTCAACTGTATTTATGGTTCATGGTGACCCTTTAATCTAGCAACAGATTTCTTTCCTTTCACTCTCCCATACCTGACTGACTTGGCACTAAAAAAAGATGCAAAAAATCTAAATTAAGCTAAACATTAATTAAACCTGCCAATTCCATTGGGAAATGTCCCACTTAATCTAAAATTTAGTTGAGTGTAATAGCTTAGTGCCAATCTATGTGTAGGTATGCTTCTCAGCATGAAGAATTTAATGTGCACATCAAAATACTTGTCAGAGAGACACTTGAGTTAGAGGTCTACATTTTAAAAGAAGAAACAGATATTTTTTCATGTTTATGTTTATGTTTTTCATGTTTTCACCTTTCTGTAGTCAAAATAATAACAGATTACATTATAGAAACATATTTTAAGAGCAAATATGTTTAGTAATGTACATTTGAGAGGAAATTTTTTTTTATCATATCAACTCAATTTGAATATTAGCACTGAATGTTTTCAAAGGTACACTTCTAAATTTCTTTTAAAATTAATTCAGAAAAGCAAGAAAAAATAAAAACAAGATAACATGGCTGAACATGTGAGAAAATGACGCAGATTTGAAATAGATAGATTTTTATGTCCGCATTTAAGATGGCGCAAATTACTATAGGTCAGTGATGGCGAATCTATGGCACATGTGCCAGAGAGGGCACATGTGCCAGAGAGGGCACATGTGCCAGAGAGGGCACATGTGCCAGAGAGGGAACATGAAACCCTTTCTGTGGGTACCTGTGTGGTCACAGCACAGAGTTTGCCCTGCCCCTCTGCCCAGCAACCCAATGGGAGCACTTCCGCCCACCTCCCAGCACAGAGTTCATCCTGCCCCTCTGCCCAGCAGCCCAATGGGAATGTTTCCTTCCTCCCCTGTTGCTGTGTTTGCACTTTGCAATAAATAAGTGGGTTTTGGGTTACAGTTTGAGCACTCGGTCTCTAAAAGGTTCACCATCACTGGGTAAATCCTAAACATTGAAAACAGGCACTACTTATTTTGGAGCACTATTTTATACTCAGTTCCCTGGAGGGAAATCAAGCAAGGGTAGCTTTTCAATCACAGGCAAGCTGAAAGTGTGACAAACAGGTTTGTAAAATACTTACAACTGGCATACTTTCAGTAATTAAATTTATTATTCCAAAATGGCTGTGTTTAGCAATGGGAATACTGACTTCATTGTAAAGCTCACAAAGCAGTTCCTAATGTTAATCGCACAGTTAGTTGTGCTAATTTAAAATGGATTACTCTTATGTTTCTAATTAGGCAAGGATTAAATCCTTTGTTACACTGGGTCAGCATCTTATCATATTTTTACCAGTTCATTGCCTCATGAAAGCACTGCTAGTAGATATTTGCAAAAACACACATGACTGGTTTACCTAGCTGTATATATATGTGTGGCCATTTCTGTATATAAAGTAAAACCCTGGGTTATGACAGAGCAACTCCTGACTACATATATAACTTCTTACTTCACATATAATTTCTAATTTCATATACACTAATACCTCATACAAAGTCCGCTTCATACAACATAGGATTCATACAACATCGCCTAATTCCTTGAAAAAAGTTGCCTCATACAAAGTCGTGCGACTTTGTATGAGGCATTGGGGTTTTCCCATGTTGCATTGTGCCTGGGCAGTATAAAAGGCAGGACACATGCGTGCATTGCTCTTGTGGGTTTTGCATGAGGCAAAGAGTGTTTAGGAGTGGTTTTGAGCACAATTTTGGATTTTTTTTAATTTTTTCGTCAGAATTTTTAGAAGCATTCCTGGGATTTTTGCAGCTTCTTCAGGTTCTTGGACAATCAGGGTTGTTTGACATGTTTTTGTGTTTTTAGCCTTTAGACAATGATTTCTTAAAGTTCTGTCAGTTTCCTGTCTGTTTCCTTGACATTGCCCTGAAGTCTGTGCTGTTACAGTACAATGTATCTCTATGGAAATGACGTTGTATGAGGCATCGCAGCAAGGATTTGGATGTTGTATGAGGCATCACAGCTAGGATTTTGCATGCCTCATTCAAAGTCCAAATCCGTATAAAGTCCAAACTTATGGAACCAAGTTTGGACGTAGTATGAGATATCACTGTATCCAGCACTAATTAGCTCAACTTTTAATCTGATACTGTGTTTTAAACTGTGATAATATGCATGATAATACTTTGTTTTAAACTGTGATAACATGTATGATGGGAGGATACTGGTGTAGAAACTGGCAAACCACGTCAAGAGAACCCTATTGACCAAAACAAAAGGCAAAACAAAGGGGCAATTTAGATGAAACAGGATGTTTAGCTAGAGTTGCCATACAAAACAGAAACCCGGGAATTTCACGAGTTGAAATTGTCCCGCCCGGTCGCATTAAAAGCATTGATATTTCCCACTTTTGAAACCAAGCTTGGTTTCAAAAGAAAGAATATTGTGCCTTTTTTTAATTTTAGAGTGGCAATTCAATAGAATTCAATTCTATTGAATTGCCAGCTGGTGGCATCTGTGAGCAGCAGATGTGGACAGAGCTCCGGTCGTCTTTTCCCCAGCTTCTGCCAACCTAGCAATTCAAAAGCAAGAAACTGCAAGTAGACAAATAGGGAATGCTTGGGGGGGGGGGAGGTACACAGTGTTCAGGGTGCTCCCGTGTCTAGTCATGCCTGTCGCATGAACACAGCAAGGGAGGCACCAACTCCAGGTGTTCGGGAGGGTTTTTTCCTCCCCCCTCCTGTCAACTCTTTTTTTCTCTCCCGCCTCTCTCCCAGAATTCAGGGGTGGAGGAGCCTCTTTCCCCAGCCAGCAGGCTTTCTTTCCCCCATTTCCACAGAGTAAAGCTGGGGGGGAGTGCCTTCCAGCAATGTGAGCGTGGCTGTGGGGCTTTCGCCTGGTCAGAGGCAAAGAGTTGACAGGAGCACAGGCTCTTCGGCTTTGAAACAGAGATGAGCACTGAACCCTAGAGTCGGATATGACTGGCTTTTGAGCAAGGGCACTCCTGTCCCGTTTTTGTGAGAGGGAAATATGGCATCCCTATGCTTAGCACATCAGATCGGAAGAAGGGGAGGGGCAGGAAAGGGGGAGGAGAAATACAGTGTTGTAAGGAACAATACTGTATAGGGACATGGAATGTAAGATCTATAAACCAAGGAAAACTGGAGGTACAGGGATGGGCGAATTCAGCTCTGGAAACCATCATATCTACTACTGTGGACAAGAAAACCTCAGAACAATGGAGTTGCCATAATTGTCAGTAAAAGTGTGAAAAAAACAGTAGTGGGATATAAACTCAAAAATGATAGACTATCAGTCAGAATACAAGGCAAACCTTTCAGTATCACTGTAATCCAAATATACGCACCAACCACTAGTGCAGATGAAGCCACAGTTGACCAGTTCTATGTGGACCAACAGACACTAAGAAATGATGTACACATTATCATAGAAGACTGGAATGCCAAAGTAGGAAACCAAAAAGTAAATGGAATAATAGGCAAGTTTGGTCTTGGAACACAGAATGAAGCAGGGCAAAGATTGATAGAGTTCTGCCAAGAGAACGCACTATAGCAAACACCCTCTTCCAGCAACACAAGAGGCGACTTTACACATGGACATCACCAGATGGCCAACATTGAAACTAGTTTGATTACATACTCTGCAGCCAACGATGGAGAACCTCCATAAAGTCAGCAATAATGTGACCTGGGGCAGGCTAGCTCAGATCACAATCTACTGATCGCAAATTTCAGGCTTAGACTAAAGAAAATAGGGAAAACAATTAGGCCAGACAGATATGACCTAGACAACATCCTTAAGGAATACATGGTGGATGTGTGGAACAGATTTAATGGCTTGGACCTGATAGACAGAGTGCCAGAAGAATTATGGACAGAGATGGGGGACTTCATGGAGGAAGCAGCAAGGAAAACCATACCAAAAGAAAAGAAGCATAAGAAAGCAAAGTGGCTGTCTGATGAGGCTCTTAAAATAGCAGAGGAAAGAAGAAACACAAAAGGCAAAGGAGAAAGTAAAAAATACAATCACTTGAATACAGATTTTCACAGAAAAGCAAGGAAAGATAATGAAACCTACCTAAATTAACAGTGCAAAGAAATAGAGGGGAAAAACACAAGAGGCAGGACTAGAGATCTTTTTTTAAAAAATTGGGGAAATCAAGGGAATGTTTAAAGCAAAAATGGCCATGATAAGAGACAAAAATAGCAAGGAGTTAGCTGATGCAGAAGAGAATAAGAAAAGATGGAAAGAGTACACAGAGGAACTCTACAAAAAGGACCTCAACACTCCTGATAATAACAATGATGAGGAAATTGAACTTGAGCCAGACATCCTAGAGAGTGAAGTCAGAAAGGTCCTAAAAACCACTGCAAACAACAAAGCCAGAGGAGATGATGTTATCCCAATTGAATTTTTCAAAGCCAGTGGAGATAATGGTATCAAATTATTTCATTCTATATGCCAGAAGTTTTGGAAAACACAACAATGGCCACAGGATTGGAAAAGATCAGTATACATTCCAATCAGTGATGGGCTCCAAAAAATTTACTACCACACTGTGGGTGTGGTATGGTGGGCATGGCCAGGGGGAAAGCCGGGGCCCGGGTCACGCTCCCTCAGGCAGCTTTGGTGGCCGGACTGCCATTTTGCCCTTTCTACACCACATGGCACTTCCTGGTATAGTGGAGGCAGTGGGGGCCCACATGAAATGGTGCTGTGGGCTGCAGGTGGCCCATGGGCCGCAGGCTGAGAATATCTGATTTAGAGTGTGTGTCTGAGTTATTTGTAATAAATTTCCTTCTTCTGAGTCAGAAGCAACTAGGCCAGGAAACTGCTGTAGAATAGAGATGACAAAAAATGAGCTGTTAAGCTGTTGGCTCTCACCTCCTCAGAAGTAAACAAAGACAGCCCTGTAATCCTTACATAATACAAATGTCAGCATGATACCTTTATTGAATCACTAAAAATCAAACATTACACAAGCTTTCATGATTGAAGGTCACTTCTTTAGGCATGTACCAATTTCTTGTGGATAATGCAGGAAAATTATCAACAAAATCCTAAGGTTTAATCGCAAGAGATTGTGCCAGGCTTTGTTTCTTAGAGGTGAGCTGGTGAAAAGCAGCAGGCTCCATCTGATATCCCCATTTTACAAACACAAGAAACCAGGGCTATGCATAATGTCCCCTGCTGCAGATGGCCTTCTTCTGTAACTGCAAATTCCTGTTCGTCCAGAGAAAAGGGCAACACAAAGGCTCAGATCCTTCCATCGGCGAACTGGGGTTATGATGTGGTTTATTCACTAACTGCACCAATTATAGCCAAATCAAAATCAATTAGGAATATTACCTAATGTTTGGAAGTAACTGTTTCCTTAGTTTATAGTCCTGCTGTGTTGAGGTTAAAAGTCCATATGGAGTTCTTGGTTGTGCAGTGGGGTGTCATGTTCCTCTTGTTGTTGTTCAGTCGCACAGTCGATTCCGACCCTTTGCGACCCTATAGACCATTTTTCTCCAGGCGCCTCTGTCCTCCACCATCCCCCTCAGCACTCCCAGTTCTGTACCCATTGTGTCTACAATCCCATCTAGCCATCTCATCTTTGGCCTCCCCCTTCTTCTTTTGCCCTCCACCTTTCCCAACATCAAGGCCTTCTCAAGCGAATCCTCCCTTCTCATTTGATGTCCAAAGTACTTCAGCTTCGTCTTTACTATTAGACCTTCCAATGAGCAGTCAGGGTTGATTTCTTCTAAGATTGACCTATTTGTTCTCCTCGCTGTCCAGGGTACCCTCAAAACTCTCCTCCAACACCACATTTCAAAGGCATCTATTCTTCTGCGCTCAGCCTTTCTCTACAGAAACTTAATTGTTGTAAGTGGTTCTTTTGGGCCTGATAGCTGTAAGATGAAATGGAAAAACAAACTAATGGACAATGTGTTGAATTATAAAGAAGTGTTTACACAAGCCTTTCCAATAAAACAATTGAACAGGGATGATTTTTGTAAATATTTTTCTTTCTATTATGTTCTGCGTAACTCTGGAAACTAAATTATCTGTTTAAACTACAGTAGACTCATTTACTTAATAGGTGTTAGAAAATTGCTGTTCATTCAGTGAGTCTGTTCTGGTTCTGACAAATAATTCAGTTTAGATCTGAGATTTTTAATTGTGAACATAGTTGACAAGATTTTCTGAAAGTCAGAGTGTTTCACTGCAAGCTATAGAAGATGGATTGACTTACTGAATGAGGCATAGCTAACTATTAATCACTGGGACCATCCCAGTTCAGAGGATTTTATATCTAGTCGATTACTGATCTGTGATAGAATTGGGATATGCATTTTTAGAAATAATTATTAAGCAAAATCAAAGGGAACATAGACAAACTTATGAGTTATGAGTCTTGGCTGCTTTGCCACTGCTTAGGAAGTCATTTTCAGGTTTCAGTATGGAATAGATTAACTAAGAATGACATTGAATTAGTTACTTAGCTCCCTGAGCTAATTAGTCTGGATCCAGCTCATGACATTGATAATAATGAATTACTTCTGTACTTCTGACAGAAACTACTTTCCTCAGCCAGAGTCCTGTAAACTGAATCTCCACCCCATCCACCCATGTGATCTTATTTTATAATGTAGCATGGACATCTTTGGCTTTATTCTGCTTTGCTAATGAGTGAAAACTATGAAAAAATTTCATCAAGATACTTGATTTTTAGTTATTAGTCAAATTTAAAAAACTCTAGTGGCTAAAGAACAATTTGTTAAAAGCTGTTAATTAGTCATGTTTAAATTATCTGTTAGACAATTCCATAGAAGATGCTAACTTCATTGTAAAACTAGCACTGATAAATCTTCCTCCTTTATACACATTGTTTGATGTTTAACTGAAAAAAAAATGATATCCCTGAAGGAGATGGAACTAGGAGACTGAGTATGGGAAAGCCTCTAAAATGTATACTGTTTCTGATAGGTTCACCAGAGTAGTTCAAGTGAATGTTCCTCTCTTGTCCCTTTGTTCACCAGTAATTCATTCCCTTAAGTACAGTATAGTAAACACTATGCAAAAGAGCTGGTAGGATATATTGTGAGCATCATAAGTCCTGGAAATTATAATGTCTAGAGCTGCCACATCAGTTTTGATGCTTGGAAAAAACTATAGGTAGTGTTGGTAGAAAATGCTTTACGTTTCAGTCCCTGGCCTTCTTCTAATTTCCTTTGCCCCGTCTCTTCTTTAAACTATGGGAAGCCATCTCCAGTTTATGAATCATGCTGAGTTACCATGCATTTTTGAGGCCACCCTAAGGCCAACTGAAAGCTCCTCATTTAAACAAAAGGAAGGTAAAAAAGCCTTGTTTTCTGCTCCTGGAGGATTCAAGTAGCAGCACTTTTTGAACTGGGAATCTTGGGGAATCCTAAGGTGCTTCTCAACCCTAAAAACACACAAAGAGAGGTATCTGTCCAAGTATTTCTCAACTTTGTACAGCCTGCAGTATGGACTGGGGACAAAACCATCCCTCCTTAAGGTCTACCAAGGCTTCTCATCCTTCTTACTTCATACGTGAAACAGACCTTTGTATTCACAGTGTTGGGCAGACAACAGGCATGTTGGTTGAGGCAACAGAGGAAGTGAGATGTCACAAAAGTTTTGAAAGAGTTTGATAAGTGGATATGGCAAGACTGATTATATCTCTGCATCTTTTTCTTTTGTCTTTCTGCAGCGAGAGATGAGAATGTAGCCACTTTCCGTGGCTCTGAATACCTGTGCTATGACCTCTCCCAGAATCCCATCCAAAGCAGCAGTGATGAGATCACCCTTTCCTTCAAGACATGGCAACGCAACGGCCTTATCCTGCACACGGGCAAGTCGGCCGATTATGTCAACTTGGCTCTGAAAGATGGCGCAGTCTCATTGATCATTAACCTGGGGTCTGGAGCCTTTGAGGCCATTGTGGAGCCAGTCAGCGGCAAATTTAATGACAACCAGTGGCACGACGTTAAAGTGACCCGCAACCTGCGGCAGGTAATGGGGAAAGAGAGAGAATGCTGGGATGGCTCCTCTCTAGTCAATCAAAACTGGGGTAGATGGGCAGTTAGAGGGCAGCTATCAGACACAGAGGAACATGGGACAGAAGTCGTGAAGTGTTTGTACCCCAACTTTGCACAATAATTAGAAGAAAAACTAGTGTACATTAATTTACTATAACATAGCCTCACTGAAATATCTTCACTTCTACTTAATAATTTTCTTGTCTTTCCTCCCTTCCCTGATTTGATTTAACGATACAATTTTGTGACTTAACTTTACTTTCATCTCCCTTTTCCTTTGCTTTCCCCCTCCTTTTCTTTCTGTTTTAAAATTATTTCCTTAATTACATTTCAATCTTATCAGTAATATCCTTGTTGCATTTAATTACAGTAAGAATGGAGACTGCTTTCTGCAGCCGCTTTATCCACTCCCTTTTTCTCCATTATGTCCTCTTAATTGATTTAACCATTTCCATGATGTCATTACTCTAGTTCTGTAATGGGAGCCCATCCACCTGGGTGTTCTGTTGCACAAATCTTTAGCAATAAATGGCTCCTGAACAAGAGCATTTCAAAGAGAGCTCATGTGGGAGACATTTCCAGTGGATTGGGCCAATAGTATCCTTTATTTCTGCCTTTCCCCTCTTTTTTTCATTTCATATGTGTGTTACTTACTTTGATCTTATGCTCCTGACATTTAACTGGCCGTACTTTTTCCAGATTTCCTTATTTCTTTGCTTTGGTTTCCGTTACGAATCTACACTGCAGCTGTTTTTATCTCTGTCCATTTTTTCTTATGAGGACGCCAGAAAAGAAACAACCCATTAATCAAGGCTATCTTAGAAGAGCCCCCTCTCCATTTCCAATATTTTTTTCCCATTTTATAATACCAACTATTGCTTCTTTAAGGAGATCCCATGAGGGGAGAACACCCCTTTAGGCACCAGTTTTAAAATATTGAAAACCCTCTTTCCCCGCCCCATAAAATATAAGTATGAACTTTCAATAGATAAGATAAATTTAAATAACCCTTTTTCTGAAAGCTGGTGAAATATATCAAGTCATTTGGGTCCATCTGCAGCATGACTAATGATCTTTATATTGTATGGGTAAACTGTTTGGGAGTCATATTGATTGGTAAATGCTGTGTAAATAGCTTGTAAGCTGAGATGCTTTTAAATTAATACTTTAAAAAAAATAGTTCCAGGCATTCCATTCTCATGGATGTAAGCAAAATATAGCCTATTTATTTTGTTTGCTCACGTTAAGACCAATCACTCTATACAATTTTACAGCCTGAAAAACCTGCCTTTGGGGAATATTTGTACTAATAGAAAGTTATAATCTTCATGCCTAAGGACATTATTAACTAATCATATTTGGGGTCCAAGAAAATCTTTTCCCCCTATGAGCATTTGCTTGCATAATTTCCCTGCCCAATTTCAAGAACCTTCCAATATCAACAGTCCTTAAACAAAATCAGAAGCTGGAATTTCTATTCCCCCCCCCTCTCCTTTAAATATTTGATGTACAGGCTCTAGGAAGCTTCAGGCCTTTTATTGTAACATCTATTTGTAGTACTTGATATATACTTAGAGTGATCAAAATATATTGCAAATATATTGTATATGCTTCTGGAAAAGCAGTTGATGCTGCTTGTTTACTTTCCATATGGCAGTGCATAGTGAGCAGTATATTTTAAAAGAAAAATAATCAAAAATGCATAAAATAACAGGAAAACACAATGTATGTGAAATGTTTTTAATCACTTTTTTTCTTGTATGTAAGCAATTGGAAATAGAATTTTTAGACTTCAAAATATGTGGCTTATCCAACAAATTCCAATAGCTGTGTCAGATCCATTAGAACAAAGTTGGGCAAAGTGGCCTGTGGGCAGCATGTCATCTATCATCCATCCCTTTATTACATTTTAGCTTCCCTAGTTGCCCACATTTTCAGTGGAGAAGAAGCCCTCTGAGATGAGTTACCTTATGACATATCACAAAGATTAATTGCATAATGGAAGACAAAACACATACACACTCCATAGCCACCTCATAAGTCAGGTGAGCACAACTACATATACATAATTTATCTGAAGTTTCTCTTACTGTATTTTGAAATTCTTTTCCAAGGCAAAGTCTTTTCTGTCAAACTGAATCAAAATAGTTGAAATTCTACTGCTAGAAATGTTTGATGCAGCACAAATAAGAGCCACAAAAGAAACAATGTCCCCATCTCTTCTCATCCATCCCTTGTAATGCTAAGTATTTGAGAGATGCTAAGGTTAAATTGAATTCTGTGTCAAGATAAACTAGAAGTTAAAACAGTCTTGTGTTTTTTTTAATAGAATCATAGAATTATAGAGCTGGAAGGGATCTAAAGACATTTTGATCCAAACTGTGCTTATACAGGAAACTGACAGCTGAAATATCTATGAGAAATGGCTATCAAATAGTTGTTTAAAAAACATATCATGAAGAACCCTTCACCTTCTGAAGCAATCTGTTCTATTGATGAACCACTCTTACCATCAAGAAGTTATTCCAATTATTTGGCTGTGTCAAGATCAAAAGTATGACACTCAAACAAAACTCGACAATACCACATGGTAATTTTGTCTGTGATGGTCCATTACAGCTAACATTTATCTCTGAAATGGTTAGTGAAACTCTCTCTCGGTGTGAACCAGAGAATCATAATAATCATATCAGAGTCCATCTGAATATCAAAGTATAAATTGTTTACTTGTTCCTGCCTGGTTCACCAGAAATGTACCTTTTAAACTTGTTCAAGCAGCCACCTGCCAGTTAATCTGTGGAGAAAAATCTTTGATTTTTGTATGTTACCTCTGTGGTGCTGTTTTATTAATTCTTTTCCTCCTGAAACTTCTCATTTATCTTGTTTACTTTATAGCAGCCATTTTCTAGGCATAAGATGTCTATATATCCTTCTCTTTGTTTATACATTTTTGTCTGAGTTGAAATTTCCACTATTAGCAGGCTAATGCACAGTCTCATAGACTTTGCTGCCGAAGAGATAAGAGAAGATGTAAACAGTTTCTCTTATCTTCTTATTCACCTAACTCAGCAGACTGTTTCAGCATGCAGTTCTGCTTCAGTAGCAAACTCCATGCATTCTCTGTTACATTTGCAGACCAAATAGACTTTTACTTATACTCTGCTACTTACGCACACTACATTGGACTAGATATGACTTTGACAATCATTCTGCAGTAACCGCTAATGGGCACTCAGTATACTGCTACTTGAACGATTATTCTCCGCCCGCCCCCCCAATTCCTTTTTATTTTTCACAATTACATCTGTTTTTCCTGAAGTAATTTCTGCAACACAGTTCATTGCTGATCAAACTTCCATGTTATAATCACATTTCCAGAGTTACATTTGTTGTATCTTTACTCATTTAATACCTTATTAATGCAACGTTCTAAACTTCAACACTCTCTCCCCTCACCTTTAAGGTGAGTATGAAGAAGTATTGGTTTTAAGTTTTCTCTGTTGTTTAATAGTCCGATTTCACAATTTTGACATTCAATCTCTTCTCATAATTTGAATCCATGGATTTTAAAAAACTTATTCTTGGAATATTTAAAGATGGTCGTAATTTCAAATATTAATTCTTTGTTATCTAGGCCAATTGGTTTCCCTTTTTTGGCACTGTACCTGGTGGCAGGGACATACACAAAAACCCTATGTAATTTGAAGAAAAATAATTATCATATTTAGACTTGCTACATTGAAACTGTGCTATGTACAACACCAGGGATAGTGTGAGAGGGCAAACATCAGGTGGGTGAATATTTTTTAATGATGGGCAACAATGCCACATATATGTCATATATATAAGCAGTTAGAAGTTTGAGGGTGGGCAAACTGCTAACTCAGAGTGGTTGGTGCCCACCCTGGCCACCCACTGGCTATGGCCCTGTACTCATTCCTTCTGGAACATTAATGGCTAAACCTGGATCCTATTTCTGATGACTAGGAATCAAGCTTATTCCTCTATGCCAGTGATAGTGAAACTTTTAGAGACTGAGTGCCCAAACTGCAACCCCAAACCCACTCTGTGCTGGGGAGAGGGAAAAAGCGCTCCCATTGGGCTGCTCGGCAGAGGAGTGGGGCAAACTCCATGCTGGGGCGACAGTACGCATGCCCACAGAGAGGGCTCTGAGTTCCCCCTCTGGCATGCGTGCCATAGGTTTGCCACCACAGCTCTATGTAGTATCCATATTTCTGGGCCACTAATGGCATATTCCCAATTGTCTAATAGTATTGAATAAGATCACTGCACTAGTTATGCTGGCCATCAGTGGTGGACAAAGTGTCTTTTAGATTATGGTTATCTCCTTCTGCAGTTTGGCCATGATTGGATACTATTCTGCATCATCACAAAGTCTTGTTACGCAATATCTCTATAGCTCATTTTGTAGTAGTGCAAAACTACTTTACTGTAACAAAGTTACATTACCAGCTGGTGAAACCATCACAGGACAAAGAAGAAATGTTTCAAATCACTGAACAACCATCCAATATTATGTTAAGTTCAATTTTCAGATGAGAGTTCTCATTTTAACTTCATTTCTACTTTCTGACCAATTAGCATAATTTGTCAGTAAGTTTTTATTTTTCTGCTTTTAGCTATAACCCTTCCCAGTTTCCTCAGCACCAAAATGTGATTCATTAGTGCATCAATTCTTAATAACATTTGCAACCTTTTGATTGGAATTATTCATACTGTATTAGCCTTCTGCTAGTTTTCTAGTGTTGTGTTGAAAAGGTTCTTAGTAGCAATGATTTCTAAGATTTTTTGCCAAAACAACACAAAAATATTTTTAGTGTCTGAAACAAATACAGTTGAGACAGACCTAAATTCATCAAGGGGATGTTCCAGAAAATAAGAAAGCTGAGCTATTCTTACTTAAGAACAAACATAAGAACGTAAGACCAGCCTTGCTGGAACAGGCCACAGCCCATCCAGTCCAGCATTCTGTCTCACACAGTGGCTCACCATTTGCTTCAGGGTATTCCCAAGCAGATGCTTTCACCTGCTTAGGATTCCCTGGAAATGGCATTGAGAGATATCCTGCCTATCTCTCCAACCCGGAGGTTGTCCTTAGGTATCCATAATTATAGCCATTGATACCCTTTTCCTCCATGAACTTGTCTAATCCTTTCTTTAAGCTGTCAAGATTGACAGCTGTCACCACTTCTTCTGGCAGGGAGTTCCATAGACCAGTGGTCCTCTGGGTGAAAAAGTACTTTCTCTTATTTGTTTGAGAACTAGTACCCAAAAGTTTCATGGAGTGCCCCCTAGTTCTAGTGTTATGCGATAGGGAAAACAGTTTTTCCTTATCTACTTTGTCCACACTGTGCATGATTTTATAAACTTCAATCAGGTCACCTCTTAGACACCGTCATTCGAGAGTGAAGAGGCCGAACCGTTGCAGCCTCAGATGGTAAGGAAGGTGTTCCAGTCCCCTAATCATTTTGGTTGCCCTCCTCTGCACTTTTTCCAGCTCCATAATATCCTTCTGGAGGTATGGCGACCAGAACTGTACACAGTATTCCAGATGGGGCCTCACCATAGATTTATAAAGAGGCAAAATGACACTTGCTGATTTATTTTCTATACCCTTCCTAATGATCCCTAGCATTGAGTTTGCTTTTTTCACTGCTGAGGCACACTGGGTTGACACCTTCATTGAGCTGTCCACCAGGACACTAAGGTCTGTTTCCTGGTTTGTCGCAAAAAGTTCAGACCCCATCAGTTTATAAATGTAATTTTTTTTTTGCCCCAACATGCATCACTCTGCACTTACTAATGTTGAAGCTCATTTGCCACTGTTTTGCCCACTCCCCCAGTGTCAAGAGATCCCTCTGGAGCTCCTCACAATCTCTCACAGTTTTCACTACTCTGTATAATTTAGTGTCGTCAGCAAATTTGACTACATTGCTATTTACTCCTACTTCTAGATCATTTATGAAGAGGTTGAAAAGCAGGGGTCCCAGTACTGAACCTTGGGAGACCCCACTCTTTACTTCCCTCCACTTGGATAAGTGTCCATTTAGTGCTATCCTCTGTTTCCTGTCCGTTAGCCAGTTGCTGATCCAGGAGAAGACCTGTCCCTTTATTCCATGACTGGTAAGTTTATTCAAGAGCCTTTGGTGCAGGACCTTGTCAAAAGCCTTCTGAAAGTCCAGATAAACAATGTCAACTGGATCCCCCTTATCCACATGCTTGTTGACACTCTCAAAAAAATTCCAGCAGATTAGTGAGGCATGATTTGCCCTTGCAAAAGCCATATTGGCTCTCCTTTAGCAGCGCCTTCTCTTCTATGTGCCTATTAATACTATCTTTTAGGATGGTTTCCATCACTTTACCTGGGACACATGTCAAACTGACAGGTCGGTAATTTCCTGGATCACCCCTGGATCCTTTTTTGAAAATGGGTGTTACATTCACTACCTTCCAGTCATTAGGCACAAAGCCTGATTTGAGGGAAAGAATATATATTTTTGCTAGGAGATCAGCAATTTCATCTTTAAGTTCCCTGATAACTCGTGGATGGATGCCATCTGGTCCTGGTGATTTACTTAAGACCAGCAAAGGCATCAGCATGTTTCTGAGGCATACACAGAGTGCATTCCAATGGCAAGGCATAGTACGAGGGCAACTAAGGCCTGCATCTCTTGAAGGTTAGGCTGAGCCAACTATAGTGACTTCAGAACTCCTTTTTATATCTTTTCTGTCCCAGATGAAACACCAATCAGGTTTTTAGTACTTTTGAATGCTCAAGACAAGAACACATTCTGTTCTCTTTCCTCTTTCACAACTGAAGTCATCTCTGAATTAGCAGGGCATCAGGGAACCAGCTGCTCCTGGGGCTTAAAGGCCTTCTTTCCAAGAGATAAGCTGCAGTTATTGCCCTCTCCTTGTTACTAAAGAAACATGGAATGTTACAACTTCCAGCCAATAACCTAGGCACACATAGAGAGGCCTGGTCAATATGAATTCCAAGTTTCATGTTCCCCAGCTTCTTGGTTTCTTTATATGTTGCCTCTGTTAGTAAGCAGAATGTTAGTGTAGTCATTCTGGCTAAATTCTGTTTAGAGTGATCCAGGACTGCCAAGTAACCACTGAAGGCTATATTTATTTATTTCCACTGGGTCATATGCCAATGTAAATTTCATTCTTCATGCATTGGATGGCCCTAATGACTCCATTTCATTCAGGTGTCTTATCAGTCCAGTAAATGACTGTCGAACTCAGAAGAGAATTTTAAAATGTAAGTTTGTTTATTTCTATTTTAAAATCTCTTTCTGCTTCATTGACCTTTTTAGTTAATGGAGTTTGTTATTTTTCAGGGAAAGGATGAGAATTAGTCTTTAGTGACAGGAAATATCCATAGGAAATTTGGTTTTCCTGTCATGCTACAACTGCCTGCTTAAAATGCAGGGGTAAAGAACAAAAATGATTAGTGTTATAAATGGAGGTCAGGGGTTTTCTTTTGTTTCCTTTCTCATTTTCTTGTTAGACAAAGACATATAGCTACTATTAAATGCACTGGCATAGCTTTTGCTGGACTGTACCACTTCTGAATTCAGATGTGAAAACATTACTTCTCCATGAAGGAAGCACTCCTGACTCCATAGACTACTTGTGACTAGGGTAGGGGGACATCTCACCCCCAGAAATGTTGGAGCAAGTCCTCCCATTGCCCTAATCTATGAGCAGATACCCCTACCTGACATACTAAAAACCAATGCATCAAGAATTGGCTAACCTAAACTTTTCTCTGTGGAATGATCTACTTTGTCCAAGGAAATGTGCATGTGGAAACACATAAGCCTATTATTCTTTCATCTCAGACCTGAAATGGTATACCCAGTAGGAGTACCACACTGTGGTGTTTTGTTAACCCATTCAGTGCTTGGCTTAATTAGTTGTAGTCAATATCAAAGTTAACTATGGTCCTTTAAATTAAAATGTTTTGTTTTAGAAAATGGCAAGGTATTTTTGGAGGTATCATTGAGCTTATTGATATATTTCACCAGCACTTTCCAGAAAATGATTGGAGAAAGGATTGCTCTATCCCTGCTCCAGAAAGTATAGAACTGCCACCACTGCTTCATTATCTTTGGCAACTCCATCCTTTCTCCATTTATCACATGAAAGTTAGAGGTTGTTTCTAATGCAATTCAGGATGTGGCCAAAGGATTTTTGAAGTATTAATGCTCCTCATGAGAACTGAGAGAGAAAAAAGAAAAGGAAGGATATGCTGTTCCATAGTATATTCCAGAAACACTCTCTTTTCTAAATAAGTATAAAACTAATTTTTATTCTGCCTTTCCACCATATGGTGTTCAAGGTGGATAATAGCAGCAATGTAAATAACAATAATTTGTTTAAAAAGGAACAAATTTGCTATTAAAATACTAAGTAAAAATCATAAACAGTAAAATAGCCGATGTCAATTTATTGTAAATTGGGTTTGTAAATTGGATTGGACATACTGTCTATCAAATCAACCTGTAATAGTTTAAAATAGAGGAAGGGATCTTCTAGCCGATGGGCAAAGTGTTACACATTATGGATACAAATCTACCTCAAGACGGTTCCAGAGGATACCCAACCATAAAGCTCCTCTCGAATGCTCTGCCAGTTCATACTATCAACCTTCTAGCTGAAAACCAATAAAAAGACAAGAGGAATCCTGCAGTTTTTTCTGATCTGATAGGTAAGCTCCCTCTGTTGCATCTCATGTACATTCTCAATGTGGAAGGTAGGGAGCGGATCCCAGTTTTACTGTTGTCATGTGGAATTCCTTGATTCCATTTTGAGAAAGTATGAGTTCTTCCACACCTCACATTTTCCAGGTTCTCAAGCAGGAAACGCAAGTTGGTTGAAGAGAAATTCTAATTCTATCTCTAATTTCAGAGAATAGTAGGATTTCCATCTGCCCTGCTTGGATTTCTCTTTTTATATAGCAAAGTAATCACACTTATATACTGCCCAACAGCGTCCAATGCACTCTCTGAGCGGTTCACAAGTTAATTAGCATTTTGCCCCCATTTTTATAACAGAAATGGAGTGGAGAGGCAATGCCTCTGTTGTTTTTAATTGAGGCTTGGGAGTAACAAGAATGTTTTTCATAGAAAGAAAAGCATGGAACACCTTGCTTCTCTCTATATGGAGAAAAGGAACTGTGTTTTGGGAAGAACCAATGATACCACAAACAAGCATAGTTTAAGGTCTTCCCATTAAATCATTTGGCCATCTTGGCATGGTTTCAAAGGGAGGCCAGTCTCCTTGAACAAAAACAGTTTACTTCCCTATTGTTTGAAAACATGCTTGAGTTAATTTTGCAATTAATGGACTGACCTTGTGGTTTCCATGGAAATTCCAATTAGAGACAAATGGTACATTTTATGCTAATTCACATTCATTGCTTGGCAAAACATTTTGGTTGGCTTTTGGCAAAAAAATAATAGGTGAAGGCAATAGTAAGATGAGAGTACATGCCATAGTCAGTAACACATCTTCCATACTTCATTGTTTTTAGTAAAACTCCTCTCTGTTGTCAGCATTAGAGAATCACATGCTTTTAAAAGACCTATCTAAAACCCATAATCTACTGTAGGATTTCCCATGTTGGATAGTACCTCTGAACAATGCTGTTTAAACTATTCTTTGGAAACCTTCTTGGGAGTAAGAAGAAAAAACAGAGTGAGCCAATCCAAGTAATTTGATTGACTGCAGAATATTGAAATATGTAATATTTTGGACTCAATGTTCATATTTAACTTGGGGAGCTTTGTTCAATATAGAGAAAACACTACAAGACATGAGGGTTTTCTCTCTTAGATGAGAACAAAAATAGCAAAAGTTGCAGGCTCATTCAAACAAAACTTGTAGGCTAGAGGCAATGAAAGGACTGCACCTTTTTAATCAAAACTGGACATTCAATGCCAATTAATAGCACTCTTGGTAGAAGCTTGGTCTCTGCAGCCCATTTGTACAGCTCTGCCAATGAGCCATGGAGTCATACTTTCCCCACTTCAAAAGAGATGCTAAATTCTGTCAACCTTCCTTTCTTCCTTTCCAAAAACCTGATGCAAGCAACTATCTTATCTTCCATAGTTAGGCAACTTTCTCCCATCCTTCCTGAGTATCACAGGTGAGCTACACATTGTCTCTGTTAGTATGAATGTTCATATTCTATATATCTTTTCTGAGAGACACCAGTCCAACTGCTGGAAAGAGAAATCTGGAAATTTGATTGGTTAGAATAATTGAGGAGCACCCAAATGGAGCAATGACTGGGACATCTAAATGGCACAGAAATGGGTTGGGCAATGGGATGGAATATGTTGCATTCCTTCATGATTCTATGCATTAATTGTGTGGGGTGGAGAGGTATGGATGGGTTTTATATTTTGAATGGCTTTTGGAAAGTGAGTATTGCTTATCTTTCATTTCAGTCCAACCTAGGACTGGGAATGTAACTAAAGTTTTTTTAGGGTGGGAGGGATAGGAGATAGCTTAAAGAGAGTGGGAAGGGTAGGTCACTCCCTTCCTCCTAACAATCTATATGGCATGGTTTTCCCAGACAGTCCTGCTCATATTGTCCTCTCTTTCACTCTGTGTGTGTCAGGCGCCCCACGCCTTTTTTGAAAGACTAACACTAGACCATTCATGCGATGTGTCATTTTTACTAACCAACTAATGTACTAACACCCTAACTACTCATCTTTGCTTTTAATTATTTTAATTAACAATCGTTCTGTTCACAAGTTTTTAATTTCCTTTCTTCCCCCTTTTCCGCAAAGCACTCAGGCATTGGACACGCTATGGTAAACAAACTACATTGTCTGGTAGATATCATTCTTATTGTCTCTTTCTTTGGGTTTGCCGTGTGTTACCTGCCTTTACCTCTCCATCCCTTCCACCCTATTTTCCCCTCCTTTTTAAATTTATCTCCCCGTTTTCATTTATGTTTTGATTTTGCTGAACCCTTTCTTCCTGTTTCTTTGAATTGTAAATAATTTATTTAAGAAAAAACAAGAAGCAAACAAACAAGTACAACAGTTCTGGAAATGGGGTTTTATCATCATCTTCATTGGCTTCTCCAACTTATTTATTTTTTCCCTAAAGACCAAATTTTTTTCAGTGTCTTGCTAATTTTTTTCTCTTTTTCTGGTTTGTTTTCTTTCATCCTCTCTCTCTCCTTCATTTATTTGGATTCTCTGAAGGTTTTTAGCTCAATAACCATGTCAGGGCCTATAGTTTGTTGTGGTGAGACCAATCTGTCCCCCCCCCCAGATCATTTTGTTGTGGCAATAGCTGTTGTAGGCAAAACTGGCCACAGCTCTCCTTTTCCACATACCATCCTAAATCCCTGACATCATCCCACATGTTCTCCACCTTGCCCCCTTCTCTCTCTCTCTCTCACACGCACACACACACATTTCCTGCCATAGCTGAAAGGAGCTGAGCCGGTTGTTTGTTTCAGTTACATACATACCCCGCATGACATGTCCCTACCTGGTTAAATCCCACCTCTTCTCCTCAGCTCTGTACTATAGGTACCAGTCTTTCCGTCCTTCTTCTCTTCTCCAAACTACTAATATAACATTTAAATTGGACACGTATCATTTTCACTACCTTTCTCTCCTTGCTACCCTTCTGTCTCCCTTCACCTGCCACGTGTTTTGGGGTTTGGTTATTTTCATTTCATTTCATTATTATTCTCATTTTCTGTTAAGGTTTGGATTTTTTTCACTACTTCTGCATTGGTTTATTTTTTTGTTAATGATTGCATGCAAGTGTGAAAATGGATTCTTCTCTCTTTCTCTCTCCCTCATTGACCTTCCATCCATACTTCCAAGCTCTAAATATCACTGGCATGGATGTGCCAAATGGTGCGTGTGTGTGCGCGTGTGTGTGCATGTGCGTACGCACACTTAACATTTTTCTCTTCCTTTCACTTTCTCTCTCACACTTGCTAGTGTGTGGTTGTGGTTTCTTTTTCATTTTTGCCTTATCATTTTTGTATATATATACATATATATATGAGTTTGTGTGTGTGTGTGTCTGTATCTATCTCTATATATGTATGTATATATGTTTCTTTTTATTTTAAAGAAAACTATTTATTTCTTTTTTAGTTGCAGTGCTGGGTGGTGGGATTGTGTTTCTTTAGGTACATAGCATGCTCATCCATAATGTATTGTAAGTGAGACCTCCCCTCTCTTCCCTCCCTTCCCTGGATGCATGTCTGTCAGTGTGCCATAAGCCAAAAAAAAGCAAAAAAATTAAATAAAGCAAAATCAAATACATCAACTTTGTCTTCATTAGTGTCTATACTAACAATTGTAAATAATAATAATCACTACCAATAACAACTAAATAACCATAAAATCAGCTCAGATAAGCTTTCTTTTCCAAGAACCCTCCATTTTCTGGCCTGGTTAAGCAGAAAACTTTGTGGCAGGTAGAATAGCTCTCCTTGGCTTTAGCAGGGTTGAATTAACTTAAGAACTAAAGTGAAGGGACAAACACTTTTATGTAAGTAAAGGCAGACCAGAAAATGGATATGAGCAAAGCTCAGCCAAACATGTACTTAAAGTTGGATTAAGAAATAGGGGACGTGATGTGCTCTTTTAAGAACTGTAAGGTCATTGCTGGGAATTTTGTTTTTCTTTTCTTCCTTCCTTTTTTGTTTTGTCCATTGCACCCTTCAAACAGGTGACAATTTCTGTGGATGGAATCCTCACCACCACAGGCTACACACAAGAGGACTATACCATGCTAGGCTCAGATGACTTCTTCTATGTAGGTGGAAGTCCAAGTACAGCGGATTTGCCTGGTTCTCCTATCAGCAACAACTTCATGGGCTGCCTCAAGGAGGTAAATATTTCTAAAAAATTGCATTATCTATTTTGATACTGTTGTTTTTCCAAACACCTTTTTGGGTTTTCCATACAAACCAACTGAGTACCCTTTCCAGAGTTCATTTGCTTCTGTGATCAAAATAGAACTGTCTACACAAGAAAGAGGCATCACTGGGTGAGTAGAGGAATCTCAAAGTTTATATGAGTCTAAAAATCCCAAAACCCAGAAACAAACAAAAAGCAAAAGGAAATATTTGAGGAAAGAAACCTTAGGAAGGCAGTGGGAACCCAAAAGAAACCAGCAATCATGAGGATTTACAAACTGGATGTGGAACATACAGAGACTGTTACATGGGTGGGTGATGTAAAATGGAATGGAAGGAAAATACAATGAGATGTTCTTAAAAGAGGCTTAGCTGAATGGCTGAGTCCTGAAGCAGGAACATTCTCTTCTGCAGCATTTTATTGCAAGCCAAGCATGGAGGTGTCATGGTAACAAGAAGCAGTGGATGAAATTCTGTTGCTTAACTTAATAAATTACACCAGAGTAAATCCACTGAATTTGGCAAGTCAACTTTTCTATTAATTCCAAATGGTCTTACTCTAGTTGCAACTTACTACATAAAGCAAAAGGCTTTCAACCCAGTGTTAATTTGGGGGAGGGGAAAAGGGCCAATGGTGTTATTCTGAAAAAGAATGTAATTATTACCAGTGCTGTTAAGATTTTTTGGTATAGTAAGCAACATCTGTTCATTGTTTCATAGTGTTATGGGTTGGTCATTTTGTAGATATGGTGGCATTGTTTGTATTATAAACATACTTATAGTGGTAAATTGCTACTAATTAACAAGTTGCTGCTGGTATCCATTGGCATCCACCACTTGTATGAGCTAGTGATGATAGGGAAAACAAAGTGGTAACTTGTTGCAACTGTAATTTAATGCACTGGACTTACACCTGCGTTACTTATTGAGATAATTCTAGCTAATCACAACTAAAGTGCTAACAATATGTTAATGATGAGTGCTGTTACTATCTATTCAGTAACAAATTATTTTAAAACTAATGTCAGATATCATACATTAGCTTTCGTGGCATTATTCTCAAGATCTGTTTGAATATCCTGCTTGAAATTTACACTTGTTAGCATGCTTGCCTTTCAAATAATTTGTTATAGAAATATGTAAGGAAGCTGATTTCAGCTGGTGCTGCCTTTTGTAATCCTCTTTTCCTGAACTGTCTATTGGTCAAATGCGATTTTTTTGTTCCAGTGTACTCATGTTATTGGACTGCTGTGGATATTGAAAAGTGCACATGTAAAGAAGAAAGTAGGTATCATTTGAAAAATATGTATGGAGGTGCATACATTTAGGGGATGTAAGTAAGTTAGAGAGGAGATGTAGAAAACAGTGTAGCTCTAGATCAGGGGTTCCCAATGTTTTCCCTCTAAGAGCCAGTCCCGCCCCGACTCACAGCTGCAGGCACCAGAGGCGTCGTTCCGCCCAGTGCTTCCCTTTCCCATGGCGGTGGCACACACAATCACACCATTTTTTGGCAGTGGGAGGGTGCTCGGAACATTTCTGCTCCATTTTTTTTTTTTGCTGCATTCCTGCTGCATTTTGGCAGCTAGAACATGGTGCTTTTGCACTTCCAGGTTCTGCATTGAGAACCGAGGCAGTGCTGGGAGCTTCCCCTCCCATCTGGAAGTGCAAGAGGGCCGCATATTAGCTGCCAAAATGCAGTGGGAATGCGGCAAAAAAAAATCCAAAACCGGAGCGGAAATGCAAGCACCCTCCTGCTGCCACGCGAATCAGAGGAGGCTGCCAAAGCAGGGGGAAAAAAAGGTGCAATTGTGCATGCAGCTGCCACCACAGGAACTTATGTTTTTGCACTTCCATTGGTGGTGGGAGCTTCTGGCAGTGTCTAGGTGGCCATTGCAGGCCAGATTAATGAGCTCCATGGACCAGATTAGGCCCATGGGCCGTAGGTTGGGAACCTCTGCTCTAGATACTTATTACTCCCTCGGTTTGGCTAGGAACGTGACTTGTTGCATATCCTGCTCTTGCAAAGAAGGAGGCGATATAGCAAGCTTTCATTTCTCATTTCCAAGGATGAGGAGTAGGATAGTTTTTCTCTGTCCTCAAGAAAATTCCGCAGATATGCAAATTTATATGCCATTTTTTAAACCAGAAATTGAATATTTGTATGCTAATTGTTGCTTCCCTCTATCCCTAATTACCCAAAGTGACAGAACAACAAAACACACTTTTCCCCCAGCAGCATTGCTGCCATCCCTTGAACAGCGCTTTTAAAAAGGGAGAGAAATCTGAAGACAGAGTCAGTCTGGGGAAGGGATAAGAGCCAGAGAGAAGACAGACAGACAGAGCTGAAGGAATGAGGAAGAAACTGCAAACTGTCATTACTTTTAAATCTAAGCTGGTATTAAGCCTACAAAGATGCATTGGGAATGTTAATATTTTTCTTTAACTGTAAAAGGTGCTAAAGGTTGCAGTAAGCAGAGGAGGGGAAAATAGTAAAGTTAAAGGTTTCCCTTGCTCGAAAGCCAGTCATATCCGACTCTAGGGTTTAGCGCTCATCTCTGTTTCAAAGCTGAAGAGCCAGCGTTGTCTGCTTCTGCAGACATTTCGGTGGTCATGTGGAAGGCATGACTAGACACCGGAGCGCACGGAGCGCACTGGAGTGGTCCCTATTTATCTACTTGCAATTTCTTGCTTTCAAACTGCTAGGTTGGCAGGAGCTGGGAGAAAGACAGGAGCTCATTCCATCCTGCAGTACTCAGGAATCGAACTGCCGACCTTCCGCATCCCAGTCAGTGTCTTAGCCACTGAAAAAGGAAGCTTGAAAGGGGATTACAAACTAATTACACAACTGTTGGAGTCATTAAGAAAAGTAAGGGAGGAGGGCAATATTTCAGGCAGTTCTTCCAAACACCACTTGCTATGTTATTTTTTCAGTGCAATTGTTTCTTCTGTTGGTAGTATATTTGGATTAAGAAAGAGAGAAGCACACAGAAGAGGAGAGTGGCAGGGACGTATAGATGGTTGCAGAGAAAGGAATAGCTGGGAATCAGGGATATTCTACTCAGATGAGCTGTTAAGGTTTCATTCTATTCATTCTCACAGTCAGAAGAACAAGCTGGGAAGCCTGGGTTCTTGCTTAGGCATTGGACAAGGGCCTTGCTTTTTTACATGCATGCTAAGGACGTGAACTTTGCTTCTGCTATTGAAATGTTCCCCTTGTTTAGCACAGAACTCATTTTAACACAAAAATTTCCATAAATACTAATCTCCATAAATACTAGGAGTACTACACATGTTGCTCTAAGGGCAGTGATGGGTCATCTTGTGTTGTGTATTCAGGCACATTTGCAAGTAGTGCGGGCAGTGCCTTTGCAAGAGGAAAATGGCGGTTTCCCGCCATCCAAATTAGGAACAGAAAGTGCCGCGAAAACCCCTGCACAGGGCGCGCTCATTATGCTAATCAAAGTCCTGTGATTGGCTACAGTTTTGGATTCTGTTTCCCATTGGTTAAATACATATATTCTCTGTTATGATTGGTTAGTTAAGGTTGTCTGGTGGGTCTCTACTTTGTATCAAGAAGCTACCGCCGGGGAGACACTATATAAACCCCACGGGCAAACAAGGGTGGGGCCGGACCGGATCTATACTTCCCTCTACATACAGGTAGCCAGCAGCACGCTAGCTGGGTCTCCTCCACTATGCTACAATCCCAAAGTAGCTAGGGATTGCCTCTTGCCTTGGCACCCTCTGGAGGGACTGATTCCATAGGACTGTATAGCCATCTCCATGTCTGGAACGCCTTGTAAGCTCATCTTGAATAGACTGTTAAATAAAGACTTGTTACTGTTTTGTTCATCGTTGTCTGTACTATTGCTTGCAAGGGCCGGACATAACATATTGCTACTGTGAAAAGAGATTCATTGTTGATTCTTGCCATGACAAGAAGGCTAAGATTACCAAGAATGATTTCCCCCCCCCCCCAATTATTCTTCACATCTCTAGTTTTAACATACTGTATTAGAGAAAAGTGAAATGAGGCAGCTGCAGCCATTGTTGGTGTTTTCATTGCCCCTAGTACCAATGGGTACCATTCCTGGCATTGTGTACATCTGGTCTAACAAATCTCTTTACTACCCTAGTAATGTATAAAATATTTTTAAAAGGGACACCTGGATTAGCTTGGGTCATTCCTGCTGCCTTCCCCTGGGGCTATAGGTCTCAAGATATGCCCCACCATCCTAGTGCTGATGCTAGACCTAAGATTTTGCATCTTTTATATAAGAAATCTAGCTATAATCTCTCTCTCTCTGTCACCAACTAGTTTATGAAGGGTAGAATATTTGAGAGAGTAACTGTATAGCACAGAAAAGAAAGAGAAATTGATGGCATAATTATGCCCATTAAACCTATGACTCCATCTCTGATTATTAGCCATTTCAGACAGAATGGTTTTTTGCAGTCAGCTTATGTATGAACAGACGATTAATATTTTAATCTCTAATAACTTTATATTTTATGGAACCCTGCTAGGACTCTGCATCTGGTGAGCCAAGCTATTTAAAGCTGTGTTAATTCTGTTAATTGTTCTATTTTTATTTGGCTTGCTGGTACCTACACTGGTATAAAATAGTTTATAGTCTCCCTGAACCTTTCTGGGGGAAATGGACAGGGCTGTTCCCTGCATTTAAAACTGATAACCTTGGCAGAAGAACTGGGCTAAACGTTTGTCCCCAAGATTTCCAATTTCATTAAAGTTGAAGGAAATGATATTAGCATGGTTAGGGCAGGAGATGACCTGTGTTGTATCCATTTACTATTCTCAGAATGTGATGACCACAGTATTAAGAAATGGAGCCAGAATATTTGATAAACTTGTCAGCTTTCTTTCCAGATGTGATGTTTCTCAGCCAGCTGCCGTCATTCCATTCCCCTGTGTATGTGTAAAAATACCCACATAGAAGCAGTGTAGTAATTTCTGAATCTCCACTGTCCTCAATCATTTACTACAAACCAAATTTGCTTGATTTATTATGCCTGAAATTGGAATCTGTGAGCAAGGAAAACTGTTGAGTCCATTACTGAATGGAATATTTTCCATTGCCAAAGTGTTTCACTTTTTAGTTATTTGTGGTTAGGGTTGCTCCATACTTCATTGGAAAAGACACTAGCATAATAAGGTAAAGGTAAAGGTTTCCCTTGCTCGAAAGCCAGTCGTATCCGACTCTAGGGTGCAGTGCTCATCTCTGTTTCTAAGCCGAAGAGCCAGCGCTGTCTGCTTCTGCAGACGTTTCCGTGGTCATGTGGCAGGCATGACTAGACACCGGAGCGCACGGAACGCTGTTACCTTCCCACCGAAGTGGTCCCTATTTATCTACTTGCAATTTCTTGCTTTCGAACTGCTAGGTTGGCAGGAGCTAGGATGAAGACGGGAGCTCATTTCCGTCCTGCAGTACTCGGGAATCGAACTGCTGACCTTCCGCTTCCCAGTCAGCGTCTTAGCGACTTGAGCCACTGCATAATAGATCTTAGATTTATTGGACCTCCTAACTAGGATGGGTGCCTTCCATCTCCCCTACCACCACCACACCCACATTAGGTACACTCAAAAATAAATTATGCCTTTCTTGACAAAACTAGGCTTCCTGTCACTGCCATCTCCCTCCTTGATGCTCTCTAGGTGGGTGGGAAGCAATTTAGAAAATGGAAATGGCTTACAGTTACTTCTGTTTTTTTTTTAAATGTGCCAAGTAAGCAACATGTCAGGAAAATAGAAATTTACAGATTTACATGTCTAGTGGCAAGGCTTTCAGTTCTTAGCTTTCAAATATTTATATCTAAATCAAAGTTTATTCAGCTGTGTTTGTGATACTAAATTAAAGTTATATCTTTTTTTCCTTATGGTTTCCTCACCTTTAACAGCTTTATAGCAAACATCTATGTCTCCATGCTATGGTGTTGTGATCCTAGTTGACTGCCAACAGCTAAGAATTTTGTTTAGTTCATATAAGAACTTAAAATCAGCAAATTACTTCATAAATTCAAAGGAAAAACACTGTTCTATTGCCAAACTAAATATACAAAAGGTAAAATTGACCCAATCCCTGTTTAGTCACTATTTATACAGGTATACCCCCATCCCCACTTTCAAAAACAAAGCAAAGCGAAACAATCACACTTATATACCACCCCATAATACTTAGTGCATTCTCTGGGCAGTTCACAAGTTAATTAGCATTTTGCCCCCAACATGCTGGGTACTCACTTTACCAACCTTGGAAGGATAGAAGGCTGAGTCAACCTTGATCCCTGTCAATAGCTGTTTTGGTCAGTGCCATAACTAAGGCAGGGCAAATGAGGATTTACCCAAGAGCACTGAAATCTAGAAGTGAGTCAGCTGTTGAGTGTTAGGAAAATATATGACAAGACCTCTCAGCATTATTGAAAGTGTAAATTAGGCTTTCTCAACCTTTTAAAGTCAGGGGCTGGGTAATGCTCCCTCAGACAATTGAGGGGGCTGGATTGGTTGTTTCCACCACCATAAACACTGTCGTAAACGCATTCTCAGCCACGGCAAGATGATTTGGTGCCATGGGCCGCATTCAGCCCATGGGCCATAGGTTGAGAACCCCTGGTGTAAACTTTCTCTTGGGATACCACATACTTGTTTTCTTTGGGAATTGGTTCTGCTTTTGGCACCTGGGACATGTGGCACCATCTCCCACCTGCTCTTCCCAGAGGAATGAATGTGACGCCCAATTTAAAAGAAGGAGAAGAATGTAGTGTCCCTTTAAAAAAAAGAACATTTATCTCACAGAGTTTTGAATTTCTGGAAAAATTCCCTGTAGCTGAACAGTAGAAGCACAGAAACCAGCATAACAGAATAACTACAAGTCTCCCAGAATCCAGCCCTTTCTCATTAACTGACATACAGAGTCTCAATAACTCACTCTGAGACATTTGTAGGAGAAAGAATAAAATGCATTTCTTTACTTACAATTACAGATGTTGAAATTTTTGAAATGGTAGCCATGTCAGTCTGTGTTCCAAGCATTTCAGAGAGTAAATAAAACAAAATACTGTAAAACTAAATGACAACAAACATTCTGGCACTTTAAAGACTAACTGCTGTATTTTAGCGTTAGCTTTCATGGATCAATTCCACTTCATGAGAGATAAGAGTCAGACATCATGGCATCAATTTATACACATCAGGTACAGAGGTACAGTTATTCAGATTAATTGTAAAGCTTTGCCCTGTTGAATTGCCAATAGTTAGTAGATGGATGCAAGACAAACATTGTGGTATTACTGTACATATGCTAGCAATCAAGCAAACAGATCAATAGCAGTGAAACAACCGACATCAGCTAACAAAGAAAAGGAGAAAAATCGCAGCTCAGAGAGGTGGGGCTCTGTTTGAATTCAGAGGTGACAGTCACCCCAGCCCAGAAAAGTACCTATCTATCATTCCAACTACAAGCAACATGCTAGGTTGTTGTTGTTTTTAAATCTCTCCAACAAATTGAATATTTGTTGCCAGTTATTTTCTACTCACTAATAGATTAAACTGTAGAATTCAAGAGCTGAAATCCTTTTGGCTGAGCTATGCCATGCAACTTGGATTAAGTCACCTGCCATGGCTGTGCCACAGCTGTTTTGGGGGTAGATAGAAATCTCCTAGTCCCCCACTCCCACATTCCAGGGATTCCCTAGATATCTTCTTCATACTAGACAATCTTTCTGAAGCTTCAAGATGGGGTAGGAAACAATTTAATAGCTGAAAATGTTCCCACAACAGTGGAATCTGGACTGACAGTGGCAATTTTTAAGATAAGTGATTCCTTATCTCCTTCCACATCTCCCAAAGGCTTTCTCAGGATGAAGGATATCATTAGGGATCCCCAGAACCTGTTGTAGAGAATGCCCCTGAAACAGCCATATCACAGCCATGGCTAATGATGTCGTCCAACTTGAAAGGCCTATGTTATGCAACAAGATTTCAGTCAGTACCTTCTAAGTGATGATGCCTTGAACAAAAGCCCATTTGATCCACTGTAGTCACACTCCTTTTATAGCCACATCTTTTTTTCCTGACAGGTTCCTCATTTTATCAACTCCTTTCCATAATAGGAGCAGCTGTGCTTATTAGAATTAGCCAGTGCATATAGCTGCGATTCTAATCTGAGTGATTGTTAATCAGAATATACTCAAATGTGTAGATACCCAGTGTGGTGTAGTTAGCAGAGTAATAGACTAGCGATTCCCGAGTATTGCAGGACGGAATGAGCTCCCGTCTTTGTCCCAGCTCCTGCCAACCTAGCAGTTCGAAAGCAAGAAATTGCAAGTAGATAAATAGGGACCACTTCGGTGGGGAGGTAACAGCATTCCGTGCGCTCTGGTGTCTAGTCATGTCTGCCACATGACCACAGAAACATCTGCAGAAGCAGACAATGCTGGCTCTTCGGCTTAGAAACAGAGATGACCACTGCACCCTAGAGTCAGATATGACTGGCTTTCAAGCAAGGGAAACCTTTACCTTTTATAGCTGCAATTCTAATCTGAGTGATTGTTAATCAGAATACAGTGATAGCTCATACAACGTCCAAACTTGGTTCCACAAGTTTGGACTTTATACGGATTTGGACTTTGTATGTCTCATACAACGTCTAAATCCTTGCCGCGATGCCTCATACAACGTCGTTTTCATAGAGATACATTGTACTGTAACAGCACAGACTTCAGTGCAAAGTCAAGGAAACAGACAGGAAACTGACAGAACTTTAAGAAATCATTGTCTAAAGGCTAAAAACATTACAAAAACTTGTCAAACAACCCTGATTGTCCAAGAACCTGAAGAGTGCTGCAAAAATCCCAGGAATGCTTCTAAAAATTCTGACAAAAAAATTCAAAAAAACCCAAAATTGTGCTCAAAACCACTCCTAAACACTCTTTGCCTCGTGCAAAACCCACAAGAGCAATGCACGCATGTGTCCTGCCTTTTATACTGCCCAGGCACAATGCAACCTGGGAAAACCCCAATGCCTCATACAACGTCACACGACTTTGTATGAGGCAACTTTTTCAAGGAATTAGGCGATGTTGTATGAATCTGATGTTGTATGAAGCGGACTTTGTATGAGGTATTACTGTATACCCAAATGTGTAGATACCCAGTGTGGTGTAGTTAGCAGAGTAATAGACTAGGACTTAGGAAACCTGGGTTCAAATCCCTGCTTATCTATGGAGAGTTACTGGTATGTGCGTGTGTAGAACGTGTAAAACCATTTATTAAATTTTAATTTAATTTAATTTAATAGTCATATTTATATATGCCACCCACTCAGGCAGAACCCGACTCAGGGCGGCATTACAAGTTCTAAAAACACATAAAAACACTTTAAAAGACCCACATCCCACCCACTTTAAAAGACCCATATCCCACCCACCCATCCCACCCACTATAAAAAGAAGAAGAAGAGACCGTTCTTAATTGTTTACATAAGCCAGCAGGCGGGGACCGTGTTCCCATTCGGGCCTCACACCTGCCCTGCCAGCCAGGTCTTCAATCCTTTCCTGAAGGGCAGCAATTCTCTTTGAAGTCTTAGATCTGTTGGCAGGAGGTTCCAGAGGGTTGGTGCGGACACGGAGAAGGCCCTCCTTCGGGTGCTGGATAGATGTGCACCCCTAGCTGATGGCACTATTAGAGAGCCCCTCCGGTCCGCTCTGGTTGGACGGGCAGACACTCTTGGGACGATGCGGTCTCTAAGGTATCCTGGCCCACTGCCATATAGGGCTTTAAAGGTCAAAACCAGCACCTTGAATTGCACCCGGAGACAAACTGGTAACCAGTGCAGCTCCCGAAGTAGCAGTGAGGCATGGGGATATCACCCACATCCCATCACCACCTGGGCTGCCCCATTCTGGACCAGCTGCAGCCTCCGAATGGTCGTCAAGGGCAGCCCCATGTAGAGCGCATTACAATAATCTAGTCGGGAAGTGACCAGAGCATGGGTGACCATAAGCAAGGAGCCCCGGTCCAGGAGCGTGCGCAACTGGCGAATCACCCGAAGTTGGGCAAAAGCCCTCCTGGCCACAGCCGCTACCTGTTCTTCTAGCAGCAGCCGCGAGTCCAGAAGGACCCCCAAGTTGTGCACTGGGTCTGTCTGGGGCAAAACAGCCCCATCCAGTACCAAAGATGGTAACTCCCTGGATAACACGGGGCCCTTTATCCACAGCCACTCTGTCTTGCTGGGATTCAGCCGAAGCCCATTGGCCCCCATCCAGACCCCAATGGTCTCCAGGCATCTGGATAGGATTTCAACAGCATCACTGGGGTCCCCACGGGCCGAGATGTACAACTGAGTGTCATCCGCGTACTGATGGTACCGCACCCCGTGGGAACGAATGATCTCACCCAGTGGATTCATGTAGATGTTAAATAGGAGAGGAGAGAGCACCGAACCCTGAGGCACCCCATACTTGAGAAGCCTAGGGCCTCTCACTCTCTAACCACACCGACTGGGTACGGCCCTCCAGAAAAGAGGAAAACCAGGACAACACGGTGCCCTGGATCCCCAGTCCTTTGAGCCGTTCCAGAAGGATACCGTGGTCAACAGTATCAAAGGCCGCTGAGAGGTCAAGAAGAGCAAGGACGGATGGATAACCCCCGTCCCGCTCCTGCCAGAGATCATCCATCAATGCGACCAATGCCGTCTCCGTACCATACCCGGGCCTGAATCCTGATTGAAAGGGGTCTAGATAATCCGCTTCCTCCAGGACACTCTGCAGCTGGCGCGCCACCGCCTTCTCCAAAACCTTACCCAGAAAGGGCAGGTTGGAAACCGGCCTGTAGTTGTTAAGGACAGCTGGGTCAAGGGATATTTTCTTCAGGAGTGGGCGCACCAAAGCATGTTTTAGCCGTGCAGGAAATACCCCCTCCCGTAATGATGCATTTATTATCGTCCCGACCCAGCCACCTGTCACCACCTTGGAGGCTTTGTATCTTACTTATAATGAATGCCCTATTAGAGTCACTATACGGTAAGTCAGTTCTGACTTAATAATTTACACATTTATTCATAAAGATGCTGAAAATAATTTGAAATTTTAAAATGAGGATTAAAAGCAAAATAGATTTCAACCATTTCTAGGACTAATGCATCTCCACAGATGGATGCTAACTACCCTTCAACCTGCATACTCCCTTCTGGAGAAAACAGCCAGCTCTCAAACTTAAATTTCAAGTTTGAGATTCTCAGATGCCAAAGCTACATGTAGAGATGTGACTCTGGCTTTTGTTTCCCTGTGGTGTACAACCACAAAAGCGACTGTAAAAGCTCATCATTACAATCCAAAGCACTCTCTGTTCAGAGCTCTCAACTCATGTGGGGTCTTTCCTTCCTGGACATTTTTAAAAGCAAGGAGTACTTGTTAACCTCTTCAAATTGGTGAACTGCTACTGAGTAAAAAAGAAGAAGAAGGCTAATGAGGGACTAGCCTACTGAGCCTTACTCACAAAAAAATATCCTAGGTATTTATGGCTGCAACACATGCTAGGTCCCCTTGTTCATCTCCTCTTGCCATCCAAGCAATTATTGTCTTCACCAGATAAACCTGAAAATAATGCTGCAAAGAGTTGTTTAGCACAGAATTTGGCTTGTCAACTTTTCTATTCCCTTCATTTCGGCAAATGGAATTGCTAAGGACAAATAAGTGTTCATCATTCCCCTCCCACTTCATTTCCCCTACAGAGTGGCACCATGAGCTGCAATAAGATGCTTAAAATTTTTATTTTGCATCTGAAGTTTCTCTCTCTCTCTCCCTGAAAGCATGGCAGTGAACATTTTCATAACAGCCTGCCATTTTCTTCTTGTTTATAATGTTTAGCTGAACATCCATGGTTGATCACCACAGAAATGAGATGTCTGAGAAAGGCTGCTGGAGTGACTAGAAGGGATAAAATCAGAAATGAGATTATAAGGGAAAGAATTGGAACAGAACCAAACTTGCACTACATACAGAGACAGCAAATAAAGTGGTTTTCCCATTTGGAGAGAATGTCTTGGAATTCCATACCATACAAGTCATATGTGGAAAGAGGAGAAGGACAGAGACCACAGGGCAGACCCAGAGGAAGGTGGAGAGATAACATCAGAGAAATATTACAAGAACACCAGACAACACTGGTGGAGGCTGCTAAAAGTGCCAGAACAAGAACTTTGCATCTCCCTCGAACCCCAATGGGGTAAAAGAGGAAGCAAAGATGATGATGAACATCTGAGGTCAAGATGAGATGAAGTCTGTTTCAGTCTTATTTTAATTTAAACTGACCTAATTCACACTAATAACACAAGCCAGAGTGCAATGATCATTCTTCAAATGTTGCAGAGCAGTTCTCAGATCAAAAAAATGTATAAGAAAACTGCATGCATTTGAAAAAGCTACTTGTAAAAATACATATATTAGGGGGAAATAGCTTTGGAAAAGGCATATGTAAGGCAAAGGTACTTGCAAAAATATTGTGTGGGGAAATGCATACCTCCCCCAGAGTGGGAAATAAAGGTGTACAAATGTTTCTCTCCTCAAAAGTGCACATGAAATACATACATTTTCATGCTGGCTCTTAAACTATAGGAACTAATACTCAAATGTGCAGTGCATAAATGGGATAAAACAAAGTTTTTCTTGAGAAATAAAAAGAAATTCAGATAATTATAATTAAAACAGATATGTTCATGTCTACCATGAAGATTCCCTGGAAAAGACAATGGGGCTGGAAAGAGTTGAAGGCAAGAGGAGAAGAGGAAGACCTAATATGAGATGGATTGATTCAATAAGCTAAGCCACAAGTTTTAACTTTCAAGACCTGAGCAAAGCTTTCTAGCTAACACTCATATCTCCATTTTTATTATTATTTTTGAAAGATCATTATAGTATAAGTATGTCCTATGCAGGCATTCAACCTGTAGAAATAAGGCTTAAAAGTGACAGGAACAAGTATCCTTTCCTGAGAAGGGCAAAATAATAATTGAATCCCCCATTCCTGTGAATTTAATGTTACAACCCCAAGAGATTCCTCGGTTCCAGTTCTCTGTAATTTCCATAAAATGTCACTAAAGTCCTTTCTCTTTTAGAAGCAAAACATACAAGTAAGGCAAGCACAAAAAGGTCAGACAGATTTTTAAAGAAGATACTAACAGTACATTTAGTGCTTCAGATTCTTAAACACAGGAGGGAAATTAAATAAAGGCTAGACAATTTGCATTTTTCTGTACACAATAAAATGAAAACAAAATCATACACTCTGACAACACATTTTGTATGCAAGCCTTAAACCAAGATATCTAAACATAATACATACCAAGAGTTTTTTACGCATCTACTAGCTTCAGGAAGGAAAACACCCTATCATGATGAGCTTAAAGACGTCAAAACATATGGTACAGTGTTTGCAATTGTTAGTCTCTGTCTGGCCATGTACTCAGTAGTGCTCTCGTTGGGCTGCTGGGCAGAGGGGCAGGGTGAATTCTGTGCTGGGGGAGGGAGGAAGTGCTCCCATTGGGCTGCTGGGCAGAGGGGCAGGGCGAACTCTGTGCTGGGGTGACAGCACGTGTGCCCAAAGAGAGAGCTCTGAGTGCCCTCTCTGGCATGCGTGCCATAAGTTCACCACCACTGTCCTAGGATGATGAAATGAATTGAAAGTGTGTATTTATATTATAGGCCAGTGGTTTGTAGCATTGGTTTAAAAAAAAAAACATAAAGGAAGCACCTATTTCAGTTGTTCTTGAGATATGGGAAAGTAATCAGTTACTTTTAAAATTGTAACTTCTTCTTTCATGTCCCGATCAAACCCTGGATTGCCAAAATGAAGCCACTTTCCTCGCTTTGTCATTGCTCAAACCCAGTCCTCATCGGTGAATGTCTCTGGCAGCAATTGGCACACCAGTAAATGAGCTGGATTCTGTGTCTCTCCACATTCATACAACGTGTTGTTGTCTGCCAGCAGCTCCCACTTGAGCATGTTGGTCTTGCATTTAGGTACTCCATCCCTCAACCTATTCAGGATCTTTCAAGTGACGTAGGGGAGATTGAGATCTTCACCTATATCTTCCTTTAATGATGTTCCTTGCCCAGTGAGCTCCTTCCTTCGTTTTCTAATTTGGTTTTGCTCTTTTGTACCTTGAAGAATGTTTCTTCTTTCCATAAAGCTCTTCCTGGATCTGAGCCAGCAGACTTAAGGCTCATTCCCATTCAGAGGATGTCAAGGGTCATTGTAACTAGAACAGCAGCTAACAATGGGGTTGAACTACAACTTTGACTAGTTCCTTTTAACATTCAATATTTCAAGCTCTTGAAAGGTTTTGATGTATTATGGCTGCATGCAGCCATTAAAATATAGAATCTAATATGTCTCTGCACTCCAAGCATGAAGCCAATAGTTTCTAGTTGGGCACATATTGATCTGAGTCAACTTTATTTAATATTGGAGGTTGATAGCAATTCATATATTCTCTTTCAATGAAACGTACATATCATTTAGTGAGTCTTTGTTTTTATATGGCAGTAATCTTGGCATTTATCTCCATATCATTGCAATATGAAATAAGCAACCAAGGCCAACTAAAAATGGTTTCTTCATAATTCTGCCCATCTGCTTCTTTTAGATGGTAATTTTTGGCATTGAAATAGTGGGAAGCTGAAAACCCTATTTATGATTCCACTTAGCCATACTTTTATGAAACACCTGCTGGTTTGGCTAAACTGCTGCTGGCCCAAATCTGGGCAGAAAGAAAAACATTATATTTAAAAAGTGCTTTGAAGGCTCTTAAAGAGTTGAGTACTAACTACTCAGAAGTCAGCCCTATTGTTTTAAAATGAGGCTTGCATCTAGAGATGTGAGGAAAGGATTGCCTTCCTACTTTTAACACTATTGAATATACATTGTCCCACTAATCTGATAAAGTGCTTAATAAAAAGCTAAATAGAATCATGAGGAATCTGATCATAAGATGATCCCATCCAGCACTGTTTGCACAGAGTAGACCAGCGATGGCGAACCTTTTAGAGACAGAGTGCCCAAACTAACTTTTGCCACAGACTCCACAGGCTACCGTCTGCGCCACACCCTCATGTCACATGTGAGCCACCTGTCTTACCCCAGACAGGGGAGGGAAGAAGTGCTCCTATTGGGCTGCTGGGCAGAGGGGTGGAGTGAACTCTGTGCTGGTGTGATGGTGCACATGCCCACGGAGAGGGCTCTGAGTGCCCCCTCTGGCATGTGTGCCATAGGTTCACCACCACTGGAATAGACAGATTCCTTTGGGAAGGTCACAACCAAGTTATAAATGAATCCGTACCATCCCACTTGTTTTCCCCAGCTGCAACCATTCACAGGCATTGTGTCTCGGGTACTGGAGGTTAGTCATTCTTATTGGTAGCGATTGATAGTTCCAGTGCTGTTAATTTGTCTAATCTGGTTCTCAAGATCTCCAAATTGACAGCTGTCACTGTGTCTGGTGGCAATGAATTCCACAGTTTGCCTATTAGTTATTAGTTATTTTTTTATTTACTAAACTTATATACCACTCACCCAGCAACATCACTACTCTTGCATGGTTTACAAAAATAACCACACCAGAATCTAAAAAAACTAAACGACGAATATAAATCACATATAAATATATCACAGAAAATGCAATAAAATTACTAAAAAGTACAGGGTGGCCCTTAAGTCCCTACCCACACAGCACACAGAGACACTGGATACATAAAATATATGGATGGGTGCACTTACAGGCCACCCTGTCCAATAAAACAGTACATACATGAGCAAGAATATCTAAAACATAAGGTTTTTCTTTAAAAGCTTCTTAAAAACCTGGAGGTAGGGGAATCTATTGTATCTCAAGCAGGATGGCATACCATAATGAAGGAGCCACTGCAGAGAAGGCCCATTTCTTGTCAAAGTCCTACAGACCTCCCTCTGAGTCAACAGTCACAGACATAAGGAAGGCCTGAAAAGATCAGGCATGGTATGCAGAAGAAATTGTGTTACTTTAATCTGTCCTAATTCTGCCATCAGCTTCAGTAGATAACTTAAACTGTCATATAATGACACTGAGAGAAAAGTTTTTTCTACCTACTTTCTCTGCATTGTGAATTCTCTTACATATCTTTCCTATTTCTTCCCTTATGTTTTCCCCTGTTAAAACAGTTAAGCCCAAACATTATAGCTGTTCCTCATATGAGAGTTGCACCAGTCTCTCAAGCATTTTGTTGCTCCATTTTCATCTTCTTCAGGACTGAGCAACTCCCCTGACTTCTTTGGACTATTTGTCCCATGTTAACTAGAATGGTTAACTTTCAGCATGTGTATGGATGTGACCAAAACTTGGAAAACATGTGTTAAAAAACTTAATATACATAAAGAATAAAAGAGCCTTTGAGAATTAGTACCTTTTGAAAAGCATTAAATTATTGTGTTACAATTTGTGGATATTCCTCATTTACAAAACTGGATGCATTCATTTAAAATTAAGTGATTTTCCAGAAGAAATATTCTCCATTAATTATTGAAGCATATGAATGGCAAAGCAAGGAATCAAAAGCAGAAAAATAGAAAAGTATACAGTCTTCCAAATATGAAATAATTATATGAATTATGAATAATAAAAGAATAATAAAAGTAGTTTTCACAAAAAAAGCAATAGTTCTTAATTAAAATTCCACTTCATTTAACTTCAAAAAGTTTATAAGAACCAATCTGAGACACATCTGTTGTTTAAAATACAGGTTGAAAATAATACACAGACAAATATGCAAAATAAATTCAGAAATGTTTCTCTCACCATTTTGACTTATGTGAGACGTGAAACTGCAGAAAGCAGTGAACTCTGCATCACAGTCCACATACCTCATTCATACAAGTGAATAGAGGGCTGCAAATGATTTTTTTAAAGTTAGGCCTTTGATTCCCACAGAGGGGAAATTTGATTTTTCAGGGAAGCAATTCAAGAATGAGTAATTAACAGTGAATGGTCTTTTAGGCTTCCTCCACGTGAATAGGAATTCACTTTTAGAATAATAAGAATTATATATCACAAGGGGAAATCTGGATTTTAGAGATGTTCAGGTGGGACATGGCCAAAAACAATGTTGGAAGCCACTGAGTTAGGCTGTCTTAACATCATGAAATATGTAGTAGAGAAATTTTCATAACTAGTGAGAACTTTTTCTGCTACAGCAGAATGCATAACAATAAATACTCTTTCATATTCCCAGGGGCGTTTCTGGGGGAATAAAATGTTGCTGAAAAATCATCAAAATATTTTTTACAAACTCAGTTCTCACTTGACATTTGGAAGAAACTGTTGAAAAAGTGAAGTCAATTATATTAGAGCAGTGCTAATAACATAATTCCCATATTAAAAAATATGGGTTAACACTGAAAAATAGTAGCACATAATTGAAGTGCATAATACCCTGCCTACTGTATCCTCTTGACCACATAATTAGCAAACTTAGGGTTCGTGTGGCCTTCTAGATGTTCTTGAGTTTCAATTCCCATTAGCTAGCATTGCTCAACATCTTGAAGACATATATTTCCTACACTGATTTTAGAATGTATCAGTTGGAGGAATTTAGGAAGCAGAGTAGAATCCTTTACTGACCGAGTCCTGGTTGACCAAGAAAGTGACAGATAACTTGAGGACAGCTTACTCCAAATTTCATGTGGAGAAACACTAGGGAAGGAGCCTTGTATGAATCTGTGGACATAGTGGGAATATTGTGGGGAGTGTAAGTTACCACTGTCAGGGCAGAATTTATGCCCTGGTTTTTAGCCTCATCCAAGATGGAGATTTCAATCCGTGGGAGACCCTTTCTCACATACCAAAGGGATTGGATTGTGTAAACATGCTGACCTCGTGGGTTGGAAGATATGGAGCCTAATGTGTATGGACATGCTATGCTGTATGGTCATTGGCTGGATTCCTTTGGGGGGATGGCAAGGAGGTGGACCCTGAGGGAGGAGTTAAACCCAGAAGGTGGGGGCCAAGAGGCTATCTTTGACCTGAAGCTTGGAGCTAAGGGGGAACAGCAATCATGTAGATGCTTAAGCTAGAAGAGGGCGGTGGCGCTGGGCTTACCCCAAAAAGCAACTTTCTTTCTTTTGATATGATTTCTGAACTTTCTGTCACTTACTCTGATTACAATATACTTTTAAAAGGCCCGAGATGACTGGAGTGTTTACTTGGCTCAGCGCTACCTTATCTACACTAATTGATTTCCTATGAGCTACCATGCTCACCACCTAGATCCAGATCAGGAGTGAGAAGGCAATCTTTAAAAAGCCTGGACTGTTTAGCCAGAAGAGCAGTATCAGGCGGGATCCCAATATGAGGAGGTTGAGGTACTACTTGTGAGTAAGAGGATCCTGACAACCACACCTTAAAATTAATATTGTAGAGCTGGAAAAGGTAAGGAAAAGGGAACAAAAACTAACAAGAAGCTTGTGAAAATCTCTTTGGTGAAAAGTTTGCAACATTTGGATATTATTTAAAGCTGAAAAAATAATAAGGGGAAATGTGATAGAAGTGTATAAAAATAAACATCATATGGAAGAAGTTGATAGCAGGGTTTTCTGTCTTTCGTGTAATACATGAACTTGAGGTCACCTAAAGAAGTGAGTTAGTGAGAATTTCATGACAGATATATTCATCATAGCTGTCAAGTATCCTGCATTGCCCAGGAAAACCCCGTAATTTAGCCCCTCTTCCTCCCGTCACATATTTTTTTATAATTTCCCGTATTTTAAAAAAAAATCCAGGGGGCATATAAATCTCCTGTATATTATTGTATTATTATTATTATTATTATATCACTATTTATGAGGTATACTTGAAGCCGATTGGCTCATTGTCTCTTCTATCTCCTGGGAAAGAGGGTGTTAAAGGGAAGAGACAATGAGCCAACTGGCTTCAAGTATATTTGAATACAACATAAAGAGGATATTTCAATGGCCCTGCCTTAAACACAGAGTTTTCAAAAAATGAAATTGAGGTACACAAGGCTAAGACAGTAGATAATTAAGTAATTAAAGTGTAAAAAACAGTTCCATGAAAAATCACCATAATATGAAATGCTGTCACAGCAGAGGATGTGGAAAGAGATTTAAAATAGAATTATTACAGTAAGACTGGCCTGTGGGGGCTGGCCTGTTCCCTTATTCCCCACAAGGGACAGCAGTGGTGCTAAGGGTAGTGGGGGAGTGCCTAGGAGGTGGTTCTTCTTCCACCAGGGGGAGCCCTGGCTCTAGTGGTTCCTCCTCTTCTAGGCTCTTGGATGTGCCTGGATTTTGGGGAGGCTCTGTTGGGTGGGGGCATTGCCTGGTGGGGAGAGGGGCATGGCCCAAAATTTCCCTTATTTTCATGTCCAAAATGTGACAGGTATGATATTTATGCATCACAGAGCTAAATTGTGGCATCACCTATCTACCATAAGATAAAGTGGTAACAAACCTGAATGGTTTTCAAAGGTGGCTGGACAAATTCATGTACAATGAAACTATTGCTGGCTGGCAGCTGTTTGAGTAGTATGCCACCCCCAGTTATCTGAAGCTGCATGACTCTGAATACTAGTTGTAGGGTTTTGGTCCTGCTTTTTTGGCTTTATGTCGGCATCTGGGAGGTTTCCGTGCGATAGAATGCTAAATTAGAAAATAATTTGGTCTGATCAAGCATGAATCTTCCTATGTTCTTACATTCCACTTGAGATTGTACTGTAATGTTAAAAATTGACAAAATATACTATAATCACTGGTGCATTCAATGCACACAAAGGCAGAGAAATGTAGAAAATACTGTATCTACTGAAGCAGAGAGAGGCAATAGGCAGGTAGATTACATGTATTCAGTAGTATCATATTTTTCCTTCTTAAAAGAAAAATCCTCCTCCTAGATTCTCCAGGTAGTACACTATGTTTGTTTCATTTTGTTTTAAAGGGTTTTTTTTCCCTGGCTACATCTAATTGGACTTCTGACCACTCCCCATTTTAGCAGGAAGGGATGGTTGTCCCCTGTCCCACCATAGCTGTCCACCCTTGCTATACAGAAACACATATTATTTATGAGTATACACGGACTTTAATTCTTTGGAGTTTGCATAACTCATATTTCATCTTTGAAGTGCTATTCAATTCACTGTTTTCTCTGCTTTGTTTTGAAACATTTATAGCTGCCCTGATTCTTCAAGATGAGGTGGGTTAAAATTCCAAATGAATACATTTCAAGGAGAGAATGACACTAATATCACGCCCTCTAGTCACAAATTCCACAAGAGAGTCAGGCATGTGCTGAATGGAAATATATTCATGAAGAATTGTGGTAATAAATGTGCTCATAGACTTTTGTCAGCATGCATGTAAGCATGAGCATATATGCACATATACACACTTGTAGGACACATGTATGAATGAAAGCATGCATTGTATTGAGATGAAAAAAGTAGCATTTGCAGTCACAAGTGTGCACAAACACACTCAACATTAATTCATCTGTATAAGCATGATGGTATGAATCCATAGAATATTTGTGCTGGCACACGAGAGTACCCTTAGTAACCTATAAAACTGCATTTATATGGGTTCTGACTGAGAGCTATGAGAATCTGTCAGTTCCTCTTTCTCTTTCATTTAATTTTCCCCAAACATGAAATCCTGAATATGAAGAAATATGATAATGTTGTAATTTAAAAACAAACTGAAATGAAATTCTTGCTTATTTACCATAGCCACGTTCAGTAAATTAAGTTATTCTAGTGGGGAGAGGAACATGTTGTGACTTCCTGCTGTTTGAGGGAGGAAAAAGAGAGAGAGAGAGAGAAGACAGGATGAAAAAGGGAGAGAGAGAGTTGGAAACTTTAACTCAGCATTGACGTTATTGAATACACAGGAATTGAAAGCAAGAATTCTAATAGCTAAGCCTTCAGTGTCCCGACCCTGGCTGCACAAATGAGGCAGCTTCAGCTTCTCCTACATTTGCATTTTAATGGAAGTTCTTTCCTATCCACATGCAAAGAAACTGGAGAATTTTGGTAAATTCTTTTAAATATTGTATTAGATTCAAATCCTGCAACATTCCAAGTCAAAACATAAATCTGTAATATTCTTTATTTTTCTGATTTATGTTGCCGCTCAACTCCAAAGACTCTGGGTGGCTCACAGAAAATAAAACCAATCATATTTTAAAAACCAGTAAAAACCCCATTAAAACTGCCACCAAAAATTACTCCAACCCCTACAGATTAAAAGAGATTAAAAGAGGGAGAGAGTGTTCTTACTAAATCAGACAGCTGGCAGGGGTCACCACATCCCCAGTGCCCCACACCTGCTTTGCCAGTCAGGTTTATAGACCTTTCCTGAAGGACAGCAACTCCATCTGGAGATGCAGGTCAATTGGCAGGTGGTTCCACAGTGCCGGAGCAGACACTGAGAAGGCCCTCCTTCTGGTGCTAGAGAGACGAGCCTCCCTAGCAGATGGCACAATGAGAGAGCCTCTCTGGTCTGCTCTGGTGGGATGGACAGATGTTCACAGGGTGATGCCGTCTCTTAAGTATCCTGGCCCACTACCATGTAGGGCTTTAAAGGTCATTACCAGCACCTTGAATTGCACCTGGAGGCATACCAGTAACCATTGCAGCTCCCGAAGCAGTGGCGAGGCACAGGCATACTGCCCGCACCCTATCACATTGCAATAGTCAAGTCTGGAGGTGACCAGAGTGTGCATGACCATGATCAAGGAGTCCCGATCTAGGAGTGGGCATAACTGCCGTATAATACGAAGTTGTGCGAAAGCCCTCCTGGCCATGACTGCCACCTGCTCATCGAGCAGGAGTCGCACGTCCAGGAGGACCCCCAGATTATGCACCAGGTCTTGTTGGGGCAAAATAGTCCCATCCAGCTCCAAAGATGGTAGCTCCCGGGATAACATGACCCATAGCCTATCAGTCTTGCCAGGATTCAGTTGTAGCCCATTGTCCCCCATCCAGACTCCATGGTTGAAGGTAAGATCCATTTTGAGGTCAACTATTATGGTGGCTCAAGTGGTTAAGACACTGAACTTGACAACTGGAAGACTGGCAGGTCAGCAGTTTAAGACCTGAGTACTGCATGATGGAATGAGCTCCTGTCTGTCCCAGGTCCTGCCAAACTAGCAATTCAGAAGCAAGAAATTGCAAGTTTACCTTCTGTGTGAAGGTAAACAGTGTTCCATGCCTGCCTGCCACATGTCCGTGGAAACATCTGCAGATGCAGACAGCGCTGGCTCTTTGGCTGTACACAGAGATGAGCACTGAACCCTAGAATCAGATACTACTGGCTTTTGAGCAAGGGTGACCTTACTGTCTTTAGCTTACTGTCTTTTGGGGTTAAGGCTCAGTTTAAAGATAGTAATGCTGGTGAAAGCTGAATTGAGAAGGAAAAGAGGAAGATGAAAAAGAAAATGCATTGATTTGATGAAGGAACCCACAACATTGTTTGCAGGATCTGAGCAAGGCTGTTAATGAAAGAAATTGTTGGAGATCACTCGTTCATAAATTCACCATGGTTCAGAGGTGACTGGACAGCATGTAACAACAAGAACTAATCAGTTATTTTTAATTAGTTGCTTCCAGCCAAGGTTCTGGCTCTTTGATGTTTGTCTAAGACAAATGAGCTCATATCCAAACACTAAGAGGAAGCTGGGACATACTGTAAGTCCTTGTGTGTTTTGATCTTATGTATTAGAAAAAGAAGCAACTTTTTAATTTAATTTAGTTTTACTTTGACAAGATGTTTTGTCAATTTTGTGAGAATACCTTTTTGTGCAAATGGCAACCTTTCATGGTTAAACTAAAATAGCAGTTTCCTTATTTTTTTAAAAAATGGGAACACTGAATGAGTACTTTGCATCTTTAGGAATAGTTCTTCTATTCTTGCATTGTATGTGTTTTGCTTCATAAAATAAGAGGGCACAAGTTTTTTGTAGAGATAGTTGCTCAAACTGCAGAAACCTTGATGGAAAACAGTACAGTAAAAACTCGGATAACACTAAAACCTGGTTCCACAAGTCTTAGTGTTATCTGATTTTTAACATAGTCCGATGTATGCATCGGATAATGTTAAAATCCTATGGGATGCATCAGATAATGTTAAAACTCCATAGAGATACATTGTAACCGGCACAGGCTTTAGCGAACGTTATCCAATGCATTCCATAGGATTTTAACATTATGCGATGAAATTTTTCCCCCAGATTGCTTAACATTATGCAGTTTTAGCGTTATCTGGTGTAAACATCATCCAAGGTATTACTGTACTTGTTGTTTAGCTTGGGGCAATTCACAGGTGACCTGTTTTCTGAGCAATAAAAGAAAACTTAGATGCTTCATAGGGCAATGCCAGTGTGGGATGGCAAAACCGCTTTGTTGATCCACCTCTCAGCAGTTTGCATTTGGACCTAAAAGAATTAGGCAGAGTGTTAGTGCAGGGAGAGCAAGTTGTAAGCAAGTCCAGTTTATGACATTGAACATCAATCATTCTTTTTCATGGGGAACTTTAGTCTTGGCGTCCCATATCCTGGCTTGATGTGACAGAAGATAGGATTAAGTCTGGTTTTAAAGAGGAACAATTAAAAAACACTGTAGAAAGAGGCAATACTAAGGTAACTTGAGACCACAGTGAAGCTTTATTTGCAAAAGGAGCAACCCAAAGACTAAAAAAGGGACAGGAACATCGCCTTCCAAAATTACAGATGTCTGTAATCCACCAGTCATTTGCAATATACATTGCACACAGAGAAGGGTTGGCCATTGGAATGCCATATTTCCCTCTCACAAAAATGGGACAGGAGTGGCCCTTGCTCAAAAGCCAGTCATATCTGACTCTAGGGTTCAGTGCTCATCTCTATTTCAAAGCTGAAGAGCCAGCACTCCTGTCAACTCTTTGCCTCGCCACGCTCATGTTGCTGGAAGGCACTTCCCCCTAGCTTTAGTCCGGGGAAAGGGGGGAAAGAAAGCCTGCTGGCTGGGGAAAGAGGCTCCTCCACCCCCGAACTCTGGGAGAGAGGCGGGAGAGAAAGAAAGAGTTGATAGGAGGGGGGAAGGAAAAAAATCCTCTCGAATGCCTAGAGTTGGCACCTCCCTTGCTGTGTTCATGCGTCAGGCATGACTAGATTTCAGATCATATGGAACACTGTTTACCTCTCCCCCCCCCCCCCACTTGCAGTTTCTTGCTTCCGAACTTGCAGTTTCTTGCTTCCGAACTGCTAGGTTGGCAGGAGCTTGGGAAAAGACGACCGGAGCGGAGCGGGGGGGATAAAGGGCTGTGGGCCGCCGGGCCAGGCCAAAGACCACTGCTGCCCTAGGACCATTGCTGCAGCTGTCCGGGGGGTGGTGTTTCTCTTTCTTCCTTTTCCTTCCACTTCCGGAAGAGACTGGCCGGCTAGGAGCATTAGGACTTGTGCTCGCCTTCGCACCCCACCCCACCCGTCTGGAAAGGACTTGGAAGGGACTGTGTTGGGGTATATTTTTATATTTTATTTTCTGTGATGATTTGTACTTGGGCATTTTATATCTTGTATACTTTTGAGCTGCTATTGATGTTTATATATAATTTTATAATTGTCATTTTTTTTATACTGTGGGAATTTAGATTTTGTATGTTGCTTTTGTATTCTAGATATTATATTTTGCATTATGTAAACCACTTTGAGTTCTCTTAGGGGAAGAAAAGTGGTATAGAAATCTAAATCTAAATAATAATAATAATAATAATAATAATAATAATAATAATAATAATAATAATAATAATAATAATAATAATAATAATAATAATAATAATAATCTGCTGCTCACAGACGCGAGACTCCACCTGCTGGCAATTCAATAGAATTGCCGCTCTAAGGTTAAAAAAATTCTTTCTTTTGAAACCAAGCTTGGTTTCAAAAGTGGGACATATCAATGTTTTTATTGCGGTCGGGTGGGGCAGTTTCAAACCGTGAAGTTCCCGGGTTTCCAGTACGTATAGCAACTGCAGTTGGCCACCATCTTGAGTGATAGTTTTTCAGTGGTGCTTGAAACAGATGTCTGGAACAGGAGTCTCATAGACAGGAATTCAGCATAGATAGGCACTATCATTGCAGATGTGGGCATGAGTGCTCTCCAAATCCTTGCCAGCAGGTTTTTTTACAGGGTCAGGGTCAGGCTGTTGGAGAGACATTTGCCAAAACTGCTCATCATCTGCATTTCTATCTTAATTTTGGCCAGCTGACAGCAATGGCTACTAGCCAGTTGCACCAGTTCCAGACAGCTTCCTTTTTTCCTTTCAGGAAGGGGACATAAGCAAGGGCTCCTGACCCATGCTTTTAGAATGTAAATAGCCCATTCTGTCTCATAGGATGGGCTGGTGGCAGCAGTTCCAACATGTCCCTGGAACTGAAAATGATAAAACATTCTCTGGCTCATATTTGTCAGCAAGTACTCACCCTGCTTGCCCCTGCAATTCTCAGTGTCACAATCTGGATTCTTCTGATTTTCCTTAAGTATTCTCACGGTCACATAACAGCATCTTGGACAGCCTCCTTCTCCTCTGCACTCCAAAGGCAGCAGCGGCAGCAGCATTATTCCCCATAAGGAATTTGAGCTCATGCTCCATGCACACAAACTCTGGAGCAGACTGAATGATTAATGGGATGTGTCACAAGCTGCCTAGACATGCTCTGGTGGGGCCATCCAACTCCTTACTCATGCTGATTAGGTATTATGCACTGAGAGGCACTTGAAAACCAAACTGGGGAAATTGTTCTTATTTTATTTTATTGTGTTAAGGATTGCCCTGCAGACGAGGCTGTGCCAGGTTTGCCAGTCAAGTCAGGCGGGAGTCTTTGTAAGCCTTGCACTCCCCTCTCTGGCTTTTAGATAGGTTAGAAGGTAGTTCATGAGCTATTTGTTAAGGGGCTGAATGGGGTCTTGTTCAGTCTGGTGCTCTGTGATCAAGTGTGTATTACTTGAACCTTTTATGACTTAGTGAACACAGTGCATTTTCTGAAGCTGAACCAGTGCACAAGCTTTCTTTTTACTGGAATGGTAACATCCAGCACAAGTATGACTGGGAAAATTAATTATTTTCTTTATTTGTGCCAGATGCACCACCAGCATATAATAACATACAAGGCTAAAATTAACATACAGTAGAACCCCATATATTGATCACCCCATACAGCTATGAAATCGCATAGCGGTGAGGCTTGGAGGGGGGAAAGCCATTCTGCATAACGATCGTTCCTATGAAAAAAAACCATACAATGATTTTCCAATGGGAAAACCGCATAGCACCAAACATTGTTGTATGGTTTTCCCATAGGGAAAATTGTTGTATGGATTTTCCCATAGGGAAGATCGTACAATGACGAAAACCACATAGCGATCAGCTCCGTGGAACGGATTAAAATCACTATACGGGATTCTACTATCTAAAACAAATAGGCATTAAAAGGGCTAGATGACATCCGCCCAATATCAGGCCACATCACATTTTCTCTTGCCAACATAAGGTCCTCAGTGCAAGTTGAAGGGCATCGTGTGCATTGTATCATATGGATGATTGTTTGTTCTTCTCCGCATTCACACAGGCTGTTATTTACAGGGAAACCCCGCTTTCTTAGATTAGCCCTTCATCTATCTACCCTAGCACACTGTTTAAAACAGGGGTTCTAAACCTAGGGCCCATGATGCCATTCCATCTGACCCATTGCTACCTCTGCTGCACCTGGAAGTGAAAATGAATGTATTTATGTCATAAAAAGCACTCACACATTCATAAACGTACCCACAACTATCATAAATGTGGAAGTGGGTGCATTTATGACAACTGTAAATGTGCCTGCTTCCTCTTCCAGGGGTATGATCCAGCCTGCTCAGCTGTCCGGGGGCGTGGTCAGGCCCATGGTGTAAAATGGTTGGCCACCCCTGGTTTAAAGTTTTCCAGTCAGGCCAATTGTGTGGTTCTGCCCAGTTATCTGGTAGCTCCTTGCTTGCCTTCCAAAGTTCTAGGGCAGTCTGTGGGAGCTGGTTGTTTGGAGGGGGGGATTTATGAGGAAACTGTGCCTTGATTTCAGTCTCTGCTTTGGTGGTTGGTGATCAAATAGCAGGTGTGTTTCCGAGGATCTTGCTTTGAGCCACTTTTTCTGAGCAGCATTTTCTCTGCAAAATTTTGGTGGAGAGATGCCAGCTAAGTAATCCACTTTTTTATTGGGGTTGTTTTTTTGGCATCATGTGACCAATTTCGCTGTTTCATTTAGGGCCACATCCACCTGCTTTGCATGCTTTGATCTGTACCACACTGGACTAGCATACTCTCCTAGAGAGTAATGTAAAGCTAGCACAGAAGTTCTTAATGTGTGTTTTTGGGCACCCCAACTTGTGCCTGTTATTTTTCTCAAAATTAATGTTCTGGCAGATAGTCCAAGGATTAATTAATACTAAACTGTCATTTTAAACAAGTATTCATCCTGGTGACCAGGTTTCTTTTTACTACCATGCCATTCATTTTGTTCAGTAGAGTTTTGGTGTGTGAAATGTTCTCATGGAGCAGCAGTGACAAAACAGGCTACTTGATGGAAACTGCTCATGTGTGAACTTTGTAGAATCATGGAATAATTGAGTTGGAAGGGATCTATGAAGCCACATTTTAAGAATACCATGCCATTGACATTAAATTAGCTGGTCAGTCTTGAGTATGCTTTGCTTTTAGATGTCATCAGGTATTTATTTTGTTTTTGTTATTATGTTGTTGTTTATTGCTTGTACACTGCCCAAAGTAGGTAATATTCCAGATGGGCAGTATAAAAATGTAATAAACAAACAAAGAAACAATCCCCCTGCTCAATGAAGGAATCCAAATCAAAGCAGACCTGATAGATGGGTTTCCAGATTTTTCTTGAAGGACTCCAGCATTGAAGCACTCACCATTTCCTGAGGTACAGTAATTGGTTCCAGTCTCATACTGATTTAATGGTTAAAATGTGTTTCCTGATATTGAGCCTACAGTCAGGTCCAGAAATAATGGAATAAGGTTAATTTTTTTGGCATGTAGCCTCTGCACCCCACCACAGTGAAGATGTAAGGCAGGGGTTCCCAACCCCTGGCCTGTGGGTCTAATCTGGCCTACACATATCATTAATCCGGCTCATGGTGGCCACCTGGGCACCTCTAGACCTGCCCCCCACCACTGGAAGTTATGATATGTCACTTACTTTGGTAGCGGCGGGATTCATGTGGTTTTTGCCCCTTCGTGCACAGCCTCTGCAGCTTCCCAGTGTGGCGGGGGGTTTATCGGAGCATGTTTGCTCCTGTTTGGTAAATTTTCCAATACTCCTCCTTTGAGTTTTGGCAGCTAGAGCAGGACAGTGAGTGACATCCGGTGCTAGGCAGAGCTTACGTCAGCGTCTGGGATCCCAGTGTGGAACCAGGAAGTAGCTCACCATTCCACTCTATCTGCTAAAGTGCAGTGGAGGAGCATTGGAAAATTACCAAACTGGAGTGAATTTGCTCCAAAAAGCCTCCCACCGCCCTTGGAAGCAGTGGAGGCTATGCATGAAGCAGCACAATTCCTGCCACTGCCAATGATGATGAAAATGTAAGTTGTGGCCTCAGCCATGCCTACAGCCCTCACAGCTGAGCGTGGTGGCAGGAACTGGCCACTGGCAGGAAAACGTTGAGAACCACTGATGTAAGGAAACACTCAAGATGTGAGTGAACTCAGGTCTGTCAGGTTTAATGCAAGGCACTTGACAAATGTGGAGCATTAACCATTCAGGAAGTCCATCCACTGGCAGACACACAAACCCATTTTTAGTGGCTCATAAGAAATGGAACAAACTAACAGTACAAGCAGAAGCCATGCCACTCCATTTTGTGCTGTCTGCATATTTTAAAAGTATTCATTGCACTTCCTAATCCAAGTCATAAATCAAAATGTTGAAGAGCACCAGTTTGGTTAAACAATTTAATGAAGCAAAGATGGGAAACATAGGGATTTTCTTCAACCTACAAATACTAGAAGAACCCAGCCAACATGGGCACTGGCATTGTGGCAGTTGGGACGTTGTGTGAGTTGTAGCCCAGAAAAGAAACTTCCCATATTTGAGGTGGAGATGGGGAGGAACTCACTTTGACTACTCCTCTCATCGTATCCACAATGACTGTTGCCTTATTAAGATGCATATCTTAAGCTAAGAAAGCTAAAATAAAATGTAATTAAACAAAATAGAACTGGAAATATGGATGTTATATTGGTGATTTTACAGTCTTATTGTAGTGCATCTCTATCTGGGTAGCTTCCACCTGTCGGTAGGCTCTGCTCCCCCTCTGCTAGAGGTTTGGCCAGCTGTGGCATAGGCAGAGTCCCCAGATTTGGGCTAGTGGGCAGAAAGGGTGGCTTCTTCAAGGATTGACAGAGGAAGGCTTGGTCCAGATATTTCCGGTTCATAGCTACGTACAGAAATGGCGATCCGGGAAAAACCACGCAGGGGAAATTGAGTTGCAAAGACCCCTGGGATGGAACACCACTTTCCCATATGAAAAACACCCTTATCTTGTTTGTGGGGAACTTTTAACCTTGGCAGTGTGAAAATTGTGTGGGAGTAACTCTGTTACCTCTGCAGCAACTCGCTGTCTCCAGAATGCCGGGCGAAGTTTCTTCTCCTGGGCAACAGACTCCTCGAAGTTAATACAAAATTGATACATTTCTCCTTCCACAAATAAGGCCTAATTGTTAAAGTCCCCCTTCCCCAATTAGCTCCGTTGACAGCAGGAGCAAAAAGGAGTAAGCTTGACAAACCGATTCCTTTTATGGTTTTTATTGGAAAAATATCAAAGTCCAATAAATGCAGAATATAGAAAAAAAATCACTAACTAAGCTAACCTAAGAATAAAGCAGAAACATTTTTAAAATGAAAGAAACAAAATAAAAAGCTATAAGCTACCACTTGCCTAGAATAAGTTGCAGCGGTCTTTGCTGCCCTATGCAAGATGGTACAGATTGGGACCCATCAAGATGACAAGCGATACGGGTCCTCGTAGCATTGGAGAACGGACTCCACAGACTCCTAGCTTAAGAAATTGGGTTGGTCTTTATACCTTTTTCTATGAGAACGTGTCCCAGAAATGTCTTAATTGACCACTCAAAGTGACAGTTTTGTACTTAGTTCAAAGATACCAGGTGGATGGCTATCAGTTTTCTCATCACACTACTGAGATTGAACCATCTTCTGGTACTGTTCCCAGAGCTTGGGAAAATTACAAGAGGTGCTTTCCCAGTTACTGGTTAAAATGGTGGAGCGTGCTTTTTAAAATGGCTTCAGTTATGCTAAGTGGAATAAACGATAGAGAGGAAATAAAAACAGCGCTAGCATTTCTAGGTAAAATCCTATTAAACTAACATAAAATGACATCATCCCACAGGGAATCTCGACAATCTCATCCATAGTTTGTTATCCAAATGGATTGCCTCGGTTTTGTACAAAACTTGGGCAAGTTGCCCTTTGGATTATAGGATCCAGTATCCCCAGAAGACATGATTTCTGGGGGATGTTGGAAGTTGTTTCACATCAGTCTTTTCTTACTAGGAACAAAATATCACAAGTAGAGGCTTTCCCTCTGATGCTTTGCTAGGGGAAGATAGATTCAGAAAGAATGCATCCCACTCTCAGCAGTTAGCTGTGAATCTTGGTTAAGAACTGTCTGTGTTTAAATAAAACATCTTCTCTGAGATTAGCTTAGGCCCTCTTCACTTGCTTTAGTTAAGTGAAATCCAATGAAAGAGGAATCCAGCTGAGAGTTCATTGCCCAGCAGCAGGTGCACTCAGGAGAGCTAATGCTTCACATTAGTATACAATCTAGGGCAGGGGTGCCCAAACTACAGCGCATGGGCGGGAATTTTGCGGGCCTTGGTTAAAGCAGAGAAAATGGCAGCCTAAAATCTATCTCATTCTGTTGTGAAATAGATTGCAAGGCATATTTTACTTCCGCTTCTGGTGAGAGGAACCAAGTGATTGGCCCATTGAACCACATGACCCGCCCGTGGCCCAAAAAGTTTGGGCACCCCTGATCTAGGGAGGTCTATTTCAGCTAGGAGAATAAGCTGTGCTTACTTTCATCCTGGGACCTCTGTCTCTTTTTATCCAGCAAAGATACTGAGATGAATCATCATCAAGCTCATTTACACATAAACAAAGAAATTTGTGCTTTCCCCTTTCCCTGCCTTTGGTTCTCCTGTTTCCATCAGAGACAAGCAATGTAGCCCAATCAACTGTCAGAATGAGCAGTGAGAATAGATGCTGACTAATCAAGAAAATGGAATGATTTTTCAAATCTAAGTGGTAGCAAATCAATAACCCTTCAAGTATACACCCACCAGAATCTACATTTAGCAGGAAGTCAGCAGTTTATGAGTGTAGTTGCCCAATGTTCTTTTAGCAAAGCATCATTGTTCATTAAAGGAGATGCTGAAGGTCAGATGCAAAGAGTGTCATGGCTTGGTCAGGTGGATTCTTCTCCTGAAGAAAAAGCCAGAGCCCCTCAGAACCTGACACTGGTGCCAAATCTGTAAGATGTTGGACTCTCAGAAATTTAGGAGACCAAACCTCCAAATGGCAGCATCTCTTTGCCTGATCCTGGACCCATGTGTGGGGCAGGCACAGGCCTCGATAAAAGCTTCAATTTGAAGAGGTAAGGAAAGTTTCCTTGGAAGAAAAGGCTTCCACAGAAGTAGGAAGTTTCCTTATGGAACAACCTTTTCCTCCTAGGGAAACCAGCAGCCTAATGCAAGCGTGGCGCCAAAATGGCCGCCGCGCTCTTTGCGGGCCCCCCCACCGGACTTGGACATCTGGGTAGTTAGGGGGCGTGGCCAGCACCCTTTAAAAGGGGTGGCCACGAGGCAGCCGAGCTGCCATTTTGCGAAAGCGACGGAGAGGAGAAGTTTTTCTCCGTCGCTCTTCATTTCTAAGGGAAGCCTTTTCGGGGCTGCAGCCCCTTAGCGGGATCTGGGCTGCTTAATTTTCGGCTTCCCAGCCAGTGACAGGAGGCAGCGTTGGCTGATCCCTGGAAAGGGATCGCTCTTCGTTGTGCCTCCTAAAGAGAAGGCTCAGGGGGCGGCAGTCGGGTCGGAGGACCGCGGCTGCACCCCCTCAACAGGACCTCTTACCGGAGGTTTCCCCCACGGCCCTACAGTGTCAGGCTGGCCCTACGGGGGCTTCGGCTCCCGGCCCGCAACTGCCGGCCATGGGTTTTGAGCTGGGGGGAAGGCCTGGTGCGGTTGCACAGCAGGGCTTACCCCGGCCCCTTAGGGGCCGGAGTTTTTGGGCATGGCCCTTTTTTTGGGGGGCCTGGCTCACAAGTAGGGGCCCCTGGACCATTGCCCGGTGGGCCATCCGGCCAACCTGGCACCTCTTATGTAGGGGGATCGGCGGCGGCGGTGCTTTACTGGCCCGCGTAGCGGCCCTAGAGGCATCCCTAGGGATCGGCCCTTCAGAGGATCTGGCCCACGGCTGCCGGCCACGGGCCGGAACGATTGGGGGGAGGGCCTGGCGCTGGATCACAGCACGTTTTACCAATTAGGGGCCGGAGTTTTGGGCATGGCCATATTCTGGCCCGGGCTCTCAAATTCGGGCCCCTGGCCCAATACATTGTGGGCCATCCGGCCCACCTGGCCCACCTTTGTGTCTGCCGGCTACTTCGACTGCTGCCACTATGCAACAGGCGGCCAGCTGGGTCGAGCTTCTCGTGACAGTCCGGCCTGTGCCCGCCGCTGTCTCGCAGCTCCCCGTTTGTCTGGAACTGCGGCTGGAGTGCGTTGGAGGTCGCCCCAGAGCTCGATTTAGGTCGCGAGCTCCGACGCCCACCGTGGGCCGGAACCCCCAGTGGGGGCGGCTCACGGGGGTGCAACTTGTAAGTATTAGGTTCAAGTTGAATGCACACACGTCACAGTCCGTTCCCACCAGTGGGGGTTCAGTGCTATTTGCATCGCCAATTTGAGACTGGGGGGCTTCACTCGCCATCCTAGCCCGGTGCCCCTTGCTTGCATTCTGGCACGACGTTGGGGGTGGGGGTTTACGCTCCCAGGGTGGTACGTGGCGTCACAGGGGCTGTTCAGGTCCCACTGTGTATGTCCGGTGTACATCATGTACCGGCAATGGCATTGCCGACGACTGGTTATTCATGCCCCCCCCCCCGTGATTATCTGCCCCAGCTCATGAGGGAAAAGATTTGGTGGGGGGGGGGAGTACGTGGATATATTCTCCCTATGAACTGAGACCCCAATAAGGATAGGAGGTGCGGACAGGAGGACAGAGGCATTGTGTGGTCCCACCGTAGTAAGCCACCATGCACTGGGGTGTCCACCTCTGGAACAGTGTTGAGCATCGCAGGGGCTGTCTGGATCCTGCTGCGTAGGCACCTTTATACAGAACGTGCCGTCAAGGGCTTGGCCGATGGACGACTATTACTGGCCCCGGTTGATTATTGGCCGCAGGCCATGAGGGGCAAGGGCTGGAGGGGGACATGTGGATATTCTCCCTATTGAACTGCGAGCCCACTGGGTGGAGAGAGAAGGACAGGACGGCTGAGACAAAGAGATGTCCCATAGTCGTTAGCCACCATGCACCTTGGGGCCAACTGGTTGTTGGCATACCTTGTACGTATTGTGGTACGCCGCAGAGCTTGACCTGTTTGGGCCATCCTGAGGTCGAGCAGATGGGCCCATGACAGTTGGCTCATGGTGAGGAATGTGGACGAGGGTGGCTCTATATCCCGAGGGGAGTTGGGATGAGTCCTGTCAGCAAGGGTGCTCGTGTACATCATTCCCACGGAACCGGTGCCGGGTGATGGGTACCATGGTGGGCATGCTGAGCAGCGGGCTGTTTAGACACTGGCTCCTTTTTGTGCCGGCCCTCTCGCCGTTCCGGGATGCCCTTCCTGGTAACCTGGTCCAGTCAGGTACTCGTAGTTACCTTGGCTACTATGGGTGGTGCGCTCACGCAATTCTGGTGCTGTTTTGGCACAATGTGCTATGCACTCGGCTTCCAGCTTTTGCCAGTGCACTTCATGGTTTAGGCCTATCGGGTTTTTAGGTTTCAAGGGGAATTTTAATTAGATAATGCCAACCCCCTTTATGATTGCGTTAATTCAGGTTCAGCACCCGACCGATGTGGGACTTTCATTCAGTGGGCATTCGCTCACAGGTCGGGGCCTCGGTCTCCAGCCCATTACCTCGACGACTTTGGGTCTGGGGTTGAACGGGGCTTGGACACGTGTACGCGTCTCCTCATCACGATTCAGACACTCAGGTGGGAACTGGGTGTCCCCTTGGCGCCTGAATAGACCGGGGTCCCATCTTCTGGCATCACATTTACGCCTCGAAGCTGTCGCGCGGGCATCCGGGTTGGCCATTGATACGGTGGCTTGGATGTCCATAGCGATTTTGGCACTGATTGCCAAACACGGAGTATGCCCTTGGGAATTGTAGTTCATTCATTGCCCCCTTAATTTGTTTGCTCTGGCTCAAATTACTCCTGGGTTTAGAGGGGTCTCTTTTGGGAGATCAGACCTAGTGGTCTGCCCTAGATGCCAGTACGGCCGGATACCTCCGGCTCCCGGACATTTGGGGTTTACTCCGAGGGTGGGTGCACTGATCGTCCCGTGATCTTACCTTCCTTGCATTTTCCCATTTGGAGAGCACTGATGCTATGGTGCAAGGGGTGGGCATACTCAGTGGTCCAATTTCAGTGTGACAATGTGGCAGTGGTGCACATTGTCCACACCCAGACATGCAAATCCACCAGGGTCATGACATCAGTCCGTCTATTGTATTGAGAAGCCTACGCATAAAGGTGCCGTTCTATGCCAGACATGTAATGGGTATTTGTAATGACATTACTGCTGCTCTCCACCATTGCAGATCACCTGGGTCCGTGCTGTACTCTGGATGCAGAGGGATTCCACTCGCCACTTTGGCTGATGGTTGGACGTTTGGTGAGGAGAGGGGAACCGGACATGTCATTGGCACCTCGCACGCGTAAGGCGTATTGCTCTGCATTCAGGCGTCGTGTTTGGGAGGGGTGAACACGGGAACGTGCCCGCCGCCATTACGCGCGTCACCCCTGTTCCCAGAATTTTTACCCACCTTGCACGAGGCTGGCATTGCTTATTTTCAGATAGGTGTGAGGTGGCTCTTGGCCACGCAGCTACCACGGTAGCCTTGTTGGAGCGCTCCGCATCAGTGAGTGGGTGCCAGAGTTGGTGCCACCTGTGTAAGGCGGATGTGTATCGTAGGGCACTGGAACTCGAAGATGTCTCTGTCATACATGAGTGGGCTCGAGTGGGGATGCGGTCCTCACGGATTATTCAGCACGGTGTAGGCAGTGGTGTATACTGCTACGAAGTTTTTGAGACATCTGTCCGGTTGGTGCCCTACCTGAATTCGACAGTGCCCGCTGCGCGCCCCAGCCTGTTTTCTGCCACCGGGACGGGTCTACCCTTACCATAGTGCAGTCCCTGAGGGTGACCGGTGCCGCGTTTCGCGGTGTAGGGCCCGTTTTGGCACCATTTACTTAAGATAGGCGTCGCGTTGATCGCGACTACGTTTGGGGTACTCGAAGGTGGATATGCGTCTACGCACAATTCAGATATGTACGTCCCCTCACTGTACGAGTACCTAGTTATGTCCTTCACCTTTTTTCTCATCTTTTACAGATCCTAGGGGTCTCAGCACACCGGTGGCAGGGGGCTGGTGGGCCGCAGCTATGTACACTGGGCTGCTGGATATGCTGCAGCGACAGAGAGTGGACCCCGACTGGGCTGTGTGCATCCGCACGTATGATATGGTATGGTATGCGCGGCACATGGGGCGGGAACTGCGGCCATTCCTGCTGTATGACTGGGATGCTGGACCGCCCAAGGTTTTATAGGCGCCTCGGCGGCAGCGATCTCATATGGCTCACTGCTGTTGTTAAACTGTCGAGGGGCTGTGACCTAGCATCTTGTATCACGTATGGCTTACATACGGTCGCTATGGTCTAACATCGTGCCGAGACACCAATTTAGGGGAGATGCGGATCTCCCTAGTTCGGACTGTTCCGGCAGTCAGTGGACGGAGCTGTGGCTCCGTCCCGTTCAGAGCATGGCTGTGAAACGGCCATTGGAGACCGGATGATAGGTTTACACAAAAATTTTGCTGATAGGCAGGAGAAGGGGTCCACCTGTCGGCTGGAGGTATGTACCTCGTTCTGGGTGTGATGCAAGCAGGCCTGGCGACCGAGCTGACGGTCTTGGGGGGGGGGTGAGTCATCATGGATGCCTCCCCGTGTGGCGGGTAGCACTGGTAAGGTAAACATTTATGACCCACAGGTATCTGGCAGGTTCGCAATTGACACTAGACAGGCACAAGTTGGTTAACGTTGTCCGGTCAACGATGAACCAGGCAATGGGGTGATGGCACGAGCTAGGCAGCATGCATCACCCCGTTATTTTACGGATACGCGTCAGAGGGTGTGGTCAGTAGTTAGATTATTGACTACGGTCAACAATTTGTTTGTTGTCAACAAACAAATTGATACAAATGGATACATTGTAACCAATTGCCGTTGGCAATTTTGGGTGGAACCTTACCAGTGTTACTTCGGCCTGCTTGCCTTAAGAATTATAATTGGTTGAATACCAATAGAAATTTATAATTCGGACTAGGGCATGAATCAATAAATGTGGCCCAATGCCGTTATCCACTTTTACCAGTGTCTGAGTCCTTTATTGGGGGGTGCGCCTGCAAATGCCAGCAGCTGACTTTAGGGATTCCAGCAGTCTATCTATACAAACCTCACTTTGATTGTGTTTCTGTTTTGGACAATGTGTCTTTTGATTCCAGCTCATGAATGAATGATTTTCCTGCATCTTGAACCTTGTTGCTGGTTCCCTGCCTAGGTATAAGTCTTTGTCCTGCTATGATTATCCTTCTTGGCCTCTTATACTTTGCTTGTATATCAGAAAAGAAAAAAACACCATTGTGGCACTTTGAAGACTAACTGCTAATTTTTAATGTGAGCTTTTGTGGATCAAGTGCACTTCATCAGACATAGGAGTGAAACATCAAGGCATGAATTTATATACACCAGGTACAAATGCATAGAGTGATTAATCAATAGCAGTTAGTCTTTAAAGTGCTGCAACATTTTTTGTTTTTGTTTTCTGATATACTTGAAACACAGACTAACACTGCTTTGTTGTTGTTGTTCAGTCACACAGTCGATTCCGACCCTTTGCTACCCTATGGTCCATTGTCCTCTAGGCGCCTCTGTCCTCCACCATCCCCCTCAGCCCTTCCAGTTCTGAGCCCGTTGTATCTACAATACCATCTAGCCATCTCATCTTTGGCCTCCCCCTACTTCTTTTGCCCTCCACCTTTCCCAGCATCAAAGCCTTCTCAAGTAAATCCTCCCTTCTCATTTGATGTCCAAAGTACTTCATCTTCATCTTTACTATTTGACCTTCTAATGAGCAGTCAGGGTTGATTTCTTCTAAGATTGACCTATTTGTTCTCCTTGGTGTCCAGGGGACTCTCAAAACTCCTCAAACACCACATTTCAAAGGCGTCTATTCTTCTGCATTCAGCTTTCCTAATTGTCCAGCTTGAGTAGATTTTGTGAGAATTTAACTTTGGTCCTCCCCATTTTGCTTACCTCTCTGGTAAGCCTTTGGTTCCCTGACATCCTACACTATGTTTATTGTGATTTTGAGCATCCCTGGTCTTGTTCCACGTGTTTTGTCATTACTGGTATGAGAGCTAGGAAATTTTTTCCTTCCCATCACAGCTTCTGTTGTCGGCGGCGGCGGCTTCTTGTATACATTTCCCCTGAAAATCATTTTCAAACAGGAAAAATGGCATTGGTGTGAATTTGCTTAAGGTGGTTGCCATGAAGTGACCCACACACTATGATCACGGAGCCATCTCTTGCAGCATGTATGAAATGAGACATGTAGGATTTGACAATGGGACTGCAATAGACTGCTGCAGACTTGAGGATATTGACAAGGTGCACCTTCACAGCCAGTCAGTCTGGCATGGCCTCTTTTGCCTCCATGACAATTTGGAGCTTTTGTAAATTGCACAAAACATCTAATTTATGCAGTGTGCACAAAAATGCACTCTATTTGTCTGAATCAGCAGGTGAATCTAGTTTTTAATAGTCCATGTAATAAGGCAGCAGCTATTGTAACGTTGTACAGTTTATGTCATTTCTGCAAATGGCACAAGTTAAAGAATTTGTACAAAACATGTTAACAATAAACAATACAATTCTATCTCACAGGCAAAGAGAAACATTTTGTGATTGTTCATCCATATGTTTGAAGGTTAGGTAAGACAAGTGAGGATTGATATTGCTAGCATATAGAAGCTTCCTGTGTTCCCATCCAGGGATAGGAAGGAGCACTACAGGTTAATTTTAGCTATCTCTCCTCCTTCATGGTTATGCTTTCATGTACCCTTTTGGCCAGGTTGCTGACCTCTTTCTGATAGCTTCCCTTTACACAGATTTTGAGGGAACTCCCTGAGAGGGCACTAGTAGAATTTTATAAAACTTCACGAGAGTTTACTTCATAGGTGAGAGTCTCCATTATCTGTGCACAAGTCTACATAATTATCCTTGTAATGAAGGTGTCTTGTTGAGTTGAGAGCAAGATGAAGGGGGAGGGGGGGTGCATGCCATCATGCCTCTACCACTTTCTTCAGGCCCAGAAAGACAATGCGTATTGAAAACAGAGGTAAAGAAAAAGGTCACCTCTGATGGGAGTCTAAACTCTAAACAAGCATGACAAATGGAAAAAAATAACTCTCTTTCAGTCATAGTCTGTCATGGAAAAGAAAGGCCTGTGCCTGGCAGTCAAAAGCATTTGGGTGAACATTGCAAGCAAATGGGGACCTCTAGTGGCTCTGACTCCATAGGGGTGTAGCCCAAGGAAATAAGTCCACCAGTGTGCTGAGGGCAAAGATCCTTTCCTTCTTAAATCTGCCAAACCTGAAGTAAACTGCACATTGGTTACCTGCCAAGAATGGCATATTCTCATTTTCTCTCTTGACATCTTTGACTGATTGCAGAGAGGCTCTTTTGACAGATGGGGGTGGGGCGGGGTGGGGTGGATGCACCTTGATTAGAAAGGATTTTCTTTTTATTGAGTCAGAATCAAAACTGTATAGTACAGGTGGGAATTTCTTAACTTATGCAAACTAGCAAGACAGTTGGAAAGAATGACTGTTTTACTTAAGCATTTCCCAAAACCCTTGACGTTGGAGGCAGAGGAAGAACGTTACTGTAATTTTTAGGGTGGAGGGTGTGCTTTATCAGCTCCTTTAAAGTCTTTAGTGTAGAAACAGAACACAATCTAATGTTCTACTTAGAAAAGCTTGATCCTATGCATGTCTGTTTACCTATTTACTTGGGTGTAAACCACATTATTTAGGTAAAGGTGAAGGTCACCCTTGCTCGAAAGCCAGTTGTATCTGACTCTAGGGTACAGTGCTCTTCTCTCTTTACAGCCAAAGAGCCACCACTGCAGACGTTTCCATGGACACGTGGCAGGCATGCCTCTACACCAGAGTGCACAGAACGCTGTTTACCTTCCCACCGAAATGGTCCCTATTTATCTACTTGAAATGGCTTTCTTTTGAACTGCTAGATTGGCAGGAGCTGGGACAGAGACAGAGCTCACTCCATCATGCAGTACTCAGGAATCGAACTCTGACCTTCCAGTCATTGAGTTCAGCATCTTAACCACTTGAGCCACCCCAGTCCCTTATTTACACCCAAGTAAATGACTACAGCCATGTTTCTTTGGTGGGGCAGCAGGAAAACCTCCTTGAGTAAGGTCTGTGTTTATTCCAGAATGGCTGAAGTATCCAAACTAGATTTTATTGAATCTGGGGGATCAGGGTACTGAAAAAGGAGTAGCAAGGACCAGCCCCTCCCAACCTGACTAGCCTGCATCTGTTAGTCCTGGACTTTCTGGTTCTATAGCTACCTCCACTGAGGTTGGAAAGTTCTGTGCTTGGGGCTGGTTTGGTTTAACTGCCCGTCTTGGTCAGCTGGCACCTCGCAAGGATGGCTTATGTAAAGGGCCCCTGTCACAAACCAGTGTCCCTGATGCCACTGAGGCTATTTTTATTATTTGCAACTCCATCATCATCTCCTTGCTGCATTCCTTTTGCTTGGGCAGGCAAATCCAGAGGTACTTCATGTAGGTATAATCAAATGTCCCCACTGCATACAGGGCTAACTCTGGTTCCTTCACAGCATCACCCCATGTTCCCTCTTCCTTAGGCTCAGTGGTCTCCAGACCACAAAGCCCAGGTGTCTTCCTCCTCCATGATATTCAGCATGCCCTCCTCTGGCTCTTACTCTCCCTCCTTTGTTCCTCATAGCTTGGGTCTCTACACCACCCTCCTCACACAGGTAGCTCCTATCAGCCTCCTCGTCCTCCTCACCTCAGACAAACCAATCAATTACTGTGTCTACCTGTGGTCCAGTGGGTGCTACCTCTGATAGGCCCTCCAGGGGTGCTGGGTGAAGGTAGGTGACCCATTGAGGCACTTGATTTGCCTCCCTCACACTGGTAAAGGAAGTTAGACTTGTAACGATTAGAAATACTGAAGGAGCTGTTTGCATGTTTTGAAAAAGAAACCATCCAGTGCATGCTTTGCTTCTCAAAAGAAAGGAACACTAATTTTGCAGAGATAATTCTTATGAATTACAAAGGCCCTGACAAGATAAAAACAAGTGCTCCTTGTATTGCTTGGCATGGAGGAATCTTGCAGGGCTCAAAGATATATTGTCAAAGTGTCAAATCAAGTCAAGACAGCAGAAATTAACGAGAACAAAGAATTTAGAAAGTATTTTTCACATCTTTAATTAGTCACAAGACTCTTTTGCTAAGAAGAATACATTCTGCCAGCTGATCTCAGAGATCTGTGGGCAGAACTGTGCTGTTGACTAAAATCTTCTGGCAGGACTGAAAAAGAGTGAAGAGACTGTGTAGGAAGAGATGGGTTACTCCAGATTGAAACCACCTCCAAATCCTGTTGGGCAAATTACAACTGCATATTGCAAGTAACATCATCATCAGTGGTGATTTTGTTGTTGCTGTTGAGTCTCTTTTTCAATTTCATAGTGCACACCACTTCATTTAATAATGAGCAAGTCGTGTGTTTGCCAAAATCAAAGAGGTTTTTAATCTGTGGAAATCTGCCACAAATCATGACATCATTCCCATTGCATAGGTGGAGCTACACAACAGGATTCTGGCCATAATGTTACACAGTGGACCTGAGACAAAATATTACACTGTGGAATTCTCCTTTTTTAAAAACTTATTTGGATGTATTAGGGACTTCTCCCCCAGTCCCCATGATGGCTTTTCTTCAGGGGGGATTTCTGCAAAGCTTGAGGCTTCCCTGAGCATGTTAACACCTCTTTCATGTTTCTCAGTGGTCCATTTTGGTTCAGATCTCAGTATTTCTAACAGCTGTGTTTCCTGATAGAAGAAGTAATTGAATAGGGACCATGTATGAAGAAAAAAGGCTAGTGCATGCAAGCAGTGTGAAGTATTTTTATGTCTTTAAATTAAAAATGGGGAACAAAGCTAACTGTGAGTTTAAAGACAGGTTATGCCAATCAGCCAGAGTTGGCTAAATGATTTTCCTGAACCTGAGAGGAAGGGTTCAATTTGCTCTGATGCTAATTAGTCTGTGGAATGGGGCTTATCATTGTGAAGAAATGATTAAATTTATTTCTGTAGTTTGACTCTTCTTATCTTACTAACCTGTCCTATAGTGTGGCCACTTTCTTATCAAAGTACTATAATGACTTTATTCCTAGTTGTGGGACAAATGGAAATTATTGATAACTTGCCTAACTTTAGTAAGGGATAGTTTGGCATTGCAATGGGAGGATATGCTTCTGTTTCTGGTTAGAGCTATGGCCAAAGCTACCCTCAGCCATAGGGCTGAGCAGGATACTGAAACAGCTATCTTGAGTATTATCCAGTGTTTTCTCCAATACACTGCATTAAGTTATTTAAGATTTATTACTGTATTCATTGTTAATAAAGTGGTACTTGAATGTCTTGAATAACAATAAACCTATAATAACAAAGCATAGAAATGTATTAAATCCAAGATGAGTTATTTTCACGGGGAAGACAATGCAATGCAGAGAACTTGCTGCTTTCATGCTGCATGTGTTCTACTCCCATCAACCAGAAATAACAAGTTCAGAGACCAGAGACATTCTGGGGATCTTGGTTTTCAGCCACAAACATTAGTTTCTACTTTGTTTGTTGCCTTAAGCATAGCAAGTGAATCACACTCTGCTATGTTACATAATAAAGTAGTAGATGGGGTCAGGATATATTCTCATATCTTGCTCTTTTCAGTGCAGAGGATTCAGTGCCTTCATTGCTAGTAATGCCCTGAAATTCCTGGATGTTATTTATGAACATATGTAGCCTTTTGTAACCTGGCACCCCCAGATGATAGGGCATTTAGGAGGAAGAAAATGCTCAAAAAAAACCAGTGTTCACTTTATAAAATGCACACAGTTTAAAAGGCAGACAACTGGGAAAAAGCAAACATGTTTTAATATTTTAGACAATTCACTGTTAAGCCTAACACATCAATAATAAAACTTTAATAATTTTATTTAAATAAGTTTAATAATAAAATAATTTTGTACCATCAAATCAATTCTGACTTTTGGCTCCCAATTTTTGAGTTTTCTGGGCAAAAAAACCCTCTTAAGTGTTTTATCACTCTAGTCTCTTGGGGGCACCCTGGGACTGTGCAGCTTGCCCAAACCCATACAGACTGGACCTCCTGGGGTGCACAGTGAGGAACTGCATTCCCAACCTATGACTCCATAGCCAGATATCTTCCTCTCTAAGCTATCCAACCATCTTTAAATCAATGCTTATATTAAGGGCTGGGGTAAAGGCATAACAAAGAACCCCAGATTCCCATGCTGAAGGGCAGTTTTATAGTCCCCAGGGTCACCCTGGTGCTCCCAAAGTTTTTTTAAAAAAGGATTACAATAAACTGGAAAAAAAGATGTTTTTATATCCCTTATATGAGAAATGTGCCATACCATATCAAACACTAGAAGCTACAATTATAGTATTTGTGATATTTGTAGGCCTGTTGTTGGTGTTGGCCATTGAAAATCATTGTTAATATTACTTATTTACCTGTTTTCTCTGGGTGAGGGAGAAGGACAAGGACCAGATATATTTCAGTTCCCAACTTTTTGTAGTTTCCACATGAAGAACATATGAGAACAGACACCATAATGAAAAGACTCACTCAGAAACTGGCCCTACTGAGAATATGTTGCTCTGGAATACCCAAAAAATTGAATTTGGCATTGAGTGCTTCAATTTCTTGGATGCTTCCTTCTGTTTTTGCAAAGAAATCAAGTTGATACAGAATGCCAGTGATTGAAATAGTCCTAGTCTGGAGTCTTACACAGACTTGTTATGCTCCTAAGAAATTCCTTGGATGCTTCTTTCGAGGAACATGCATTATTTTCTGGATTGATGTATGGTATTTTCCTTTGTCCTTGACAGGTTGTTTATAAGAATAATGACATCCGTCTGGAGCTGTCTCGCTTGGCAAGGATTGGTGACACAAAAATGAAAATCTATGGGGAGGTAAAGTTCACGTGCGAGAATGTAGCCACACTGGACCCCATCAACTTTGAGACACCGGAGGCCTATATTAGCCTGCCTAAGTGGAACACCAAGCGAATGGGATCTATCTCTTTTGACTTCCGCACCACAGAACCCAATGGCCTTATACTTTTCACGCATGGCAAACCTCAAGAAAGGAAGGATTCCAGAAGCCAGAAGAACACTAAAGTAGATTTCTTTGCAGTGGAACTCTTAGACGGGAACCTCTACCTTCTTCTCGACATGGGCTCTGGAACAGTCAAAGTGAAGGCCACTCAGAGAAAAGCTAATGACGGAGAATGGTATCACGTTGATATTCAGAGAGATGGCAGATCAGGTATGCAGAGGGCAGAGAACAAGGAAGACAGGAGGACCTCCTCCTGTTTTACATATTAGCATAAATATTTTAAAATTCTTGAAGAAGACAATTAAGTGAATGTAGCCAGCAGCACACACTGTCCTTACATGATTTTAATTGCAGTCAGCATTGGGTTGGTTCAGAAATGAGACGTGACATAAGCAAATGGTTTAAAAATGTGTCTATGAAATATGACCTCTTTGAAAGTAAGAATTAGATTCAAAGCCACCCTACTTGAGTAGGAATGGAAGTTTGCAGAGAAATGAATAAAACATAACCATTTCTATTACTGAATCTTTTGCTACTTTCTCTTCCTCCCTCCCAAATTATGGAGTGATATTATTTTAGAATAGTCTTTAGCCATCTTTATGGATTTTGCTGTATATAATTTCTGGTGGCTAATTTCAGTTTGGGCTTACTTGTTAACATACGCAGGGGGGTCATAAGCATGAGGAAACTATGTTCCAAGGCCTTACAGTTTTCAGGTAGCATTCTCATGAACAATAAGTTGGGTTCTAGAAAAATGGGTGTGCTGAGAGATAAAAGGTTTATGAAGAGTAGAGGGCACTCAAAGTCCTTTCATGTTTTTAATTATGTCTTAGAGGAGCCAGAGGAGTTGGATTTCGGAATGACCTCAGATTAAAGCTACCGTATTTATTCGAGTATAACGCGCAAAATTTTATACCCAAAAAAAGGCTCAAAGTTTGGGTGCGCGTTATACACGAGGACTGGGCCGCGCGACTCAAGAAGCCGGCGCCGGGTAGGCGTGGAGCACGCCGCGGCCCTCCCCCGGAGGGTTCCCTTCTCGACCCGGCGGGTGCGTGCAGGTGAGCGGCGGTGGCAGCGGGACCTGGGCAGGCAGGTCCCGCTGCCGCTCACCTGCACGCACCCGCCGGGTCGAGAAGGGAACCCTCCGGGGGAGGGCCGTGGCGTGCTCCGCGCCTACCCGGGCCGCGCGACTCAAGAAGCCGGCGCCGGGTAGGCACGGAGCACGCCGCGGCCCTCCTCCCAGGCGCCCAGGTCCCGCTGCCGCCGCCGCTCACCTGCACGCACCTGCCGGGTCGAGAAGGGAACCCTCCGGGGGAGGGCCGCGGCGTGCTCCGCGCTACCCGGGCCGCGCGACTCAAGAAGCCGGCGCCAGGTACGGTAGGCACTGCTGAGATGCGCCGTCTGCCCCACCCACTGGCCCAGGGGCGTGCGGCTGGCGGGATCTGATTGGGTGGCGCGGGAGACGAGGCGTGTGAAAAAAAATTTATACCAAGGTTTCATGGAAAATTAGGGGTGCGCGTTATACACGAGTGCGCATTATACTCGAATAAATACAGGTATCTATTTTTCTTTCAGGGAGGCAGAATTCATTTCATCCAAGTCTGTTCTAAGTTTATCACATTTGCAGCTTGCTTGTTGCTAGTCTGACCCTATGCTATGCAGAGAGTTTTTTCTTTTAAAAAGCAAACAAATTTAACAATTAGGTCTGACTTTTATTACTGGAATTGAAAATACAATATACCTAATTAATTTATCACCAATATTAAGGCAAGATGTGAATGGAGCGATATAAAGTGTTAGACACCTCTTTACAAAACAATGGGTGGCCTCAAAATAGTAGTAACCATTTAGTTGGAAAAGCTGCATACTCTTGACCCTAGAAAAGGTGTGTCACCATTTGGATAAGTCAACTAATTTTGTATTCTAGACTAAATCCAAACCTGTGGAGAGACTCTTTAGACCTGCAGAGTGAAAATACAGTTCTTGACTTGCCCCTGCTGTAACAGAGTGTAATCAGAGATGACCCAAAGTTATTCACAGCTAAAATAAATTAGAAGGATTTGTTTAGAATTCAGAGGAGGAAAAGCATTGAATGCTCTTCAGCTTTTGAAAGATGATAATATGTGTGATGGAACTATCAAAAGGGAATGCATACAAATGATTTATAGACAATGAAATACATGATACGCAGAAGTAAAATGTGAAACATGCAATGAAGGGAGCATGGTTTCAGCAACAAACTAGAGGTTATTATTACAGAAGAAGATTGTAATATGCAAAATAAGCTTCGGTTTAACTGTTGCTAAAGTTTAATTGTTGAACATAATGTGAAATAGTTTGTATTAGAACATCACACAAAATAGCTAGAGATGTGAAGAAATCTCTCTCTCTCTCTCTCTCTCTCTCTCTCTCTCACACACACACACACACACACACACACACACACAGTGGACTCATCGCCTCATCCCAGACATTAACGCATGGTTAACAAGACAGCATGGAAAGGTGGATTACTACCTCACACAGCGGTTGATAGGGTATGTGTTGAGTCCGAGTATTAATTGCAATGCGACAGCAGTTCGGGGGTTAACCAACAAGTCATTTATTGTAGCTCAGTTCGGACTGTTTCGGACTGGGGAAAACATGGATGAGGTGGCAACTTATATACAGACAGAACGGAAGTTACAGTGATATATTTGCCCGGGCTTTTACTTAACACGGGAAACCTGTGTAAGCCAATCAGAGTACATTGAAAACATATGAATAAGGTGCCTTACAGAAAAGGACATGCAATTACAGCAAGACTCAATGGCGAATGCAACTTAAAGCAATATACGTTAATAAACGTTTGGACACAACAGCATGGCTGCTTCAGAGCCTATCAACATCGCTTTAGGCTGGATGATGATGCTTCATGCCCCGTCGGCCAGCCTGTGCAGGAAGACGCAGAGCATGTGTTTTTTCACTGTCCATGCTTTGATGCAGAAAGGGAAATTTTACAGAGGCATCTTCGATGACAGTTGTCTCTGGAAGACATCATTGGTGAGATGTTGAGCAGGGAAACTACCTGGGTCGTGATGTCCAATTATGCGGCCGGGGTCCTCTTGGAACTTAGATGTGTGGAGAGACTGAGAAGAGGGCAGCCAGAGGCATAGATGATGAGGGCGAGTAGCCAAATTGGAGGAGGGTTTTAACAGCCAGTCTGCCCCCCCCCCCCACAAAGTAATGCCTGATGGCGGTTCCACAGGGTGGCAGGGCATAATGGGAGGTGGTTTGAAAATTCCACATGCTGTGAAGCAAGGTATGGCTCCACAGTGCCTTTTGAAGATTTCTACCTGCCCTAACACGCACACATACACGCATGCGCGCACGCGCACACACACACACACAAGTGCGTGCACACACACACACTATCCTGCACTGAAGTGAACATTTTTGCAGTTTCTCATTCTCATCCTGTACAAGAATCAGTTAAAATTATGAATCTAGAAATAGCCATAACATGCACAAATTCCATTACATGGACCATTTAAAATTGTTTCTTACCTCTACATAAAATTCTGAAAGTTTGGTTAAATGAACATTGAGTTCCCAACTATAAAGCAGAATGATTTGAAACTTTAAGAAACAGATTCTATATTTACAGAATCCACAGCAGAGATCTGAATTATGGCTTCCTTAAACTCAAATCTAGATCAGTGAAAATATCACCCTAGATCCCAGGTATAGAGTCCAGGAAAGGCCTAGATAGGAAATTATCCCAAAAGGAAGTTCAGGAATGCACTTACTGATAAAGGAGGGAAACAAGACTCTCAGAAAAAAATATAACATTTTGAAAGGGTAATTTTAATTCCAAGCACATGAACTGTCAGATGAACAAGAGAGTATTTGGGGGTAAGATCATGGAATCATAGTATCATAGATTCATGGAATAATTGATTTGGAAGAGTCCTCTGAGGCCACTGAGTCCAACCCCTTGCTCAATGCATGAATCAAATCAAAGGAGATCTGACATATATTTGTCCAATTTTCTCTTGAATGCCTCCAACATTGGAGCACTCATCATATTCCAAGATAGTTGGTTCCATTGTCGTACTGCTCTAAATATTAAGACATTTTTCCTGATATTCGACCTACATCTGGCTTCTTGGCTGTGTAGTTTGAGCATGATATTATTTTTGCGCACTCTTGGATTATTGGGAACAGGTCCTTCCCCAACTCTTTATGACTATTGTTCAAGTATTTGAAGAGTGTTATCCTATCTCCCCTCAGTCTTTTCTAAACATGCCCAATTCCTTCAGTCTTCCATCATAGTGTTTGGTTCCATTCTGTAATCATCCTTGTTGCCCTCCTCTGAACGTGTTCCAATTTGTTAGCATCTGACATTGTCCCAAAATCAGGAAAGAGATATGTTCAGAAGTAGGGGGACTCCTTATTCCTTCAAAAGAAGATACAAAACATGCTAAGGCCCAAAGGAACATGACAAAATTGTCCTCCAGTTCATAAGAGGATGCAAAGTGCCCTTTTCATAATTGTTTAAAATCTGAGGGGTAGCAGGGGCATGGGAAGCTTCATAGATTCTTGGCCTTATGCTGCTGTCCCCCAGACTAGGTACATTGTTCACTTGTATATTAGGCATATGGATATTCACTTATTTCAATATGTTGCAATTCTTTTGGGAAGCCTCCTGTTCACTGTGTTTCAAACTTTCTCCTTGTTGTTGGCATACATATGTATATATGGAAGATCAAACACACATACTCCATTCATACGTACATTGCACATGTGAAGTGCAGCCTTCCAGATGTTGTTAGTCTGCAACTCATTTGAGCCTGGCCAGTATGGGCAATAGTGTCAAATCTTCAGAGTTGCAGTGCAACATCTGGAAGATTGCATTTTCCTCACCTCTGAACTAGATAGTAAGAGGGATTCCATACAACCAATCTCTTTGCTTCTCATAGTCGGATTGCCTCAGAAATGCATGGGTCAGCAATTATGTTACCTAAATTAATGTTCCAAGGCTTACTATGGTGGGAAGGTGGAGACAAGACACAGCCAGTTGTATAAAGCAAAAGTAATTTTTATTTTGCGACCAGATAAGCACAACAGGTGGCCTTCTCTAAAAACAAAAAAGAGCCCAAGCCAATGAAAGACACAGATGTTTATACACTGCTACACAAAGTATCAAGAAAATGATAAACACTCCTGTTTGATTAGTTGACCTTTATGTATGTGGCACATGATTGGTTCCCTATTAATGACTTCAGTGAACAAAGCATGCTTATCTACTTTCCTGAATATAAGTATAACTAACAAGCCTGGGATGTGTACCCCTAATCTCATCAGGAACTTGAAAATGAAGTCCTTGTTTACTTTTCAATGACAAGTTGAAAAGTTTAACTTAGGTTACATTAGGGCCACTACTTAATATGATTTCTTTATTTTAGGTACCATATCTGTGAACAGCAGACGGACCCCATTCACTGCTAGTGGGGAGAGTGAGATCCTAGATCTGGAAGGGGATATGTACCTTGGAGGATTGCCAGAAAACCGGGCAGGCCTTGTCCTTCCCACTGAACTCTGGACAGCCATGCTGAACTATGGCTATGTGGGCTGCATCAGAGACCTCTTCATTGATGGTCGGAGCAAGAACATCCGACAACTGGCAGAGCAGCAAAATGCTGCTGGAGTCAAATCTTCCTGCATTCGGGTCAGCTCCAAGCAATGTGACAGCTACCCCTGCAAGAACAATGCAGTCTGCAAGGATGGCTGGAACCGCTTTATCTGTGACTGCACTGGGACAGGTTACTGGGGAAGAACATGTGAGCGGGGTAAGTCCAGAATCCAGAGACATCTTTCCTCGCTAAATGTTGACTGAACTTTACTATTCAACATACTAATTTTGCCTCAATGCATTCTACCCCACAATCCTATTCCGTGATAGCTTGTGAGTGGGGCAGGGTAGGTGCCCCTCTGTTCCACTCCACAGTGTGTCAACAATTCATGGTTCAAATTAGTCATGTTAGCCTCTATTAGTAACCATGGAAGCTGTTAAGTGTACATGTGGCAGGCATTAGAGCTAATATACAGGCATGCCATGTATACGATGTATTAGCCAAAATCTTGTTCCCTAATTTAAGCCAAATCATAACTTGCAATACATTTATCCCTGGTAAAGAGAGGGTCTGTACAGTGATTATTGGAGTGGACTTGTGCATGTACCAAGACAGCATGCACATATGCCCACAAGAATCATGGCAGGGCCTGTTTATTCATTGTGGAGGAGCAAACCAAAAGTTACAGTTTGGCTTATGCTAAACAAGAGGATTTTGGCCGAGATATACCTATTTTAGCCACATTCTTTGTTGGGTTATGCATGAATATGCTGGCCTTGTTTTGGTAAAAAGGAGAGCATAATTTGTACTGTTCTGATTGGATCAAAGTAATATAGGTGGACTGAAGTTGTCTTGTGTCAATGGCAAACCTGTAAAAATGAGGTAGAGCTTTCACAATACAGTGAATGTCACACCACCATTTTCTCATTGTCTCTTCTAACCAGCCATTTCAATATATTGAGGATATTTGTGGAACAATTATTGCCAGCTCAGGGAAGCAAGAGACATATCTATTCTTGGTGAAATGAGAGAGAGCATAGCTAATGTAAGACGCTTGATCTATATACACTGTTCACAGTCCAGACAACCCCATTAATTGTCATCTCTGTATTGTTCCTGATGGCGTGCTCAGAATTTTACTTGGACAAAATTTAAAGAAATAGAAACCCAGACCAATTGTAGAACCGCCTTTCATTCCTCCCCCTATTTGAACCAAATTGCTCAGTATAATAGTAGAAGCCATACTAAAGATCATCTAGTCTAATCCTGACCTGCACAGGTGTGTGTTTCAGATGTGCCTATCTGCTGCTCTTCTGCAGGAAATACATTATCTTTTACTGCAACATGGCAGGTCTAGTCCTAGTGTCTGGAGACATAGAAAATAAGCTTGTACTATCTGCCCTGTGTTACACTTCAAATATCTGAAGATGATATATGAAGATGTCATATATCCTCTTAGACTTCTCCAGGAGAATCAGGTTTTGAATACAACTAAAAATTACTGCAGAGATTTTGCTAGGCTTCTGATGTGAACACTGCGCTTGCCCTTTTCATACTCTCATGTAGTACAGCCTGATAGTAATCGTACTCATAATCATAGCAGTTGTAGCAATAGCCAAGAAATAAGAAATCTAGTTTCATTTTGCTTTTAGTTTATGATATTGTCTGCCATTTGTGGAGTGGGACTGGTCCAGAGGTTAGAAATTTTCTGTTCTTCTGATATATGTTGGTAAAAAGGGGCATCTGAAAGCCTTGAGGGGGAAAAAGAAGAAGGAAGTACTGGCAAAGTGCAGTGCTAGTCAAAGATAATTTCAGAAGATGGTGTCCCTTTTCTCCCATCCTGCCAACGTACATAGTTTTCAGGACTATTAAAGTTCCTGGGGAACATAGTTAAAAGTAGAGACATCACCTTGCAAACAAAAATTCGCATAGTCAAAGCAATGGTATTCCTGGTGGTAATGTATGGTTGTGAGAGCTGGACCATTAGGAAAACTGAGCGCAGAAGAATAGATGCCTTTGAAATGTGGTGTTGGAGGAGAGTTTTGAGAGTCCCCTGGACAGCGAGGAGAACAAATAGGTCGATCCTAGAAAAAATCAACCCTGACTGATCCTTAGAAGGTCAAATAGTAAAGATGAAGCTAAAGTACTTTGGGCATCAAATGAGAAGAGAGGATTCACTTGAGAAAGCCTTGATGCTGGGAAAGGTGGAGGGCAAAAGAAGAAGGGGGCAGCCAAAAATGAGATGGCTAGATGGTATTGTTGGTGCAATGGGCACAGAGCTGGGTGGGCTGAGGAGGATGGTGGAAGACAGAGGTGCCTGGTGAGCAATGGTCCATAGGGTTGCAAAGGATCGGAATTGACTGTGTGACTGAACAACAACAAAAAGTTATTTTAGCACCAGAGGTAGAAAAACCCACAAGCACATCTCCACTTTCTGGCCATTACAAGTAAAGTAATAATAAATCAAATCACTATTAATTTGCTGCCCTTTGCTGACACCGGAATCAGCTTTCTGCAGCAGCCACCTAATTGATGGAGTCCAACCCTGACAATTGACAGATCACTTTTGGCTTCCTTTTGCTATAGCATTTCTGCAGTCTGCCTCTTCTTGCCCATATGGGAACTGTTCTCCTTTTCAGACAACCCTGTCCAGCCAAGGACACAGTGGAATGACATTATTGAGGGGTTGGTGGTTTCATCCTATCAGCCTAACCTCATTCAGTTTTGGAGCTTTTCCTTTCCTTTCAGCCTCCTTTTTGCGTAGGGGAGCAAAAATACTTCCCTTTGCCCAAGACGTTGCCCCGGCTTGGAGATAAACTTCCTTATGTGTACATTGTGACTTGGCCTTATTCTTTTATAGTAGAATCTACAGGGTTACAACCACAAACAACTGAATATATGCAAAGCTAGTGCAGTCTGGTTGCTTCATAATACCAAGCAGGCATACTGTACAGAAAATATAAATTAGTTTGTAATTAATCCTTCTTCGAATTACAGAAATATGAAAGTTTACTAGATCAAAGTCAAAGCCTGATATACAATTGAGAATTACAAATGTTCTGCTACTGAGTCAAATTAATTTTGAATTGCAGTAGCATTGGTAATCCACCTCAGAATGCTCAAAGAGCAATGTTCAGGGACTGAAGAGCACCAGGCTCACCTTATTTTTGAAAATAAAATCACAAAGAAATTGCTGGTAGGGAACCAAGTGTGATGACACAAGAACCAAGAGGAAAACAAGACCCAAATACTGTACTCTACTTCCTGACTGCATTGGGGGTGAGGGAATACAGCAGAGAAATACAGTAGTACTTACAAAAGGTATTGGAATGAGTTTGTATTTCGACTTGCAAGACTGCACCAGCCTCGGGTTCAACTTGTGACCCCTGAACAGCAAAACCTCAAACTTTTTTTAAAATAAAAAAAGGAACTGATTGCATTGCTTACAACTTCTTAGAAGTCACATTTTTTATCACTATCCATGCTCCAGTTTTTTTTAAGTAGCTTGTTGTATCACATGTTAGAAACACACTGAATTGTTGTTACCAGAAGGCCAGGAAAATTCAAGAAAATGTACCTCTTCACCCAAAAAAGAAAATAGTTATTGGTATGTAAACTTGTAATTACCTACCTATATACCTAGCTAATATTTATATTTTGCCTTTCTGCTAAAGAGGACCCAATGTAGCTTACAATATTAAAGGCAAACAATATAAAATTTGGAAGGGGAGATTAAAACAATCAAACAAAAAACAAGAGAAAAAATGCAACCCATCTCTTAGGCAGGCAGTCTCTAAGGAAAAGTGATCCTGAGGAGAAAAGTTCAAGCTCTGCCAAAGAGAAACAACCACTCTGGAAACTGTTAGTAAAACAAAAAGTAAATATTGTCACAAAAAGAACCTTCCTTGCACAACAGTCTGTTGCTCTAATTAAGATGGCAGAGGAAGAAGAAGCAGACAGTGATATGGGAGAAGGAAGAACCTGAGAGTAGCATCTTTAACATAGATATAGAAATATAACCAGCTATTGTCCTCCAACCCACTGTTACAAATGACTTCCAATGTGTGTGGTTGCTCTGTGGTGACAAAGCTGATGCTTGTTGTCACTGCAGAGGGGCGGGACACGTGGGTTTTTAAAACTTGAACCCACCTCCAAACTGACCTCTTGGATTGTGGAGTCTTCCACCCACCCGCCCTGGAATCGGTGGATGCTATTGGGTTGCCAATAGGGGCTGGATAGGAATTTTGGGGGCCAGCTCCATATTGGCTCCTGGAGCTGGTCTATTTTTCACTTATCCCATTCCTGTATTGCAGGGCATTATGGCATTTGCCAAGCGGAAGTGCACTTTAGATCACATACATTGGCGGGTAGTGCTGGGTTAGGGTGGCAGCAGTGATTCCCTCAGGGCGTCTTTGATGAGGCAGAATCCGTACCTTGCGCTGGGGTTGTGTGAATCAGTGGGGATGTAGGGAACACCATGAGAGGGGAAATGGAAATGGTCACATGGATGCCTCCCTGAATGAGCATAAAATTTTGGATACAACACTCCTATAGTAATTCCATATTGACAATCTAGTCAAGCAGTAGACCAAACACATTTGATAACAACTAATCCATGAAATATAGATTGTATTGTAAAATGTTATGATAAAAACAATGAGGAGAAACGCCACACATTTTTTATGCCATATGCCTAAAACTAAGGCACATTTATGTTCATGCCAATATGCCTAAAACTAAGATTCAGTGAAATCTACCCACAACAGAGAACTTTTGACCAGGGTTTTAACATGGATTTGTAACTCAATGATCAAATTATGAATTATCACAGGGTTGCTTGCTCCCTCACTGGTGGCACTTTTCCAACATTAAACTCTCTTTCTTTTATAAGGCATCTAGTGCAAAAAGAATCTCTTAAGAGCCTCAGAATCTGAAGAAATAACAGGAAGTTATAAATGAAACTAAAATAAAGATTATTGCCATTAGGCAATGACATAGTTCAAAGGGACTGTGGTGGCTTGGTGGTTAATATGCTGAACTTGATGACTGAAAGGTCAGCAGTTTGAGACCTGAATGGTGCACAATGGAGTGAGCTCCAGTCTCTGTCCCAGCTATGAATCTTTGGTTATAAACAGAGATGAACACTGAACCCTAGAGTCAGATATGACTGGCTTTCAAGCAAGAGCGACCTTTACTAATGACATAGTTGTAATTCCAAATGGAATTCAGTCTCAGTATAAACAGATCACCAGTGTAGAGGGATGGGCAGCAAACTCATAGAAGAAATATAAAGTTGGAAGGGACCCAAGTAGACAAACCCTCATCTGATGAAGAAATTCACAATACAGAATTGTAGTGAGTTGGAAGAGATACCAAGGCCATTTAGTTCAGTACCTTGCCAAATCAATCAACTTTCTCTGTTGCGGCAGAAATCCCTTGTATATTTTAAAGGTAGGATGAGCTTGTCCCGCCACTGCTGCTACCATCCAATTTTTTCTTCATATGAGTAGAGACATAGAGAGAATGTTTTTGTTCAGTTGGGTAAAGAACACTCAGAGGCACTTAAAATGACTGCTAATTACAAATTCACCCAGATTCATTGACAGATTTTTGTAGCCAGCCACTTATTGGTTCAGTAGATTTATAGTACAGTGTGGTGGCTCAAGTGGTTAAGATGCTGAACTTGGTGGCTGGAAGGTCAGAGTTTGATACCCGAGTACTGCACGATGGAGTGAGCTCCCATCTCTGTCCCAGCTCCTGCCAACCTAGCAGTTTGAAAGCAAGGAATTGCAAGTTGAGAAATAGGGGCCACTTCAGTGGGAAGGTAAACAGCATTCCATGCACTCCAGTGTTAGGCATGCCTGCCACATGTCCACAGAAACGCCTGCAGACACAGACAGCGCTGGCTCTTTGGCTATAAACAGAGATGAGCACTGAACCCTATAGTCAGATATGACTGGCTTTTGAGCAAGGGCAACCTAGATGTGTATTCTTGAACTGGATTGAAGATACAATTCCGTATTAACCTTTAGCAACCCATGGTATTTGGAAGGGTAGTAAACACTATACAGGTTGTTTGGGGTGGAAAAAGAAAAGAAAAGTGATGCAGATCAATGACAGAGCATAACTGTACAGGCTTTCTCCCAATGTTTTCTATGCAAATCGGCATCATTATCCTTAGCAAAAAAAAATTGTATTATGAGAATTGTAGCTGAACTAGAAAAATAAGTGAGAGGTTGAGAAAGGCAACATTAAAATAGCAAAAAGAGTCCTGTTAAATGACACCCCCCCCAAAAAAAAAAGTGTCAGTAGAATGTCGATAGTGACAACTAACATGCTATTCTCTCTAAATCCCATTATGCATTTCAAAACTAACATTTTAATTAACAATTAATTTACAGATCATTGAAACAAATTATTTCTTCTGCCAGCGTTAACAGAAATCAATCAATCTCCTCATGTCCATGGCCAAAATTAGTGAACAATTTTTAAAACATTCAAAATAATCACTCTGCTTATGTTATTAAGAGCTGGACACTCAGGTTGGAAATTTATTGACTTATACAGTTGCATGAGGACAATTGTTTCCGAGTCCCACCCCTGCAGGAGGGTGCCTTTGTATGCCAAGTCTTGTGTTGATTGTGAAATAGTTAATTGATTGGTGCTTAAAGGTGCACCTGCAGAGTGGGGAAATGCTGCCTAGTCGCCCTTCCATGCACAGTTTTCTCCAACTGGATGTTGACCTCAACGTCTTCTGCTTAGATGGATGTTCAGTTGTGCAGAAGTTTTCTTTTCTCCTATGTTTTCCTTTTTTTAAAATAAATCTCAACTAAACACTAACAAATCACCAGGACCAGATGGCATCCATCCACGAGTTCTCAGGGAACTTAAAGATGAAATTGCTGATCTCCTAGCCAAAATATATAATCTTTCCCTCAAATCAGGCTTTGTGCCTGATGACTGGAAGGTAGCGAATATAACACCACTTTTCAAAAAAGGATCCAGGGGTGATCCAGGAAATTACCGACCTGTCAGTTTGACATGTGTCCCAGGTAAAGTGATGGAAACCATCCGAAAAGATAGAATTAATAGGCACATAGAAGAGAAGGCGCTGCTAAAGGAGAGCCAACATGTCTTTTGCAAGGGCAAATCATGCCTCACTAATCTGTTGGAATTTTTTGAGAGTGTCAACAAGCATGTGGATAAGGGGGATCCAGTTGACATTGTTTATCTGGACTTTCAGAAGGCTTTTGACAAGGTCCCACACCAAAGGCTCTTGAATAAACTTACCAGTCATGGAATAAAGGGACAGGTCTTGTCCTGGATCAGCAACTGGCTAAGGGATAGGAAACAGAGGGTAGCACTAAATGGACACTTCTCCAAGTGGAGGGAAGTAAAGAGTGGGGTCCCCCAAGGTTCAGTACTGGGACCCCTGCTTTTCAACCTCTTCATAAATGATCTAGAGGTAGGAGTAAAAAGCAAGGTAACCAAATTTGCTGACGACACTAAATTATACAGGGTAGTGAAAACTGTGAGAGATTGTGAGGAGCTCCAGAGGGATCTCTTGACACTGGGGGAGTGGGCAAAACACTGGCAAATGAGCTTCAACATTAGTAAGTGCAGAGTGATGCATGTTGGGGCAAAAAACCCCAATTACATTTATAAACTGATGGGGTCTGAACTCTCTGCGACAAACCAGAAAAGGGACCTTGGTGTCCTGGTGGACAACTCAATGAAGGTGTCAACCCAGTGTGCCTCAGCAGTGAAAAAAGCAAACTCAATGCTAGGGATCATTAGGAAGGGTATAGAAACTAAGTCAGCAAGTGTCATTTTGCCTCTTTATAAATCTATGGTGAGGCCCCATCTGGAATACTGTGTACAGTTCTGGTCGCCATACCTCCAGAAGGATATTATGGAGCTGGAAAAAGTGCAGAGGAGGGCAACCAGAATGATTAGGGGACTGGAACACCTTCCTTACCATCTGAGGCTGCAACGGTTGGGCCTTTTCACTCTTGAACGACGGCGTCTAAGAGGTGACCTGATTGAAGTTTATAAAATCATGCACGGTGTGGACAAAGTAGATAAGGAAAAACTGTTTTCCCTATCGCACAACACTAGAACTAGGGGACACTCCATGAAACTTTTGGGTACTAGTTCTCAAACAAATAAGAGAAAGTACTTTTTCACCCAGAGGATTACTGGTCTATGGAACTCCCTGCCAGAAGAAGTGGTGACAGCTGTCAGTCTTGACAGCTTTAAGAAAGGATTAGACAAGTTCATGGAGGACAAGGGTATCAATGGCTATAATTATGGATACTTAAGGACAACCTCTGGGTTGGAGAGATAGGCAGGATATATCAATGCCATTTCCAGGGAATCCTAAGCAGGTGAAGGCATCTCCTTGGGAATACCCTGAAGGAAATGGTGAGCCACTGTGTGAGACAGAATGCTGGACTGGATGGGCTGTGGCCTGTTCCAGCAAGGCTGTTCTTATGTTCTTATGTTCTTTCTTTTTTGGATTTTGGTATATTTTATAAACAGCACCTCCTCTTTACTCGTAGTTAATTGGTATTTAGTTATGCTCTCACTTCTTAAATGTTTCAATATCATTCTCAACTTAAAGGAGTCATTCAAAATAGATTGAAGGATTTGATTTTAAGAGAAAATTCATTTATAGTTAGATAAGTGTGTAAATACAATTTCTGCAGATTGCATTAATACAGAAATGATTGGAACAGATTATGTGGACACATATGAAAGTGAGACAAAATTAGATCTGTTCATCCCAGTTGGATATGTCATTGTGATAATGACTGGAATTTGTTCAGTGAATAACTGCTAGGACATTATTTTGTTATGGTGCTACTGAGACAGCATGGTGGTGAATATTGTAGAAATATGAGATGGTGGATAAGGAAAGGATTCTATTTCCATAAACTTGTAAGAGTTAGGTTGACATCCAAGTTAAAGTCATAAGGTAAAGGTAAAAGTCACCCTTGCTCAAAAGCCAGTCGTACCTAACTCTAGGCTTGAGTGCTCATTGAGTGCTGTTTACACCCAAAGAGCCAGTGCTGTCTGCATCTGCAGACATTTCCATGGACATGTGCCAGGCATGCCTTAGCACCGGAGTGCTATTTACCTTCCCACTGAAGTGGTGCCTATTTATCAACTTGTAATTTCTTTCTTTCAAACTGCTAGGTTGGCTGGAGCTGGGACCGAGATGGAAGCTCATTCAGTCATGCAGCACTCAGGGTCCCAAACTGCTAACCTGCTGACCTTCCAGTCGTCAAGTTCAGCGTCTTAGCCACTTGAGCCACCACAATCTCTCTTAAAGTGATAAGCCCTTTTTAAAAATTGCTTTTGCTTTCATGGGTTTGGTAATTTTCTGCAAGTGGTATTTACTACAGCTACAGCATGTATATGCTGCAGATTTTGAATGCTTTTACATTACATTTTAAAATCTCTGGGTGGCTATTCTTTCCAGAGCTTACATTTCAAAGGGATAATATATTCTATATATGTGAGATTATATACAATGAAAGACTTTATACTTGCCTGCTTTCTTCTTGTTCCAAGTGGTTCACCCAATAGATAACAAAATAAATATATCCTGCTATTGAATATAAAGAAGGACATGAGCTTGCCTTGAAATAAATTTTATGTATTTATTTAGGCTAATGAGAGAATGTCTGCTAAACTGGTTCTAGAAAGTAGGATGATCAAGTATGGAAGCTGATTATGTTTGTTTGAAAATGTTTTGCTGCAGATTATACATACCTGTATAGGAAAACTGGGATTTTTGCATATATTCAGCAACAGGAACTGAGTCATGAAAATAAGTTACATAATACAGTTTTTTTAAGAATATAACAGTGCAATCCTATAAGCATCTGTTCAGACATGAATTCAGTGGGTCTTATTCCTGGTTTAACAGGTATAAGATTGTAGCCTCAGAATTTCCTCTCTCAGATCAAGATCTGTGAGATGTAGCATTCTGTTTCCATAACACAGGCAGAGAAGAACCTGATACTCTGTAGGTATTGTGGGGCTTCCAATCCCATCTTCCATGTGTTTACAAAAAGAGTTGATGAGACTTGTAGTCCAAGGTTCCTTACCCTTTAGAATGAAACTAACTAACCCTGGCACAAACAGGGTATGAAGTTAAGAGCCATCCCTCATTGGCATTACTAGCAGCTGAAATTAATTATACCAGAGTTTAGAAGAGTTATACTTTTAGACTACAGCTCTATGTATCTCCAGCCATACATAATTTACTTTGACTGGTAGGCAAATGGAACAATTTCCTTGTTAAGGAATATGTGTTGTCTGAAGTACAGTAATTGCAGGCGCACCCCCCAATAAAGGACTCAGACAATAATGAAAGTGGATAACGGCATTGGGCCACATTTATTGATTCATGCCCTAGTCCGAATTATAAATTTCTATTGGTAAAACGACCAATCATAATTCTTAAGGCAAGCAGGACGAAGTAACACTGGTAAGGTACCACCCAAAATTGCCAACGGCAATTGGTTACAATGTATCTATTTGTATCTATTTGTTTGTTGACAACAAACAAATTGTTGACCGTAGTCAATATCTAACTAATGACCCCACCCTCTGACTTGTATCCGTGAAATCATGGGGTGATGCATGCTGTCTAGCTATAGCCATCACCCCGTCGCCTAGTTCGTCGTTGACCGGACAACGTTTAACCAATTTATGCCTGTCTAGTGTTGTCCAGTCAATTGCGAACCTGCCGGATACCTGTGGGTCATAAATGTTTACCTTACCAGTGCTACCCGCCACATGGAGGGGCTTCAAAGAAGGCCTGACGCCCCCCCCAGACCGTCAGCTCGGTCAACAGGCCTGCTCGCCAATCACCCAACAGGAGGTCCATACCTCCTCGCGACAGATGGGCCCCATCCCCTGCATACAGGTCATAATTTTGTAGACTAATAGCGGGGTGACGACTGACCCTCCCCCAAGCCCTGTCGACGAGGAACCGCGCCACTGCCCTATTCACCATGCGTCTAGCGCGGTCAAGGGCCAGGAGGTCGAAACCTCCTCTGTAGGCATGGCGCGGGACCATGTCCGACCAAACAAGGGTTGTGGAGGGCCAGACGTAATGCAGGTAGGCGAGGTCCTCGCAAATCACATGCTTGAGCGATAAGCCGGTGACCTGGCCCAAATCATTGCCCCCTAGGTGTATGATGAGAATGTCAGGCGGGTCAGCATTCTGGCCTGAAAAAAGGAAAGGCAGCAGCTCCCGCCATAACATTCCGGGCTTACCATGCCATGTGAGACTTGCGTATGCACCCAGTCCCAGTCGGGGTCCCCACTCTGTCGCCGCAGCGTAACGCGCTGCCCTGTGCACGTAGCTATGGCCCACCAGCCATACTGTCACCGGTGTAATACGACACCCAGGGTCTGTAAAGAAGAACGAGGAAGAGAATGTAAGGTGACTGAAATGGTACTCACGGCGGAAATGGGCGCACATAAAACTGAAAACATTGCGAACCCCACCTTCCCATGCTGCGTATGTCAGCCCCGGAGTACCCAAAAGCAGCTGCAGTGGAGGCCGCCCCTATTCGGAATGAATGGGTGCCATAACGTGCGCCCGGGAGGCCCACACTGGCCAGCGCTTTGCCTGTCACCTTCCAAAATTGAAATTTAGTAAGGGGAGACCCATCTTGGTGACAGAAAAACGGGCCATGGTGCGTGCCACGCAGTGCAAGAAACTCCTGTAGGGCACCAACCAGACAGATGTCTGCCAAAGAACACCGTAGCAGTCTTACTCCACTGCCTACGCCATGCTGATCGGTCTTAGAGCCCAACTGAGCCCAGTCTTTGGCAACATAGACATCCTCGAGTTCCAGTGCCCTACGACTTGCATCCGCCTTAGACAGCATCACAAGCTCGCTGATGCGGAGCGCTCCAAAAAAGGCCACCGTTGTAGCGGCATGAAATAGGGCTGCCTCATACCTATCAAAACAGAGGCCATGCCAGCCCCGGGCCAGTTGGGTAAGAACCCCTGGGGAAATCGGGTGGTGGTCGTCCGGGCAACGCCCGCGCTCGCGCACCCACCCCTCCAAAACATGTCTCACACGGAAGTCAGTGGTGTTGTCCACATGACCTCCCACTTTGGCCATAAAAGCCAACGCTAACAGCTTAGATGCTATGGTGCGAGGTGCAAGGCCCTGAGCGTGCAGGTAAACCATGAACCGCAGAACATGGGTTACCGGGATCGGCCAGGTTCCTGGCAGTTGAAATTGGGTACAGAATGCTCTGAAAGAATTAAATGCGTGGTGATACGCCTTACGCGTGCGTGGCGCTAGTGACAGGCCAATCGCCCGGTTCACCTCTCCTTGCCAATGGTCCATATCTCGTCCGGGAGTGGCGAGGGAAATTCCTCCGCATCCGGGGCCAAGGCACGGAACCGGGAGATCTGCAGGCGGGACAAAGCATCAGCGATATCATTATTAACCCCTGGGACATGCCTGGCCCTGAAAAGAACGTTGAGGCACAGGCTGCGCAACACAAACTGGCGCACTAGATCCATAACCCTGGGCGATTTAGAAGTCTGTGCATTGACAATGTGGACAACAGCCGCATTGTCACACCAGAAATGCACAACCGAGTTGGCCCACTCCTCGCCCCATAGCATCAAAGCACCCAGAATAGGGAAAAATTCGAGATATGTGAGATCCCGCAGGCGATCCGTGCCTGCCCAGGCCGGTGGCCACCCACCATAGGCCCACTTCCCATTGAAGTACATCCCATAACCCAGGGATCCTGAGGCATCGGACTGAATCTGAAAGCGGGGGGAAGCCAGGAGGTCAGACCTCCAAAATGAGACCCCATTGAACTCCCTCAGGAACTGTAGCCAGACAAGCATGTCTGCTCTGATACCCCGGGTAAGCCTGACCCTATGGTGGGGCCTGGATAATCCTGCCATGGCGTTGCACAGGCGCCTAGCAAATGCCCTGCCTGGTGCGACCACCCTGCAAGCGAAATTGAGGTGACCATGGAGCACCTGCAGTTCCCTCAGTGATGCCTTGCGCTTGGCCAGCAAGTCCGAAATGAGGGCCACTATTCTGGACACCTTATCCCGCGGTAACCTAGAAGCCTGCGCTATCGTGTCAATCTCCACCCCCAGGAAGACTAACTGGGTAGATGGGCCCTCGGTCTTTTCGGGCGCTAAAGGGACACCGAGTTCCTCCATTAGCGTCTGAAATGTGTTGAGGAGACGTGTACACGTGTCCCAGCCCCGTTCACCCCCGAATAAAAAGTCATCCAGGTAATGGGCTACAGACCGGGACCCTGACCTGCGGACGAAAGCCCACTCTAGGAATGTGCTGAAACGCTCGAAGGCCGAGCATGATATGGAACAGCCAAAAGGCATGGCCTTATCAAAGTAATATTCATCCCTAAATTTAAAACCCAGCAACTCGAAGTCGCCCGGGTGCACCGGCAAGAGGCGAAAAGCCAACTTAATGTCGCACTTAGCCAGCAGCGCACCCGGGCCACATGAGCGCACCATGCGCAGCGCGTGGTCAAAAGATGTATACCTGACTGAGCAAAGGTCATCAGGTATAGCATCATTGACCCAGCGTCCGGCTGGGTAGGACAAGTGATGAATGAGGCGAAACTCGCCCGGTGACTTTTTGGGCACTAAGCCCAAGGGCGATACCTTAAGATTGGGGAACGGGGGTGAAGGGAAAGGGCCAGCGACCCTGCCCGCAACGACCTCCTTCATAATGCTGGCAGCAGCCACCTCCTCCCTCCCCCTAAGGGATAAAAGATTGGGGGCATCCTGGGGGGACCTATCCCCAATGAAAGGGATACGGAACCCCTGCCTAAAACCCTGAATGAGATAATCTGCATCCTCTCCTTTCGGGTACAATGTGAGCCAATGCTCCAACATGTCCACATTAATTGGGGAGGGGGCCTTTCGGTGAACTAGCTCCATCTGCGGCAGTCTTGCCAGCCCCGTGTCCGCCCCTCCCTCTGCCCCGCGTCCCTCCAGGCCTGGGACAGGCAGAGGCCGCATGGGGGCCACCACAGGCGGGACACTCATGTCTGTATTTGCAGTTCTTCCTATTGCAGGAACCATTAGCCGAGAAGGTCCAGCACAGCAGGCGGGCTGAAACCCCCTGCCCCGCCACCTGGCGGGGAACCTGTGCTGGGGCAGCTCACTGGACCGCATGTCCACAATGGTATCTCTCCCCGGGCGCGGGGCGCGTGGGCGTCATGTACAAAAGCCATAGCCTCTGACATGGCTCATCCCACCTCATCTCGGGGTGCAGGGGAATCCGCATACGGAATTCCTCATCATAAGCCAACCACGATGGGCCCGGAAAGTCAACCATCGCCCTATAGATGTTGTCCAAATACTGGGCCATCGGAATTGGCAAATCCGGCCGGGCCCTGAGGTACACCGCCATGTATATAAGGTAGGCCGGCAACCAGTTGGCCCATGTGCGTGGTGGCTTGCGATGACGTGCCTGCTCCTTATCCTTCTCATCCTGCCCCTCCCTCTCTTCCTTGGTGGGCTCTCTGTTGAGGAGTGAGAAGATATCCACGTACTCCCCCCGCCAGATCTTCTCTTTGGTGGTCTGTGCCAAATGGTCACCAAGTGGTAAGGAATACCCTGCCGTCGGCAAGGCCGACACAGGCACAGCAGGAACTGCGGGCATCTGAAAAGGGGCCTGTACTAACCCAGCCACCCCCAAAACATTCCCCACAGGGTAGGACACCCCCCCACCACGGGGCCCTGAGTGTTAGTTGTCGTCGCCGGGTGGGGCGTCAGCGGCTGTACCGCCGCACCACCCGCGCGAGGCCAAGGCCATTGAAACGCCCCCCCCCCAACGTGGCCACGTGTGTAGGTGCACTGGTTTGAACCACATACTCACACGCTGCACCCCCATAGGCCGCCCCCACCGGGGGTTCCGGCCCACTGGGAGCGTCGGAGCTCACGACCGCCGTAGAGCTCGTCGATGGGGCCTGACCCGCGCCGGTCTGTTGGTTGGGGAGCTGCGAGGCAGTGGCCGAGGTCGTGCCACGCGCCTCAAGCAGCTCGACCCGTCCCGCCGCCTGCCGCTGCCCAGCAGACGACGCATCAAAATGAAGCCCAAAGGGAGCCCCAGCATGGCTAGCCCGGGCCAGGGATGCCTCGAGGGCCGCAACGCGGGCCAGTAAGGCTTCCACGCTGACATGGGGCAAAGGGCCAGCCGGCCCGCCCACTCCAGGCATGAGTACAGGTCCCTGTACCCCGGGGCCCAAATAGGGCCACGACCCCACACCCGGGCCCGGTAGGGCCGATGTAGCAACCTGCCAGGGAAGGGAGCCAGACCACCCCCCAATGCCGGAAGGCCCCGGAGCGAACTGCGCCCCTACAGAGGAAGGCCCCGCGGAATGAGCAACACCAGGAGCGGTGCCCACCGCTTGCGGGCCGAGGGCCGCAGCCCCCACTGGACCCGTGCGCGGGGCCCCATTATCCGGCCAAGGGGGAATAGACCCCATTCCACCGGTCCCGGTGGATGCAGGCAAAGGCGGCTGCTGGGGAGGCGCAGCCGCGGTCCTCCGACCCAGATTGCGCCTCCGAACCGCACGAGCCGCGCTCGCCGCCACCTTCTTCTTCGAGGGCATCTCATCCACTCGATGGAAAGCCGAAAACGAGAAAATTCAGCAGCCAAAAGGCTTCCCGGTAAGGGTAAAAGCGACGGAGGTAAGAGGGAAAAACTTCTCCGCTCCGTCGCTTTGCAAAATGGCAGTGCGGCTGCCTCGTGGCCACCCCTTTCATAAGGGAGCTGGCCACGCCCCTAACTACCCGGATGCCTTCGTCCTATGGGGGGGCCCGCAAAGAGCGCGGCAGCCATTTTGGCGCCGCGCTTGCATTGCCTTATTCTGCCTAATAATAGGGTCGGCCCTGCACCTTTTCTTTTCTAATTTTCCTAATCTTCAGTGAAAATTAAGTTTATGGGGAATTTGGCTTTGTGAAGCCTTTGGTTTCTTTGATACATTTACTTATACTGAAACGTCCCATCGTCCCCTAAGGAAAGGAATGGCTGACAGCAAAAACACCTGCACAATTAAAGGAGATGAAATGCTTATCACTGTGGTTGAATGTTTGGACTTATTTGTGTGCATTCTTATCTGTTTTGCTTGATAACTGTTGAAAGAGTGGAGAAAAAAAGATTTAAACATGGAGGGGCCCTAATGCTTAAACAGTGTGTCTGTCTTGGTGTACGACGTTTTAGTGCAGGGAAATTGAGAATGGATGAGATGCTTTACAGGGTGCTGAGGTGAGAGAAAAGAAAGGGGTATAAGGACAGATGGGTTTACAAATGCATTAAAAGTTCTACATAGTTTTTGGGGAGTAATTAGCATTTTCAGTGTGTTTGGTGTCTTGCACGGAAGACAAAGAAGGAGTCGCAATGAGGACTAACACAGGTTTATTGGTTGATGATCAGAACGAACATGTGGTAATGGCGGAGGTACATCTCATTATATACAGTAGGGTTACACATTTGAATCTTGTTGCACGACAGCTCATTGGCTGTCGCTGGCGTGGCCTCGCCCAGGCACGCCTCTTGCTGCAGTAGTACTAATCTCCATTGTCTTGCTGCAGTAGTCTTTATTTCCATTGTCATGTGGGGAAGTTTCCCGCGGCTGTCCGTGATTGAGCAATTGAACCATGTGAGATTGAACGCTCGCCGCTGCCCTCTGTGGGCTGCTTGCTCGCGTTCCTTACAGCTGTGATACATTGTAATGTGAGACAGGTTACATTCAATTACTTAAAGAAACAGTGTGCATTCATACACAACATCCCTCCCCCCTAGGATGGGACGAAGTCCCTTAACCACTGTGGCTTGCCGCACATGCGTCTGGGGCGTGCGGCCGCTTGCCCTAACACAGGGGAGCCCATGGCTCCTGGTTCCGCGCGGTCTCGTCCTGCAATGCAAAGTGGGGACCCGTTAGTGTTTCTGTTGTGAGTCTGTGCTGACCTTGCCTGTGGGGACGGGAATGGAATGAACAGTTGGGAAGTGAACCCTTGCCGACTTCCAGTAGACCCCGGGGACCCCCCTAGCACAAACCTTGGAACTGACGATGAGACCCTCGTGGACCCGCTAGCTCCCGCTGCCTGCTCGGGGGTTTGGGAATTTGAGGCTGGCGAGATTTCGCTGGCTGCCTGTCTTTGTGGCGTTTGCCTTTTGGGACCCGGGACTATGGTGTATTCTAACATGCCCGAGCTCTGGGGACGGAATGTACCAGGGGCTGAACTGAAACCCCTCTTCTCGCTAGGACGGGTGGGGGACCACTCCGCTAACTCCCCCTGGTACGGGAAAACATAATCATCTTCGAATTCGGGGACAAACTCATTCCTCTCTTTGAAAGTGTTCTCGGACACCTCCGTGTCTCCCCCTTGGGTAATGCGGGTGGGGGAGGACCCTAACGCTGATTTCCCCTCACTAGTGACTCGCCTTCGGAGCTGATCGGCGTGCCGTCTCCATGTTAGCCCTGAGTTCGTCTCGACCCTGTAGGAGACTGGCCCCGTTTGCTCGATGATTGTCCCTGGCACCCACGCTGGCCCCGAGGCCGCGTAGTTCCTGCAATGAACCGGGTCCCCTGTGGAAAAGTTCTTGGAGCTCCCCCCCCTAAATTTATATTTCTCCCCTCATCCTCCACCCTGGACGGATCCATCCGGTCAAACAGCGTTGCCGGGCGCCTCTTCATAAGCAGCTCGGCTGGGGAGAATCCTGAAGCTAGGGGGGTGGTCCTGTAGGTGATTAGGAACTGGCATAGGTGTAGGTTCAGGTCGCCGGGACCCATGCGCCGCAGTGCGTCTTTCGTAGTGCGCACTTGGCGCTCTACTTGACCGTTTGTGGCGGGGTGGAATGGGGCAGCAGTAATGTGCCTAATCGCGTTCCTCTCCATGAAGGTTTGGAACTCGGTCGACGTGAAGCAACTTGCGTTGTCGCTCACGAGGACGTCTGGCAGGCCGAAGCGAGCAAAAAGGTTGCGCAACTGCTTTATGGTTGTCGCGGAGGAGGTGCTACTCACGGGGATTACCTCCAACCACTTGGAGTAGGAGTCGACAACCAGTAGGAACGTGGCCCCGCGGAAAGGCCCCGCGAAGTCGACATGGATACGGGACCACGGCCCGCGGGCTGTGTCCCACTCTCTATGGGGTAATCGGGACTCCTCGGGCCGGGAGCTCTGGCAGCTCTCGCATGTGCCCACTAGACGCTCTATGTCAGCGTCTATCTGTGGCCACCAAAAGAAACTTCTGGCCAGGGCTTTGGACCGCACGATCCCGGGGTGACTGGTGTGTAGTAACTTCAGTACCCTCGCCCTTAATTTCTCTGGGATAATCACCCGCTGGCCCCAGAGTAGACAGCCCCTTTCCAGGGAAAGTTCCACCCTGCGCCTACAGAACGGTTTGAACGGTTCCTCTGGGGGAGTAGTGGGCCACCCTTTTTTCACCCATGAGCTAACCTGGGCTAGGATTTTGTCGGCCGCCGTCGCTTTGGCGAGGTCGGCCGGGACAATGGGGGGTGAGTCGAGGGACTCGATTAACATGACCTGGTGGTCCCGCTCTACCTCGCACGCGGAATCCCCCAGGTTAGGGAGGGGCGATCGGGACAGGGCGTCCGCATGGGAGATCTCCTTCCCTGGGCGGTAGACTAGCTCGTATTGATAGGCGTTGAGGAAAATCGCCCAACGCAACATCCTGGGGGAGAGAATTTGGGGGGTAGGTTTGCCGGTAGTGAAGATCCCCAGAAGCGGCTTGTGATCAGTCACTACCGTAAACTCGCGGCCGTATAGAAAATCATGAAACTTTTTGGTCCCTGCAATTATGGCCAGTGCCTCCCTGTCTGTTTGCGCGTAATTGCGCTCAGCCTTCGAAAGGGACCTGGAGTAGTAAGCCACCGGGGCCTCCCGCCCGCTCTCTAACACGTGGCACAGGACCGCCCCCACCCCCACCGGGGACGCATCACATACCAGAACCACTGGCTTCCTAGGGTCAAAATGCGTCAGGACCGCATCTGAGGAGAGGAGTGATTTTAGTTCTCGGAAGGCTCTCTCTTGTTTGTCCCCCCACCGCCAAACCGCGTCCTTTTTTAACAGGGCGTGCAGTGGCTCCGCAACCGATGCCTTCCTAGGCAGGAACGAGTGATAGAAGTTAAGGAGCCCCAGAAACGACTGCAGCTCCGGTTTTGCGGTGGGGCGAGGGGCATTCTGTACGGCTGCAACCTTGGACTCTGAGGGCCTGATCCCTTCTGGGGTTACTTTGAAACCTAGGAACTCAACCTCCCTCGCAAAAAACACACACTTGTCCTTCCTTAGTCGAAGCCCCGCTTTCTCGAAAACTGAGAGGACCCCATCTAGTCTTTTAGCTAATTCTACCTCGCTCCCCGCTGTTATCAGCACATCGTCGAAGTATGGTAGAACTCCGGGAAGCCCCTTTAAAAGGCGTTCCACGAGGGACTGGAAGATCCCGGGGGCCGAGTTCACGCCGAACTGAAGGCGCGTTACCTTAAATGCCCCCTTATGCGTTACTATAGTCTGCGCAGCGGCAGCGGCTGGGGTCACTGAAAGTTGCTGATAGGCCTGGGCTAGGTCTAACTTGGCGAAACACCTCCCCCCATGGAGTGTGGCCAGCAGGTGGCTGACCACGGGCACTGGGTATGCATTTGGCCGAATGGCCTTGTTTATCGTACATTTATAGTCCGCACAAATCCTGACCTCCCCATTTGATTTAAGGGCCGTAACAATCGGCGTTTCCCACTCTGCCGAATCAACTGGAACCAAAATCCCTTGCCCCACCAATTTGTCCAGTTCCGCCTCGATCTTGTCCTTGAGTGCGAAAGGCACCCTCCTCGGCTTAAGGCGGATGGGCCGGATTTCTGGGTCCAACTCGAATGAAACTGGGGGCCCCCTGTAAGTCCCGAGTCCTTTTTTAAAAACGTCCGGGTGCGCATTGCAAACGTCCTGCATTGGGTCAGTCTCTATGGCATGGATGCCGGACAGTTCTATTCCCAGGGGAGCAAACCACTGCGTTCCTAGGAGGCAACACTTCCCCCCCTTGAGGACCACTAGGGGCAGCCTTTCGGAGAAATTCTTGAACTTCACCTTGAATTTCCCCACCCCCAACACTGGGATCCCGTTTCCCTGTACGTCCCGCAGATGGGACCGCATGGCCCGCAACTTGGGCCGTGCCTCTGGGGGAATGCGCATGTACTCCCTCTGGGACAGTATGGAGTATGACGACCCTGAGTCTATCTCCATTTTTACGGGGCGCCCCTGCAACTGTACCTCCACGTAGAATCGCCGGTGCTCCAGGGCCACGCGGTGCACGCCGTCCTCGCCGTGAATGGTGGACACCTTCCTGGAACCGGCCGCCTTCCGCTGGTGGTGCTGGGGTTTGCTGGAACTGCCTTTGCTCTCGGATCGCCCGCGCCTGCAAACTCGGGCGATGTGCCCCTTTCGACCGCAATTGTGGCACTCGGCCTTGCGGAAGGGGCACCTCGTGCGGTCGTGGGCCGCGCCACAGCCGTCGCAGCGGCGGTCCTGCCGCTCTCGGTCTTGCCGCCGCTCCCCACGCTTCCTTACTCTCTGGACGCCGTCGTCCTCGCTGCTGTAGGAGTCCGCCGTTACGGACGAGTCGTCGGAGGTCTCTGGAGTGCCGGCGGGCGACCTAGGTGCCCGCCCGGCTGCCCTTGCTGGGGTCCGCCGTGCCGCTTGAACGGGGGACTTGGCTCGCTCGGACGCTGTGCTGCGGGCCTTGAACACCTTGACCCCGCTCCTGGCCGCCTCGGCCGCTTGCGCCTCTCGCAACACCTCATTGAACGAGAGGTGCTCGTCGCGGGTCATGAGCTTCCGTTGCAGCTCCTCGTCCCGCAGGCCGCACAGCAGACGGTCTCGCAGAGCCTGGTTCAGGTCGTCCCACTTGCAGTGCACGGCCGCCAGTCGGAGGGCCGCTGCGTAGTCGGACACGGACTCGCCTGAACGCTGGTCCCGCCGGTGGAACGCGACCCGGGCCGGAAAAATCGAGACGGGCGGCTGGAAGTGTGCCCTCAGCAGCTCCAGGAGTTGGTCGATAGGCACTGCTTCAACCTTCTTGGGCGCCACCAAGTTCATGAGAATGCGCAGCGTGGCCGGTCCCACCTGGGCCAGGAAGTGGGAGCGTATCAACGCGTCGTCGTCGATGCCGGCTGCTTCCATTGCGTGCCGAAACTGGCACTCGTAGAGCTCCCACTGTTCAGGCTCTCTGACGTCGAAATGGTACGTCTTGACTCTGGGATTCGCCATTGATCCCACCTTCGTCGCCAATTTGGTGTCTTGCACGGAAGACAAAGAAGGAGTCGCAATGAGGACTAACACAGGTTTATTGGTTGATGATCAGAACGAACATGTGGTAATGGCGGAGGTACATCTCATTATATACAGTAGGGTTACACATTTGAATCTTGTTGCACGACAGCTCATTGGCTGTCGCTGGCGTGGCCTCGCCCAGGCACGCCTCTTGCTGCAGTAGTACTAATCTCCATTGTCTTGCTGCAGTAGTCTTTATTTCCATTGTCATGTGGGGAAGTTTCCCGCGGCTGTCCGTGATTGAGCAATTGAACCATGTGAGATTGAACGCTCGCCGCTGCCCTCTGTGGGCTGCTTGCTCGCGTTCCTTACAGCTGTGATACATTGTAATGTGAGACAGGTTACATTCAATTACTTAAAGAAACAGTGTGCATTCATACACAACAGTGTGTTTTGGCTTCTTACTTGCTGAAGAGTCTGATGGCAGCTGCTGCATTAAGTGAACTTAGTAGCTGTGCTGGTTGAGCTAATGAGTATATAAGGCAAGAAACAAAACAAAACAAAAGCAAATAAAGACATGAAAAAATTGTAGCACCTGAAAGACTAACTGGTATATTTTAATGTGAGATTTCATGGATCAGGTCTACTTCCTCAGACATCTAATGAGGAGGCTCTGCAAATGGCAAGACCTAACTTATGGAACTGATTTGCTTTAATGCTCTGCTACAAACCCACCTTCTCAGAGGCTGGAGGCTTTAAAAAAAAAACCAGCCTGATCTTAAAAGATGCTCACTGTACATAAACATACATGCCCCAAACATATATGCCCATGGAGAGGCCCAAAAGGGTTCACTGGTCCAGAAGATAAGAGTCCGAATCAAGATTTCTTTGGCAGCTCAGCTTTAATGAACAGATGAGTGAAGTAACTAAATATCTGAATCCTCCAGTAGTCTACTGCAATCGCTCTTCAAGTTCAGAGATGGAGAATGGTTATTTCACCTTATCAATGCATGTTCAGAATTATATTTGTCTCCATCCTCTGCCTTGAGAGGAGATGGTTGAAAACCAAATAGCTCATATTCTGGCCTCCAACTGTTATGACATTTGGTGGCACAATGAGACTGAGGTAAGTATTGAGATTTAAATTGCTTGCAAGTCTCCGCCAAAGCACCGTTCACACTCAGTACACTTTCCCAGCCAAATGATTACTCAGACCAATGACTTGAGGTAAAAAGAGAAACTATATTTACTTAAAACATCTCAGAAAATCTTATCAGGGTTTGGTATAAGGTTTGTTGGAATAGGATGGTTGTTTAGCTCAGCTACAATAAAGCATTTAGAGGTTTGTCCTTCATTATAGCCATGTGACTAAAGAATAGTAGTAGTACAGAGAGTGCTAAAAAGTGGCTACATCTCCCTCTACAACATACAGCAAACAGAAAAACAAGGCAATCAACTTTCTAATAGAAAAACAGGGGCTTTTCTGATTGGCTAGAAAAACAAACATATATACAAGTTAGTACTTGTAGTAAGTAAAATTGTCCGGTTAATTAAAACTAAAATTTGATTCTGGCAGCTGGGCTGCTTCTTCAGGTAGCTTTTAGTGACTCCTTTGTACAATAGCATCCCATGGACAATTACAATTTGACACTTGCAGCACTTCCTAGGGTAGCTTCACTTGGGGCTACTCAGGTACATGCACTTGCGGCCATTCTGTTGTATCCTCCCTCTTTTCCTCAACTTTCACCTGTCACCTCTAGTCCTCATTGCTAGTTACTTCAGACCCTGGTTCTTCTCTCTTGATCTTGCCTTTCTAGAATGTTCCCTCCCTGCTGGACAAGGCCTTCCACTGTCTTCTCCTCCACTACCACCCATGGAAAATATATCAGTGTTGGCAAGTTGATATTGGGTGGCATTGGCAACATTTTAGAGGCAGGGTGTCCCAGGAAAAATCACCTGGGGGACAATCAGGATGGAAGGCATAGAGGGTGGCCTGACAGTGGAGCCTTCTAAGACTCCCCCAGAAGAGCAAAACCTGCATATAACAGAGTGTGGACAAATGGTTTCTGTTGTATTGTGAAGTTGTGAGAATCTATCCTTTATGTGGATTCAAATGAGACACTTTCACCTGTCCCTAAGCAAGTACCAACATTCCATTTAATGGCTGTTGTGTTTTCAGAAAAAATGTGATATATGGCAGACTGGTGTAAAGGTATTTGAATTTTTAGTTGAAAGAACTAGGGGATTTCTTAAGGTCTAGATCATAGTGTTAGATTTTTATTTTATATCAGATAATGAGAATACACAACCTACTTACAACTCATTCCATATTTCATAAAAGTGTAGTTCAAGTAAAACTGAATTATAGTTACTGATCTCCAAGGATATTCACTTCCATAAGTGTAAAAATCAGCTCTCCATTTTAGGCAATTTTCAAGTAAGGTTCACATACATGGGTCAGTCTGGTTCACCTGCTTCTTCCTCTGCTCTGAAATTAAGATACAGTATGCCTATGTTTAAGACTCTGTACTAAGAGATGCCAACTTTTATAATTAGAATGAGCAAAATCCTCACAAAGATGTATCTTTTGGAAGTGGATTGTGTCAAATTAAGAAATCTCCATGGACATAATCTGTTGTACATATCCCCAGATCTTTGTGGAGAGACTGCCTGCAAGTTGCTCTTGATTAATTGGGGGTAATTAACTGAAGAAAGCAGGACTAATCTAAACATTCACTTTGCTGATTTTAAACACATTCTTTTATTTCACAAGGTTTCTGAAATGTTTGAGAAAGTGGCTATTAAATCTCCTTTTTCTGACTTTTTAGTTAGACATATGTTCTCTGCAGAGAATATCCCTTCCTTGACAATTTTATCATTTGGCCATTGACATCTTTTGTAGCTGTCTGAGACAGCTGAGAACCTTATGTAATCCGTGTTAGAGGGAAGTCCTCTCTTCTATCAAGGTATGGACTTGCCATTAGCCTTAATGAAGAAGTGGCATCAGGCCACTCTGTACATTTTCCACACAGGATCCTAATTACTGTCCAGACATGGGAATTTCATTGTTGTCTGGTGGATAGTGTTGCTGTTATCACCACCCTCAAACTCCAAAAGTAGATTGAACCACTGAGAAGACAGCCCATCCCTAGTCATGCTATTTCAGATTTCAAGTATTATTACTAGGTGAGACTCAGGAGAGAAGTAGCAGCAGATGCTGAGAGAACTAAGCAAGAAGATGACCCTCAACACCCTCTGAATGGATATGAGCCTCAAGTCGATCAGTTCAGATCCAGGAAGAGCTTTATGGTAAGAAAAAACACAGGAGCAAAACCAAATCAGAAGATGGAGGAAGGAGCTCACTGGGCAAGGTACATCATTAAAGGAGGATATAGCTGAAAATCTCAGTCTCCCTTATATCACTTGGAGGACCCAGAACAAGCTGAGGGTTGGAGTCCCTAAATGCAAGGACAAAATGCTCAAGTGGGGACTGATGGCAGACAACAACACATGGTGTGAATGTGGAGAGACACAGAGTCTTCCTCATTTACAGGTCCTGTGGATTTCTGTCAGAGACATGCACCGATGGGGACTTGAGTTTGGCCAATGACAAAGCGAAGTTAAGTGGCTTCATTTTGGCAGTTCAGGGTTTGATCTAGACATGAAAGAAGAACTAGATGAGACAATTCTGAAGGATGGCATGAGAGTTTTATGTTTATCAAAAGAGAGTGTGGTTAACTAAGAAGTTGAAGCAGTACTGAGGTTAGGGCTTTTGCATGTCAGCTGATCATTGCTCTACTGAATTGTCTGATGATGTTGTAGGTCAAGGGAGGGATCTGCGCAACAGTAAAAAAATCTGAATTAATTGATAAATAATGCAGCAATTGAAAATGGTATTCTTCAGCTTGTGGAAGAAAACCAAGACTAAGAGAAATACTGCAACAGATTTCAGTTGCTGGGTTCTGGCCTCTGAATCGGAAAAGTACCACCTGGATTATTTGCCAAATTATCCAGGATCCATTCTTGCTTGACTCTCCATCACCTCCCTGCTTAACCTTGACGCCAACTGTTCTTCATTATCTGCTTTGCTGGGTGCTGCTTATGAAGGACAATGTATTCACTGCCGGTTATGTGATGGTAAACACAGGGTTTTAGATTCTGTTTTATAATCTGTGGAGTACCTTTATTGCAGCATTTCCTAAAAGCTCTTTAGTGACAACAACACATCTGCCCATTATGTATCCAATAAATTTAGGAGCTATAAAATTACAGGGTAATAAGAAGTGCTACGAAATTATTTACTATGTAGAATGAGTAGTGCAATTCTTTATTTTCTACTTTGGCTGAAAGAAATGAATCTTTTCATGTCTGGCTGCATCATGTATAGATTGAGGTTTTAGTTAAAAGGATGTCTCCTAGTAATTTGGACCCATTTAATCAAATCTTCCAGGTCATCTTGAGTGTCATGTTTGGAAGAGCAATATATTTGCTCAAAAGATTTATAAGCTCACTAGCCCTCAAAATTCTTCCCATCACAGTTCAAAAGGTTGATGGTTGTTGTTAAAGCCTTAAATTGCTTGGGTCAAGGATACTTTAGGACAGCTTGAAATCTAGCATTAGTTATAATGAGGCAGCTTCAATAGGGAACAGATTTTAGATGTTATGAAACATAGCAAATTGTAACTTGTTTACATAACTATTGTGGTGGTTTGGTTTCTTTACTGCCAAACATGGAGAGAGTTGCCTGCTGGACTTTCAAAATAATTTGATTGGCTTTGGAGTTTGTAGAACTTTTGTGAAGGGTGTGCCACTTGTTGTCTTGGTCAGACAACAAAATGTCAGGCTACTCATGTCTCAAAGATCTCCTCCATACTTGTGCCTTCAAGATCTGATGGAATAGCTTGACTTGGTATAGAGACAGCCAATATAAACAGCCATGGGTGCATTTACGGCAGTGTTTACGTCATGCACGGGTGCATTTATTAATGTGCAGGTGCGTTTAATGGCTGTAGTAAATGCATTCACTTCTGCTTCTGGTAGTGGCGAGGGTGGTGGTGGGCCACATGAAATGTTACCATGGGCCAGGGCCATCCTATGGGCCGTAGGTTTGCCACTCCTGTACTAAATATACTAAATACGATTTAGTCATTTGAATACCAATCCTTATCCTGGCAAAAGCTGAATAACCATGAAAAAAATAAGAGATCTATGAATGTTTGAGGATGAACTGATGCAGCAGTCATACTGCTTATTACATTTTTATACCCTTCATTTTTGGCTTCCGGGCAACAGCTCTTTTAGCAATTCAGTATTGATCTCTTGGCAGAAACCTCTGAGTGCATATGTGTTGTCTCTGTGTTAGTGATGTGAATAATACTCACTAAATTCTCAGTCTTATTGCTTTAATCCAGGGGTGGGCAACCTTTTTAAAGTTGGGGGCTGGGCATGCTCCCTCAGACCGTTGAAGTGGTCCCCCTGCCGTAAACACTGACGTAAACGTGCCCGTGGCTGATGTAAACATGTCCGCAGCTGTCGTAAACGCATCCGTGGCCACTTCCGTTTCCAGCAGTGGCGTTTGGAACTAGGGCAGGCGCTGGATGATTTGGCACCACGGGCCGGATTTGGCCTATGGGCCATAGGTTGCCGACCTCTGCTTTAATCTGTCATGTGTATTCAACAAGAGACATCCTGATGAGACATTTTCTCAAGCCCCCCTCACTAAGGTCTCCCTAATTCCTGTAAACTCCATCTGTGTATACCAAGTGTTTTTCCCCTTTAAGAAGCAAAGCATTTGCATACAGTGAGTACAGAATTACAGGTAGATGCTGGTTTTAAAAGATGTCTCCAGTGTTTCTTGTGCTTAAATATCCATGTCACACCAGAAATCATAGTCGTTTTGTGCAATTTGTATTAAAATCTTAACTTTTAAAAAATGCATTCCCCCACTCTTCTCATTTTGAGGGCACCATCTAATACCTCACCCTCTTCTGTGGTGAGAAATATAATTTTGTACTTCTTCCTTGCATGCAAGCAAGAATATATTATATATTCTCCCCATACGTGTATGGAAGGGAGAGAATATTTTAAGGCTGGGTGAATTCTGAGGCTCAGAAATAAGTGAAAATACTTGTTTTGATAGGCAGTGAGCCTTGGTTGGCCTCAGATGTTGCTCACTGCACACTTAGAGGTAAATTCAGGTTAGACCCTTTGTAATGCATGAGCCAGACTTAAACATTGAATATCCCTTCTGCCAGAAAGAGGGGGAGGAAATGAATGGAGGATGAACAGACTAAAGTACGGAGAGCAATTCCATGAGAGCGTGAAAAGAGATTTTTCCATCCACTTTTCCTTAACCATTTCACCTGTAAAGGTAATATGACTCTCAACTGTGCAAAGATTTTCCACCTTGTACTCTACATTAGTACGTTGGGAATCTTGTTTCAGCTCTGGCATTGTCCTATCCTGGTTCGTGATTATGCTTTGTCCTCCTCCTCCTCCTTGGCTTCTATTTTTGCCAAGCCAAGCAGTTACTAGTGGCATTGATGGAGTGAATATCTTGATGGGACAGTGGCTGGGAAGAAGTGAATTCATTTGTCACAAGAATTTCCCCCCAATATTTTAAATTACCATATCGGCCATAGAGATGTTATCTAGGAAATGAGTTCAAGCTATCTCTGTGCTTCACCCTGATCCAGTCCCATCCAAGTGGGAAGTGAGCACTGCTGACCCAACATAGTGCCATTTCTTTTGTGTTCACTGCAGTAAAAATAGGATGTTGCTACTTTAATTACCTATCTTTAATTGACTCTCTCCTCTGTCACTCCTTCTATGGAGGACATGCAGTCACCCCTTGGACAGTTTGATGGATGAGCTGAAGCTATTGTCCAGTATGGAACATGAATGCAGTAGCCCAGCATTTGCCACTTGGCTGGAAATGCCATACATAGCAGAATGCATTGAATGTACGGGCTTAGTTTAGCTGTGTGTGATTTTGTGTGTGTGTTTGTGATGACAAAGTTTGTCTAATGTGCATGTGAGTCTAAAGCTATTGTTTTGGAAGCAGGATAAAAAGCCATCAACGTGTTCTTTTAAGCTTGTGATTCAAAAGCAATTCTTAAAAGAGACGCAAGATTCTCTTTGATACTTTCCTATGTTGCATTTTCACTGAAAAAAAGAATCAGACTTATTTCATTTTACATTAAAAAATATTTCCATTAATGCAAAGGTCACCATGAAGAAAAGAACCAATAAACTTTAGAGTACAATGTCAAAAATAAATATTATTACAGCTTGTTGTTAGATCCATGACACTGCTGTGCCTTACCTTAACACAAATCTTAATTTACTAAAAACCTGACCTTTAAATGTGAGACCCCCTAAGTCCTGATTGACCAGGCTGTGACTTCAATTAGAATAATTCACTCAGTAACAATTGTATTCAATGCACTCCGAGGGGAAAGGGAAGTGTAGCATTATCAGGTGTAGGATAGCTAGAAAAACTGATGATGTGGCTACTCTAGCTGTAGGGAGCAAGCCAGTGTGGGCTGTAAGGATAACAAAGCCCATTGCAGGCGCACCCCCCAAAGAAAGACTCAGACACCGGTATATGGATAAAGGCATTGGGTCACATTTATTGAATAATGCCCTAGTCCGAATTATAACTTTCAATTGGTGTATTCATCCAATTGTAATTCTTAAGGCAAGCAGGCCGCAGTAACACTGGTAAGGTTCCTCCCAAAATTGCCAATGGCAATTGGCTACAATGTATCCATTTGTATCAATTTGTTTGTTGATACAAACAAATTGTTGACCGGAGTCAATAAACTATCTACTGACCCCACCCTATGACGTGTATCCGTCAAATCACGGGGTGATGCATGCTGAAAAGCTCCTGCCATCACCCCTTGCCTGGTTCGTCGTTGACCGGTCAAAGCTATTACACCTGTACCTGTCTAAGTGTTGGCCAGTCAATTGCGAACCTGCCGGATACCTCTGGGTCATAAATCTTTACCTTACCAGTGCTACCCGCCACACGGGGAGGCGTCCATGATGACTCACCGCCCCCCTGACCGTCAGCTCGGTCGCCAGGCCTGCTTGCACCACACCCAGAAAGAGGTACATACCTCCAGCCGACAGGTGGACCCCTTCTCCTGCCTACCATCAAAAAAAATTTGTAAGCCTATCCGCAGGTGTCCAATGGCTGTCTCCCAGCCATGCTCAGCAAGGGACCGAGCAACAGCCCTGTCCACTGACTGCCGGAACAGTCCGAACCACGGAGATCCACGTCTCCCCTAAATTGATGTCTCGGCACGATATTAGACCAAAGCGACTGTGTGTAAACCATACATGACAGAAAACGCCAGGTCACTGCCCCTCGACAGTTTAGGAATAGCAGTGATCCGTATAAGATCATTGCCGCCGAGGTGCCTAATAAGAACATCGGGCGGTCCAGCATCCCTGACGGACATCAGGAATGGCCACAGTTCCCACCCCCTTGTGCCACGCATACCATACCATTGCATACGTGCGGATGCACACAGCCCAAGTCGGGGTCCACTCTCTGTCGCCGCAGCATATACTGCTGCCCAGTGTACATAGCTGCGGCCCACCAACCCCACTACCACCGGTGTGCAGAGACGCACAGGATCTGTAAAAGAGGAGAAGAGGTGAAGGACATAACTAAGTACTCATGCAGTGAGGGGACGTACATATAAGAAATTGCGCGTACACGCATATCCGCCTCCGAGTACCCCAAACGTAGCCGCGATCAACGCGACGCCTATCCTAAATAAATAGGTGCCAAAACGGGCCCCACACCACGAAGCACGGCACCGGTCACCCTCAGTAACTTTACTTTGGTAAGGGTAGACCTATCCTGGTGGCAGAAAAATAGGCTGGGGCACGCAGCAGGCACTGCCGAAAATTCATGTAGGGCACCAACCAGATAGATGTCTCCAATAAAACTTCATAGCAGTCAGACTCCACTGCCTATGCCGTGCTGAACAACCTTTGAGGACCGTATCCCCAATTGAGCCCATGTGTGACAGAGACATCGTCGAGTTCCAGTGCCCTACGAGACACATCCTCCTTACACAGATGGTACCAACTCTGGCACCAACTCACTGATGCGGAGCGCTCCAAAAAGGCTACCGTGGTAGCTGCGTGACCAAGAGCCACTTCACACCTATCCGAACATAAGTAATGCCAGCCTCGTGCAAGGTGGGTCAGAAACTCTGGCAAACTGGGGTAACGCGTGTCCGGGCGGCGGACACGTTCACATGTCCACCCCTCCAAGACACGACGCATACGGAAGTAACTCACGCAGTCATTGAACCCCCCCACGTTGGCCATAAATGCCAGTGCCAAAAGCCTGACGGCTATAGTACGGGGGGCCAAACCCTGACTGCGAAGATAAACATGCATTGTAAAACTTGGTCCACAGGTATTGACCACACTTGAGGTAACTGTAGTTACTCGCAAAAGTTCTAAATTGCATGAAAGCATGTTGATACGCCTTACGCGTGCGAGGTGCCAATGACAAGCCCGGTTCACCTCTCCTCGCCAAACGTCCAAATATCGGCCGGTAGTGGCGAGTGTAATTCCTCTGCTTCCGGAGCAAGGCACGGAACCGGGGGATCTGCAGGCAGGATAAAGCATCAGCGATATCGTTATTAATACCTGGAACATGTCTGGCCCTGAACAGCACATTTAGGCGTAGGCTTCTCAAAGGCTTGACAAACCAATGCCATGACCCTGGGGGATTTGCACGTCTGCCGCATTGTCACACCAAAAATGGACCACTGAGTTGGCCCACTCGTCGCCCCCTAGCGTCAGTGCTCCCCAATGTGGGAAGAAACTCAAGGAAGGTAAGATCACGGAGGCGATCCGTGCCCAGCCGTGCATGAAACCCTCGGTCGTAAGTCCCCCTACCCTCAGAGTAAACCCCCATAATCCAGGGAGTCGGAGGGATCCGACCGTACTTGAAATCTAGGGCAGACCATAAGGTCCGATCTCCAGGAAGAGACCCTGTTAAATCCCTGGAGGAATTTGAGCCAGACCGGAAGGTCCGCCCGTATGCTCCTGATCAGCCGGACCCTGTGGTGACGTTTAACAGGCCAGCCATGGCGTCACACAGGCGCCTGGCCAATGCTCTGCCGGGTGTAACCACCCTGCAGGCAAAGTTAAGGTGGCCATGAAGTAGCTGCAGCTCACAAGGGGACATTTTATGTTTGGCAATCAATGCCAAAATCACCGCAGAGATCCGAGCCACCTTATCCCTGGGTAACCCGGATGCCTGTGCGACAGAGTCAATTCCAATGCCTATAAATGTGATCTTAATAGCTGGGCCCTTGGTCTATTCAGGCGCTAAGGGGACACCCAGTTCCCACATGAGTGTCTGAAATGTAGTGAGGAGACGCGTGCACGTGTCCAAGCCCCGTTCACCCCCGAACCAAAAGTCATCGAGGTAATGGGCTAGAGACCGGGATCCCAACCTGCGAGCAAAGGCCCACTGAATGAAAGTACCAAATCGTTCGAATGCCGAACATGGAATAGAGCAGTCAAAAGGCATGGCCTTATTGAAGTAGAATTCCCCTTGGAACCTGAAACCCAATAGCTCAAAATCCCCTGGGTGCACAGGCAATAAACGTAAAGCCGAGTGCATATCAGACCGTGCCAGGAAAGCACCGGGACCGCATGAGCGTACCACCCTTAGGGGCTGAATAACGACATCCACCTGACTGAAAAAGGTCATCGGGAATGGCATCCCTGACCGAAGACCCCAGGGTAAGCTAAAAGGAGGATTAAATGACATTCACCCTGGTGCTACCTCGGTACTAGCCCCATAGGGGAGAGCTTCAAATTAGGAAAGGTGGTTCCAAGAAGGGGCCCGCTACTCTCATAGCCTCAACTCCCTTAGCTGTGCTCAGTGGAGCAACCTCTTCGTTACCTTTCAAGGGAACTAGATTAGTAGCATCTTGGAGCCCCTAACACCCCTGAATGGAATACAAAAGCCCCATTGAAAACGCCCCCGCAGGTACCCCGCATCATCCCTTCTTGGATAAGCTGAGTGCCACCGCTCCAGCATGAGTACCCTAATTGGGGAGGGGGGCTTGACATGCCTAGTTCCATAAGCCGGAGCTCTGATCACCCCCTGTGCACCCCGACCTCTGCCCCGTAACCCACCAACCCACGGGCACGCGGAGGCGGTGTAGTGGCCAGCGCAAAAGGGGGCACCCAAGTTGGTAACGACACTGGCGCTTATTACACACATCGCTAGCTGAGCAGGTCCAACACAGCAGGCGGGCCGGAACCCCCTGCCCCACCAGTTAGCGTGCAGCCTGTGTCTGATCAGCCCGCTGCACAGCATGACCACAATGGTACCTATCACCAGGTGCCAGTCACGTGGGAGCCATGTACAAGAGCAACAGTTGCTGACAGGGCTCATCCCACCTCATCTCAGGATGTAGGGCCACCCTCATCCAAATTCCTCATCGTAAGCCAACTTACGACGACGGGACAGCTCTTGGTCTCTGTCATCCTGTCGCTCTCTCTCTTCCTCAGTGGGCTCACAGTGCAATAGGGAGAATATCCACGTACTCCCCTCCAGATCTTATCCCTCGTGACCTGCAACAAATGATCACCCAGGGGCAAGGAATTACCAGCCGTCGGCAAAGCCATCGACGGCACATTCTGTATAAAGGGCATACGCAGCAGGACCTGGACAGCCCCTGCAATGCTCGGCACTGCCCCAGGGGCAGACACCCCCGCCCTTACCGAGGGACCATTTAGAAACCATGGGCTACTGGGATAAGATGGTAACTGATGCCCGCTCGCATCAACTTGACGAGGCCAGGGCCACTAAACCCCACCACTGTAAGTGGGCTGTGGTGTTGGTGCACTTAAATTGAACCTGATACTCACTAGGTGCACCCCTGTGAGCCGCCCCCACCGGGGGTTCTGGCCCACGGTGGGCGGCGGAGCTCGCGACCGGAATCGAGCTCTGGGATCGCCCCCGACTGCTCCCAGCCTGGACATCAGGTAGAACGGGAAGCTGCGAGACACCAGCTGGGCTGGCCGAACCGTCTCACGCAGCTCAACCCGGTTGGCCGCCCGCTGAAGCATAGTGGCCGGCAAGGTATCCGGGTCGACAAAGGGGCCCCTGGCGAAGAAATAGAAGCTCCCCCCCTCCACAGGAGGCTGTGCAATGCCCAAGGATGCTCCCAGCACTGCCAAACTTGCTAACAGAGCATCCACTGCCACAGAGCCCCCAGCATAAGGCAGGCTGTGTGGGCCGGACGGCCCACTAGGCAGTTGAAAAGGTAACAGAAAGGCGAGCCAGGGCCAGAATAGGGCCATGCCCAAAACTCCGGCCCATGAGGGGCTGGAGGGGGAACGGGTTGTATGCCCACACCAGGCCCTCCCACGCTGCCCTGACCCACGGCCGGTAATGGCGGGCCGGGGGCCGAAGCCCCTCAGAGGCCGGCCTGTAGCTGGCCAGCCACCAAGCCGGAGCCCGGCTGCCAAGTGCCAGCCTGAGTAGCCCCACCAGTATCAGTGGGCAAGGCTGGCACAGTGCCCTGCGACGGGAGGGCAGCCCAGGTCCTCCGACCCAAAGGCTGGCCCCCATCCTGCGCAGGGCCAGGAAAAGTTCTCCCCTTCGGCCGCGGCTTCATTACCGGTGCCTTCCGTTTGGGAGGCATGTCCTCAAAGAAAAAGTAGGATCCCTTTGAGGGATCAAGAAACTTAGCGCCAAAGCACGCAGTAGCCAAGCGAACCAAGGCTCTGCGTGCTTGAATCCACCTTTCCCTGCTGGGAAAAGCTCAAGAGCTAAACAGCCGAAGACTGGAAAACAAACAGCGACAGAGAAAACTTCTCCTCTCCGTCGCTATTTTAAAATGGCAGCTCGTTTGCCTCGTGGCCACCCCTTTTATAGAGGGGTGGCCACGCCCCCTAACTCACCCGGATTTCTGAGTCCGGGTGGGGGGGCCACAAAGAGCGCGGTGGCCATTTTGGCGCCGCGCTTTCATTATCCCACTACCATAGAACTCATTCAACCTGACAGAGACTTGCACCCATTCAGGATGCCAGCATAAAACCTTTTGCTGTTCAGATTACGTGTGGTTCTGTTCTAGGTTTGGGAAATCTATGCTAGGTTTCAATCACTGGCTGTTTATGCTTACAAACCAGCCAGATCAGGTAGGAAATAGCAATGTAAATTAGGTATTATGTAGTGTTGCCAATAAAGGAAAAAGGAAGGGAAGGAGATGGCTGGGTGTAAGGCGGAGAAAACACCCACAGGAACAATGTAGTCAACACGGGCAATTCTAAAAAGTGTAACACACTTTAATAAACATTAATAATTGTGTAAGGTCGACAATGGGAACTGAATTGTGTGAAAAATATTCCGGTGCAATAAAATCTTAACAATCATATATATCGGCATGAGCACCGGTATGAGGACAACTACAAAACCAAATAGGTAAATATATCACATTCCGTACATACCAACAGTTAGACAAGTCATAATGAGTTATAAAAGTATTAGACGTAAATATCCATATAACATTATCATACAAATTTGATACACAAAGCTGTTTGTGGAAAGGTGCAACATGCTGTATACAATGATAGCAAACAAGTCTTGTGACAACCAGAATAGAATTGGGACCAAGGTCCAGCGGGAATCATACAACTACAGTCCGTATAGAGTGAAGAAATCGATGATATCCATCCGGTAGACTGGATATTTTGAAAATATCCTCTTCAAAGATCTGTATTGGAACCATAAGCGCACTTCAAATACCTCTTTGGGGATACTCGTATTGGGCAAAAATAATGTCTTTATTGTTTTGCAACTCTTTTCATGTAGATTTCCTGAAGAAGGAACAATATGTTGGAAAAAGTCGAATTAACTAGTATTGACTTTGAAACGGTTTTCTTTTTCAAATACGGAACTTTGAGTATTTTTCTGCATTACAAATGGTTCTTCATCACCCTCAGCATTTACACCGTTTGCGCCCATTGCTTCATACTATATCAAAAGTATAACATCTTCTGTAACAAGTCAGCTTTGATTTGAAAAAAAAAAATCAAAGTTCAGGATTTCAAAAAGGTAGATACAAACATAAAAAGAACATTTTGACATTTCTCCTTTCCATGGATAAAACAAGAAAAGCATATCTGTCTATATTTCCTGGCCTAATCAGCTAAACAGGGACTGCAGTGGCTCAAGTAGCTAAGAAGCTGACTGGAAAGCGGAGAAGGTCAGCAGTTCGATTCCCGAGTACTACAGGACGGAATGAGCTCCCGTCTTTGTCCCCAGCTCCTGCCAACCTAGCAGTTCAAAAGCAAGAAATTGCAAGTAGATAAATAGGGATCACTTTGATGGGAAGGTAAACTGCGTTCCGTGCGCTCCGGTGTCTAGTCATGCCTGCCACATGACCACGGAAATGTCTGCAGAAGCAGACAGCGCTGGCTCTTCGGCTTAGAAACAGAGATGAGCACTGCACCCTAGAGTCAGATACAACTGGCTTTCAAGCAAGGGAAACTTTAATCAGCTAACAAAATCAAGATTACATCTTCCTACTATTCTAATCACAAGCAAGCATAGGTACTCCTGTCTACTCCTGCTTTTGTTGTTGTTCAGTCACATAGTTGATTCTCACCTTTTGTGACCCTATAGACCATCATCCTCCAGGCACCTCTGTCCTCCACCATCCTCCTCAGCCCGCCCAGCTCTGTACTCACTGTGTCCATGATGCCATCTAGCCATCTCATCTTTGGTCGCCCTCTTTTTCTTTTGCCCTCCACCTTTCCCAGCATCAAGGCCTTCTTCAGAGAATCCTCTCTTCTCATTTGATGTCCAAAGTACTTTAGCTCCATCTTTACTATTTGACCTTCTAAGGAGCAGTCAGGGTTGATTTCTTCTAAGATCGACCTATTTGTTCTCTTCGCTGTCCAGAGTATTCTCAAAACTCTCCTCCAACACACCACAATTCAAAAGCATCTATTTTTCTGCATTCAGCTTTCCTAATGGTCCAGCTCTCACACCCATACATTACCACCAGGAATACCATTGCTTTGACTATGCAGATTTTTGTTTTCAAGGTGATGTCTCTACTTTTAACTATGTTGCCCAAATTTCTCATTGCTTGCTTTCCAAGAATCAGTCACCTTTTTATTTCATGGCTGAAGTCTCCATCTGCAGTGATCTTGGATCCTAAGAATGTAAAGTCTGTCACTGCTTCTACTTCTTCCCCATCTATTTTCAATATAATAATGGCGTTTCTTGTTCTCCATTCTAAGATAACCAAAGCCATTTTTCATCCTTGATTCCACCTATTTCTGTCTGTCACCCAATAAGACTTCACATTCATTGTCCATCTTCTGCACTTCCGTTCCCACAGTCTCAGCTTATTTTGAATTCCAATAGCAAAGGAATCCCCACCTGGCTTGATGGCCACATTCCCAGACTTTCTTCACCCCCACTTGGGAAGCAAAGAAACACAGTGACCATTTTAACTCACTAAAAGCAAAGACTCCACTTTGATTCATTACATGGGCGACTTTGGATAATTGGGTTTCATTAGATCAGGGGTTCTCAACCTATGGCCCATGGGCCAGAACTGGCACACGGTGCCATTCCATCCGTCCCATGCCCTTGCCACCGCCATCCTTTTCCCATCTGCCTGAATTACCATGTCCCTAACACCATTCCACAGCAGGAAAGATGTTTTAAGAAGGCGTACAACATCCACCCTGCTACAGATTGGCATTAGGGACATGCTAAGCCATGGTGGCAGCAGTGGAAGCAGAAGCAGCAGATGCACGCAGCTGCCCACATCTTTTCTGGTGCCCACTCTTGCTGAGCACAGGCAAGGACAAGCAGAGCCCCGCCTTCACCCACAGCTGGCCAGTAAGCAGGGTTGTGTCTGTGGGCTGGACAGGTGTTTGCGGACTGGAGTGTTTGCAGGCCAGAGTATTTGTGGGCCAGACTTGTGGCATTGGGGGGGGGAGAGTGTTTGCAGTAGCAGTGACAATATGTGTGTGGGAGTGTTTGCTGCATCATCAGGGGGAATGGTGGGGGCTTCGGGTGGTACCACTGCCACCTTTGGTGGTGGCAGTGGTGGTGGACACCAGTCCGGCCCATCAACAGTCCAAGGGACGTCATCTGCCCCCCAGTTTTAAAAGGTTGAGAAACCCTGCATTAGATCATTCCAAAGCTGATATCATGAAGTGGCTTAATGAGTAAGACATACACAGTATATATATATAAATGTTCTTTGTCTCACAAGTCAAGAAACCCCTTGCAGTCAAATCCACAGCAGTAAATATTAACAAACTGATATCTAGGATGAACACTTCCCCTCCCCTCAACTCCATACTGGAACAATCTAGGTCAGGGTTTCTCAACCATGGACCTCCATGCCTTCTTGGACTTCAAGTCCCAAGAGCCCACGTCAACACATCTGCTGATCAGGGCTTCTGGGAATTGAAGTCCAAGAACATATGGGGCCCCAAGTTTGAGAAACCCTGATCTATGTGATCAAACAGCAAGAAAACGTGTGTGTGTGTGCGTGCGTGTGTGCATGTGCATGTGAACCTAATTAATCCAAATAAACAGTAGGCTCCAGTCCTAGACCAATCTAGGAGGGATTTGTCACCTTTAAGAATGTCATGTAGTCAATGTTTTTGGAGCACTCCCTGCTGTTCTAATAGGGGGATATAGAGTGAGATAACCTACTGAGGAGTTAATTTTTTTTTGGGGGGGGAGTAGTATCTGCTAAGTATACAGCAGGATTCTGTGACAAGAGGTTAGAAACTGACAATGAGCTGGAGGATTTGCAAAAGGTGAAATACTGAATACAGACTGTCTATGCCAAGTTAACATTTGACTTCTGCCATGACTCATGTTAGGATGACTTTTGACCCACCAAAATAAGTAAACATATCACAAAAAAGACACAAAGGGGAAGCTTCTATGTGAAGAACCCTGTACTAATTTAAACCTACAGTTACAAATGTAGAAATACTTTTTAAATGTTTAATATAGATTCATTATATTTCACCACAACGGAAAGACTATGACCAAGTGACCTCTGTAGGTCTTGTGTCAGCCATCCAAATGTCAACATGATGACGTGAAGGCCTCTGCTTGCCTTTCATTTTGGCTCTTTAAACTGGACTTAGCTTGGGCAGCTCATCCAAAATAGGATGCTTTTAAGCAGAGGTTTTTCTTTGTAAAGTAGGGCACAGAATCCCTCATCCTAGCTAAAGTTTATGAGACAGTTCCACTGAAAGTCCCAAAATATAACAATACCTATCAAAATCTATTTAGAACATATTTTCAATGTGAGACTGAGCTCATGCCAGAGGTAGAGTATATACAGTTTCTGGGACTACTGTATATCAAAAGTCCATCTACTCCAGCATTTCCCCCCAGGAAATAGAACATGAAGTTTATCAGTCCACACGATTCAAATGTTATTCAATTCAAATACCTTTGACAATTCCATATACTGTAGCTGTCATGGCTAGACTTATCCTCAATAAATTTGTCTAAAAAGAATTAAGATAAAAATATGAAAGTTAAAAGTATGACAAAATCTCATGATAGTAAAGATTTTAGGTGTGTGAGAACAGATCTTGCCAAGATGGGAACTAGCAACCCTTATGCAAGATGCACAGTAGCAGTAGATGCTTATCCTCTACCTAGTTTAAAGAATAAATGATTTTATGCCACTGTATTATCAAATCATATACTCTGACAGGTAGCCCCTGCTGTTTAGACCCAATGAGATTGCACATCAATGATTTTACCCTTTCAGCAATTCTTACCTCCAACACAAGTAACCTCAAAAACAGTTACATTTTCAACTATGGCTTTTACAATTTTTGCCAAAATTATTTTGCGTTAAAGTCCTTTCTCTGAGAGTACCCTGGACAGCGAGGAGAACAAATAGGTCAATCTTAGAAGAAATCAACACTGACTGCTCATTGGAAGGGCTAATAGTAAAGACGAAGCTAAAGTATTTTGGACATCAAATGAGAAGGGAGGACTCACTTGAGAAGGCCCTGATGTTGGGAAAGGTGGAGGGCAAAAGAAGAAGGGGGAGGCCAAAGATGAGATGGCTAGATGGTATTGTAGACACAATGGGCACAGAACTGGGAGTGCTGAGGGGGATGGTGGAGGACAGAGGTGCCTGGAGAACAATGGTCCATAGGGTCGCAAAGGGTTGGAACCGACTGTGCGACTGAACAACAACAACAACAACAACAACTAGAACAGACCATAGAACAAACAAGATTCACATGAGTGTTGACTTGCTGTTCAGCAATTGATTCAGTTGAGTACATAGATATGCCAAACCCTGCAGGACAACCTAGTTAGTGCCACTGTTTTCACTACAATGCAACAATAAACCATTTTTATGCATTTTTTCCTGAATGCAGTAAAGCCCACTGGAGAAAATGTGCAACATTTCCCCCAAAGAACAATATGCACTCAGTGTCTCTTAGCAATTTATGTCAGCATAAAAAATATTCTTGAACAGAAGTATATGTCATTGTTATGAATTCCCCATTGTTGTCACTGGTTCCCTTTATTTTGCAAACAAAAAGCAAACTTTCTGAACATTCTGTTAAGCTTTGCAGAATTTGGGGGAAAAGTGACCGAATTAGACAATGCAGGATAGGGAAATCAGTAGTGGATGTCAGTGGATGATACCATTTTTTAGTCATCCACTGTCTCAAGTGGAGTGATTGTGCGAAACAAAAATAACTAAATGGAAGCAAAATAAGAGGCATTTTACTATGCAACTTCCATTTGCTTTCTCGTTTAGATTTCTGTTTTCTCTCCCTTAATGTTTAAAGCCAGAGGCATTGGATTCTGTGGAAAAATTGAATCCCACAAATAGTCCAGAGACTGTTTTGTCGCAGAAGATAGCTTGTTTTTTGAAATAACAAAAGACTAGTCAGAGGAGAGAATAAAAATATAGTAGAACCTTGGATAAAATCCAAACTCCGTTCCACAAGTTTAGACTTTATCAGATTTTAGACTTTATCTGAATCAAATGGGTGATGCATCGGATAAGGTCCAAAAATGGACTTTATCCGAGGTTCCTATACCAAATATCTCTGATAACGTCCCCTTTTTTTTTTTGCGGTTTTGGACTTTATGCAATGCATCACGTGTGCATGAAAACCACAACTGTATCCAAATCTGACTTTATCTGAATTGGACTTTATCCGAGGTACCACTGTACAGTCTTAGGGGGCTCACTGCTAGCCTGTTCCCAGTGTGCACATGTCTTAGGGAAGAGAGACTCAAAGAGGAAAGGAAAGAGATTTAGTTCTTCCAGGTATCTGTCACATAGGAGTCCTCAAGATTATTTTATTTGTATGCTGCCTTCCTCAGAAGCAGGGACTGCAGTGCCATAGTGGTTAAGATGCTGAACTTGATGACTGGAAAGTTGACAGGTCAGCAGTTTGAGACCCGAGTACAGCATGACAGAACGAGCTCCTATTTCTGTCTCGGCTCTTCCCAACTTAGCAGATCAAAAGCAAGAAATTGCAAGTAGATAAATAGGTACTGCTTCAGTGGGAAAGGTAACAGTGTTCAATGTACTCTAGACACGCCTGCCACATGACCATGGAAATGACTGCAGATGCAGACAACACTGGCTCTTTGGCTATAAACAGAGATGAACACCACCCCCTAGAGTCAGGCATGACAGGCTTTTGAGCAAGAGTGACCTTTACCGTACCTAAGTAAATATGCATATTCATGAAGACAGCATTTAAAATTCACAGTATCAGGGAAATTGTTTGTAAAAGTAACAGGGCAATTCAGAGTCAAAGATTTGGCAGGTGTAGTGGGGTCAGAATGGGCAGAAACCTCTTGTGTTGGCATAATTGCCCTTTTGGAAGATGATATTGGATCTGCCAGAACGATTGGATCTGCCAGCATAACTGCTGGGTTGGCTGAGATCAGTCATTAGAAGAGCCAAAATATATGGTACATGTGGGGAAGGAACAGAGAAGGAACTGAGTGACATCAAATCCAAACCCCTTTCTCCCCAAACCCACAGCTGCTATGCCAGCACAAAGAGAGGACAGGATCAGGGTAGTCCTGAATAATTTTGACATTCCTAGGCTAGGTGAGATTTAGACAGCACAGCTTCAGTTTAGACAGCCCAAAGCCAACCTGGCTAGTTAGGAACACAGACTGAATAGATTTAGGAGAATTACATATAAGAATGAAGACAACAATGGAAACTGACAGCAGCATCCAGCTGTGCTGCAAAACATGGAGTTTGTATTGCTATGATGATACACTGTTGTTATAATTACTCTCTCTCTCTCTCTCTCCAAGCTGACCTGGTAGCATCTGAAGGCAGTTGTTTTCTTGAGGTTGCCCAGTCCCATTAAGTAGACCTGCCATGTTTGGTTTAGAAGAACCCCCCCCCCTCCAAAAACCATGGTAGCCTGCTTGCTGGTTTAGGAAACGGGCAACTTACAGAATATCTACTGGTTTTATTTTGTATATTTGAAAGCATCCCTGTCAGTGGCTCTTCATAGTATTGTAACATTCTTTTTATCATTTTTCTCGACTGATGTTCTGAATGCTGTCATTTCACCCGGGTCATGTCACTCTTAGGTTACAGAGGCCTATCTGGTCAGATGAATTTGTCTGAGCTTAAGGCACTCCAGGATAAAATGCTTCTTTGCTGCTTTAGCGTTAGAAAGATAAAACTGTTGATTAGGCTTATTGAAATGGCATGCATGGACCTTTCCTTTCTTTGGATGTCAGGACTTCTTTTGTATAGACGTTTGATTGAATTTTTTTATCAGCTCAGCAACAATGCTGGGATTGTGTGTTGCTAAAGAGGAACATAGCCCAGAACAGTTTTACCAGCTGACGTTTGTCAAAATAATAAGCCTGGATTCTATCCCCCTGCTGAAAATCTGCCCTGGCAAAAGTGACATGTGGGACTTGCAGTGAAGCTTTGCTGTGCAGCCTTCACAGTCACTTTAGCAGAATGTACATTATCAAGAGAAAGGCAAGGGTATGTGCCTGAGATAGCAGGTTCCCTGGGCTATTTACACAAAAGCACTAAGGCATCAATGTCCAGTGGTTTAGGTCTAAACCTGATGAACAAGGATCCACCCAGGAGGAACCAAAATGGAGCTAGGTAAAGGAAAATGAGCTAGGTAAAGGTAAAGGTTCCCCTTGCTAGAAAGCCAGTTGTATCCGACTCTAGGGTTCTCTGCTTATAGCCAAAGAGCCAGTGCTGTCTGCATCCGCAGACATTTCCATGGACATGTGGCAGGCATTCCTTGACCATGCACACCGGAGTGCACGGAACATTGTTTACCATTCCCACCAAAGTGGTACCTATTTATCTACTTACAATTTCTTGCTTTTGAACTGCTAGGCTAGCAGAACTGGGACATAGATGGAAGTTCACTCTGTCATGCAGTACTTGGGAACCGAACTCTGGCCTTTCAGTCATCGAGTTCAGTGTTTTAACCACTTGAGCCAGAAACAACGGGGAAGCTGCCGTCACTGCTGGAGACCGGACTGCCGCCCGAGCCTCTCCCGGGGCTGTTTGACCTTTTTTTGTTGACTCCTGCCATATTCCTTGTTTTGTGTTGATTGTGCTGTCTGGTTGTTTTTTTGTATTGTGTACCTATTTGTTTTTTGTATTCATTGTTGTTTCCTTTTCACTTTTTTCTGCTGCTGTCTGCTGTGCAGACAGCATGCATTGCAGGTGCACCCCCCAAAGAAAGACTCAGACACCGGTATATGGATAAAGGCATCGGGCCACTTTTATTGAATAATGCCCTAGTCCGAATTATAACTTTCAATTGGTGTAATCATCCAATTGTAATTCTTTAAGGCAAGCAGGCCGCAGTAACACTGGTAAGGTTCCTCCCAAAATGCCAATGGCAATTGGCTACATGTAACTATTTGTATCAATTTGTTTGTTAACACAAACAAATTGTTGACCGGAGTCAATAAACTATCTACTGACCCCACCCTATGACGTGTATCCGTTAAATATCAAGGTGATGCAGGCTGTGAAGCTCCTGCCATCACCCCTTGCCTGGTTCGCCCTTGACCGGCCAAACCTATTTCCCCTGTACCTGTCTACGTGTTGGCCAGTCAATTGCGAACCTGCCGGATACCTATGGGTCATAAATCTTTACCTAACCAGTGCTACCCGCCACATGGGGAGGCATCCATGATGACTCACCCCCCCCCCCCAGACCATCAGCTCAGTCACCAGGCCTGCTTGCACCTCATCCAAAAGAGGTACATACCTCTAGCCGACAGGTGGACCCCATATCCTGCCTACAGGTCAAATTTTCTGTAAGCCTATCCTCAGATATCTAACGGCTATCCCCCAAGCCGTTCTCAGCAAGGAGCCGGGCAACAGCCCTGTCCACTGACCGCCGGGACGGTCCGAACTGCAGAGATCCACGTCTCCTCTAAATTGGTGTCTCGGCATGATGTTAGACCATAGCGACCGTGTGTAAGCCATAAATGGTATAAAACGCCAGGTCACTGCACCTCGACAGTGTAAGTAAAGGTCAGTGATCTGTGTGAGATCATTGCCGCCGAGGTGCAGAATAAGAACATCAGGCGGTCCAGCATCCCTGATGGACATCAGGAATGGCAACAGTTCCCGCCCGTTCATGCCACGCATACATACCACCGCATACGTGTGGATGCACGCAGCCCAAGCTGGGGTCCACACTCTGTCGCCGCAGCATATACTGCCGCCCAGTGTACATAGCTGCGGCCCACCAGCCCCACTGCCACTGTTGTGCGGAGACACACAGGATCTGTAAAAGAGGAGAAGGGGTTAAGGACATAACTAAGTACTCATACAGTGAGGGGACGTATATATAGAAAAATTACGTGCAGACCCCCACGCGCCCACCTATATCCGCCTCCGAGCACCGCAAACGCAGCCACGGTCAATGCGACGCCTATTCTAAGTAAATGGGTGCCATAACAGGCCCCACACTGGGAAGCGCGGTACCGGTCACCCTTTGGAACTTAAATTTGGTAAGTATAGACCCATCTTGGTGGCAGAAAAACAGGCTAGGGCATGCAGCAGGCACTGCCAATCGCATGTAGGGCACCAACCGGAACGGTGTCAGCAAATGTACTTCATGGCAGTATACACCACTGCCCACTCCATGCTGATCGGCCTTCGAGGGACGAATCCCCAACTGAGCCCACTCTTGTTTGATATAGACATCTTCGAGTTCCAGTGCCCTACAAACACGTCCCCCTTTGACCATGGGACCAGCTCGCTGAGTCGTCGAGCTCCAGAAAAAGGCTACATCGGTAGCTGCATGAAAAGAGACTCCTCCTACCTACTGTGATATATTCTATGCCAACCTCGTGCAAGGTGGGTCAGAATATCTGTGAGAATAGGGCGACTTGTGTCAGGCGGCAGCCACGGACACGTGTCCACCCCCCTAATACATGGCTTATTCAGAAGACCCTAGCATAGTCAGGGAAGCCCCGTGCTTTGGCCATGAGTATCAATGCTCAAAGCCTGGTGGCTATGGTGCGTGGAGCCAACCCCAGATCATAGGGCAGACTATACAATCTAAAACCCAGTCGACCAATGTCGGCCGCATATTGGGCAATTGCCTTTACCAACAAAAAGGCCCTAAAGTGAAGGATTGGATGCCGATGTGCAGTGCGCGTGCGAGTTACCAATACATGCAATTCGCCCGGTTCACGTCTCCTGGCCAAATGACCATACCACAGCCAGGAGTGGAGAGGGTAGCCACAAGCATCCGTAGCCCAGGCGGAACCGGGCGATCTGCAGGCGGGGGAAAGCATAAGCAATATCATTGTAAATGACTGGCACATGTTTAGCCCAAAGAAGCGCCTTAAAGCGCATGAACCCCAGAACAATATGCAAGCTGAGGCCATGACTCAGGTGATTTAGACGTTCGGGCATTGACAATGTGCACCACCGCAGCATTACCACGCCAAAAGTGAAGCACAGAATCAGGCTGCCTGTCCCCCAGAGCATAAAGGGTACCCAGAATTGAGAAGATATGTTAGAAACATAAGATCGCATAAACAATCTGTGCCCTGACATCCCTGGGGCCAATGGCCATAGACCCCTGTCCTTAATTAAATCCCCTCATCCGGGGAGCCGGAGGCATCCGACTGTACTTGTAACTGGGGCTGACCAGAAGCTCAGGCCTCCCGATGCGGCAGCATGGAAGTCCTGCGGTAATGTGAGCCAAACCAACAGGTCCGCTCGCAAACCCTTAATCTGCTGTATTCCGCAGCTTCGTTTAACGAGACCCTCCCTAGCGTGACCCAGGCACTAGGCGAAAGCACTGCCTGTTATTACCACTCTGCAGGTGAAGTTGATGCGGCCCTGCATCACATGTGACTCTCGTAGAGGCTCCTTCCATTTGGCAACATTGCCACCTTGCAGCAGGGGCCACTCACACTGACCAACAATTCGGTCACCTGGCCCTCTCGCACGTCATTCAAAAGAGAGGTGGCATGACTTGTTGACTGGTGAACCCCATCTCCAGAATACAGGCCAAATTCCTGTAACCCTATCCCCAGACTACAAATGGCTGTCCCCAGGCCATTCTAGATAAAGAACCAGGCAACAGCCCTGTTCACTGACAGTCGGGCACGGTCCAAACGCTGGGACAAAGTGTCAGCCATGATATTGCATCGGCATGATATATGACCATAGCAATCGTGTAGACGGCCATAAATGGCAAAGAAACGCCAGGTCCCTGTACTCGGAAGTCTTTAAGTCCGGGCCAGCAATCCGGTAAGATCACTGCCTCCGAAGTGCAGCAGTGAAACATGTGGTGGCCCAGCATCCCCAATGGACATCAGGAATGTCAACAGTTTCCGCCACCTCTATGCCATGCACCCATACCACTGCATACGTGCAGTTACGCGTCGTCCAAGATGGGGTCCCCATTCTAACAAAGCGGCATACTGTGCCGCCCCAGTGCACAGAGTTGTGTCTCAACAGCCACACTACTACCAGCGTGCGGGAACACACTGTGTCTGTAAAATAAGGAGGGAGAATAGAGGGCAGACTTTCTACTGTGGAGCCAACCTCCTCCTACAGCCTGAATGTTAACACATGAAACTGTTGTTGGGGGCCCTGTGCTCTGGCAAGGCCCACCAATGATACCTGTCCTGGATCCCTTTAACCAGTATGCATGTCCAAGGACTGGGTGGGCTGCTGTTAGAGAAACTAAAAATTAATTAAATATAGTAGTGATGGGGTTTTTTCCAACATACAATGATTTAACTGTATCATCCAATCTATCTTGCAACCAGCTAACCTATCTAGACAACTACACAATAACCATAAACAGAAAGAACAGAATGTTACAGAAAGTTTCATACTAGTGTTAGTTTCACCAAGGTCATTATGCACCTTCAAGAACAAAGCTTGGAAGTATCTCATGTCAGCTAATGAGCTACTGTACCTATAATTTTCTTCCTTTTTCCAATAACAAAGGTGTAATTACTGTATTTTCTGGTGTATAAGACTACTTTTTAACCCCGAAAAATCTGTGCCAAAGTCGGGGGTCGTCTTATAGGACAGGTACTTAACTGCAGCTTGTTTCCCCTTGCTTCATATGTCCGGCGCATATGGTGGGGGCCCTGCTCTGTGCGGGGAGTATGAAGCAAGGGGAAGCAAGCTGCACACATCTTCCTGTACCTCGAGGAGGAGAATGTGAGCGTGGATTGGCTCTCCACCAGAACCTGCCCATTCGACTCGGAGGGCTGCGCGTCTTCGGGTTGAGTGTGGGTTAATTTTTATTTGGTGTACATTGGAAGAGGGGTTGTCTTATACGGCAAGTATATTCCAAACTCTATATTTTAACTGGAAAAGTTGGGGGTCGTCTTATACGCCCAGTCGTCTTATACGCCGGAAAATACGGTACTTTATAACTGCAATCTACAAGGGGATTTTACTCCTTATTATTGTGTAACTACAGTTTTGACCTTTTATAAATGTTTAGTTAACCTTTATGGTTGTTGGCATTTGGCATCACAAAATGACAGTAGAGGAATGCCATATGACTGTTTGCTCTGTTGCCTTGTGGTTGTGGTCAGAACTGGTGTGATGCCATGGTTTATAGAATGAGAGTGTGTTTTGTACCACAGGCCAATGGCCCATATCATTCACATTTTCGTAATAACTAAAAAGTAGCTATTTTAGTTTCTTTCAAGAAACAGGTAAATTTTGAATCTAGTCTGGCTTTCCATATTATATGTTCTATGTACCAATTGATGATATAAGAGGGAAAATCTACCCTTCTGTGAAACCTTTGCCTATGTAAAATCATTATGTCTTTTCATATTCATTCCTAATTGGGAAAGAATATAGAGGACAGTTTCGTATCGATACTGTCTGGGAGCAGAACAAAAGAAAGCCCATTCCCACTTGCCCTGTAGGGTTCATTAATCACAGTTAATGCAGTGGTGGGCATCAGCAGGTTCGCACCAGTTCACCAGAAACAGTAGCAGAAATTCTGGTTGGCCCCTCAAAGTTTTGAAATAAAGTAGTCCTAATTTGGGTGCAACACAGGCCTTTTCCCCTGGCCACACCCACCATACCATGCCCACAGTGTGGTAGTAAAGAAGAAGAAGAAATATTCTTATGCTAAAGGAGTAATGATGTGTAATAACTCATTGGATTACTGTTGCTATGTAACTTAGTTATATGCCAGTTAACGTAAAACACATAATTAAAGGCACTACTTGTAACTAGCTTCCCAACTTCCCAACTCCCAAAAATGCCATCATGGAGATTCATATGTCTTAAGCAAGACTAACTGTGATTTTTCAAAAATGTGCTGAAATGTTTTCTCATTAGGAACTTATATAACATGAGCTGTTTTGTCATTTTGCCTTTCTTATATAACTCACAAAAGCCAACAGTTCTCCAGTACATTCATGTGCCCACAACAAGTCCTTGTGAATGAAGATGCTTGCTTAAAAGAACAAGTTTGCTTTCCAATGTTGCTTGTGGCTCCATGTGGAATAAGGCTTCACTGGAGATTCCTTTTGTACTAATGCCAAGTGACAGTACCTCTCTATTAAGAGGAAGAGGCAACAAATCTTGAATTTCATGGCTTTTTGGCCCTTGCTCTCTCTGAGTACACAGAAAACAATTGAATTGAGTCCTTTCCTGCAAGACTGAGGCTATTATGCTATGTGATCCTTCTTTGAAGTAAGATCCGTTGTTGAAGTATATTTATATGTTAGGTGTGTAAAGAAATCTACCCTGAAGCACATAGATTTATGGGATCAAATACTAAGCACACTGGGAAATACTTGTGACTCATCCTCTCTTAAAAATAAGATGATACTGCTGTGCTCCTGGAGGGAGAAAGAGTGGATTTGATAACAAGAAGTGCTATGGGAGAGGTGGTGGTATTTGATGATAGCAACAGTCCTGGAAAGTCAATTGCTTCAGCCCCAAGTTCACATATTGCCTTCAGACTGTTTTTATATGACTGTTACTCTAGTTTCAATAATTTTCTGTAAGCGAACTGGAAAGGATGCTAAAGAAAATGATGTAGCAGTTGTTGGCGAGGAAGTTAGGGACACAGAGAGAATGGGTAAGACTGAGATATAAGTGTCATTAAGAGAAGAAGAGGAAAGACAGAATAGAAAGCAGGGGAAAGTGGGCGGGTGAAAGTTAGAAGTCAAGAAGAAAAAGAAGAATCCATGCCCAGCTTGTGGCTGTCAGCTAACATGACCATTTCTAATAATAATCGTGTGCTGTCAGGTCAATGCTGAATTATGGTGACTCTTTCCAGGCTTTTCTAAGAAGAGAATAAACAGAAGTGGTTTACTGTTCCCTTCTTCTGGTGATACCATGGGACTGTACAACTTTCCCATAGCTACACTGGCTGGCCCATCTCTCAGGAGATACAGTGGGGAAATCAAACTCCAACCTTTGCCATTGCAACCGAATACCTAAGCCACTGAGCTATCTGTCCAGCTCATGTGTAAGAGTGGGATATGTAAGCCACTTATACATGACTGAAGAACATACATGAAGCACCAAACATAGTAAAGAAGGAGCTGCATGAAATTGCATTTTAATTGAGACATTGTTGTTCAGTCGCACAGTCAAGTCTGACCCTTTGTGACCCCATGGACCACAGCATGCTAGACTCCTCTGTCATCTGCCATCCTCTGTAGTCCTCCAAGATATACACCCACTGCATCAATGATGCCATCTAGCAGGGTGGATTTGATTTAAATCACTTTGATTTAAATCATGATTTAAATCACTAGTCAGTAAGGCTCGATTTAAATCATGATTTTCTACATAAAGACTCGTTTTTGCTGGAGTTGTTTTAATCTTAATATTTACAACCAGATAAAGGTTTCATTTTTAGAATAATAACTTTTCAGATTACAGTAGTTTTACAGTTATATCAGAAAATTATTGATTTGGTGGTTATATACCATTAGAAATACATAGATAATTATGAAATTACTGCAAGGTGAACTATCTCCAGTTTAATAGGTTAATCATTCCTACTACCTTAACATTTAAATAGTTTTATTTAACCAAAACAATAACATTATATAGCATTATGTATGCTTATATTTGCTTAAACATCTATGCTTGTTTACTGATGTGGTAAATATATTTTTAAAAACTTAGTCTGACAGTCATTGACCAGGTCCATATGATAAACTTCAGGCTGCTATACAAATAAAGATCTCAAGATGCAGAGTTCCATTCTCAAAAGGTTTCATTTTTATTTTACTGCTTGCCCCTCCCTCATCAAACTTTGCTCCTCGTGCTATTCCATTCCAAACAACCTTCTATTCATTGAACTTCTTGAAACGTAGCAGCACTTAAGAGGTAAGGGGGTTGATTCTGTGTACATAGATTTGCAGAGGAACAATGGGATTAAGGTCTTTTTCTCAATTCTGATGTTTATAACATTTTTTGATATGAATGAAGGAGTCGTGTTATCGTTGGAGATCCAAATGCACAGTTTTGAAAACAGCAAAACCAAGCATTTGATTTGATAATATCTTCTAGATAGAAAAATTGCCCCAAATAATCAGAAACCTCTGGGAGAGCATGACATTGTGAATAGATTAATACAGCCTTATGCCACATAATTAAAAACTAATTTCATGATGAATAACCTTTGGACTATAATGTATCATAACTAGAACATGATCTTTAGTGAGAATTTTCCTCAAAAAGCATTTAAATAAAAAAAATCTGATTTAAATCAAAAAAATCCAATTTAAATAAAAAAAAACAGATTTAAATCAAAAAAATCAGATTTAAATTTAAAAATCAGATTTTTTTGTTTTTAAAAAAAATCATTTATTTTTATCCACCCTGCCATCTAGCCATGTCATCTTCTGACTCCCCACTTCCTTTTGCCTTCAATCTTTCCCAGCATCAGGGCCTTCTCCAGTGAGTCGTCTCTTCTCATTTGGTGGCCAAAGTACTTGAGCTTCAGCTTCAGTATTTTTTCATTCCAAGGAGCAGTCAGGGTTTAGCATGGACTGATTTGATCTCCTTGCAGTCCAGGGGACTCTCAAGAGTCTTCTCCAAACCTCTGCCACTGCAGCTGAATACCGAAAGCACTGAGCTATCTGGCCAGCTCATGTGGTGTGCAGATGCAAAATTATAAATGATTTTAATAACTATCTCAACCAATTCTGAAAAACTGTGACTATGTAAATGATGTGTGCATCTACTATCAAAGTGCTATTTATTTTTATTTATTTATTTATTTTTCACACTTATATACCACCCACTCAGGTACAACCCAACTCAGGGCGGTTTACATAGCAGACAGTAAATACATAAAAGACACATGATAAAACAAAGTTAAAAGTTAAAAAACCCACCCCTAAAAGGTGCACACGAACTGAAGGGACCTTGGGGGAAGGCACACTTCTCTATACCAACCACGCAACGGTACCCCCATCCCCACCCGCACCCCAAACTTGGCCCGCCAGCCAGGTCTTTAGTTCCTTCCTAAAGGGCAACAACTCAGTCTGGAGACGCAGTTCCACAGGCAGGAGGTTCCAAAGGGCCGGTGCGGACACGGAGAAGGCCCTCCTCCTTGTGCCAGAGAGGCGAGCCCCCCTGGCTGATGGCACAATTAGAGAGCCCCTCCGGTCCGCTCTGGTTGGATGGACAGACGTCCTTAGGGCGATGCGGTCTCTGAGATACCCTGGCCCACTACCATGTAGGGCTCTAAAGGTCAAAAACAGCACCTTGAATTGCACCCGGAGACAAACTGGTAACCAGTGCAGCCCCCGAAGCAGTGGTGAGGCATGGGCATAACGTCCACATCCCATCACCACCCAGGCCGCTGCATTCTGGACCAGCTGCAGCCTCCGAATGGTCATCAAGGGCGGCTATCCATGGATAGACCAAGTCAAAGCCCTTGCACTTTCTTTTTATGGTTCTTTTATTAATCAGAATTGGATGCATCAGATGTTAAAACAAATAAGCATTCAAGAAAAAGACTGTTCTCTATAAAAATAGGATGTATGGAAACTTTACCATGAATAGATTAAAATGTGGCACTTAACAAAACAAAACAAAATGTTAAAAAATTCATTTCAGTCAGGCTTACTGCAAAGTTGTTCAGTATTTAAGTATATAATATAGAGACATGATGTCTGATTTCTTTCATGAGTGTAAAGAAATAAGTGTTCCATCATCCATCTGAGTGGTTAAGAAGTTTGCCTTGTGAGCTGGAAGGTGGACAAATTGGCAGTTTGAGACTTGAGTACTGCATGATGGTTTGAGTGCCTGTCTCCGTCCCAGCTCCTGCCAACCAAGCAATTTGAAAGCAAGAAATTGCAAGGAGATAAATAGGGACCACTTCGATGGGAAAAGATCTTGGGGACATGAAAGGAGCCTCATTCAGACATCCCATGAATGGAGTTTCTCCAGCAAAAATCCTTTCAACCCAAAATAATTTCTGACACAAAATTATTATTACCCATCATGTTATGGTTTTAGTAGCTGCAGGGCAGCTGTTTTGTATTTCATAAAGTCATAGAGTTCATAAAGTAATAGAAGATATAACAGGCCAGATCAGAAAACCAACATTTAGGGTTGCTGTTTCAATGTCCCTTTGTGAAATAGGTTGCAAGTTTGAATAATGAGACTACATATACTGTGTGTCTCTAGGTATGTTAGTTCAGATCCTGCAGTCCCATAAGAACTATATTGTTAGGTTGCTCCCCACTACCAAATTGGCAATGGAACGACTTCTATAATTATGGTTTTCTTCTAAATTGCTCTTAAAATAGGTCATAAAATCTAGAGCTTTGTTAAATCGATTTACCTGCTGGTACAACATTTTTGTTAGTTTCTGCAGTGTTGCAGAAAACCACTTGCAGAGCATGAAAAGTTTAGCATGCAAGATTTAGGAGAAGAACTTGGTATTGCATGAATTGGGAAATGCATCTCTTTTTGAAGTGGAAGCTGTATGTGTCCTTGTCTTTTCACCTTGCCAGACTCTGATGTTAGGAACAATATCTTTCTTCCTTCCATTTTCTTTGTATGATTGATTCTGCTCATAGTAACACTGTGAAAGAAATAGGGGAAATGATATCTATCATTAATTATAAATTGGGTAGAAGATGTATTAAGCACAATCTGCCAACAGATTGATAATATGCTTTTGTAAAGGATCACTGTCATTTTTGTACCATTCTGTGGTCACATCACTACTAGCAGCAATTGTACAGTCAATGTCTTGGTGGTTGAATAGAATAAGAAAGGGACATGAAGAACTTTCTTTCACATTCTGGTGTTATAAATACCATGCAGTTGAAGCTGTATTTTAAATTTGTAAGGGGAAGTGTTCCCAGTGTCTGTGCTGTCGTTATTTGCCTAATTGCTGCCTGATTTACTGTGTAACACCTTCCTATAGCACTGTTTTTTTGTCAGACCAAATAAATAGTTTTGTTTGCCTTAAATTAAATGTAAGGAATACTTTTCATCTAAATCTTCTTTACTTTGAATTTCTTCTGAGAGATGCAAATCTGGTACCTTTGCTCATGGGTCATGAGATTTTGTATACTTTGTTATTGATCTTCTGAGATGTCTTAGTCCCCTTCACCTGCAGGATTTGTTAGAGTGGAATGTGGTTTACAGGGAATACATCCTCATACCATGTTCATTGTAGGTCCTAGTATTATACAGCAATGCTTCACCTTAGAAATCTGGCCCAAACTTATTTTGGTGGTAAACATCTGCAGAAATTCTATGGCAAGGTTTGCCAACTTTTTAAAGTCTGGGGCCAGGTCATGCTCCCTCAGACAGTTGAGCAGGCCAGATTGGTGGTTCCGCCGCTGTAAAAGTTGCCGTAAAACTCGTCCACGGCTGTCATAAATGTGTCTTCTTATGGCGGCGGCAGTGGCACAGCTGTTTGTCAAGAGTGTCAGCTTCAGATTAGGATCATCGTTTTAAAATGTTGATTCAGAGACCTGATGCTGTAAATAAAATTAGCATCAATTTCATGACCATATATATTATACGTGCTAGCAGTATGCAGTGACGATTGCAAAAATAAAACAAGAATGCCAGCAGCACTAGTTTTCTCAGTAACAGTATGCATCATAGTTTGAAGAGAAGGTGTGTCTCTTCTATCCTAAGTACAACTTTCATTGTGCAATGAAACCACCAGTTGTAAATATATACCTTTCATCATTGGGAGAAGGAATGGATTTCCAAATAACAGTTTTAGCTTTAGTCATCATGGTTTCTTTTCATTAGATTTTCTCACCATGAACAACTTTTCCAGTCTTGACCATTTCATCCATGACTTTTTCTCAAAACAGCTCCATCCAAATGCTAGATTGACATTTGAAGAAGGCTTCAGGAGCTTGAATGCCCCCTTTTCATTCCTTCATATGCATGTCATGATTCAGCAAGGCTGCAGCCTTCTGCTCCTCACATCTCTGGGCTAGTAATAACATTTACCAGCAGTTGTTTGTTCTGTCAGCAAATGTTGCCATTGCCTTTTCTAATATTCTTTAATCTCTTTGCTAGTCTGCTCACCTGCCCTCTTGAAGTCAGCCTTGAGAGAGGATATGCTGGATTCCAACAATTCAATAAGATTTCACTTTGTTATTGCATTATGGATTTATTAATGTTTGAAAAATGGCTCCCCTCCCCTATATTGTTTCTCTGGCATAGTTATTAATGCTGATACTTCTCCTATGACTAATTACAGCTGCTGAATCTTACAGACTTTTTCATTTGGATCTGAAGAGGGGCAATAGTGGATGTGAAATATAAGACACATCTTGTTGTTTTTATTATGTGTCATCAAATCACTCTGGACGTATGGCAGCCCTAAGAGTGAGAAATCAACAAAATGCCTGTTTTCAACAGCACTGCTCAAACTTGTAATCTTAAAACTGCAGGTTCTTTTGTGTGTATGTGTGTGTGTGTGTGTGTGTGGGGGGGGCAACCTTGGTGCTGTTGCTATTCTTGGACTTCAGTTCCCAGAAGCCCTGCTCAGCAGGTGTGCTTACTTGAGTTTCTGGGAATTGAAGTCCCAAGAAAACCAGGGGCAACAAGGTTGGCCACTCCTGCTATATGAAGTCAGTCCATCTCATTTCTGAAGAAGAGTGAAGCTGTTTTCAGAAGAAATAATGGACTGAGATGGTCAAGACTGGAAAATTTGCTTTGATGATAATATCCTTTGAACCTTTTCAGAAATGGGAAATAACCATCTTTTCATTTCACTGGGATTTTTTTAAATGAGAGTTTTGACTAGAGGCTGTGAAGAAGGAATAAATCTTGGAGGGGAAGAAAAGGTACATGTGTCCTGTAGGTCATACATTATTACTATCTGCCACATTTACCCTCTTATATAGGATTGTGTAAGATTTACTCTCACCTAATCTAACCTCATTGGCTGACAAAGAGTCTTCACGTAACCTCTTAATGGTTAGAGCAGTATGACAGTGGAACCAGCTACCTTGAGAGGTGGTGAGTGCTCCAACACTGGAAAAATTCAAGAGAGAATGGGACAACCATCTGTCAGATTTGCTTTGATTCAGATTCCTACATTGAGCAGGGAGTTGGACTCGATGGCCTAAAAAGTTCCCTTCCAACATAGTTATTTGATGATTCTATGACTGCATCTGTCATTTCTACTGCCATTCTAGCACCGCTGTGCTCCATCAATAACTATGGTTGGATGGATCAATCTGTTTAGGTCCATGCCAATTTTGCATCTGTTCATTCACAAGTGTATTCTGGCCTTTTTTGGAATGTATAAAAATACTTGTGTGCATAAGCCACTAAAACAGTTTTTACTATCTGTTTATATCCCATAACACACTAAAGGATATAAGTTTGCAGGGATTTTGTCTCAATGTATGCATTGTCCTGGTTTTGAGTTCAAAATTGAGTTATGAAATCTGGAGATGTGTAAAGCTAAGGGCTAAATAATAGTATTCTGATTTAAATATTCGGACTTTTTCAGACAGATGGCTCATCATGCCAGAAATTCTCTCTTTTCTCTCTTTATCCTTCCTCATATTTTCTATGGTATGGAGAAAGGCTCAAAAAAGGGTGTGAAATCAGAGGAGGGTTATGAGAGTGGTATCCTCTGAAATCCCCATAAAATCTATTGAAATAGGCAGGTTGATGGTATGACAAATTTTTTGTTGTTCAGTTGCACAGTTGAGTCTGACCCTTTGCATCCCAAGGCCACCGCATACTAGGCTCCTCTGTCATCTGCCATTCTCCATAGCCACCCAGATCTACACCCACTGTGTCAATGATACCATCTAGCGACCTCATCCTCTGCTGCCCCTTTCTCCTTTTACCTTCAATCTTTCCTAGCATCAAGGCCTTCTCAAGTGAGTCATCTCTTCTCATTTGGTGGCCGAAGTACTTGAGTTTAAGCTTTAGTATTTGTCCTTCCAAGTAGCAGTCAGGGTTGGTTTCCTTTAGGATGGATTGATTTGATCTCTTTGCAGTCCAGGGGAGTCTCAAGAATCTCACCACCCCACACTGGCTCATTTAGAGGAGGATCACTCATGCTTTTAATAGTTTTTAACTAGATTTGTAATTAGTGTGGGTGGGAGGTAGTTTTTCAGTGTTTTTAGGAATTTCAAGGGTCTCTGTAGTCTAAACATTGGGGATTTTATGTACACCGCCCAGAGTCGTACGTTGATTGGGGTGGCTATACAAATTGAATAAATAAATAAATAAATCTCCTCCAGCAGCACAGTTCAAAGGCATCTATTCCTCTCTCAAGGCTGACTTCAATAGGGCAGATGAGCAGATTAGCAAAGAGGTTCAAGAACATTAGAAAAAGCAATGGCAACATTTTTCAGGGCTAAATTCCTTCTTGCTGTTTCTTGTTGCCAAATGTGTACCATGAACTCAGATTTTCTCACAGATATTCCACATCTACTATTGCCCCTCTTTAGACCCAAATGAAAAAGTCTGTAAGATTCAGCAGCTGTAATTCGTCATAGGAGAAGCATCTGCATTAATAACTATGCCAGAGGAACAACTAGGGAGTTGCTTGGAATCTGTACGTTTTATCCTTTGTGTTTAAGGAGACTTTTATTTATGTTGCCCTCACTCTCCTATGTGGATATAAATCCTTACTTGATTCATCTTTGCAAATAAGAAATGCAAATGTTCTATCCTTCCCTAAGATGATGAGAATTTTTCTTACTCTTCTTGACTTTGGAGAGATTTTGTGTGTTTCAGTAAAACATTAATTACTGGAAAATGCAATGTGTCTCCTTCTTGCACAGACTCACACATGTAGTAATACCAGATGGAGCTTTGATCATAGAAACATAGAGTCATAGAACTGTACAGCTTGAAGGGACTCAAAGGGTCACTGAGTTCAACCATTGCCAGGCAAAAAATTCAAAGCTAAAACTAAATAAGAGGCCATTCTAGTTTTAAGTGAAGTGTTTACCATCCTTCTGTTAAGATGTTCTTCCAAATGTTTAAGAGAAATCTCCTTTGTTGTCTCTTGAATCTATTACAGTGGAACCTCGGTTAACGTAATTAATGCATTCTCCGGGACATTTCTTACAGTGAAAATAACTTTAACTGAATTTTCCATAGGAATGCATTGAATTGAATTTTCCATAGGAATGCATTGAATGGAATTTCCCATTGGAATGCATTGAAAACCAAAATACTTTAACCGAAATGCAGTTTCCCACAGGAATGCATTGAAAACAAATTAATCTGTTCTGGGGGGAAATTCCGTAAACCGAGCCACTATTTTCTATGAATTTCCTTTTGTCGTGCGATTTTTATGTTAACTGAGCCATTTGTTGACCTAGGTTCCACTATATTTTGGGTCCTATCCTCTGGAGGTAAATATGTCAAGCTTCTTCCCTCCTTCATAAGGTAGCCCTCCAAATATTTGAAGATGGCTGTCATAGTGCCTCTCAGTCTTGACTTCTCTAGGTTAAATATATCCAGCTCCCTTAACCACTCCTTATAAAGTTTGGTTTTCAGACCTTTTACCTTCCTGGACATCCTCCTCTAGATGTGTTTCAACTTCTTGATACCATTCTTAAATTGTGGCACCCAGAATTGGACACAATTTTCCACATGAGGTCAGACTAAAGCAAAATAGAGATGTAATATTGCTTTCCTTGAACTGGATACTAACATTTCTGTCAATGCAACTTAATATCACTTTCTTTCTATTCACCTTTGCCTCACACTGCTGGCTCTCATTAAGTTTATAGCCTGAGAAGACTCTTAGGTCCCTTTCACTCAGACTGCTTCCAAACCAGCTGCCACCCACCTTACATCTATGCATCTGGTTTCTCTTGCCTAAATGTAAAATGTGGCATTTATCCCTGTTGAAACTAATTTTGTTAGTTTTGGCTCACTTCTGCAATCCATTTCGATAATCTTCGATCCAGATTCTGTTTTCTAGAGTACTATTAGCTAACCTTCTCAGTTTGGTGGCACCTGTAAATTGCTGTCACCCAAGCCATTTATAAAGATATCAAACAATAATGGGCCCAGGACAAAACCTAGTGGCATCCCTGTTGTCATTTCTCTCCAGGATAATGAGGGATCATTGCTGAACACTTGCTTGGGATGGCCTGACAGCTACAAATCTATCTTGTGCTAGTATTTTCTAGCCAATTTCTAACCCATTTTACCAGCCTGGCAACTAGGCTATCATGAGGGACCTTGCAAAAACCTTGCTGAAATTAAGTTACACTACAAGTCACCCCTCATATCCATTGGTCCTGTTTCTGCAGGTTTAATTTTCTGTGGATCAAAAAATATTCAACAAAAATTCAATGCATGAAATACATAATATTTCAGTGGAATAAACTAGAGGAGTGGCTATCCATGACTTGATTCTAACCAATAAAAATAACTCAGTGGAAGAAGTGGCAGGAAGAGGAATTCTGGGGGAAAGAGACCATGTTCTGCCTGAGTTCTTGGTTTCAAATGTCCTGCACATATATGCTGGAAAAAAAGAAACGTCAATTTTAACAAACTAAGGACAATGATAGGTAAAGTGCTATGGCAGGAGATACTAACAGGAAAGGGAGTCCATGATCAAAGGGAGTTTCTAAAAAAAAAAAATTTAAATCCAATAGGCACAACTCCAAACAATTACATCAAGAAAGAATGGTGGAAGACAGCAAAAAGACAACTATGGCTCCACAAAAAGCTCAGAGAGGATATCTCTCTCTCACACACACACAGAGAGAGAGAGAGAGAGAGAGAGAGAGAGAGAGAACTGGAAAGAAGGTCCAGCTACTAAGGATCTGTTCTCAATCATTCCAGAGTGAAGGACATATAACAATGGGCTCAAATTACAGCAAGCCAAATATAGACCGAATATCAGGAAATACTTCTTAACTGTTAGAACAGTATGACAATGGAACTAATTACCTCAGGAGTTGGTGAGTGTTCCAATGCATTTGAGAGAAAATTGGACAACCATCTGTCAAATCTGCTTTGATTTGGATTCCAGCATCGAGCAGGGGGTTGGACCTAGTTACCTCATAGGCCCCCTTCTAAATTCACTATTCTAAATTCACTATGATTATAGAATAGTTATGCATATGAATATGTATATATGTATGTATGTGTTTCTGGCTTGGTGGTTAAGATGCTGAACTTGATGACTAGAAGGTCAGCAGGTCAGTGGAGCGAAACCCGAGTGCTGCACAATTGAGTGAGCTCCCATCTCGGCCCCAGCTCCTGCCAACCTAGCAGTTCGAAAGCAAGAAATTGCAAGCAGATAAATAGGTACCCCTTGGTGGGAAGGTAACAGTGTTCCATGCACTCCAGTGTCAAGTCAGGTCTGCCACATGAACACAGGCTTGTCTACAGATGCAGACAGTGTTGGCTCTTTGGCTGCAAACGGAGATGCTGAATCCTAGAGTCAGATTTGACTGGCTTTCAAGCAAGGGAGGCCTTTACCTTTACCTATGGCACATAAAGGGGCCACAGTGGCTTAGTGTTAAGACATTGAGCTTGATGAAGGTTAGCAGTTCAGCAGTTCAAGTCCTGAGTATTGTGCGATGGGGTGAGCTCCTGTCATTTGTCCCAGCTCCTGCCAAACTACCAGTTCAAAAGCAATAAATTATAAATAGGTACCACTTTGGCAGGAACTGTAATGATGTTCTGTATGCTTCGGGGTCTACTTAAACCTGTCACATGACCACAGCAACATCTGCAAACACATTTCTGGTATAATTGGAAGATCTTGGAAGACTGGCTTTCTACTTCTTTATTCTGGAACTCTTTCTGGCACTGATGTCAATGTGATGGGTTGATAGCTCCACAGATTTTCTCCCCCTACCTCACCTTTTTTAAGGATGAAGATGACATTTGTTCGCCTCTAGCCTCCTCAGCTATTCTCCGTGAATTTTCAAAGATTAGAGAGATAAGATCTGAGAATCCTGCAAGTTCCTTCAATGCATCTTGAAGACAAACTGCTATATTTTATTCTGAACATTCGTTGATCAAGCCCATGTCTGAGGAAATGGAGCTGATCCACAAAGGCTCACATTTAAATATAGCAGTTGATCTTTCAGGTGTCACAACATTTGTCTTCAATCCTAAACCACTGATCATCTGAGATCATTATTTTTAAAATACAATATTGTAAATACCAATTGTGGCTAAATGTGTGTTTTGTTTGGTATTTTATTTTATATTAGGTGTTTTATATTAGCTGTGGCAGTCCATTGCAGTCCCGGTGTTAAATCCTGCACATCTCATTTCAGGAGATGGCTCCGTGATCATAGTGTGTGGATCACTTCATGACAAGCTGGAATCCACCGTAAACAAATTCACACCAATGGCATTTTTCCTGCTTCGGGAAAAAAATGAATTCTTGGATATGAGTTGTAGCTGCTGCCTATCTTGAGCAATAGATCCTCCCTTCCTCTTTTATTATTCCTCCACTGGGTTGAGTGTCATTTTTCTTTTGGGAGAATGCAGAGTAATTCATTCCCATTATTATTTCTCCATCCCCTGCTTGCAGCAAACTTGCCATTGTTCTTCTTGCTTTAAGCATAACTAGGGGAGGGGAGCCCTTTGTGTTGCTTTTAACTTCTCTTGTAAGGCTGAGGTCATTCTGAACATTCTGGCCTTCCTTAATCTTCTCTCTGGGATTATTGGCTTCTTACTTGGGCTTTTATCCACTGATTCGCTCCTCCTATTTTATATACATCAGAAGAAGACTGAGTCTCAGAAGGGCAGCAATGAAGAAATGTAAAAAGATCATCAAGTGTAAGGATGCGTCACTAGACATCAAGACCAAGAACATCCATACGTGTTCCCAATCGCTCTGTACAAGTTTGAAAGCTGGACAGTAAAAAAAGTTGACAGGAGAAAATTTGATTTATTTGCAATATGGTACTGGAGGAGAGCTTTGACAATATCCTGGACTGCCAGAATGATGAACAGCTGGGTCCTACAGTAAATCAAGCTTGAATTGTCTTTGGAGGGAAACATGATGAAACTGAGGTTGTCCTACTTTGGGCACATCACAAGAAGGCAAAATTCTCTGGAAAAGACAATAATGCTTGGAAAGGATAATATTTGAGTGAGCAGGAAGCCAACAGAGTGGGCTTGGGGGGTAGGGGTGGGATATTGCCTGAAAACCATGCTGCAAGTCAGAGTAGACCAGTGATGGTGAACCTTGGCATTTCAGATGTTCTTGGACTTCAGTTCCCAGAAGCCCAAGCCCCCATGAATCCACACAAATGGGTTTGCTGCGATTCATCTGGCCTGCACCGTGCCACACTGTGTCACACTCTTCGCTCCTGAAAGCGGAAGTAAAATGCGCCAGTGTTTTACTTCTGCTTCCAGGAGCGAAGAGGGCGGTGCGGCGTGAGCTGGATGAATTACAGCAAACCATTCGTGTGGATTCATGGGGGCTTGGGCTTCTGGGAATTGAAGTCCAAGATCATCTGAACTGCCAAGGTTCACCATCAAGGGAGTAGACAATACTGGGTTAGATGACTAAAGCAAGTTTTCTATGCTCCTGATCATCAAGAAGCTGCTTCCTTATGACAGAAATGTTTGTCCGCAACAATGGTGACAATTTTTCAAATAGTTTCCCTAATTCTGAAACTAGTTTTCTTTTTACAGAAGCTGCTTTTTAAAAACTGATGCCCCTCCAATGTCATTACATAACCTCTTTCTTTTACACATTCGATTTGACCTTACTGTGTTTTTCATGTCAGAGATTACTCTGGGTTGAAAGGATTTTTGCAGGGGGTGACCGAATGAGGCTCCTTTCATGCCTCCCATCATGCAGCTCTCAGGTATTGAACCCTGTCCTTCCGGTCTCCAAGCTCAGCGCCTTACCCACTGAGCCATCAGGGGAGCTAATAAAATAAGACTAAATATGATAAATTCCAAGCTTCCTCCTGGTTCATCTGATTAAAATGTGAGTCAACTGAAGTACACTGTGGAGCCTAGAAAAAAGGGGATTGTTTCCATTTTCAAAGGAACGATAGATCCTATTAACAGCAGCTGTTTGAATGCTGCTGTTTTCCTGCCGTTCCAGCTTCTTCTTTCCTTCCTTTTTTCTAGGTAGTCTTGAGAGTTTTAACATCTTAATCATATGTTTGTGGAAGCAATTTTGTCTTGGCTTTCAAATATGAGGAATAGTAAGGATACTAATAATAGTTCTTTGATACTGTGTGAAATGCTTGTGAACGATATTTAATTCCCTCCTACTTGGCTACATAAATGCGGTCAAGCCCTGGGGATACTGAGAAGATAAATAATTTCCATTTGTTTTGTTGCAAAGTATATTTTTCATTTTGACTGAATGTGAATAAATGCTTCCCTCCAGTGTTCAGCAATGGTAACTTCATGAGAAGGTTGTGTGTGTGTGTGTGTGTGTGTGGGGGGGGGAGCTGGAGGAGGGGAACTACAGCACATATGCAAAGCTCGGAAGTAACTACTATGGAAGTTATATAACTAGCTGCTTTTTGAATCCTAGGTAGTTTAACTAAAGCAGTTACAAAGCAATCTATGGTAGAACCACCACCTCTACTTAACTTAATTAGCTCCATTAGCAGCTGAAAGCTGTAACCTTTCAGGGGCAGAATAGAAAGCTACTGAGATTGTTTTTGGGATATTGTTGTGTTTTTTTTTTTAAAAAAAAACATCCTTGTGAAAAAGGAACACAGCTTCTCTTTCATAAGCCATTTCTTGATTGCTCAGTGGATGAAGAATGTATGAATGTATTGATAGGTAGCATGTCTACATTTTAACACATCTTCACTTTTCTTGATCATATGATTATATCATCCAACATTTCCAGAAAGGAAAATAATACTAATTTTGGTCAGGCAGAATGAAGTGTTTGTTTAAGTAGCACATACTGAATTTTTCTGAGTGCAAAGTCACACCAGCATAATATTGTAGGATCATACCACTTGTGAAGGTACCAAAGCAAAAGCAATCACACTTATATACCACCCCATAGCACATAGTGCACTCAATGGGCAGTTCACAAGTTAATTAGTATTTTGCCCCCAACATACTTAATACTCATTTTACCGACCTCAGATGGATGGAAGGCTAAGTCAACCTTGAGCCCTGGTTTTGCTTGGGTCATATGTGTGACAGTTTGTGTAGTTGCTCTGTTCAATCTTTTCTCCAGGAATCTCTTATTTGAATTATATGCCCCCTGCACACACATACACAGTGGAGTTTTTCTACAACTAGCAATATATATCTGATTTGATTATTGTATAACATCAAGTCAATTGTGACTTATGGAGACCCTTTCCAGGTTTTTCTAGGTAGAGAATACAAAGACGTGCTTTATGATTACGTTCTTCTGGGAGTGCCCTGTGACTATGCAGCGTGCATGTAATTGCACTGGCTCATTCTTCTCCCAAGAAGCACACTGGGGAATCAAACTCCCAACCTCTGGCTCAACAGCTAGATATCTGAACCACTAAGCTATCCAGTTAGAATATCTGGTTTAGACATTGTTTTGTAAGGTAAAAGTCTCACTTGCTCAAAAGCCAGTCATGTCTGACTCTAGGAGGTAGTGCTCATCTCTGATAAGTCAAAGAGCCACTCGGAACATCTACAGGTTCAGCAGTAACAAAAAGAACAACAAAATCCCTGTAGAGGATAGAATGTAACTCACTTGTATTTTTATACAACAAAACTGTGCCTTATCTTCACATACCATGTTGGCAGTCAGCAATTTTGTGTTAACCAACACTGCCTAGAAAGAAAGAAGTAGCCAACTTTTTTCTGTATATAGTTTAAGAGGATAGCAAGCAGCATAATGATTTAAAAGTGTTTTATGAAAATATTTGTAGCACATTCCTTCTGAATGTTTTAGACTACAATTCCCATCAGTCTTAGCAGCATAACCAATGGTAAGGTATTTTGGGAATAAAAATCCAGAAAGACATTGAAGGTCATCACGGCTCAGTTTATTTGTGTTCAGGTCAAGCCAGTAACAGGTGCAACTCTCTGACTAGGCAGGTTAGGAGGCAGTTCCAAGGTAGGGGTTGCCTCAAGTCTCTTTCTCCACAAGGAAGGATTTATTGACCAGAGATACTGTTTTTAAGTAGTAAGGTATAGGAAAGCAGTTTCTCTGCTGCTGCTTTTACTGAGACATACTTCAAGAACTAAAAGACTCAACATTTGGTCATCATTTTTTGTCTTAACCTTTCTCCTTTCTCCCTTTCTTCAGAGGCATCCATCTTGAGTTACGATGGCAGTATGTATATGAAGATCATCATGCCTTTGGTCATGCACACAGAGGCAGAAGATGTGTCCTTCCGCTTCATGTCTCAGCGTGCTTATGGGCTGCTCATGGCCACAACATCACGTGACTCTGCTGATACCCTGCGCTTAGAGCTGGATGGAGGCCGAGTCAAACTCATGGTCAATCTAGGTATTGTATGGAGACTTCACCTCAGCTTCTAGTCAGAGCTTGTTTTCTTGTTTGTCTCCCCCTTTCCTCCTTCCACCTTCGTTTGGTTTGATTGAATTATAAGTAGCCGCTGATGTATTCTTTGTAACTGTATTACTCATGGAGAAATAATCTCTCCAGCTATCACTGCATGAAAATTTTAATTCCTACTTATAGATACTGTGGTTTTTAAGTCTCTTTCAATTGTTGTGTTGTTATTGTTGTTAAGTTTTCTTTCTTGTTCTTGAACTGGTTAGCTTTGTATATAATACATGCTTTTCGGTCCATCTTTTGATCAATTACATCCTCATTGTTCCATATCTCTGCTACTGTTCAAAACTGTGAAAGTAAAGTTTGGTGGCTTTGGGCTTTGCCTTTATATGAGTCCAGTGTAATGCACTGCAGACTTTCCTCTTATTACCTGGTTCCTTCTAGAAACTGGAATGACTGATTTTCAAGGCTTTTTGAAAGGATAAGCAGGGAATAACTTTTAGACACAAATCAACTGAGAAAAAATGTGTACAAAAGTGCAGGCAAATGAAGAGTAGGCAACTTGGATTACTACTCTCAGAAAGCCTACTACATTCAGAACATCTAAAGGTCAACATGTGATTGATGTAAAAAATAAACTATATGTGGAAGCCTTATAGTTTTGTTGCTGAACAGTTTTTAAAATTATAATAATCCTGTCAGAAATTATCAATCAATCAATTTAATTTATATACCGCTCTATCTCAGCCCAACGGGTGACTCAGAGTGGTTCCCAACATATAATAATACAAAAGCACAATAAAATAAAATAAAATATAAACAATACAATCAATATACATCAATATACATCATCAAAATACAAGCTAGATATACAGTAATACAAAAATGTGCATAAGCATTTCAATGAGCATAAAAATACAATACAATACAGTAGGGTCACAGCTGCGCTCCAGCTGAAGCAGGGCCCGGTACGCAGGTAGCAAGGCAGTCATTAGGCCCAAAGCCCCTCCATTCTGTCCATGGAGCTCTCGGGTGGCGACAATGTCTAGCTGCCTTTAGAGCTCCAGCTAAGACGGGGGTGAGGGTTACCTTTGTGGGTGGTGGAATGACCCTCAGATGCTACACATTTCCCTCCGGCCGGCCACTGGTGAGCGGCGTTGGCTCCTTTTTTGCCCCTCGGGTGGACCAGGGCCGAGAGGCGGAGGCAGCGTTAGTGGTTCCCACCTGCTCACAATCCCGGAGCCAGTGGCATGGGCTCTGGGAGAGCAGGGAGCGCTGGCGCTGGGTTGAAAAGATTTTTTCTGGAGCAACTCCACTCAGGGGATGCCCGAATGAGGCTCCTTTCATGTCTCCAAGATCTTTCCCCACCAAAGTGGTCCCTAATTATCTACTTGCAATTTCTTACCTTTTTTTTGTTGTTGCAATTTCTTACTTTTGAACTGCTAGTTTGGCAGAAGCTGGGACAGAGTCGGCAGTACCCTGGTCCTGAACTGCCAAGTTGCCAGCCTTCCAGCTAACAAGGAGAGTTTCTTAACTACTGAGGCAATGCAGCCCCATGCAGCTGAACAGTGAAATTGGAATTGTGTTAAGTAGTATTTACTGCCTGACGTTAGCAGTGTTGGCATTGCACAAAGCACTACACAACTTAAAGAACACTTCAGTTTGTACAGTATTATTATTTTTTGCCTACAAAAAGAGCAAGAGAAATACATCTCTCTTTATACCTTTAGGCTGGAGTGTTCTCTTTCCTTCAGTGTCTTCCATCCAAAGTGATGAGAAAACCTGGCATGGAGACCTGCATCTTTCAGATTGGATGCTATGCTGTTTCTTCCTCAAAATAAAATGTGCTCCTTTTCCTCAGGACATTCACTGGGGAAATGTATATCATTTGTTTTGCAGGAAACAAATGGCTTTGTTTTCCGCAATTAGCAGTAGCTAACATTTTTATCCTCTACCACTAATAGAAAGTGGAAATGCCTCTTGTTCTTCCTCTTGAGGAAACTGTTTGTTCATTTTTGAGTGACACGTTTCGAGGTTTTCATTTGAAAAAAGTGAAAAACCCAGATATTGTCATCATTGTAACCTCAGTCAGTTTGTGACTTAGCAACAGTGACATGAGGTGTCACTGAGGTGATTGCTTACAATGGAAAAATTCATCTTATAATGTATTGACGCCATGGTGCTTGAGTTTTCAATGAAATGAGTGTATGGCATTCTCAAAGTTTCTTAACAAGTCCTTAGATTTCCTAGTGTTAAGGCCACACAAAAATATGCAAATTGATTGGGAACAATAGTGCATTTTTTCACATTTAAATAAATTTGAAACTTTGAAATATACGCAAAAACAGACTTTCTGTTTTAGCATTACTCTATTATATTCAGTGTCTGGCCGGATATCCCACTATGGTAATGGAGTAGACCATACAGCCAGTGACTCAATGCCGATAGTTGGGTGTCAATAAATAACCCAACTCCCTAAAGGGGCCAATGGTTATGGGTGGATGGAAATGCCACTGGAAACCATCATATTGGGCACAACAGCAAAATGAGTGGAGGAGGAGATACTTCATTCTGATCCCATCGGACATGGAGGTGGAAGAAGCCATTGCAGATGAACTGGCTGTGAAGGTGCACCTTGTTAATATCCTCGAGGCTGAGGCAGTCCACTACAATCCCAGTGTTAAATCCTGAATGTCTCATTTCATATGTGTCGCAGGAGATGGCTTCATGATCACAGTGCACACACTGTCACTTCAGAGCAAATTCACACTAGTGGCACTTTTCCTGTTTGTCGTTCTGTGAAAATGATTTCCAGGGAAAATGTATACTCAGATACAAACAACCGCCACCAATTATATCCATAGTTGAGAGAGATAGTCCTGATGGGGAAACAGCATGTGCATTTCTCACCAGAAAATGTAAATATTTTATACTGAAATTAATAAACCCTAATAAAGCAAAAGCTTCTTGTCTGCTGTGCCTTGTCTGCAGTGCCAGCCATGTCTCTCCAGGTTGGTTGCACAAATGGAGTTTCAGTCCTGCAGAGACCTGAAGGTGACTTCCAGAATGGCAGTTCAATTATGAAGTAGTCAAGATCTGCAAAGGTTTCTGATATTCCTTGGTGTCTAAAATTTTATTTTCGTGTCCAGAATTGTCAAACTATTGAAGGCAAAAATAAAATAGGAGACCCTAAAAAAAACTCTTTATAAGTCATAATCAGTTTAGGGACATTTCTTCAGATTTTTATGATGTAGCAAGCTCTGTGATGAGATCAGGTCAAGAGGAACCAATATCTAAACTTTGCTCATAAACAAATATTTAACATCATGGAGTAAAAATATGTCTGCAATTAAAGACAAGGGGTTAATAATCTGGATAGTTATACTGCAGAAATACGTATGATCTAATACATCAGAAACATACAGTTTTGAACAGTATTCAAGATTCCTAGGCTTGCCTCCTCTCCTTCCACCTTTTCTGTTTTAATAATATTTGGTTTCTTTTAAAGGTTGTCTGTTTATTAAGGTCTATTTCTGTGATCTTTTTACGCTGTGTATCCAAGTTGTAAAAGCTTCCTTATATCCACCCCACATCAGTCATGGTATATCAAAAGATGGTATTCAACCCTTCAAAGGCCTGAAGCCTGCGGCCCGCATAGCAAGCAGCTCTTCGAACACAGTGTACAGAGCAGCCTACAGGAGCTGGCATATCCCTCTCACCTGCACAGCACCGTTGATGCAAAACTAAATGAGGAAAGAGAATCCTTTAGAGCCAGCATTATGGAGGAGGGTGGGAGAAAGACTCTTGGGTAGAGTTGTTAGATGGGAACTCGGGGCAACATATTCTCTGTCTTAATAATACATTTCACAACATATTGGACCCTGGCTCTGTAAAGACCAGAAGCCTGAATGTGTCAGATCTCACATCTCTTTGGAGAAAATAGAGAGGAAGAAGGAAGACAGAGGAAGAGAGAGAAAGAGAGAGAATTAAGTGAGTCATGGCTTCACACATGTTTCTCATGCTGTGGCTTAAAGCATGTCCTGAGAGTAAGAGCAATTGCTAGTCATACTGAAGCAGCCACACTCAATCCTCACCCTTCTTGTCTAGTAGGTTGGCATCAAAGTACACCCTCAGGCTTATGTTTTATGGTCATTCAACTTATCCACCCTCTTCCCATAGATGCCTTTTAGCAGATGTGCAGTAGAGCTTCTGCCATAGGGAGGTACACATATTGCGCTAGCTTACACTCATCCTTCAACACAAGTGCCCCTCCCCCATTCTCCCATTATACAAGTCTAGTCCTTTTGGAAAATATTAGTGATATTTTGGATGTCCTGGTAATATTCCTTCAGTGCTTGAGAAGTTACTCTTTGAACAAAGTAACAAGTTACAGTTTTTAATTTTCAAGGTTACAAAAGTAGTTACCATCACTTTAATAGTAAACCTGGAGGTTTGCAGTTAAATAGCTCTATGCCCAATGGGTATCAAGTCATTCCATTGCACAAAAGTGAAAAAAGATGCCTCTTGTCCGTCATAGGAAACAGTGGGAATAGAAATGATAGGTGCCCAGCAAATCCGAGGCATGAGAACTGGGAGGAAGATAAAATGAAATAAAGCAAATCTTTTTATTACTGAAAAGAGGTATGGTTAACATATTAGAATAATGGCTGGGGGAATCCTGAAGACTTTAGTCCTGACAGTGATATTCTGAGTCATTTTCTCCAATTGAATTGATCTCTTGTAGGATAATCTAGCTAGATAGATACACAGTTAGCTACATAGATATACACAGCCAACCCATATAATTGTTATGGAACAAGAGTAAAAATTTATCTGTCAGGTATAATATCTATCTCTTAAAAGTAGATTTTTTTACATTTTTTGCCATTCTCTTTCTCTCTCTTTCTCTCTTTCTCTCCCTCCCTCTCCCATTCTGCTGTCCCTGACAAACATTGTTGTTTGGGAAAAGAAATCCTTTTGTCTATCTTTTGTGTCTCACTCACCAACACACATCTACAAAAGGGATATAGCCACTCCTGTATGGTGATTGTGCCACATGCTCAAGGACTGTTTGCTCCCACTTTTCTGTTGCGGTTGACGACACATGACAAACCTAATCGCACGAAACCAAACCCATATTTTCTTAAGAGATGTTATGCTGGACAACAGACTCTCTGTAGCTTCCAATATTCCTAATTTGTTTATCTTTTATCACTCAGAATGTCAGCCATTTTCCCTTCACTTTCCCTTCACTTCCCTGTGTCTTTTCTTACAGTAAATATGTAAAGACCAAAGAATACAATAGAATAATAAAGTTATTTGCCCAAGGGCTACAAATGTAGCATAATTTACTCCCTTTGAACCAAAGGCATCCTCCACTGTCCAAGCTGCAAGCAACAGGTTGATTTAAATAATATGTGAATATGTATTTTTATGATACAGTAATACCCCACATAATGTTAAAGATTGGCTCCACAATTGGTTTTTAAGGTTGTGCGATACATTTATTGTACAATGTTAAAAAAATGCCGGCTTCCTTTGGGGGAAGCTGAGGGCGAGTGCCCTTGCCTGCCTTCCCCCAATGGAAGGCATGGATCGAAGGCTCTGATCCGTGCCTTCCTTTGGGGGAAGGGGGACCGACTTGCCCCAAAGGAAGGCACGGATCAGAGCCTCCCATCCACACTTTCCTTCGGGAGAAGGTGGGTGAGCATGTTTGCCTAGTTTCCCAGAAAGAAAGCTGCAGGTCAGAGCCTCTAATCCCCTTCTTCCTTTTGGGGAAGGCAGACTACCTTATCTGAAAGGAAGCCAATGATCAGAGCATCCGAATGCCAGCTTCCTTTTGGGGAAGGGAGGCAAGCATCCAATTCCCGGTTTTCTTAACCAGGGATCAGATGCTTAGGTCTACGGAGGCCCTGTTGCTGTTCACTTGGAACACCAAGGGGACCTCTGGAAATTTCTGCCCCAGAGATCAACATCGGGAAATTGGAGGGAAAGTTTTGCATCACACAATGTTAACTTAATGTTGTGTGGTGCAAAAGTTTTCCTCAAATTTCCCGACGTTTTCTGGTTTTAACGTTGTGCGGTGCACACGCTATCCAGGATATTATGGTACAATAAATTACATTTAATGTGAAACTCTGGCTTTTGTCCTTGACCTTAAGAGTAAAGAATAAAGTCTATCAAAGTTGATGTCTAGCATTGTGAGATGTCAACTTGGACACAATTATCAACATTGTAGCAGGTAATATGTTTACAACCTACAATGTGAAGGGAGCACAACCTTGCTTAGGAAGCCCTGTATTAAGGAAGTTAATACAAAGTTCTTGAAATTTCTCTTATGTTTAGAAGTGACAGTGAATGCTTAGAATTTCCCAACTGAATTTCCTATTCTGCAGAGTGTTCATATATTTTAATGATACCCTGATCCTTTCTCCCCTCCCTTGTCCTACCTGGAACAGCTGAGTGAAGCACATGGGGTTGTCAAAGATGACCAAATCTGCCACTGCACAGCCTATTTCATCTTCTACCTAAATGCTGTAGGTGCATCATTCAATCAAGGCATTCAGGCAGTAAGGTGAGACAGGGCTCTGAAGAGCTGGCCAGATAGTTGCCTTTGTATCAACCCTTTCCAACCAACCCAACTTCCCCCAATTCTCTGAAATGCATTGAAATCTGGGCTGGGCGTTTGTGCGGTTAGTTGTTTGCAAGTGGCCATTTTATGACAGGGAACTAGAGGCATTATGTTAACCCTTTTCTCATCTAGAAGAACAATGGCAACACACACTTCCTATCAAACATTTTTGGCTATCATAAAGGGAATGATCCTGCTGTTAAGTAAAGTAGGTAAAGTTAAGTTTTCTGCCAACAAATCTTCCATAGCCAGTTCTGCAGACATGTTATTTTGTGTAGATGGTGCATTAATGCAAACACACCAAGTCAAAAGAGCACAAAGGTTATGTTTACACATCAAGTTGCATTAAAAGAATTGTAAGAAGCTTCCTTCCCCCTCAAAATCAGAGGGGAAGATATTTGTATTTTGAGGTAAATATTTGTGTCTTAACATTCTAGTTATTTTTACTTAGCAATTCTGAATTTTTAGAATTACTATGTAATAACCAATGCATCATTTTCCTTAGAAAGTAATCTGAATTCCACATAGAAGAATTTAGAAGAATTTAGAAGAATTTAGAACATAACACATGGAGACATACCCACATACACACATATACAGAATTTTGGAGCAGAAACATGGATCTTACACATTTTAGAATATATAATAGAGATACAATTATTCCTTAGCTTCTATAGAATGTATATTAATATAAAATGGCCACATTTCTTTGCGTGTGTCTGTCCCCGGAAGGGTGGACTGATTGTTTTTGGATGTCTGCAGCTGTTACCTTGAAGGATGCAATTTCATCTTTCATTTATTTTTCCCCATCTAGACTGTATCAGGATAAACTGTAACACCAGTAAGTTTTCCCTCAAGTTTCATTTTGTTCTTTCTCGCTGTTTGCATATATATATATTGTCTTAAAAATAAATTAACATTATTTCTTTGCTAGTTTACAAGTTTCTTGTTTCAGTTTGTTCAGTTTTTGATCTAAAATTTATTGGAATGGTTTTGGTAGAAATTCACACTGGGAAGGATTTGTGATAGTTGTATATGAATGCAGTGTGTGTGAAAGCGATTTCCCAAGGGTTGAATGAAATGTTATATTTCCTGGTTTCACAGACAAGTGTCCAGAAAGAACTGAAAAATGTATTTCAATAGAATTCAACTGTATTGGGGAAAAAATATACTTAGAGGCAATTTTAGCACTACATAGAAATAACAGGTACTGTATGCCCTTCTCTACTACACCAGGTTATTTATTATTATTATTATTATTATTGTGACAAAAATATCGAGTGAGTTTGGTCCACAGAAGTGACTGCTTTGTCTGATATTTATTCAGTATTTATACTTTTAAGGGATTAAACATGTAGAACAAAAAAGTAAAACATGTTCTCAGACAGGGAGGAAATTATACAGTATATTCATAAATTCTCAGAAAGGGTCATCTAAGGTTTATTCTGAGTAGTGAAATATTCTAGGGTAGTTTTCAAAAGAACAATTTTCTCTAGAGAGAAAGGGGTTTTAGAGGCATATAACAGCCTTATATACAAGTCCACAATACATACATGCTAGTGTCTCAAAACTCTGTCCTCCCAACCCCCAAATGAATTTTTAAGAATTTATTTCAGTGTTATGGCAGCTTAGTTTCCATGCTAAGCATGCTTACTTTCCTACAAAAAAGTTCACCATCACCTGTGGTCAGATTCGACTTTTGTTGTTATTTATTTGTTGTTATTTATTTTGCTTGCAATCTAAGCAGGTTATTACCAGGCAACTTGCTAGATAGGCATTGCTAGCCTTAAAGCAGCATTGGTTCCCTATAGCAGTACTGCTGGCAGGAGTTCCTCCAGAACTTCCTTTGTTTTCCATATCTACTGTTCTGTTATGCCAGGTTTATTTTTAGTGTCTGCAGATTAGAAATGAAACTGGCAATTTTGGCATCCAGGGCAGGCAGCTTTGTCTCCCTTCCACTTGGCTCTGAGGCATAGGAACCGCCCCACATGGGTGTGGCCACAAAATGAAGAAGAACATGGTTTCTCAAAGAAAGGAGGAAATTATGCTTTTTAAAAGAAGGACAAACAATAGGTCTTTTGTTGTTGTTGTTGTTGTTGTTGTTGTTGTTGTTGTTGTTGTTGTTGTTGTTGTTAAGTCACACAGTTGGATCTGAACCTTTGCGACCCCATGGACCACCATACACCAGGCTCCTCTGTCCTCCATCATCCTCTGCAGCCCACACAGATCTATGCCTATTGTGTTGACTATGCCATCTAGCCACCTCATCCGCTGCTGCCCCCCTCTTCTTTTGCCCTTGATCTTTCCGAGCATCAAGGCCTTCTCAAGTGAGTCCTCTCTTCTCATTTGGTGGCCAAAGTACTTGAGCTTCATCCTCAATATTTGTCCTTCCAAGGAGCAGTCAGTGTTGATTTCCTTCAGGATCGACTGATTTGTTCTCTTTGTTGTCCAGGGTACTCTTAAAAGTCTCCTCCAGCACCACAGTTCAAAGGCATCTATTATTCTTCACTCTGCCTTCCTTATGGTCCAGCTCTCACAACCATACTACTGGGAAAGCCATTGCTTAGATTATGTGGATTTTTGTTGGCAGGGTGATGTCTCTACTTTTTATTATGCTGCTGGGTTTCTCATAGCTTGCCTCCCAAGAAGTAAGCGTGTTTTTATTTCATGGCTGCAGTCACCATCTGCAGTGATCTTGGAACCCAAGAAGATAAAATCTGTCACTGCTTCCAATTCTTCCCCTTCTATTTGCCAGGGAGTAATAGGGCCAGATGCCATTATCTTGGTTTTTTTTTTTTGATGTTGAGTTTTAGACCAGTTTTTGTACTCTCCTCTTTCACCCTAATCAAGAGGTTCTTTATAGATTGTCCCACTTTTTAAATTGTGGTACTCTGGAGCAAAGCCTCAGTTTCCCTGCCCTTGTTATGGCTCTTCTGGAAATGGTAAGAAAAATAAAGACAATTCTAGGTAGTCATGAATTTTAAAATGTTCCATTAGTTCTCTTCATACTGCCAACTGATTGTGTAGTGGACAGTTGGACAATGAGAATTTTGACCACCTCTCTGGGTCTTAGGTGAGACTTGAGAAAATGTTAGGACAGATATTGGCATAAATGTAGATGCATAAAGTGTAATGCTTTGGTACTTTCTGCACACTTAGTTCTACTGAAATGACCAGGAGAATTCTATCTAATTCCAGCAGTCTGTGGTACAAGAGTGAGGAAGAGCCATACAGCACAATGATGTGTGTTGTGATACAGATGACGTTAAAATGAAACTGGAGGAGATAATGCAGTTTATTTATTTATTTATTTATTAGTTAGATTTCTTCACCGCCCACTCAACCGAGGCTGACTCAGGGCTATTTACAATCATATATAAAAATGACATAGTTAAAACTAATTAAAACTACCCACCCCCTAAAAGGGTGCAGGGACCGAAGGTAGTTGTGATAGTTTCATATCTCTTGGTATACATAACTGGTATCTTCATCTGATAATTCCTTATTATTCTTAATTCATGTTCAGATCAAACTCTAAACTGCCAAAATGAAGCCACCTTCTTGGCTTTGTTGTTGGCCAAACTTAAATCCTCATTGGTACATGATTCCAGTAGTAATTGGCAGACCAGCATTGCATGCGCACCCCCCCAAAAAGGACTCAGACACTGGTGAAAGTGGATAACGGCATTGGGCCACATTTATTGATTCATGCCCTAGTCCGAATTATAAATTTCGATTGGTACTCAACCAATTATAATTCTTAAGGCAAGCAGGCCGCAGTAACACTGGTAAGGTACCTCCCAAAATTGCCAACGGCAATTGGTTACAATGTATCCATTTGTATCAATTTGTTTGTTGGCAACAAACAAATTGTTGACCGTAGTCAATAAACTAACTACTGACCCCACCCTCTGACGCGTATCCGTAAAATCACGGGGTGATGCATGCTGCCTAGCTCGTGCCATCACCCCATTGCCTGGTTCGTCGTTGACCGGACAACGTTAACCAACTTGTGCCTATCTAGTGTTGTCCAGTCAATTGTGAACCTGCCGGATACCTGTGGGTCATAAATATTTACCTTACCAGTGCTACCCGCCACACGGGGAGGCTTCAATAAAGGCTCACCACCCCACCCCAGACCGTCAGCTCGGTCAACAGGCCTGCTTGCAGATCTTCCAAAAAGAGGTTCATACCTCCTGGCGACAGATGGACCCCATCCCCTGCGTAAAGTTCACAATTTTGAAGACTAATATCGGGGTGTCGGACGACGCACCCCCAACCCTTGTCTAACATGAACCGGGCTACCGCCCTGTTCACCGAGCGGCGAGCACGGTCAAGGGCCTGGAGGTTAATGCCACCCTGTAAGCGTGACGCGGTATGATGTCCGACCAAACCAGGGTTGTGGCAGGCCACACATAATGCAAGTAAGCCAGGTCACCGCAGATCGCATGTTTCAACGACAGGCCGGTGACCTGGCCCAAATCATTACCCCCGAGGTGTATAACCAGGACATCAGGCGGGTCAGCATCCCTGATGGAGAAAAGGAATGGCAACAGTTCCCGCCACAACATCCCGCGCTTACCGTACCACCTTAGACATGCGGACGCACGTAGTCCCAGCTGGGGTCCGCACTCTGTCGCCGCAGCATACTGCGCTGCCCTGTGCACATAGCTATGGCCCACCAGCCATACTGCCATCGGTGTGATACGACACCCTGGGTCTGTCAAGAAAAAAGGAAGAAGACAGTGACTTACTGGTACTCACAAGTGAAGTGGGCGAACATATAACTGAAAACACTGCGATCCCCACCTTCCCATCTGGCGTATCTCAGCCCCAGAGTACCCGAATGCAGCTGCAGTAGAAGCAGCTCCTATTCTAAAAGAATGGGTGCCGTAACGAGCCCCGGGGAGGCCAACACTGGATAATGCCTTACCGGTCACCTTCCAAAATTGAAATTTAGTAAGGGGAGACCCATCTTGGTGGCAGAAAAACGGGCCAGGGCGCATACCACGCAGTGCAAGGAACTCTTGTAGGGCACCAACCGGACAGATGTCTGCCATTGAACATCGTAGCAGTCTTACACCACTGCCTACACCGTGCTGATCAACTTTTGAGGAACGTATCCTCAACTGAGCCCACTCATCAGAAACATAGACATCTTCGAGTTCCAGTGCCCTACGCGTCGCATCCGCCTTAGACAGTAGCACAAGCTCACTGATGCGGAGCGCTCCAAAAAAGGCCACCGTGGTAGCCGCATGAAACAGGGCTGCCTCATACCTGTCAAAGCACAGGTCATGCCAGCCCCGTGCAAGTTGGGTAAGGACCCCTGGAGAGATTGGGTGGTGGTTGTCCGGGCAGCGTCCACGCTCCTGCACCCACCCTTCCAAAACATGTCGTATACGGAAGTCATTTGTGCTGTCAGCATAACCCCCCACCTTGGCCATGAATGCCAGTGCTGACAGCCTGGATGCTATGGTGCGGGGAGCTAGGCCCTGGCTGTGTAGGTAAACCATGAATTGAAGAATCTGCACCACTGGTATAGGCCAGAGCCCTGGTAATCGAAATTGGGCACAAAAGGCCTGGAAGGTACTGAATGCATGAAGATACGCCTTACGCGTGTGGGGCGCCAGCAACATGCCGATCGCCCGGTTCACCTCTCCTTGCCAAACGTCCATATGTTGTCCGGGAGCGGCGAGGGGAATTCCTCTGCGTCCGGGGCCAAGGCACGGAACCGGGAGATCTGCAAGCGGGACAAAGCATCAGCGATGTCGTTATTAATACCTGGTATATGCCTGGCCCGAAATAGCACATTGAGGCGTAGGCTGCACAAGACAAACTGGCGCACCAGTTCCATGACTCTGGGTGATTTTGAAGTCTGAGAGTTAACAATGTGCACAACTGCAGCATTGTCACACCAGAAATGGACGACCGAATTGGCCCACTCCTCACCCCATAGCATCAAAGCTCCCACAATGGGAAAGAACTCAAGGAACGTGAGATCGCGTAGGCGATCCGTGCCCTTCCAAGCTAGTGGCCATTGACCATATGCCCACTTCCCCTCGAAGTAAATCCCATAACCCAGGGACCCTGATGCATCCGACTGAACCTGGAAACGAGGCGACACCAGGAGATCAGATCTCCAAAATGAGACCCCATTGAACTCTTTAAGGAATTGAAGCCATATCAGCAGATCGGCCCTCATGCCCCTGTTCAGTCGGACCCTATGGTAGGGCCTGGACAAGCCAGCCATGGCGTCACACAAGCGTCGAGCAAAAGCTCTGCCAGGTGCAACCACCCTGCAAGCGAAGTTAAGGTGACCATGCAGTACCTGTAGCTCGCGGAGGGACACCTTGCGTTTGGCCAGCAAGGCCGAGATCAACAAAGTGATCCGGGAAACCTTGTCAATGGGCAACCTGGATGCCTGCGCAACCGTGTCAATTTCGACACCCAGGACGCCGCCGACGCCGCCACCGCGCGAAGCCGTCCCTCCTCGCCCCCTGCCACCGGGCGGGGAGGTTAAAAGGGCTCCCTGGCCAAGGGAGCCGAAGGACGCCGCAGCCGCCGCGCGAAGCCATGCCCCCCCGCCCCCTGCCACCGGGCGGGGAGGTTAAAAGGGCTCCCTGTCCAAGGGAGCCGAAGGACGCCACAGCCGCCGCGCGAAGCCGTCCCTCCCCGCCCCCTGCCACCGGGCGGGGAGGTTAAAAGGGCTCCCTGGCTGATGGAGCCGAAGGACGCCGCAGCCGCCGCGCGAAGCCGTCCCTCCCCGCCCCCTGCCACCGGGCAGGGAGGTTAAAAGGGCTCCCTGGCCGAGGGAGCCGAAGGACGCCGCAGCCGCCGCGCGAAGCCGTCCCTCCCCGCCCCCTGCCACCGGGCGGGGAGGTTAAAAGGGCTCCCTGGCCGAGGGAGCCGAAGGACGCCACAGCCGCCGCGCGAAGCCGTCCCTCCCCGCCCCCTGCCACCGGGCGGGGAGGTTAAAAGGGCTCCCTGGCCGAGGGAGCCGAAGGACGCACCACCTGGTCGGCGTTCCGGCCCCGCCCTCCACCCCTCGCCAGGACTTAAAAGGCGAGGGGGTCTGCCGGGCGAGTCCACCGCCGCAGCGCTCCCGGCCCCGGTGGGGGCGAAGAGGCCCTCCGGCCACACCACCGGCCGGCGTTCCAGGCCCCGCCCTCCACCCTTCGCCAGGACTTAAAAGGCGAGGGGGTCTGCTGGGCGAATCCTCCACGTAGCGCTCCCGGCCCCGGTGGGGGTGAAGAGGCCTTCCAGCCATGTCACCTTCTGGCGTCCCAGGGCCCTGTCCCCCCCTTCATAAGACTCTGGAGGCAGGGTTTTTCGTGGGTGGCTTCAGGTGAATTGTTTTCTTTTTTCTGATGTGTGCTGATATTTTGTATTTTGTGGATTGTTTTGCTTAATATTGTAATTTATATTATTGTACTTATGTGAAACACTGTATTGATTATTGTATTTTGAACACTGTATCTTGTATCGTATATGTAAACCCCTTGAGTTGTCCTGGGGTCATTTATATGTTGTTAGCCGCCCTGAGTCGGCCATGTGTTGAGTAGGGCTGGATACAAATTGAAGTATAAATAAATAAATAAATAAAATTTAAAAAACCGTAAGCTTGGTGGATGGGCCCTTGGTCTTTTCGGGCGCTAAAGGGACACCGAGTTCCTGCATTAGCGTCTGAAATGTGGTGAGGAGACGCGTACATGTGTCCCAGCCCCATTCACCCCCGAACAAAAAATCATCGAGGTAATGGGCTACAGACCGAGATCCCGACCTGCGAACAAAGGCCCACTGGAGAAAGGTGCTAAAGCGTTCAAATGCCGAGCATGAGATGGAGCAGCCAAAAGGCATGGCTTTATCAAAATAAAACTTGCCCTGGAATTTGAAACCCAACAACTCGAAGTCGCCGTGCACAGGCAGCAGTCGGAACGCCGACTTGATGTCACACTTCGCTAACAGTGCACCCGGGCCATAAGAGCGCACCATGTGCAGGGCCTGGTCAAATGATGTATACCTGACCGAACAAAGGTCATCAGGGATAGCATCATTGACCGAATGGCCAGCCGGGTACGACAGGTGGTGAATGAGACGAAACTCCCCCGGTGTCTTTTTGGGGACCAATCCCAAAGGGGAAACCTTCAGGTTGGGAAAGGGCGGGGCTAGAAAGGGGCCAGCCACCCTACCTGCATTGACCTCCTTGGCGATACTGAGGGCGGCCACCTCCTCCCTGCCCTTAAGGGAAAATAAGTTGGGTGCATCTTGGGGGGACCTATCCCCTTCAAACGGAATGTGAAACCCCCGCTGGAAACCTTCCAGCAAGTAGGCAGCATCTCCCCTCCTTGGGTATGCTGCGAGCCAACGCTCCAACATGACCACATTAATTGGGGAGGGGGCCTTTTGATTGACCAGCACCCTCAGCGGCAGGTCTGCCCGTTCCTTGCCCACCTCTACCCCTGCCCCGAAACCCGCCCACTCGCGGGCACGCAGCAGCGGCGTGGGGGCCAGCGCAAGAGGGACACTCGTGCTTGTACCGGCACTGTTTTCTATTGCACGCACCATTGGCCAAGAAGCTCCAGCACCGCAGGCAGGCTGGAACCCCCTGCCCCGCCACCTGGCGGGGTGCCTGCGCTGGAGCAGCTCGCTGGACCGCATGTCCACAATGATACCTCTCCCCAGGCGCAAGGCGCGTGGGGGTCATATACAGAAGCCACAGCTTCTGACAGGGCTCATCCCACCTCATCTCCGGGTGTAGGGGCACTCTCATTCGAAATTCCTCGTCGTAAGCCAACCACGACGGGCCAGGGAAATCAACCATTGCCCTGTAAATGTTGTCCAAATACTGGACCATCGGAATGGCCAAATCAGGCCGTGCCCTAAGATACACCGCCATGTATATGAGATATGCGGGCAACCAATTGGCCCACGTGCGTGGTGGCTTACGACGGCGGGACTGCTCCTTGCCCTTTTCATCTTGCCCCTCCCTCTCTTCCTTAGTGGGTTCCCTGTTAAGCAGGGAGAAAATGTCAACGTACTCCCCCCGCCAAATTTTCTCTTTAGTGGCTTGTGCCAAATGGTCCCCAAGGGGCAAAGAGTACCCCGCCGTGGGGAGTGCCGACACCGGCACGTTGACAGTGCGGGGCATCAAAATTGGGGCTGCAACCTGCCCTGGAACCCCCGCTGCACTCCCTGAAACATGAGGACCCCCACCCCATGAGTGGCCTGCCATCGGCAAGGCCGTACCTGGGTACGCTGGGGGTTGTTGTCCACCAGTCCCCACCTGACGTGGCCACGGCCACTGTGGGCCCTCCCCTGTAGTGGATGTTGGTGTGAGTGCATTAGTTTGAACCGGATACTCACAAGTTGCACCCCCGTGGGCTGCCCCCACTGGGGGTTCCGGCCCACGGTGGGCGTCGGAGCTCGCGACCGGAACCGAGCTCGGCGGACACACCCGACCACCACCAACTGGAGGTACCTGCTGCGCGGGGGGCTGCAAGGCCGCGGCGGGCACCGGCCCGCGGGCCTCAAGCAGCTCAACCCGGCCGGCCGCCTGCTGAAGATTGGCCGGCGCCGCGGTGAACTGTAGGCCAAAAGGTGCCCCCAATGGAGTGGATACCCCCATGGATGCCTCCAAGGCCGCCACGCAGGCCAGAAGGGCGTCCACGTTGATGGAGCCCCCAACACAAAGGGGGCCAAGGGGGTCGTGCGGCCCACTGGCCGCCATGCCTGGGGCCGGTGCAGATGCACTTGGGCCTGAGTATGGCCATGGCCGAAACTCCGGCCCTTGAGGCACCTGGGGCATACCCTGCCAAGGAAGTGGCCCCAGCCCACCCTCCTGGGAAAAAACAATGGCCGGGGGATGCAGGCCAGGGGCCGGAGGCCCAGCGGTGCTATGCCCACCCACCTGTCCCAGGCCCATGGCCGAGGATTGCGGGCCGGGGGCCACAGCCCCTGCTGGGCCAGCCTGGGGCTGTCCAGCCTCAGGCCACGGGTTAATCTGCCCCGTTCCACCGGTCCCGGTGGTCGCCCCCGCGAAGGGAGCCAGCTGAGGGGGGGGCAGTCGTGGTCCTCCGACCCGGCTGCCGCCTCCTTGTTAGGCGAGCTGAACTCGCCATCGCCTTCTTTCTGGAAGGCATCGATCGTGGATGGGAAGCCTAAGAAGCAGGCGAAGAAAAACTGCTTGCTGCCTGAACGGAGGCTTCCCAGCAGCGCGTAGAGCAATGGAGCTAAAAACTTCTCCTCTCCGTTGCTTTCACAAAATGGCAGCTCGGCTGCCTCGTGGCCACCCCTTTTAAAGGGTGCTGGCCACGCCCCCTAACTACCCGGATGCCCAAGTCCGGTGGGGGGGGCCCGCAAAGAGCGCGGCGGCCATTTTGGCGCCGCGCTTGCAAATGAGATGGATTCTGTATCTCTCCACATTCACACAGTGTGTTGTTGTCTGCCAGTAGCCCCGACTTGAGCATGTTGGTCTTATATTTAGGGAGTCCAACCCTCAGTCTGTTCAGGGTCCTGCAAGTGGTGTAGGGGAGGTTGAGTTCCTCAGCCATATACTCCTTTAATCTTATTCTTTGTTCAGAGCGTTCCTTCCTTATTTTGTTTATTTATTGCATTTTTATACCTCCCATCTGGGATATTTCCCACTCTCCATCTTCTAATTTGATTTTGTTCTTGTATACCCCTAAAAAATGTTTGTTCTTGCCATAAAACACCAACAATTTCTAATTGATTTAAACTGGAATGTGCTGTTACAGGCTGAGCACTCAAAAAGCCCATGTGTTCTCAGGTGCCAATTCTTTTAAAACTTCTCAGCTGAGGGATTGTGCTGTTGATTTTGCCACAGCCAAGATTATTCCTGTTAGAACATCATTTGCCAATATTCTGTTATCAGAAAGCAGCAATCATAACTAAAAATAGGAATGCATTCCCCTTCGTTTCTGTTTGGAATTATGTAATCCAACAGTGTTCTGCTCATTATTAAACAGTGATATAATTAAATGAAATAAGTCAAAAGGAAGTTTAATCTCATCTTATTATTTAAATGGTCAAGGTTAGGTAAGACACCCTGCCAAAACACCTTCCTTTAACATGTTGTCCGTGTATTTATTTTATTTTTTACTTTTCTTTGTTCTTGTTCAGTCACAGAGTCGAGTCTGACCCTTGCGACCCCATGGACCATCGTGCACCAGGCTCCTCTATCTTCCACCATCCTCCTCAACCCATTCAAATCTACACCCATTGCATCTATAATGCCATCTATCCACCTCATCTTCTGGCATCCCTTTCTCCTTTCTCCTTCTATCTTTCCCAGCATCAATGCCTTCTCTAGTGAGTCCTCTCTTCTTCTTTAGTGGCCAAATTACTTGAGCTTCATCTTCAGTATTTGTCCCTCTACTGAGCCATCAGGGTTGATTTCCTTCAGGATCGACTGATTTGTTCTCCTTGCAGTCCAGGGGATTCTCAAGAGTCTCCCCCAGCACCACAATCCAAAGGCGTCTATTCTTCTGCACTCAGCCTTCCTAATGGTCCAGCTTTCACAGCCATACATTACTACTGGGAATACCATTGCTTTGACTATGCAAACGTTTGTTGGCAGGGTGATGTCTCTACTCTTTATTATGCTACCTTTTCTTTACTCACATTATTATTATTATGCCACCTTTTCTTTACTCACATTTAAAGGACATATATAGAAATGGGGAACAAAAGAGCCAAAAAGGTAATAATTTTGCAAGAGAAAATTCATTTATAGATTTGACACATGCAAATACTAGTCCACCGAACTCTGTGTTGGTGAACCTTGGCACTCCAGTTGTTCTTGGACTTCAATTACCAAAAGCCCAAGTTAGCACTCCTGCTGATCAGGGCTTCTGGGAATTGACATTCAAGAACAGCTGGAGTGCCAAGGTTCACCATCACTGACCTAGCTTTAGAGAGCTTTTTTCATTCCATCTATTCTATAGAACATGGACTACTGTGATGTTTGCCAGTTTCCCCCCTGTTTCTCTAAATTTGAAAAAACAAAGTTAGAATCAGCCTTTAGACAACAAATGAATATGCTGAAAGACAGTACATATCTTTCAGCCAAGTAGCTTTGGGAAGAATACTGCTTTAAGTAACAGATGATGCAGTCACTTCTGTTAGCTAAGTGTGCAGCACCTGGTCTGTGTTGGTTGTTAAGAGCAAACAGAGTCACACTCAAAAGGTAGCAATCATGATGAAGTTTGATATTTTCCCACCATGACCATCAGGAGTACTGGCTGTGAGAGCTCCCAAGACATGGCAGGTAAGGCTCTAGCTTTGTTTTTGTTTTGTTTTTACTCTTTTTATGTGTTGGAGAAATTGAGAAAAATGAGTGTGCCATTTTGATAATTGGTTGTTTGTTCATGTTGCTTGAAACTGCCATTCTTGCTTTTTCCTCCCCAACATGTTTGGCGTTTCCTCATTTTTATTCCCTTGCCTCAAAATGTTAGGCATGAACTAGGACTGGAAGAAATATGAGGTTCTTTTTATAAATGTTTAAAACTATCATACTATAAATGTTAAGATAATAAAAAAATAGTCTCATACAAATGTATTGAAACATAATTCAATGAAACTGGTAACATAACAGGTACCTGAATACCATGACATTTTAAAGAAAGATTATGTAACACTAAAGCAAATTTACATTTTGCAGCTTTAATGGTTGCATGGCAACTAACAAAAAGGAGGTTAACAGCATCAATAGTTCCATCCTACAATCTGTAGTTCCGTGCACGTTTACTTATGAATAAGTCTCATCAAGCTGAACAAGACATATTTCTAAGTAGACATCCCTTGGATTCTTTAAAATGACTTTATCTTACATTTGTAAATGCATATCTGTGATGAAGCTTGTCTTACAACCCAGGAGTCATTACCTACATTAGGTGTTACACTGGGGGGGGGGGGGGGCGGGGAGATGGGCAAACATTTGAGGTATTTGCTTAATGTATGGTTGCATTTGAACCTCATTCATTCATCATGGTTGGAATAATCGATGTTTAGAATCAAATGAGGGGAAAAACAATTTGGAAACAATTTTAGTGACAGAAAAAGTTAGCACAAAGATGAGGAAAGTAACTTATTTTGGATTACAAATTCCAAGGCCCCATAGCTAGCGTGACCAATGGCCCAGGGATTCTGGCAGTTGCATCAAAAAAGCAACTTTTCACATCTGTGGTTAAGCCTTTGAATCTGTTCACACACATTCAGACACACACATACCAAGCATCCCTTTCCTCAACCCCCTACCAACTCTTGTTTTTAAGCATGCAAAAGAAAAAAAATTGGATTTGCTTCCCCACATTTTCATGTAGTTCGTGTTTAAATGTGATTTCAATATGAAATGTTATATGTAAAAAAAATGAACAATGTGATACAGCTTAGTGATACTTCTTGTGTCATTCATGTTACACAAGGTTGTGGAAGGCCTTGTCAAAACTTTCAAGATGTCCCCCTCTCCACCCCATATTAGCAATCACTTTGCAGTTGTTGACTGTGATGTTAAACAGTTTCCACTTCATTAGGGTACAATGCTTCTTTCCCCCCCTTCTATGGGTTTTATTGCACCTGGGTCTTATTGTGAATAAGGGTCAAATCAGTTTCTACATTTTTAATTATCTTTAGTATTCACATGGGTAAATTACCATTTCTTTTCTCTCATGAATAGAAACCAGAGAACCATCAGTAAGCATGAAACAAAATGAGGATTTTATCATGCTAATTAACTGTTACCACAAGAGACACTTAGAATAAGCATAGGCTTGCCTTTAATTGCCTATTAAGAACATGTTAGCATGCTGACATCTTTCTGATTGGTGTGTTAGCTGCACCTCCTTTTTGGAAAAAGAAACATTTTCTGAATTATTAACCATGTGAATTAGGCATGAAACATTTTATCTCTATTTTCTTACCAAAAGGCTGCATTCATAGAATAATAGCACTGTGAGTTGGACAAACTACCTGAACATAGTGGACATAGTTGCCATAGAAACCCACAGAGGGATGGAACTGGTGAACCCACTACTTAAATAACCCACTTTCCTTGAAAACCCCATTAGAGTTTCTGTAAGTCAGCCCATAACAATGACAATAATAACAATAACAACAGAATTGGAGATGACTCCAAGATTCATCTACTCCCAATCCCCTGCCAATAAGAACAACAAATTGCTAATGCACTTCTGTTTGCATCCCACAGTGCATTCCACACTTCTATAGCCTTGTTTTCTGTAAATACTCCAAAAAAGAGAGAGATTTTTCAAGGATTTGAAAGTAGTCAATAGCTACAATGATCTCCTAAATTGTGAGGACATATGCAGTAAATTTTAGAAACTGCTTTGGGTGCACTTAAAAGCAAACATTGCAAAAATAAAGCGGTTAATTCTGTGATGTTCATATTTATATTAAATAGAAAATATTGGCTGAAATGCTGTTGGCATAACTATACCTGCAGAAGTCTACCAATATAATCAGAAAGTGGAAATTTTCTAAAATTAAACACATCTTTCTTCTGTACCACAGCTCCTGAGTAATCATTTTCATCATATAGAAGCCATAGGAGCTGTGGATGTGAGCATGAAGTCTTTAATTACCAAAAATTACTACCACTAGGATGACATTAGAACTAGTAGCAATTTTCATTTTTGAAAGACTTCTCCCCCACCCCACCCTATGGTTCCCATGGCTTCTACACAATGAAAGTAATTACTTATGTGAAGCAAAAGTAGAAATTGTTTAATTTCTGAAAACGGCCTTTCGCTAATGACATCATCAGATTATTGCACATGTAGTTAAGTCAATAGGATTGTAGACACTCTGGCCTGATTTCAATTGAGGACTTCAACTAGAGTGATTTCTGTGGTACCTATTTACTTGCATTTTAACATGAAGCAATGATTAAGGCTTTATGTTACATTTAAGAACATCAAGGATCTTAAGAAAATGTAAGATGACTAAATAAAAGCAGAGCATTATATAAGATGAAATACTTATCTCAAAACTTTAATTTTGAAAAATAATAATACTTGTACCACTTATGTAGGTCATACAGGGCCCAAAAACTCTTGTATCAGTTACACCTGCATAATGGTGATGCCTTCAGTAGCAGGATATTTTTTTAGTAATAAAATAGTTTGTACTTCTATCCAATGTCCTGCCCAACTCTTGTCAATGTCACTGTGTACAAGCTATAGTTGCCTGACAATGGAAACAAGTTCTTTCATTAGAAAAAAAACTATCTTGCTGGTTGACAGGGGAGATTTTCGGTAGTTAAAGACTTCCTTTTTTCATTCTGGGGCAATCATACAGTGAGACTGGTGACACACGAGTTGGACAAAAGTAAAAACTCTTTAATTACCAAAAATCTCATCTTCCTTTTGGCATCATCATAAAGGTATAATCTATGTAATAGTATTTTGGCCAATCCTGATTAGTTCAGTGGTTTAGGTATCTGGCTGCAGAGTCTAAAGTTGGGATTTTGACTACCCACTCTGTCAACTGGGAAGAGAGTCATCCTGTGTAGTTTTGGGCAACCTGAACAATCCCAGGGTGTTCTGAGAAGAAGGAAATAGTAAGTTACTTCTGTATATTCGGTACCTAGGAAACTATGAAAAGTGTTGGCACCAGTCAGAATTGATTTGATGGCACACTATTATTATTTATATTATTATATAACGACCATTCCCTCAAAGCTATTCCACCATAAGTGTATGTTAGATTGAGATTAATTTTAAATGATTCAGGACACAGTTTTAGGCATGTTTACTCAGAAGTAAGTCCCATTAAACTCAGCAATGCTATTACTCAAGTATATTGCTACAATTCTGTACTCCTTATTCTCTTTAAGGGGTAAGATAAAATAATGTAGTGCGAAATCTAATAAAATAATCTAGGAGCTCAAAAAAGGATTTTATGTCTTGAGGTTGGAAACTGTAAAGTTCACTGGCCAGGATATCTATTTCTCACAGAAATGACCAAAAAAAGCTTTTTGATGCAAGGATTAACTCCATGACTGCATTATTACCGTAATAATGATCCAGATAAGAAACCTTGTGGAGACGAGAGTGGAAATTGTGGAAAATGCAGGACAAAGCACTTAGCATTAGTCTTTACCTGAGTAAAGCACTGTCATTATATAAACAAATTTTAGCTTATCTTTTATCAAACTGTGCTGAAAAGGAAAAGAAACAAACCTTGAGGTTCTTAGATATTCAACTATGCAAATTTAAAATCAATTTTCCTCTTTTCCAGACAGAAATGCAATTGATTCCATTATTTTGTTACTAAAACTATTCTACCGAGGAAGGAGATCCCAGACTAGTTTGTGTCAATGTGTAAAATTGCATATTTTGTGCATATGAACAAAATAGTACATTTTGTGCATGGTATGTTTCCCTTTACACATACCATGAGAAATGAAACATTTTATTTCTCATGAGGGCATTGATGGCATAAACCAGGGATTCCCAACCTAGGGCTGGTGGGTTGACCCTGGCCCCTGACACCATTCCATCCAGCCCATGGTGATGACCCCAGAAGTGGAAGTCAATGCATTTATGATGGGAGGAAACCACGTGTCTGGCCCACTCACCTGTCTGGGGGGAGTGGTCTGGCCCGTGGCATCAAAACCTTGAGAACCCCTAGAGTAAACACAGACACAGGCAGTGAAACACTGGCTCTCTTGATTGTCTGTAGTGGTAGCAAGAGATTGTTCACCTCTCTCTAAAACTTTTAGTGCATTTATTTATGTAAATGCATGTAGACAAGACATACATCTGCAAGATATTTTTAAAATTCCTTTAGGCTCTTCCTGTTTAAACCTGGTTACTGTTCTCAAGACTTTCTGCTTTGTTCAAGAGGGACACCTTCCTAGGCCAGCAGGCAGCCCAGATGAAAGGACTTTGAGCTAATCTACTGATGATCAGTGCAACAGTTCAGGATAGAAAGGATTAGCCAGATGCACGCCACTGCCCAAGGGACACCTGAGTGTCTTTTAGTAGGCACCTTCTATGAACTATGCCATTTAACAGTGGCAGGTAGCAGAGAACCTACAATCCTGATCTGGGCCTATGGCTCAACAATGCATTAAAATCTAATCTCAAACACTCCGCACAGACCAATTCTATGTCAGATTATTTAGCCATCTGACCTCGATTTATTCTATTTCATAGGAAGTATAATTTCAAAAAGGCCAACTGGGAAAAGTACACAACAATGCTAGGTGCAGCTGTGCTTCAGACTGCCCTTCAACCAGAGAACTATGATCAATTTGTAATTTCCATTTTGGAATATTCTTGTGCCTCCATTCCAAGAGGGTGCTGGACTAACTGCATTCCAAATGCATTAGAAACACATGCCTAATACTTAGATTATATTTCATACTTTCAAAGAAAACCCTTTTAGTGAACATATAACAAGCTGGGAGAATTTTGATTTTTATTCTTGTTGAAAGAAAAAGAACTCAATGGATAGACAATACTACAAAGCCTGACATGGCAAGAAGTGGCCAGAGGTTTGGAGACAACTGACAATCCTAACAATGATCCAAACAAAAGGACATTTATATATGAATACAACCCCAAACCAAATATAACACCAGCTGCTCCTGGCAGCGAAGAACAGTCAATGTATCATAAAAATAAAATATTGAAGGGACATTTAGAATGCTTTCAATGAACTTTCTAGTGCCTTCATTTTGAGGAGCTAGAAGAAGACATAAGAAAATCTAGGGATGGCAAAATGGTGGGACTCAATAATATTTGTATTGGGCAAATTAAACCTTTTGGGCAGAATACAAAGAAATGGGTCCCATACACCAGGAGTTTCATCTATCTTGATGATCTTGCCTTAACTAACCAAGTGAAAGCTTTAAGTCAATTGAGTACCAGCAAACCTTTAAATTAAAATATGTTTCCTTATATTACAAAAACAACCAGCTGAAATCAAACCTTTTTAAAACACCATCTGTGCCTTCTCCACAGAGAAACACAGAGTAAGCTCTGGGTTAGCTGGGAAAGCAACAATTTGGAATGTTATCACTCTGGATTAAAACCTAACATTACTATTTCCACCTTTAGGTGAATTCATTCTGCAGTTTCTTTGGCCTGACCTAGTGTGAGAACGATTAGCTGGCCCAACAAGGTTGCACTTGCCCTGGGTATGCCCGATTGTGATTCAGAAATACCACAATCTTTGAGGAGGCTCTTTCTGTGTACCCCACAGCAAGAAATAAGAGAACATAACCAACAAAATAAGATAATACCGATCCAGACCTACCCACTTTATGAACACCAGTACCCTAGACCAGGGGTCCCTAACTTTTGGACATTATTTCCCAGAAGCCTAAGTCAGTACATTGGCTGATCATTGCTTTGGGAAATTGACTTAGGTTCCTGGGAATTGAAGTTTGAAAACCAAAGATCAGGGACCCCAGCCCTAGATGATAGGTAAAATTAAGGAAATGCTTTCACACAGCTTTCAAACTCTAATTACTAAACCAGTAGAGGCTGGACTAAACCTATGGAGTGCAAACATAACACACCTTGGCAAATGGATGAATGTCAAAGAGTGTATTCTACCATGACAAGATTCTGGCAAGAACATTTGAAAGTCATTTAATAGACTTCAAAGCAAAGTAGGAAGATCAAAGACTTATGAAATAAAGTGGAGTTACTTAGATACAGGACAAATTTTCTGTGAATGTAGAGAAATTCCATCAGTCCAGCATTTATGTGCATGTACTTTGTGCCCTTCCACATGTAGAAAAGAAGATCTAATAAATGGCAGCAATTATGCTATTTAAATAGCCTGGTTTTGATCAAAAATGGTGTAATTATTTTAACATTTGAATTTTTTACATGTTACCTGTATTTTGCATGTGACCTGTATATGTCCGTACCTTTTAATTATATAATAGTCTCATGCAGAGAAAGAAAGAACCTACCTATGATGCTTCTCAAATTATACTGGATCTGGACACTCCAAAATACAGTACAGTACTGTTATTATAAAAGTCATGTAAAAGTCAAGTTTTCAGTTCTAAGATTTAGACCAGTGATGACAAACCTTGGTGCTCCAGCTGTTCTTGAACTTCAATTCCCAGAAGCCATGATCAGGAGTGCTGACTTGGGCTTCTGCTAATTGAAGTCCAAGAACACCTGGAGTGCCAAGGTTCACCATCACTGATCTAGACAGTAGTCTGAATATTTTGTTTCTATAGTATTGGTCTTGCTTGCAATACCTTCCAGACTTTCCTTATTGTAGCAGATTTCTCCATTTTTGCAATCAGGAAACATCCAGTGACAATCTGTAGTATGCTTTCAACTGTATTTATTGAACATGTTCTCATAGCATGGGCATTTTCAAAGGACAGGGCAAGAGAATAGTCCTCATCTGTCTGATAAGCCATCATTCCCAGATTGCAGGTTTTAATTTCTATAAAGCATGACTTTTGTGGAAGCTGAGAAATGAGCCAAAATGTATAGTAATTATATTGCACATTTGCTTTGTAAGCAATTACCCAGCTTTTTCAGCATTTCAGTGTCTTTAACCCATAGCAATGACTGAAACACCCTCCATTATTTAGGTCTTCCCAGGAGATAACAGCTGCTATTAAAAAAAGAAGTAAAAATTAGAATTCTTACTAGATTTTTGAATGACACAAAACTGGGAGGAATAGCTAATATTCTGAAGTTTAATGTAGTGGTTTTGAAGCATATCTCTCTTTACACATATATGTTCCTAGTCCATACTGTAGCAACACCTTTCAGAAACAAATGCTTGTATAAAATAGTTTATTTTTCTGAAATCGTAAATGTTTAAACTTTACCCTGGCAAAAATACCCATACTCAGATGAAAAACTATTGTCTGTTCCAACTCTAAAAGTTACTCAAGTGTTGCAGTGCTGTACAATAACCCTGTCCATGTGGCGTAATACAGTTTTGTTGTTCGATTTCCTGCTGTGTTAACTTTTTAGAGTGAAATGTAGAGATAAAACTGTGAAATGAGTTATAACAGCACTGCAAATTATTAAAGAATAGAGTGGTGAATGTTAGGGCTGGAAATCTGCACATTTTATGTAAGTAACGCGGGATCACACTAAGGTGGTGTATCAGCTGTAGCTAGAAGTACTTTTCCATAGAGAAGTTTGAGAATATATAGATTTCTCAGACTCCAGCCTACTTGTCCTAGTAGTCCAGGCTACCTTATTAATTTGTTTGCTGAAATTGTTAGATCTTTGTTAATATAAAACATATGCAGTTCCAAAAATATCATTTCCACAGTTCAAAATTAAAATAATCTGAGAATTCTTTTACATTTTAATATATAATGGAATAATGGAGTTGGAAGGGTCCTATAGGGTCATTGAGTCCAGCCCCACGCGTAGTGCAGGAATCCAAATCAAATTATATCAGATTGTTGTTTAACTTTCTCTTGAATATCTCCAGCATTCATTGCCTAAATTAACTGAATTTTCCTGATATTCAGTTGAAATCTGGGTTGCTGAAACTTGAGCCCATTTTTAGTATGTTGCACTCTGGGATTTTTGAGAACAGATTCAGTACCTCCTCTGTATGACAGTCGTTCAGGTACTTGAAAAGTGCTATAGAGTCTCCTTTCAGTCTTATTTCTCAAGGGTAAAGATAAAGGTTGCCCTTGCTCAAAAGACAGTCATATTTGACTCTAGGGTTCAGTGCTCATCTCTGTTTATAGCCAAAGAGCCAGCTCTATCTGCATCTGCAGATGTTTCCATGGTCATGTGGCAGGCATGCCTCAACACTGTACACAGGAATTGACATTCCAGTGAGCGAGTTCAGTGTCTTAACCACTTGAGCCACCGCAGTCACTGCACTATACTTCATGAGTCTTTCTCAAGGGTAAACATGGCCAATTCTTCCAGTCTTTCCAGGTTCCTGAACATCCTTGCTTCCCTCTTCTAAACTTGCTCCAGTTTGTCTGCATCCCTCTTAAAGAGTGGTATCCAGAATTGGACACAGTACTCAATATGAGGCCAAACCAGTGCTTCACAGGATTTGGAGACATTTGTTAATGCAGCCTAAAATAGTATTTGCCTTATTGCGGCCACATCACATTATTGACTTATATTCAGCTTGTGATATACAGTATAAACAATTCTAGCTTACTATTCACATGCAGTATTATTGAGCCAAGTACACCATCTTGTAATTGTGAATTTGTGTCCTGTGCCCCCCCTCCCAGGTTTAGAACTTTGCACTTATTTGTGCCAAATTTCATTCTGTTGTTTTGAGCCCAGTGTTTGAGCCCAGTGCTTTTGCATTTCTTTCTATTTGAATTTTATTTTATTTCAATATTTCGCCATATCCCAATTTTTTCTTACCCACAAATTTGATAAATATTCCTGACACTCCTTCATCCAGATCATTGTTACAAACATTAAAGAGCACCAGACACAGGACTGATCCTTTTGGTATCTCACTTGTTACCTCCTCCAAATTTGAGAAGGAGCCACTGATAAGCGCACTCTAAGAAAGATTTTGTAAGCAACTCGGTATCCACCCGACCTTCTGTATTCCAGCCGGTAACTGGTTAGCTTGTTAATCAGAATGTCATGCGATACTCTATCAAAAACTTTGCTGAAATCAAAATATATTATGTCTGCAGCATACACATCATATTCCAGGGAAGTCAACCAATCAAAAAATGAGATCAGATTAGTCTGCCGGGATTTGTTCTTGACAAATCTGAGTTGACTTCTAGTTATTACTGCATTGTTTTTTTGCAGACTGACTATTTCATAATCTGTTGCAGAATTTTCCCTGGGATTCATGTCAAGTTCCCAGATACTTCCTTTTTCCTGTTTTTGTGACTAGGGACAACATTAACAATCTTCTAATCATGCGGCACTTCAAAGATCTACGGGGAGTGTTGTTTCCCAGACATTCTGATAACCCTCTAGAGCGATAAGACTATATGGACATAGTTTTTTCATGGCCATTTGCACTTAAGGGGCTGTCATTTGTGTCCATTGCAATAGGGTTTCCAGGTCTCATAACACTGACTAATGTTTCAGAAAGTTGATGTTATTCCCCTCCAGGGGAGAAGGCAAATATCAGAGCAAACAACATTGGAAGAGGAGAAAGTTTTAATTTTGTGTTTGAAGTGGCTTTGTATACTTCGGTGTTCCAACTTGGTGCCACAGATCACTGGCTCACCATGAATTTGTTTGGGTGTGTGTTTCATACAGTGTATTTTGTGCAGTGTCATTATTGCAAATAAAGTGTAAGGGGAGAGTTAGTTAGTACATACATTTGCCAATTGAAGGGAAGGAGAGAAGGGAGCATTTTGGCTCATGAGCTACTTCCAGCATGATCCCTGAAGGCAGAAACATCCCACAGACTCTTAGTGAGCCTTCCTCAAGCCTATGCATCAGTGTAGGACTTTGAAAACTCCCCAAGTATAATGTGTAGTACTATATATTTAAATCTGTTTGGAAAATTGCAGGAATGCCTGCAACCATTGCAGCTATTGGGTATATTTTCATCAGATAGTTTTAAAGAGATTTTAATAGTTTATAGATAGGAATTTATTTGTCAGTTTTATTCTATGTTTTAATTATTGTGTAAACTGCTTTGGGTCACTCGTGAGTAAGGGGAGCGGTATAGAAATTTTGTAAATAAATAAATAAATAAATAAATAACATAAATAACATAAACAATCATTGAAAAGTTTTGGCAGTCCCCCTCTCAGGGTATAAATCTTCATTTATTTCATTCTTGCAGAGGAGACTGAACCATTTCAAATGGGTTTTTCCTGAGTAAGATTATCAGAATTTTTGTGCATTTTTCATAATTTTGGCCCTGTTTTAGAAAATTTGTAGTCCCCCCAAAAACAACAACAACAACACACAACATTTTGTGTTTTACATCGTGTTTTATGCAAAATATGTTTTTGTTGTAGCATATAATTTTTTTCATTATGCTGGTGACAAAAAAAGATGCTGTTCCTTTAAGTGCATTGTAGGAGCAAAAAATCTCACAACAAATGACAGTGTTAATGTATCAAGACATAATTTTTGGCAAGAGCTTTCTTAATATTTGTCAAATCTTTTCTCTGTACTCTGCAGACATTTGAAACTATATTACTAGCACTCTGATTTGATTTTTTTAAAAAAAATTATAGAACCATTATTTATATTTTTAAATGGGAGAAGATGTGATGCGTAATAATATATTATTGCTGCTCTGTGCTAGTCATTACCAACCAATGAATAATAGTTCATTCCATGACACTTTAATATTATTTGGCTATTTATTGTGCAAAAGCAGATAGCGAGATAGTTTGTCATCTGCAGTACAGGTTCAGTCATTTTGAAAGGCCTTCTCAATGTTTCTTTGACTGTAGATCAGATATCGGCTGTCATGAAAGTGATATTATTGCATTTCCCCCTAATCAATTCAGAAGACTCTTCAGTTCAGAAGACTTGATTTTGTTCTTTACTTATCACAGAAATATTTTGGTCAGGTTAGTGAGTGGTTAACTGTATCACCACTTAAACTTGCACCATCCATCTATGTACAATTCCATCATCTCCAGCCAAACATGGATTAAGAGGCAGGTTGGCAAGTTCATACTACATTCTATTCAATTTTAAGATGAAGCAAGTTGTTCAAATAGAATTTAATATACTGTAATTAAAATTATTTATTTGCTCCATTCAGTCATGAGTAGTAGTTAGACCTGGGAAGAGAAATACAATGCAATGAAACATCCCAGAGCGGTTATATTTGTCAAGCAGTAAGGTATACCTGCAAACTTAAATGCAACTTCAAAAGCTTGAATGCTACTATGTTCTTGAAGGGATGCTTATTTGCATTTGTAAACATACATAATTTTGCATATAAACCCTTTTATACTGTGGTCCTGAAGAGTCCTGAAATAACTGGAATGTAATCTATAAACTGTAGACCCACTTCCCATTGAAACATCTGCATAATTTAGTACTTGCATTGTGTGCTTTATGGAATGAGATAAAACGTGAATGTTTGAGAAGGTGTGTAGAAAAATGGCATTCATTTCAAAAATATGTACAGACAGGTTTCATTAAAGAGTGGATGCTTGCAAACAGTGTGTGCAATTTGAGAAGATTTATTTGCCTGAATCTTTTTTTTTTTTTTGTATTTCTGTTAGAAAAATGTGTGTGGAATCAGCAGGGAGCGACTATTCTGCTAAGAAAAGGCCATGGAAACAGGTCAACCTGTGCATCTTTTGACAGTGGTCAACTTCATAATGTGATGATAATGATAGCTGGAGGGACTGCAGTGGCTCAAGTGGCTAAGGCACTGACTGGGAGGTGGAAGGTTAGCAGTTCGATTCCCGAGTACTGCAGGACGGAATGAGCTCCCGTCTTTGTCCCAGCTCCTGCCAACCTAGCAGTTCGAAAGCAAGACATAGCAAGTAGATAAATAGGGACCACTTTGGTGGGAAAGTAACTGTTCCATGCACTACGGTGTCTAGTCATGCCTTCCACATGACTACGGAAACGTTTGCAGAAGCAGACAGTGCTGGCTCTTCGGCTTTGAAATAGAGATGAGCACTGAACCCTAGAGTTGGATACGACTGGCTTTCGAGCAAGGGAAACCCTAATGATAGCTGGAATCTAATTTTAAAGGATGGCAATAAATTGGAAATAATGTGGTGTTTTTTTTGTTTTGTTTTTGAGAGGTAGAATATCTCTTCTGAGCATAATTTCCAAGTTATTTCTTTGGTCTATGACTCCCAGAAATTTATTTATTTATTTACTGCATTTGTATACTGCCCATCTGGGATATTTCCCACTCTGGGCGGTGCTCAGGCAAATAAACCAAACAACTAGCCATGAAGAATTCCACTAGCCATGCACACTTGAGGATGTGGGAAATACAATGTTAAAAAGGTAACTTTTTTGAGCTTTGCTTAAGACTATAGATTTTATTTTTATAAACTATATGAAAAATAAGCTTCTTTCAAGAAAGACGAACATGGGCTGGATTGTTCTGATCTCTTTCTACTACCCATGGTGAAATGGGGAAAAGCTGGCTTAGCAATTTAGGCAGCAGGAGTCACTAAGCTTTTCTGCCTTGGAGGCCTTCAGTAACTTACGGATAACAGTTCTCTGCTGTTCTGTAAATAATGCCAAGTAGTGCCAGGCCCTGCTTTGATCTGAAAATACCAAGTGCTGCTGTAGGAAAGGAGTGTTGGAATATAAAGTGGGCCATTATACATGATGAATGCAGTAGTGGTGCAGTTTTGGAAGGGACTGCTTTTTAAATAGTTTGGCTGCTTTGAGACTTTCCTCATTAGAACACACACACACACACACACACACACACACACACACACACACACACACACACACACACACACACACACACACACACACACACACACACACATTCTGGCTTCATGTGACACTTAATTCCTGTGTGCACACTGTGTATGTAGAAGACAAAGTCTCTCTTTCAATAGATATATCAGCAGTTACGGTGCTATATAGTTGTGTCTTTTCTGAATTCATCTAGCTAAAGTGTCAGTTACTCACTTGGGTTCCACAGCTGTCTAATCTTTTTATCGTTTTATTGATCTCCACATATCCCACAGCCAAGGGAGAGATGTACAGTTGAAGCTGCTCTATAAATAGTCTGGTAATCTGGTTGTGATTACTTCATGTTGTTTTGTCCAAGCAAATATGTACTGTTAGGAACGGCATTTCACCTTATTCAATGGGTACGGCATACATCTTTGATGTTGTTTGCTCTTCAGGTTACATGGCTGAGCACTTGTACCCGAGTTAACTGTATATTATAGGTTTTTTTCGCACGCACACCCCACAACAATTTATTTTCTGAAGGAGATAGAGGTTATCATTTATTTATTTTTTAAAAAATCTTCTTTTTTTAAATAAAAATTTATAGGTGGGCCATAATTTTCAAGAGAAGATTCTTAGTATGTCTCTTGTAAAGTAATATTTTAGGCCAGTATTACAAGCAGTTAGAGATGGGGAAAAAATCTGTCCCAGAGGCCTTATCTACTGGTTTTTCTGTTTTTCCTGGGGCAGTAGCTCTGGGAAGAATGCCCTGAGCAAAAGCCCAAATTATCCCATTATAGTTACAGCCCTGGGTAACCTCTATCCTCATGTTCTTTCAAGAACGCATATTCATAGGTTGATTGCCTGAATAGAACTTGTAAGTGAAACATTGTAGTTTTATGAACTCCCTGACAATTTTTTTAATGTAGAACATGTATACAAGGACCTTGATGCAGAGCTAGTAAGGCCAGTGGAAAATGAGAAGAGCAGTACCCAAGAATTGAAGCTGTCGTGATGAATAAAACCTGCCCTGAAATTTGATTCTCCACTTACAAATCCTTGCAAACATAGCAGCTCCCTGAGACTTTTGCTGATACACTGAGTCCTGAGAATTTATTGATGATGATGGATATCCATCTGTATCCCTTCCATCTGTATCTTCATTTCATCTGGCTATGTATACCAGGAAGTATAGTATTCATCATATCTATAAGGAGGTAAAAATAGTATTATTTTTCTATACAAATTATGGAATAGATTAAGTTCATCAAGACATTATGGAACTGCCTCCCGTTAGAACTACACCTCCAGGCTCAGTTGCTACCATTTAGGAAAGAGCTGGAGACGTGGTTTGCAAAATGGGTCTGGGGGCCAGGATTGTCAACAAGCTCTCCTTTCTGGCTCATCTGAGGCTTCCCCCCTCCTGTAATCAATTTTAATGTTAATGTTATGCTGATTTTATATTTCTTTTTAGATAGCAAAATGGCACAGCAGTGGGCAATATTGCCAAATGTTCTTAAGGGTTTTTAATTGTTTTTATATTGGTTTTAACTTGTTTTATTGTATGGTCAGCGAGGTGCTCACTTGCCTAAGCACACTGCCAGAGTCCACTGGATTAGGGCGGTATATAAATCTATTAAATTAAATTAAATTAAATTAAATTAAATTAAATTAAATTAAATTAAATTAAATTAAATTAAATTAAATTAAATTAAATTAAATTATTAAATATTAAAGAAGCCTGGAGAATTGAAAAAGAAGTTACATTCTTAGCAGGTCATAAGATTTCCAGAAAGAATCATGGAACTGTGGATTGGGAAAAATAGGCAAGCAAGTTATGAGTAAGATATGGATGCTGGGAAAGGTGGAGGGCAAAAGAAGAAGGGGTTGGCCAAAAGTCAGATGGCTAGATGGTATCAATGGGCACAGAGCTGGGTGGGTTGAGGAGGGTGGTGGAGGACAGATTTGCCTGGCGGGCAATGGTCCATAGTGTCGCAAAGGGTTGGAGCTGACTGTGCGACTGAACAACAACAACAAGAGGATTACCATTGATAGCTTTTTTGGGGGGTCAAACTAAACATCAAGGGGTGTGTGTATTCCCTATGATTAACTCGCAACTCATAACAAGTAAATGGGGCTACATGGATACGGGACAAATTTTCTGTGAACATGGAGAAATTCAACCAATGCAGCATTTATGTTCATATAATTTATGCTCCACCTTCTGATAAAAAATAATCTGATTATTTTAACATTTTAATTTGGTTTGAATTTCACCTGTATTTTATATACATTCATAATTTTCAATTGTACAATTTTTTTGATACATGCAAAGAAAAAAGAAAAAAATTTCCCACCTAAAATGGGTATTTTTCCAGACATATGCCAGTCATTTTTCCAATGTCAATCCATGTTTACCTTCTAATGGTCAGACACAAAACAAAGCACTTTAAATGCACAAGCACGCGTTTGAGGAAATCATGTGAATTGGTCTGTCACAGACCAGTGCACATTAGAAGCAAGATATATAAAATGAAGAAATCACATGCTATGACAAACATATCTTTTTCACCATTTAAAGAGTATATTTTCTAAATATGTGCTAAGCTCTTCATTTAGTTTGATTTTCTATGTGGTTACTATGTTCACTAATTAAAAAGAGACTAGATATTATAGAATGTAGTTTGAGTTTTAATGAGATGACTGAATTGAAAGGAATGCAAATAGAAAGCCATTTCTGAAAAACATTCATATTCTATGATGGCACAATATCACACATCACTTGTCAAGTTATGCAACAGTTTGATCATTCTTAAATGTGTATCAGTACAATTGTATTCTCCCAGTCTACTTTAAATATTAGGATTCTATGTTCTACATTTAATCCATAAAGTAGACTCTTCTTCATTTGTTTACAGCTCTAACTTTCAACTGTTAAAATGAAATCATCTTTTTGGCTTTGTTGTTGCCCAAAATTTAATCCTCATTGGTACATGTTTCTGGTAGTAATTGGCAGATGAGCAATGAGCCAGATTCTGTATCTCTCCACATTCTCACATTGTGTTATTGTCTGCCAGAAGTCCCCACTTGAGCAAGTTGGTTTTACATTTAGGTACTCTGACCTTCAGCCTATTCAGTGACATAGGGGAGGTTGAAATCCTCAGCCATATCCTTCTTTAATGATATTCCTTGTTCAGTGAACTCCTTCCTCCATCTTCTAATATGATCTTGATTAAAGTAGATTATAGTTAGATACCCATGTTTAAAAAGTCCCCACAGTGAGCCTCTTTTTCTCATCCAATGGACACACTCAAATAGAATACTCATAATTTGCTTAGTGGCCACCATTAAGAAACATTTCTGTTTTGGGAAAGGGATTTGAAGGAAGGGTCCTTCTTTTCATTGTGCTTGGACTGTAGTTTTCACCAGTAAACCCATCAATCAGGCCTAATTTCTAGCTTCAATCATTAAGGTAAAGGTAAAGGTTGCCCTTACTCGAAAGCCAGTCATATCCGACTCTAGGGTTCAGTGCTCATCTCTGTTTATAGCCAAAGAGCCAGTGCTGTCTGCATTTGCAGACATTTCTGTGGACATGTGGCAGTCATGACTATACACCAGAGTGCACGGAACACTGTTTACTTTCCCACCAAAGTGGTACCTATTTATCTACAGTACTTGCAATTTCTTGCTTTTGAACTGCTAGGGTGGCAGGAGCTGGGACAGAAATGAAAGCTCACTCCATCATGGGGCACTTTGGTCCCAAACTGCTGACCTGCTGACTTTCCAGTCATCAAGTTCAGTGCCTTAACCACTAAGCTACATCAGTCCCTTCAATCATTACATTCATCAAAATGCTTTAATCACTACCTAGGCCTCTAATTCCTCCCTTTCCCATGCTTCTGTTGCCCTTGACACATTGGTCAGGTGACATTTGTTTATGAAGGAGCTCTAAATTGAAAGAGGCACTAATTGCATTCAAGTCTACTTACTGAGCTACTCTTTCCAACATGTACTTTGCTAATTGCTCATCCACTCATTGCTTTTTTTAAAGCTATGAACTATGTACTTTAAATATTCTGCCTTTATTTTTGTGTAGAACAATTAGTAACTTTAAAGACACATCCTCTTTTCATCTCTACCATTTGTTTAGAGCCCATCTCTCTGTGTGGTTATTTACTGGTATCCTAATGAGGTCTATAGGGTTGATTCCAAAGTAAGCTTCTGTACAGCCACAGGCTGCATTTAGGACACAGACCGCAGTGGCTTGAGTGGTTAAGACACTGAACTCAACAACTGGAAGGTCGGAGTTCGATTCTGGAGTACTACATGATGGAATGAGTTCCCGTCTCTGTCCCAGCTCTTGCCAACCTAGTAGTTCGAAAGCAAGAAATTGTGGGAAGATAAACAGTGTTCTGTTGAGGCATGCCTGCTACATGTCCACAAAAACATCTGCAAATGCAGACAGTGCTGGCTATAAACCGAGATGAGCACTGAACCCTAGAGTTGGATACAACTGGCTATTGAGCAAGGGACACCTTTATCTTTACCTTACCTCAGGCTTTCAGTATGTAATTCTGGTCTTGGGCTCAGAGGTTACTGACTTGGGGTTTCTCCACTGTTGAACTTTTTGATAGATTTAATTCTTTTCATGCAGTTTGAAGATCATAGATTTCATTCATTTTTAAAAGGGGTCTATGGATGGCAGGAGCCACTTCACATCAAACAGTTCTATGCATGAGATCATCCAGTATGAGATGACAAACTGGTGCTTCTTCTATAAGGAAGGATGGCTCCATGTTTACTAAATTATTATAACATTTCTGACAGTAATTCCCACAGCTATGATAACGCAAACAAGTGAATAACTGGGTAGGACTGGACCACAGATAATTTGGCAACCAAAGAGTATTTTGGACAAGAGCTATCCATTAAGAATGTTATTGTCTCCTCTCATATCCATTACAGGACATTTCTTCTTCCTGGAGGGTGTCTGACTGATTCCAAACCACTTCAGTTCTATAGTTTCACAGTTGAAGCACATGGAGCTTTCAAGTGCAAAGAGTGTTTTTATTAGAGAAGCAATGTGTTCTCAATAAATTCTGTGTTCTCAGTGGATTATAAAACTATCTGTTGAGAGTTTACTAATCCTTTCAAGGTTTTGTCTCCTATCTAAAATAGCAACAAAGATTTTTTTTTAATTATTGGGGCTTCCAGTTTCTGCAAAATATCTCTTTCTAAAGAAATGCCCTTTGCAGGCGCACCCCCCCAATAACGGACACAGACAACATTGAAAGTGGATAACAGCATCGGGCCACATTTATTGATTCAATGCCCTAGTCCGAATTATAAATTTGTATTGGTAAAACAACCAATCATAATTCTTAAGGCAAGCAGGCCGAAGTAACACTGGTAAGGTACCACCCAAAATTGCCAACGGCAATTGGTTACAATGTATCAAATTGTATCAATTTGTTTGTTGACAACAAACAAATTATTGACCGTAGTCAATATCTAACTCATGACCCCACCCTCTGACGCGTATCCGTGAAATCACAGGGGTGATGCATGCTGGTTAGCAATCGTCATCACCCCGTCGCCTGGTTCGTCGTTGACCGGACAACGTTTAACTAATTTATTCCTGTCTAGTGTTGTCCAGTCAATTGCGAACCTGCCGGATACCTGTGGGTCATACTGTTTACCTTACCAGTGCTACCCGCCAATGTGACCAAAGTCAACATTAGGAACGTAGAAAGACCCCTATATCAAACCATAGCAACAGTGTGGGATGGGCAAAAAAGCCAGGACCTGAAAGCCAATATGGGTCCCAGCCAAAAATTCCCACCCGGCCCCGAAGCGACCAAAATATCACACTGTTAACTAGGGAGGGGGTGGAGGGGAAAAGACTTCTCCGCTCCGTCGCTGAGGTAAAATGGCAGCTCGGCTGCCTCGTGGCCACCCCTTTTATAAGGGAGCTGGCCACGCCCCTAACTACCCGGATTCTCTGTCCTGTGGGGGGGGGCCGCAAAGGGCGCGGCGGCCATTTTGGCGCCGCGCTTGCATTGCAGGCGCACCCCCCCAATAACGGACACAGACAACATTGAAAGTGGATAACAGCATCGGGCCACATTTATTGATTCAATGCCCTAGTCCGAATTATAAATTTGTATTGGTAAAACGACCAATCATAATTCTTAAGGCAAGCAGGCCGAAGTAACACTGGTAAGGTACCACCCAAAATTGCCAACGGCAATTGGTTACAATGTATCAAATTGTATCAATTTGTTTGTTGACAACAAACAAATTATTGACCGTAGTCAATATCTAACTCATGACCCCACCCTCTGACGCGTATCCGTGAAATCACAGGGGTGATGCATGCTGGTTAGCAATCGTCATCACCCCGTCGCCTGGTTCGTCGTTGACCGGACAACGTTTAACTAATTTATTCCTGTCTAGTGTTGTCCAGTCAATTGCGAACCTGCCGGATACCTGTGGGTCATACTGTTTACCTTACCAGTGCTACCCGCCACACGGAGGGGCTTCAAAGAAGACCTGACGCCCCCACCCAGACCGTCAGCTCGGTCAACAGGCCTGCTCGCCAATCACCTAACAGGAGGTCCATACCTCCTCGCGACAGATGGACCCCATCCCCTACGTACAAGTCATAATTTTGTAGACTAATATCGGGGTGATGACTGACCCGTCCCCAAGCCCTGTCGGCAAGAAACCGCGCCACCGCCCTATTGACCGTGCGCCTAGCGCGGTCAAGGGCCAGGAGGTGAACGCCCCCTCTATAAGAAAGGCGCGTAATAATGTCCGACCAAACTAGGGTTGTGGCAGGCCAGACATAATGCAAGTAGGCGAGGTCCTCGCAAATCGCATGCTTGAGCGATAAGCCGGTGACCTGGCACAAATCATTGCCCCCAAGGTGGATGATGAGAATGTCAGGCGTGTCAGCACTCAGGCCAGAAAAAAGGGAAGGCCGCAGCTCCCGCCATAACATCCCAGGCTTACCATGCCATGTGAGACTGGAGTGTTCACCCAGTCCCCGTCGGGGTCCCCACTCTGTCGCCGCAGCGTAACGCGCTGCCCTGTGCACATAGCTGTGGCCCACCAGCCATACTGTCACCGGTGTAATACGACACCCAGGGTCTGTAAGAAAATTGAGAAAAATTGAGAAAAAGACGGTAAGGTGACTGGATTGGTACTCATGGCGGAAGTGGGCGCACATAAAACTGAAAACATTGCGAGCCCCACCTCCCCATGCTGCGTATGTCAGCCCCAGAGTACCCAAAAGCAGCTGCTGTAGAGGCTGCACCAGTACGGAATGAATGTGTGCCATAACGGGCACCTGGTAGGCCCACCCTGGTGAGGGCTCTGCCTGTCACCTTCCAAAACTGAAATTTAGTAAGGGGAGACCCATCTTGGTGACAGAAAAACGGGCCGTGGTGCATGCCATGCAGTGCCAGGAACTCCTGTAGGGCACCAACCGGACAGATGTCTGCCAAAGAACACCGTAGCAGTCTTACACCACTGCCTACGCCATGCTGATCTGTCTTAGAGGAGCATATCCTCAACTGGGCCCAGTCTTTGGCAACATAGACATCCTCGAGTTCCAGTGCCCTACAACTTGCATCCGCCTTATACAGCATCTCAAGCTCGCCGGTGCGGAGCGCTCCAAAAAAGGCCACCGTTGTAGCCGCATGAAGTGGGCTGCCTCATTTCCAAAACAGAGGCCAGGCCAGCCCCGGGCCAATTGGGTAAAAACCCTGGGAAAATCTTGCATCCGCCTTACTCAGCATCTCAAGCTCGCCGATGCGGAGGGCTCCAAAAAGGCCACCGTTGTAGCCGCATGAAGTGGGCTGCTTCATTTATCAAAACTGAGGCCAGGCCAGCCCCGGGCCATTGGGTAAAAAACCCTGGGAAAATCTTGCGTCCGCCTTACTCAGCATCTCAAGCTCGCTGATGCGGAGGGCTCCAAAAAAGGCCACCATTGTAGCCGCATGAAGTGGGCTGCCTCATCTATCAAAACAGAGGCCAGGCTAGCCCCGGGCCAACTGGGTAAAAAAACCCCTGGGTAAATGGGGTGGCGGTCGCCCGGGAAACGCCCGCGCACGCGCACCCACCCCTCCCAAACATGTCTCACCCGGAAGTCATTGGTGCTGTCCACACGACCTCCCACTTTGGCCATAAAAGCCAACCCGACAGCTGAGATGCTATGGTGCGTGGTGCAAGGCCCTGGGCATACAGGTAAACCATGAACCGCAGAACATGGGCTACTGGGATCGGCCAGGTTCCTGGCAGTCAGAATCAGGTACAGTAATACTCTGAAGGAACTAAATGCGTGGTGGTACGCCTTACTTATGCATGGCACTAGTGACAGGCCAATCGCCCGGTTCACCTTCTCCTTGCCAACGTTCCATCTCTCGTCCAGGAGTGGCAAGGGAAATTCCTCCGCATCCGGGGGCCGAGGCACGGAACCGGGAGATCTGCAGGCGGGACAAAGCAGCAGCAATATCATTATCAACCCTTGGGACGTGCCTGGCCCTGAAGGGCACGTTGAGGCACAGGTTGCATAACACAAACCAACGCACTAGCTCCATAACCCCGGGCAATTTGGAAATCTGTGCAGTGACGATGCGGACCACAGCCGCGTTGCCATGCCAAAATTGCACAACCGAGTTGGCCCACTCTTTGCCCCATAGCATCAAAGCACCCAGGATAGGGAAACATTCCAGCTCCGTGAGACCATGCAGGCAACCCTTGCCTGCCCAGGATAGTGGCCACCCACCATAGGCCCACTTCCCATTGAAGTACATCCCATAAACCCAGGAATCCTGAGGCATCGGACTGCATCTGAAAGCAAGGGGGAGCCAGGAGATCAGACCCCAAAATGACACCCCGTTGAACTACCTCTGGATCTATGGCCAGACAAGCACGTCTGCCCCGATACCCCGGGTAAATCTGAGCCTGTGGTGGGGCCTGAATAATCCCGCCATGGCGTCGCCCCAGCGCAGAGCAAATGCCCTGCCTGGTGCGACGACCCTGCCAGCGAAACTGGGGTGACCATGTAGCACCAGGAGTTCCCTCAGTGATGCCATGCGCTCGGCCAGCAAGACCGAGACAAGGGCCACTAGCCTTGACACCTTATCCCGCTGCAACCTAGAATTCTGCGCTACCGTATTACTCTCCACCCCAGGAATACTAGCTGTGGAGATGGGCCCTCGGTCTTTTCGGGCGCTAAAGGGACACCAGTTCCTCCATTAGCGTCTGAAATGTGTTGAGGAGACGTGTGTACGTGTCCCAGCCCCGTTCAGCCCCGAATAAAACCATCCAGGGAATGGGCTACAGACCGGGACCCTGACCTGCGGATAAAAGCGCAATCTAGGAAAGTGGTGAAACGCTCGAATACCGAGCCCCAATGGAATAGCCAAAAGGCATGGCAACATTGAAATAATATGCTCCCCGGAACGGGGGTGCAGGGACAGGGCCAACGACCCTGCCCGCATGTACCCTATGTCAAAGCTGGCAGCAGCCACCTCCTCCCTCCCCTTAAGGGATAAAAGATTGGGGGCATCCTGAGGGAACCTATTACCCATGAAAGGGATCCGGAACCCCTGCCTAGAACCCTGAAGGAGATAACCTGCATCCTCTCCCTTCGGATACCGTGTGAGCCAACGCTCCAACATGTCCACCTTAAATGGGGAGGGAGCCCTTAGGTGAACTAGATCCATCTGCGGCAGTCTTGCCAGCCCCCTGTCCGCCCCACCCTCTGCCCCGCATCCTTCCAGGCCTGGGACAGGCGGAGGCCGCATGGGGGCCAACACAGGTGGGACACTCCTGTCTGTATTTGCAAGTCTTCCCATTAGAGGAGCCATTGGACAAGAAAGTCCAGCACAGCAAGGCGGGCTGGAACCCCCCCGCCCCGCCCCCTGGCAGGTGACCTGTGCTGGGGCCGCCCGCTGAACCGCATGCCCCCAATGGTATATCTCCCCGGGTGCAGGGCGCGTGGGCGTAACGTACAAAAGCCGCAGCCTCTGGCCTGGCTCATCTCGCCTAATCTCGGGGTGCGGGGAAATCCGCCTACGGCATTCCTCGTCACCAGCCAACCACGCTGGGCCCGGAAAGTAAACCATCGCCCGGTAGGCGTTGTCCAAATACTGGGCCATCGGAATTGCCAGATCCGGCCGGGCCCTAAGGTACACCGCCATGCATATGATGCAGGCCGGCAACCATTTGGCCCACATACTTGGTGGCTTGCGACAACGTGCCTGCCACTATCCTTCTCATTCTGCCCCTCCCTCTCTCCTTGATGGGCACACTGTTTAGGAGTGAGAAGATATCCACGTACTCCCCCCGCCAAATTTACTCTCTGGCGGCCTGTGCCAAGTGGTCACTCATCGGTAAGGAATAGGGGCTTGGACCAACCCGACCACCCAAAACATTCCCCTAAGGTAGGGAACACCCCCTACCACGGGGCCCTGGGTGTTAGCTGTCATCGCCGGGTGAGGCGTCAGCGGGTGCACCGCCACACCACCCGCGCGAGGCCAAGGCCATTGGAAAGCCCCCCCCCCATATTGGGAATGTGTGTGGATGTACTCGCTTACACCGTATACTCACATGCTGCACCCCCGCGGGCCGCCCCCACCGGGGGTTCCGGCCCACTGGGGGCGTCGGAGCTCACGACCGACGTAGAGCTCATCACCGGGGGACCTGCACCTGGCTGCTGGCTGGGGAGCTGCGAGGCAGTGGCCGAAACCGCGCCACGCGCCTGCAGCAGCTCAACCCTCCCTGTCGGCTGTTGTCCTCCTGCCGACAGCGCCTCAAAAGGAACCCCCAAAGGAGGGGGGCCCCGCCTGACTGGCCCGAGCCAACGACGCTTCAAGGGCCGCAAGGCGGGCCAGTAAGGCTTCCACGTTGACCTGGGGCCAAGGGCCGGCCGGCCCGCCCGGTCCAGGCGTGGGTACAGGTCCCTGTACCCCAGGACCCGAATATGGCCATTGGCCAACACCGAAGCCCGGCAGGGTTGGTGGAGAAACCTGCCAAGGCAGGGGGCCGCACCACCCCCCAAGGCTAGAGGGCCCAGGGGGAGGCTGCGACCCAAGAGCAGCAGGCCCAACCTGGTGGGCAGATGCAGGAGCGGTGTCCACCGCTCGCGGGCCGCGGGCCGGAGCCCCTACCGCGCCCGCACTCTGTTCGCCCGCTCCGGGCCAAGGGGCAATAGACCCCATTCCGCCGGTCCCGGCAGGGGCCTGCAACGGCGGCTGCTGGGGAGGCGGCACCGCGGTCCTCCGACCTGGGTTGCGCCTCCTAACAGCGCGAGCCGCACTCGAAGCTGCCTTCTTCTTCGAAGGCATCTCCACCGGAGTGAAGGGAAGCCAAAAAGGAAAGTCGCCGCCAAAAGGCTTCCCGGTAAGTTAAAGAGCGACGGAGACACAGGGAAAAGACTTCTCCGCTCCGTCACTGAGGTAAAATGGCAGCTCGGCTGCCTCGTGGCCACCCCTTTTATAAGGGAGCTGGCCACGCCCTTAACTACCCGGATTCTCTGTCCTGTGGGGGGGGGCGCAAAGGGCGCGGCGGCCATTTTGGCGCCGCGCTTGCATTATGTTTATGCACACGCAAGTACAGAATATTTGGCTGATTGTTCAAAAAGATGCAAACAACCCATCTGATGCTTCTTCCTTTGAAACAAGGGAGATACAAATGTAGTTTTACACAACTTCTGTGACTGTGCAAATTATACTGTTCATGCAGTTAACAGAAATATGTTATGGTCCATCCTTTGTGCTCACATAAGGGAACAAGAAAAGTGAAGATTTATATCTCTAATCTTCATGGCGATTGCACATGTTACCTTTTGGGACTGTGTCTGAAATTCCCCCAGGTAACATGGCCACTGATCATCAGTGCTAGGAATTCTCATTCATAACTTAAACCAGGGGTGCCCAAACATTTTGGGCCATGGGCCGGTCACGTGGTTCAAGGGGCTGGTCACTATGGCCTGGGGGTCACATCCAGCCCCGATGCCAATTCATCCAGCCCATGAAGCCCTTGTTGCTCACATACAGGCACGTTTTACTTCCACTTCTGGGAGCAATGAGAGCTTAGCAGGCCGGATGAATTGGTGTCGGGGCTGGATCTGGCCCCCAGGCCATAGTTTGACACCCCTAACTTAAGCTAACTTTTACAAGTTGTGGATGTTTAGAAGTCTCTGACTGTATCTCTCCAAACCTGCTCTCACAATTTGGCTGTCTACTACAGGAATACCCTCTTGTACCAAGAGCTGCCCTTTAACAGGAAATTGAGCCAAGCCTGGGGTGGGGGTGAGGTGGGGAATCCCAGGATATGCATTAAAAGTCTTCCTATATGAATAGTCATGAATTGGATCTTTCACTAAACACTGAAGACTTTTAAAATGTAAATTAGCCATCATTGCTGTGGGTGTGTGAGGACTGCAGGGGAAATTATTGGTAACACAGTAGCAGTTGGCACCAAGTTTAACCTTTTGCTAGCTGGGAATTAGGGACTGCAGTGGCTCAAGTGGCTAAGACACTGACTGGAAGGCAGAAGGTCAGCAGTTTGATACCTGAATACTGCAGGACAGAATGAGCTCCCATCTTTGTCCCAGCTCCTGCCAACCTAGCAGTTCGAAAGCAAGAAATTGCAAGTAGATAAATAGGGACCACTTCGGTGGGAAGGTAAACAGTGTTCCATGCGCTCTGGTGTCTAGTCATGCCTGCCACATGACCACGGAAACGTCTGCAGATGTAGATAGCACTGGCTCTTTGAAACAGAGATGAGCACTAAACTCTAGAGACAGATACGACTGGCTTTTGAGAAAGGGTGACCTTTACCTTTACTTTAGCTGGGAATTTAATCCTTTGCTCTTATATTGACCTGCTGCAATTTTAAAAAAAGTTCCTTTTAAGGTGCTTTTAGCATTGGAAGAAGATCATAAGGGTATTATAAAGAACTGAAGAAAGTGACAGAGTCCCGGGAAGGGTGGTAGTCTTTTTTTCTATAGAAAGAGAGTAGTTTAAACCCTCTGGTAGTTTTATTTTAGGGTACATAGAGTGGGCACATGAAATGGAGGAAGATATGACTCCTGTATTTTTATAGTAGTTTAAAAGGAAAAAATAGCAACTGAAATGTCCTCTTGAAAACACTAGAGCAGTGATGGCCAACTCTGGCACTCCAGGTGTTCTTGAGCTTCAATTATCTGACGCCCCAGTCAGCAGTCCTGCTGATCAGGGCTTCTGGGAATTGAAGTTTAAGAACACCTGGAGTGCCAAGGTTGACCATCACTGCACTAGAGGTACAGGAATGTTGCCTGTGGATACACTAACAGTAAACCCATCACCCCAGCATTCCTAGAATTGCCATAGTTCACATCAAATATCCGATTCTCTGAAGAGCTAGACAGAATAGCTGTGACGTTTTGGTTATGACTAGATGGTAGCATGTCAACAGAATTAAGTAGTCATGTTGTGGGATTCTTTTTATATATCTGCTTGAAAACTCTGTCTCTCACTTTCGCACACAGAGAGATTGTGTCTTAAAACTGGAGTACACGCAGCCTTCATTACAAAAGAAAAGAATCATACAAGGTAGTCTCATAAATTCAGGGATTATCTTGGTTTAGCTAGTATTTTCAAAGATCTTTCTGAGTTTTCAGTAGCTATTAGCCATGATAGATAATTCTATATTCAGCTTTTTCAACTCTAAGAGATTGATGAGAAACAGCCAATGTTATCTACAGTATACCTCTCTGGTAAGCATTTCTAAGCTCTGATTGTAGTCAAAGTGCTGGATCAGAAAGACTTGATCAAGTAAGGGTCTCTCTCTTTTTTTCTTACCTTTCTACTATTCTGTACTACTAATATTTTTACAAGGAGGGCAGAAAGACATAGAAATTACTGCAGTGGATTTCTGTTTGGAACAAATGGCTTTACAGGCTTCCCTTCCATCCTATGTTTGGCCTTGCATTCGGAAACTGCTGGGCTAAATTGATAAAAAATTGTCCTTTTTTGTTCTTTTTTTTAACTTTCCATTTAGTAGGAAGGCTAGATTTTTAAAAAATAATAATATAATTGTGTGCTGTCAGGTCATTTCTGACACATGGTGACTCTTTCCAGAAATGGTAAACCACTTCTTCTCTGCCATTCCCTTCTTCTGGAGGTGCCCTGGGCCTGTGCAGCTTGCCCAAGCTGGCTCTTCTTTCAGGAGGCACAGTGGGGAATTAAACTCCTATCCTTTGACTCTGCAAGCCAGATACCTAAACCATTTAGCTACCTAGCCAGCTTTCTTATAAAGCTTCCTGTTAACCGATACTGCCATCTACTGCTTAGTTTTTAGAATACTGGCATAAGTAGAATATTGGCATAAGTTGAAAGTTGCAAAGAGGGTCTCTAAAGCAGGGGTGGCCAACCTTGGTGCTCCAGTTGTTCTTGGACTTCAATTACCAGAAGCCCAAGTCAGCACACCTGCTGATCATGGCTTCTGGGTGCTGAAGTCCAAGAACAGCTGGAGCATGAAGGTTGGCCATCCCTGCTCTAAAGGGAGAGTGGGGCTACTTTTTTACAATGCAAGAAACAAAAAAACCTCGCATTATCATGAAGACTAACAGGTTTTATTTGGCACTAGTTGATTACTTGGCCTTGCTTGTGTCTTTTTTCTTTCAAGGAAGTATAGGAGGTGGCTTGACAATGGTTTGCATTTTCTACCAGGACACGCTGCCGGTAAAGCTTTCTTCAGCATTGTCGTCTCTGGCCCGTAAACTAAACGTTCTGTCAAGCCGCTGACTCCTTTCGCTGTAGATAGAAGGACGCGGTTTGAATTTTCAGGCCGGACAGAACTTTAAATTTACAGGCTTGAGACGCCGCCGCTGAAGAAAGCTTTACCAGTGGTGTTTCCCGGCGATGAATTCAAACTGCAGTCAAGCTGCTTCTTCCTTCCTTCAGCAAAAGGAGGCCACAGCTTGTCAGAACTGTAAGTTTATGGGCCAGAGATGCCACGGCTAATCACTAATCGTGGCCACAGCTTTCTTTAGCAGCAGCGTGTCCTGGAAGAAACTTCAAGCCGTTGTCAAGCTGTGTCCTCCTTCCTTCAGCGAAAGGAGGCCATGGCTTGACAGAACTTTAAGTTTATGGACCAGGGATGCTGCCGAGCAGAAAATTAAAAACGCTGTCATGCCCCATCCTCCTGCCTTCAGGAGAAGGAGGCCGCGGCTTGCCAGAATTTTAAGTTTACAGGCTTCCTTTCTTCAAGTAGATGAATAGGTACTGTTTTGGTGGGAAAGGTAACAGTGTTCCATGAGCTGCAGCGTCCAGGCATGCCTGCCACATGGCCATGGTTCTTTGGCTGTGTAAACAGAGATAAGCCCCTAGTACATGACTGGCTTTTGAGCAAGTGAGACGTTGACCTTTGATGTTTGTTTGCAGCACCTTCAGAACGGCGTATTTTCCTCTTTCATCCCAGTGTTGCACCCTTTTTAATTATTCTTGGCCCTGCTGTTTTAAATTATAAATGCAATTTGTAAACCACAATTTTCTGCTCTTTTAAATTTATAAAGCCTGGGCCTCCCAAAAGCAAGCTGGCTTTCTGGATGGGGGAGACCCAGAAAATACTAGAGGCTTTGACATCTGGATGGGGGAAAGCCCACAGAGGCTGTGCCACCGGTATGGTTGGCAGGCACAGGCCTATGACCCAAGGCTCCAACAACCAGATGGGCAGGGCCAGCCAGAATTTCTACTACCAGTATGGGCATAACGGGGCATACCAGCTGAATCCCACCACTGGTTATGGTCCTTGAGATAAGGACTGCGGTGGCTCAAGTGTTAAGATGCTAAACTTGATAGCTGGAAGTTCAGCAGGTCAGCAGTTTGAGACCCAAGTAATGCACAACAGAATGAGCTCCCATTTCTGTCCCTGCTCCTGCCAACCTAGCAGTTCAAAAGCAAGAAGTTGCAAGTAGATAAATAGGTACCATTTCAATGGGAAGGTAAACAGCATTCCATGCACCATGCCTGCCACATATCCACGGAAATGTCTGCAAACACAGACAGCACTGCCTCTTTGACTGTAGACAGAGATGAACACTGAACCCTAGACTTGGTTACGACTGGCTGTGAAGCAAAGGTGACCTTTACTTTACCTATGGTCCTTGAGAATAGACCAAAGTACTATAATGCTACGCATTGTTTTCCCAAAGAGATTGATTGTTCTTGAAATGCATTATTTGTGTAGCAACTGAAATCCATAATGATCACTTGCAGGTATTAGTCCATTCCTGACTTCTATTCCATTCCTATAGTAACTGGTGTTCCATTTTTTTTTTTAAAAAAGACCCATGTCATTTTCATATTGATTTAAACAAAAATGAAATGATTGGGTAGTGGACTAGCCTGCGCTGATTTTGAAAACTCATGTAGAAAATGGGATCAGAACAATGTAACATCAGAAACTTCATGCACAATCCTATTAAGAAGAGAAAAGTCCTGTAAGATGGGCTTTAATATTGTTTCTGATTCTGTATGTATAACATAAAGCCATGCTTCCTTAGATTGATTGTTGAGAGTGTAGCCATGTGGTTTAAAAATAGCAATGATTAGTAGCCTGCAAAGTAATAATAATGTGACCAATGTCATTCTTTTTTTAATATAATTTTTATTAAATTTTAACAAAGATACAATATATAAAGACATACATCAAATTCACATCCAATAATAACACTATAGCTCAGTTGTGACTCGATATTATATTACTTCACCCTTCCATTTCTCTCCTTGGTACTAAATTTTTTTATCAATGTCATTTATAATTTTTCCAAATCTAAATTTTAAAATTTTCACCATCTATTTGTACATTTCATAATCTCTAATATATCATATATCCACCAAGTCTACTTCGTGATATCAATACAGAAATTACATAACTAAGTTTTAAAAATAACAAATTTAAACCAAAAATAAGAATAAAACAAAAAGACTAACCACCCTGTGTTATATACATTGCCCTGGAGAGCACGGAGTAACATTATGGAATCATTCCCAAAAACCCTTGTGAGCGGGTGCAGGTTTATTCAGCTCTTCTCCCTTCAGGGACTAATCCACAAAAGTTTTCCAAATCTTCCAGAATCTATTTTTTTTTAATAATCCCCCTTTTCATATTTATCTCATATGTTAACTTATCATTCAATGCTAATTCCCACATTTCCTTATACCATTCCTCGATTTTTATAATCACATCATTTTTCCATTTTCTTGCAATACACAATCTACCCGTTGTCAGCATTATTTCAAACAATGCTTTTTTTATATTTACTTAAATTTATATCTTCCACATCTGTCAACATGATGGTATTTGCACTCAGTTTGATTTTTGTTCCCATAATTACATTTATCTCATTCTCAATACCTTCCCAAAAATCCTTTACCACCTTACATCTCCACCACATATGTTCATATGTACCCAATGCACTCTTACAATGCCAACACATTTTATCGTTTTTTAAATCTATCTGATGCAATCTCACCGGTGTCAAATACCATCTCCACAACATTTTGTAATTGTGCTCCTTTTCTCTAACCGACAGAGTTCTCATAATTCTTTTCTTCCATTTATTTTTCCAGTTTTGATCCTCAATCTTTATCTCAAGATCATTTTCCCATCTCGCTTTCAGCTCCTCCTGTGGATTACGTTCCTTATTTATCATTATATATATTTTACTCACCAGCCCCTTTATACCACTTTGTCCCTTTCTTATTTTCAAAACTAAATCTTCAACTTCTGTCTTCCCTCTTTCTAGTCTGGCCTCATTCATAAATTTACAATTCCACTTATTTACCATTTTTATCTGAAACCAATTTAATTTCAATTGTGCATACAAATTTATTTTTCTCTCGTTGTCTCTACATGCCCGTATCCAATCTTTCAACAGGAAAACTTCATTCTTCATTCTTTAATCCTTTTATTAATTCTTATTGGAAAATTTGCAATATCCTCCAATTCAATAATAGGAGAAATATCTGGTACCAACACCTTTCTCACTTTTTTCCATGTTCCCAATATCATCTTCATCATTTTATTTTTAGTATTTACTTTCCCGATGTCGCCTCCTTGAAAGACTTTTTCCCATATAACTAAGTTCTTTCATTTCAATTTCTTCCCAAATTGTCTTTTCCCTTGCTAAGATCTTCACAACGTTCTTAATTTGAAAAGCTCGATAGTATGTTATTAAATTTGGCATTCCTAACCCACCATCTTTTTGAGGTAAGTACCAAAACTTTTTTGCCAATCTAGATCTTTCCCCCCACATTACAAAACTTATTAATCATTATTTGGAACTCATTAATTTCATTATCCTTAAGTTGAATTGGGAGTGCATCAAATAAAAAACTAATTCTTGGTAATAACATCATTTTACTTATTGCTATTCTTCCAAACCAGGACAACTTCATTTTTTGTAACCCCTGTATTCTATCCTTGATTTCTTTTTTTCAATCTTACATAGTTCAATTTGTTAAGATCTTCAAATTTGTTTGAAATATTTATCCCTAAATATTTCAAATTATCCTTAATTTGTAGATTACCCTTTCCTTTTATCTTTTGCTGATATTCTTTGCTCATATTATATAGAATCATTTCTGATTTATCCCAATTTATTCTCAAACCCGTAATATCTTCAAAGTCCTTTAATAACACTTGTATTCTATCCAATGCCTTTACAGGATGTTTAGTTATTATTAGAGTATCATCCGCATAAAGAGTTGTCTTATTACCTAAGACCCCTTCTATTTCCTTATCTTCCCTTATAGCTTTTGCCAATATTTCCATTGCCATGATAAATAAAATTGGCGAGAGTGGGCAGCCAATGTCATTTTTTGACAGCAAGATGTTTAAACTATTATTTTTCAGCAGGGATTTTACAAAGACTTAAGCCATTGTTTCAGTCAGAAAAGTGTTAAAGAAATGTGTTCCATATAATAGAGTTAACACTGAAAAGAAGTGAAGATGTATAATGGGCTGCCAGAAAGAAATACAATAGAAGAGATCAAATAGTTATCATCAAATCTATGCAAGAGAAGAGCCCAGGTGGTGCAGTGGTTAAACTGCTGTACTGCAACCAAAAGGTTGTGAGTTCAGTCTTGGACAGGCCCAAGGTTGAATCAGCCTTCCATTCTTTCAAGATCAGTAAAATGAGTACCTAGCATGTTGGGGGCAAAATACTAATTAACTTGTGAACCACCCAGAGAGTGCACTAAGGGCAGTATATAAGTGTGATTGCTTTGCTTTAGTCTTCTTACTATTAAAAGATGGCATTGTAACATTTGTCTTCCTATAACAGAGACTGGACCCCCCCCTCCCCCTGAAAACCCCCCAATCATATTTACAGTTGAGAGAGGTACAGCATAGTGTTATGATCACTTTCATCAATGACTTTAAAAGGTAAAGAAGAATCACAGATCTGGACTTCAGTGTTTATATTAGTTACTTGAAGGATGAGTATTAAAATCCTCCAATTCTTCAAAGAACCATTAAATGATTCCTTTAAAAATTGACAAGGTACGTTTGGTGTAAGCATGAAATGTCTGCCTACAGAGGCTATGATCCTTACATGTGAAAGAGTAGATTCCAATTCATAGAGGCTCATGCCAAATAAAACCTGTTGGACTTGAATTACCATAAAATTCTTTTTTTACTTTTGATGCATCAATCAAACTAAAGGTACAGTATGTGACAACAATCTTGTACTTTTTCCAAAATATCTTCTGCACCTTGGATTAAAATATGATCCCAAATAGGTTACTGAGATTGCTTCCCTCACTCCTATTTTAACATAAACCCTCCTTAACGACTTCTTCAAGCTTGATGCAGCCGTGGTTGTACCATTCTTGGCTGTCTGAAGCTGTCCAAAGCAACCAGCAATTGAGAATGCTTCCAGGATTCCTTTAATCCTTGGCTACATTTTTGCTAGTACCACTCTTAGCAGAGGAGAGCAATTTCAACACCCAGCAGTTTTTGTGAACATCCTCAGTCACCTCCAGAACTAGTGTGAGCAATCAGATTGGCCTGGATATGTTGAGTTTGCAAAAACTGCTGATGTGGGAAGTCCTCTCCCCTGCATGGGACTACTGGTTCAGCAATATGCACTTCCATGTATAACTATTAGATGACTTAAAATGGCTGCACTACTGGCCACAGGCCATGGGACACATTGTGTCCCACATGCCCCCACCCCCAACTGGACCGGGGTGGTCAGAAGACCCTCTTGAAGACCCTCCAAAAATTGAGCTCCAGTATCACTGAAGAACTCATGGGCATTGCTGTGTCCATCCCAAAATGTGTTGTGATGAGAAATGTAGGATACACCCCTGTCAGTTGAGTTGCCCAATCATTATAAACAATCATCCAATATCTACAAGCGTATTGTTCATGTTTTCCTTTTCAAAGGAAGATCCTAAGATTGCACAATGTGCAGCAGAAACATTTGTACTAATAGTAGAACTCTTGATGAGGGAAAGCACTTTCGTGCTGGAGGCGAGAAATCCTTTGAAACTTAGAAAATCCTTGTTCCAATGTCTTGTCACATCAAGACAGCCTAAACTGATGGCAGTGAGGACTTTGGTAAATAGTCTTTACATCCTTGCTTAGGATAGGTAGTGATGGTGCCATTCATTTGTGCACAGGCATTACAGGGAGTTTGCTAAGTCAGCAAGATGGAAGAAATACAAAGTACTGGTAAACTAGACTGTGATCATAGTGGTTCAAAAAACTATTTATTTTAGCCCCAAACATTGTCCCAAACAGTTTATATGTGCAAATTCTTTGTAGTGAATCAAAACCTTCTCTCTCTATAGTTTCTTGGTAGGGGCAGTAAGTTCAATGCTTGCTGATTGAGATGACAAATAAAACCTGTCTTTCTGGGAGTATATTTATATCTTGTTTAGGTATTCTGCCAAATATTTATCTTGAAGTACTATTTTAAATGATGAGATGGAAGCAGCATAATACATCTGGTTGGGCCAAGAGCCAAGAGAGAAGCGCTAATGAGGCTGTTGAAAATCTGTTGCCTGACTGCTGCCAAAGCATTAGATTAGCTCCTAGATGGTACAGGTGGGAAGTGCAGATCCAATTTAATTGAAAGGCTTGCCTTTGGTGATCTGTTTTGTTGAGATCTGGAAAGGTGTGCAACCTATGACAGACCATATGTGTGACTGTGCCAAATTTCACTTTGATATGAGGCATCTTCTTAGAGACAGATGTCATGTTAAACTGCGTTTGTATGGAAGAAAGCCTTAGAGATCACTTTGTCTTGCAGGAAGGGAGTTTTCCTAATCCTCCTCTGCTTCCTTTTTAAATAACCCCTTCTCTACTGCTGAATATCAAAAAGAGAAATATTATGTCTGCAAAATAATGTTAGTATTGATATGAAGAAACCCAAATTGTCTAATATTTTTCCCCTTGGCTCAAACATCAACATAAAAGGAGATGACACTGAAAAAACCAGAAGATCAAGATTAGAAGTGCAGCTATGAAGGAACTAGGAAAAATTCTCAAATTCAAGGATGTGATACTATATATCAAGGCCAAGATCATCCAAAATATTATATTCCCAGTTACTATATATTCCCAGATATTTTGTGATGGCCTCCTCCTCCTCTTTAATTCACTGTAGTAAGCTGAACCAGAGGCACTTTGTAGCAACAGCCTGGGGCTTGTTCCTTCTGACTCCATAATCCATCACTTCTCTAATAATATTTGTGTTATCTTAGAGTGTTGTTGTCAAAAAGCACAAATTGGCACACCTCTTTTTAATGATAACTTCCAAGTGAAATGGTACTTAGGCTTCAAGCAATGAAAGAAAAGAAAATAATAAGTATATAGAAATCAAATATTGCTGCAATATCTAAAACAAAAAAAATATAGTTCGAGAATATAAAACAACAACTTAGGGAAACTGGGAGCAACGTAATGTTGTACAACAACAATAATAATTGTGGGCTGTTAAGCAATTCTGATTCATGGTGACCCTTTTTAGGCCTTTCTAGATAGAGAGTACTCAAAAGTGGTTGATCATTCCCTTCTTCTGGGGGCATCCTGGGACTGTGTAGCTTCCCTAAGGCCACACAAGCTGTCTCTTCTGGAATGCTCAGTGGGGAATTGAACTTACAACTTCTGGCAGCCAGATACTGAACCCACTGAGCTATCAAGCCAACACTGTATCACTTGCAAGCTCCCCTTCTCAGGGGTTTTAGAGGCATTGAAAAGCCCTGCAACATCTGTCCCTTGGAGCAACAAACCTGAGTATTCATTCTCAGCAGGTTGATCTTGTAAAGGAAACTGGAAAAAAAAGTTTCAGTTTTGTAGTAAATGCCTGGCAAGGTAAATGGGAATGCATAATGTTTAGGCAGTGAAAAAATACCGTCAATAGACAAGGTAGTATCCAGCAACAGTAGTTAAGCTGCACTTGTTTTCAGTTTCCCTGCCTTCAGATCTCCTCTTGAACTGAAATAACACCTACAGGTAGCTGTATTTTGGGAGGTGTTCTAATAGGAATATATTCTGTTATTCTCACTTGCGGTGTGACCATGGCTGGGTAGCTATTCTGTTTTTAGAAATTTTCAGTAGCTGCTGGATGCCTCCTCCGTGCTGAAGGGAGCACAGTTGGAGACAGCACAGCTGCCAAGAATAGATGAAATAATTAAGAGATAAAAGCTGACAAAATGGCATGGTGGTGGGAAGAGGTCTGGTGATATTATAGGCAGATCTCCAAGAAGTACCCTTGACACTTGTACAAACACATTCAACAGGACACTTGAATATCAATGGACACAGTAGCTGGTGGAGAAATTTAATTTTTTGGCCCAAATAATGCAGCTTGAATCTTTGAAAAATGTCATATGCTCCCAATAGAAATAGTTGCTTTAATGGTGATGTCTGGATGTGCTTCGTTGAATTAGTTACAGTCATGCAGTTATGGCTCTATAAAATGAATGTCTGGAAAGGGCCATTGTTTCTCTGTATTACCTGGTAGCAGAAATAACAGTGCTTCATTTTTCCATGGATAATTTTACATACATCGGGATTGCAATAAATAATGCAGAAAGAAATGTGAGTGTAGAGAGAGTGGGAAACTTGAGCAGCTTGATATCAGAGGTTTATAATATCTGCAATTACTTTGCATCTGTGTATGTTACCCAGAGCACAAATCAGCCTTTCATTCAACTGAGAAACAATTGAATTTACATATACAAATTAAATGCAAGCCTCTCCTGGGCCAGAAATGGGATTTGAATCTTGCAAATAGGATTTTTTAATATACAGGGAATGGAGATTGTTAAAAAAGCTTTTTCAGTGGGGAGTGTTAAATGATGGGACTAGATATTCTCTAGTCTCGATATTCAAGCATAAGAACATAAGAACAGCCTTGCTGGAACAGGCCACAGCCCATCCAGTCCAGCATTCTGTCTCACACAGTGGCTCACCATTTCCTTCAGGGTATTCCCAAGCAGATGCCTTCACCTGCTTAGGATTCCCTGGAAATGATATTGAGAGATATCCTGCCTATCTCTCCAACCCAGAGGTTGTCCTTAAGTATCCATAATTATAGCCATTGATACTCTTGTCCTCCATGAACTTGTCTAATCCTTTCTTAAAGCTGTCAAGACTGACAGCTGTCACCACTTCTTCTGGCAGGGAGTTCCATAGACCAGTAATCCTCTGGGTGAAAAAGTACTTTCTCTTATTTGTTTGAGAACTAGTACCCAAAAGTTTCATGGAGTGTCCCCTAGTTCTAGTGTTATGCGATAGGGAAAACAGTTTTTCCTTATCAACTTTGTCCACACCGTGCATGATTTTATAAACTTCAATCAGGTCACCTCTTAGACGTCGTCGTTCAAGAGTGAACAGGCCCAACCGTTGCAGCCTCAGATGGTAAGGAAGGTGTTCCAGTCCCCTAATCATTCTGGTTGCCCTCCTCTGCACTTTTTCCAGCTCCATAATATCCTTCTGGAGGTATGGCGACCAGAACTGTACACAGTATTCCAGATGGGGCCTCACCATAGATTTATAAAGAGGCAAAATGACACTTGCTGACTTAGTTTCTATACCCTTCCTAATGATCCCTAGCATTGAGTTTGCTTTTTTCACTGCTGAGGCACACTGGGTTGACACCTTCATTGAGTTGTCCACCAGGACACCAAGGTCCCTTTCCTGGTTTGTCGCAGAGAGTTCAGACCCCATCAGTTTATAAATGTAATTGGGTTCTTTGCCCCAACATGCATCACTCTGCACTTAGAAATGTTGAAACTCATTTGCCACTGTTTTGTCCATTCCCCCAGTGTCAAGAGATCCCTCTGGAGCTCCTCACAATCTCTCACAGTTTTCACTACCCTGTATAATTTAGTGTCGTCAGCAAATTTGGCTACCTTGCTTTTTACTCCTACCTCTAGATCATTTATGAAGAGGTTGAAAAGCAGGGGTCCCAGTACTGAACCTTGGGGGACCCCACTCTTTACTTCCCTCCACTTGGAGAAGTGTCCATTTAGTGCTACCCTCTGTTTCCTGTCCCTTAGCCAGTTGCTGATCCAGGACAAGACCTGTCCCTTTATTCCATGACTGGTAAGTTTATTCAAGGGCCTTTGGTGTGGGACCTTGTCAAAAGCTTTCTGAAAGTCCAGATAAACAATGTCAACTGGATCCCCCTTATCCACATGCTTGTTGACACTCTCAAAAAATTCCAACAGATTAGTGAGGCATGATTTGCCCTTGTAAAAGCCATGTTGGCTCTCCTTTAGCAGCGCCTTCTCTTCTATGTGCCTATTAATTCTATCTTTTAGGATGGTTTCCATCACTTTACCTGGGACACATGTCAAACTGACAGGTCGGTAATTTCCTGGATCACCCCTGGACCCTTTTTTGAAAATTGGTGTTACATTCGCTACCTTCCAGTCATCAGGCACAAAGCCTGATTTGAGGGAAAGATTATATATTTTGACTAGGAGATCAGCAATTTCATCTTTAAGTTCCCTGAGAACTCGTGGATGGATGCCATCTGGTCCTGGTGATTTGTTAGTGTTTAGTTTAACAAGACATGCAAGGACCTCCTCCCTGGTTATTTCTATCTGGCTTAATTCCTCGGTTTCCCTCCCTACGAAGATAGGCTCTGTTTTGGGCATGTGGCCTCTGTCTTCTTCAGTGAATACTGAAGCAAAGAATTCATTGAGTCTCTCTGTAATCTCTGTTTCCTCTTTAATAACCCCTTGCCTTCCATTGTCATCTAATGGTCCAATGGCCTTCCTAGTTGGGTTCTTACTTCTAATGTACTTAAAGAAGTCTTTGTTATTTCTCTGAGTATTTTTAGCTATACGCTCCTCAAAGTCTTGCTTTGCTTTCCTGATTGTTGCCTTGCATTTGTTCTGCCAGAATTTATGTTTCTGCCTGCTGTCCTCATTCGGACAAGCCTTCCATCTTCTAAATGAGCTTTTCTTGCTCTTGATCACTTCCCGAACAGCTCCTGTAAGCCACATTGGAGTCCTCTTGGACCTGGCAGTGCCCTTTTTCCTTTTGGGTATGCATTCCAATTGAGCCTCTGTTATTGTTTTTGTAAACAGCCTCCATGCCTCTTGGAGTGTTTGGACTCTCTCAATTTTCCCTTTCAGCTTCTTTTTTACTAGTTTCCTCATCTTTGGGAAATTTCCTTTTTGAAAATTTAAGGTGTCTGTGTTAGATTTTATCAGTGACTTGCGATCTATGATCAAGTTAAACATAATTGAGTTGTGGTCACTGTTCCCTATTGGATCAGTCACATTAACATCTTGCACCAGATCCTGGTGTTCTGTTATTGACTTTGGTCACATGGGCGGGTAGCACTGGTAAGGTAAACATTTATGACCCACAGGTATCCGGCAGGTTCACAATTGACTGGACAACACTAGACTGGTACTCACTGTTGAAGAGGGCGAACATACAACTGAAAACATCGTGATCCCCACCTTCCCATGTTGCGTATCCCAGCCCCAGAGTACCCAAAGGCCACTGCGGTGGAAGCCGCCCCTATCCTAAATGAATGGGTGCCGTAACGAGCCCCGGGGAGGCCAACACTGGCTAGAGCCTTATCGGTCACCTTCCAAAATTGAAATTTAGTAAGGGGAGACCCATCTTGGTGACAGAAAAATGGGCCAGGGTGCGTACCACGTAGTGCAAGGAACTCCTGTAGGGCACCAACCGGACAGATGTCTGCCATGGAACATCGTAGCAGTCTTACACCACTGCCTACACCGTGCTGATCAACCTTAGAGGAGCGTATCCTCAGCTGAGCCCAATCATTGGAAACATAGACATCTTCGAGTTCCAGTGCCCTACGACTCACATCCGCCTTAGACAGTAGCACCAGCTCACTGATGCGGAGCGCTCCAAAAAAGGCCACCGTAGTGGCCGCGTGAAACAGGGTTGCCTCATACCTGTCGAAACACAGGTCATGCCAACCCCGTGCAAGTTGGGTAAGTACCCCTGGGGAAATAGGGTGGCGGTCGTCCGGGCTGCGCCCACGTTCCCGCGCCCACCCTTCCAAAACATGTCGTATGCGAAAATCACTTGTGCTGTCAGCAAAACCACCCACCTTGGCCATGAATGCCAGCGCTGACAGCCTGGATGCTATGGTGCGGGGGGCTAAGCCCTGGGCATGTAAATAAACCATAAATTGGAGGATATGAGCCACTGGGATGGGCCAACTTTCCAGCAGCTGTGATTGGGCACAAAAGGCCGTGAACGAACTGAATGCATGGTTATACGCCTTACGCGTGCGAGGGGCGAGCGACATGCCGATCGCCCGGTTCACCTCTCCTTGCCAAGTGTCCATATCTCGTCCGGGAGCGGCGAGGGAAATTCCTCTGCGTCCGGGGCCAAGGGCACGGAACCGGGGGATCTGCAGGCGGGACAAAGCGTCAGCAATATCGTTATTAATACCTGGAACATGTCTAGCCTGAAAAAGCACATTGAGGCATAGGCTGCGCAACACGAACTGGCGAACCAGTTCCATAACCCTTGGAGATTTAGACGTCTGTGCGTTGACAATGTGAACCACCGCCGCATTGTCACACCAGAAATGTACAACCGAATTGGCCCACTCCTCACCCCATAGCATCAAAGCTCCCAGAATGGGGAAAAATTCCAGGTACGTGAGATCTCGCAAGCGATCCGTGCCCCACCAGTCTGGCGGCCATCTGCCGTAGGCCCACTTCCCTGCGAAGTAAATCCCATAACCCAGGGACCCCGATGCATCCGACTGAACCTGAAAATGAGGGGAAACTAAAAGGTCGGACCTCCAAAAGGACACCCCATTGAATTCCCTCAGGAACTGGAGCCAAATGAGCATATCCTCCCTCATGCCCTTGTTCAGTCGGACCCTGTGGTGGGGCCTGGCCAAGCCAGTCATGGCATCGCACAATCGTCGAGCAAATGCTCTGCCAGGTGCGATGACCCTGCAAGCGAAATTAAGGTGACCATGTAACACCTGTAGCTCCCGAAGGGACACCTTGCGTTTTTCCAGCAAGTCCAAAATGAGTGCAATGATCCGTGAAACCTTATCAGCAGGTAACCTGGATGCTTGCACAACCGTGTCAATCTCAACCCCCAGGAATGTGAGCTTGGTTGAAGGGCCCTCGGTCTTTTCGGGCGCTAAAGGGACACCGAGTTCCTTCATTAGCGTCTGAAATGTGTTCAGGAGACGTGTGCACGTGTCCCAGCCCCGTTCACCCCCGAATAAGAAATCATCAAGGTAGTGGGCTACAGACCGGGACCCTGACCTGCGAACAAAGGCCCATTGGAGGAAGGTGCTGAAGCGCTCAAATGCCGAGCATGAAATGGAGCAGCCAAAAGGCATGGCTTTGTCGAAATAAAATTCACCCCGGAACTTGAAACCCAGCCACTCAAAGTCGCCCAGGTGCACTGGCAGGAGACGGAACGCGGACTTAATGTCGCACTTAGCGAGTAGTGCACCCAGGCCACATGAGCGCACCATGCGCAGGGCCTGGTCAAAAGATGTATACCGGACCGAACAAAGGTCGTCAGGGATAGCATCGTTGACCGAACGGCCAGCCGGGTAAGACAAGTGGTGTATCAAACGGAACTCCCCCGGCGACTTCTTGGGCACCAACCCCAAAGGGGAAACCTTGAGGTTGGGGAATGGCGGAAGAGGGAAAGGGCCGGCAACCCTGCCAGCCGCAACCTCCTTAGCAATGCTCATGGCAGCCACCTCCTCCCTTCCCCTGAGTGATAACAGATTGGGTGCATCTTGAGGGGACCTGACCCCCGTGAAAGGAATGTGAAACCCCTGCTGAAAACCCTCAAGCAGGTAAGCTGCGTCTGCCCTCCTCGGGTACATCGTGAGCCAACGCTCCAACATGTCCACATTAATTGGGGAGGGGGCCTTTTGCCTGACCAGCTCCCTCTGCGGCAGTTCTGCCCGCTCCCTGTCCAACTCTACCTCTGCCCCGCAGTCCACCCGCCTTAGGACACGCGGAGGCGGCATGGGGGCCAGCACAAGAGGGACACTCGTGCCTGTATCAGCACTGCTTCCTGTTACACGCACCATTGGCCGAGAAGCTCCAACACAGCAGGCGGGCTGGAACCCCCTGCCCCGCCACCTGGCGGGGTGCCTGGGCTGGAGCAGCTCTCTGGACCGCATGTCCATAATGGTACCTCTCCCCTGGCGCCGGGCACGTGGGGGTCATATACAGAAGCCACAGCTTCTGGCAGGGCTCATCCCACCTCATCTCCGGGTGTAGGGGCACTCTCATACAGAATTCCTCGTCGTAAGCCAACCACGACGGGTCAGGGAAATCAACCATCGCCCGGTATGTGTTGTCCAAATACTGGACCATCGGAATTGCCAGGTCAGGCCAGGCCCTGAGATACACCGCCATGTATATAAGGTACGCAGGTAACCAGTTGGCCCATGTACGTGGCGGCTTACGTCGACGAGCCTGCTCCTTGTCCTTCTCGTCCTGCCCCTCCCTCTCTTACTTGGTGGGTTCTCTATTCAAGAGGGAGAAAATGTCCACGTACTCCCCTCGCCATATCTTTTCCTTGGTGGCCTGGGCCAGGTGGTCCCCGAGGGGCAACGAATAACCTGCCGTCGGCAAGGCCGACACCGGAACATTGACAGTACTGGGAACCCTGAAAGGAGCCTGGACCAGCCCCGCCACCCCCAGTAAGTTCCCTGCGGGACAGGGTACCCCGCCCCAAGAGGGGCCCTGGAGTGCGGGAGCCATTCCAAGATGGGCCGGCGGCGATTGACCCGCCGCCCCAGCCAGGCGAGGCCACGGCCACTGCAAGCCTCCCCCATTGTGAGTTGTGTCGTGGGTGTACTAGATTGGACCGTATACTCACAAGTTGCACCCCCGTGGGCCGCCCCCACCGGGGGTTCCGGCCCACTGAGGGTGTCGGAGCTCGCGACCGCAACCGAGCTCGAAGATGGGACCTGACCACTACCTGCTGGCGGGATCTGTTGCGTGGGGAGCTGCGAGGCCACGGCCGAGGCCGACCTATTCGCCTCAGGCAGCTCAACCCTGTCGGCCGCCTGCCGAGGACCGGCAAGCGCTGAGTTTACCTGTAAACCAAACGGTTCCCCGGATGGATTAACTACCCCTAAGGATGCCTCCAGAGCCGCGACGCGGGCCAGTAGGGCATCAACATTTACATAGCCCCCAATACTAATGGGTGGCAAAGGGCCGGCCGGCCCACCAGTCGCCAGCACCGGGCCAGGTCTCTGGACCCCAGGGCCCGAATATGACCATGCCCCAACCACCGGCCCCTGCGAGGCGGGGAGCATGCCCTGCCAGGGAAGGGAACCCAGCCAACCCCCTTGATTGCAGCCCACCGCTGGAAGCTGGATGCCAAGGCCCGAAGGCCCAGCCTGGCTATGCGCCAGGCCCGGGCCAGTGGCCTCTAATTGCGGGCCGGGGGCCGAATCCCCCGCAGGGCCGGCCTGAGGCTGCCCAGCCTCAGGCCAGGGAGCAATTGCCCCCATCCCGCCGGTCCCGGTGGGCACCCCCGGAAAGGGGGCCTGCTGAGGGGGCGCAGTCGCAGTCCTCCGACCCGGGTGGCGCCTCCTCGAAGAGCGAACCGCGTTCGCCATCGCCTTCTTTTTGGAAGGCATGGCTGCAGTCGTTGGGAAGCTGAAGAAAGAAGCTAAGAAGGAACCGCTGCCCAGAAAAGGCTTCCCAGCTGAAGGGAAGAGCGACGGAGCAAAAGGGAAAAACTTCTCCTCTCCGTCGCTTCGCAAAATGGCAGCGCGGCTGCCTCGTGGCCACCCCTTTTAAAGGGTGCTGGCCACGCCCCCCTAACTACCCGGATGTCCAAGTCCGGTGGGGGGGCCCCGCAAAGAGCGCGGCGGCCATTTTGGCACCGCCCTTTCATTTTCTTTGAGAAGCAAATCAAACACACAACAAACACAGAATATTTGGTTGATGATTTAAAAAGACACAGATAATCCCTTTAGAAGGTTTCTAATTCCTCAAAAGTATGCATAACGAAGGGCAGTCATCAGCCAAAATCATGTTGTGTACTTGTGTACCAAGACGAAATGGCACAGCTCACAGAGGCAAATAGCCAGCAATTCCTCATTGCATGCTGGTCTGTTGGCTTGGCATTTGTTCCTTAGTGACAATATGCTTCTGTGAGTTATACCATTTATCTTCTGATGAGATAACTATGCAACAGGATTTTGGCTGCCATCATTTTGTTCAAATACACAAAGGTGCACCTTTGTGATTTTCCTTCACATACATAAAAGATCTTTTGCATATTGTGTCAGCAGCTCCACAAAATAAATTGCCTTGTTGCAAGATGAGGAAAAAGAAGAGAAAATAATGTCTATACCTAGCAGTGAGTCATCTGTAAAGGTAAAGGTCGCCCTTGCTTGAAAGCCAGTCATATCCAATTCTAGGGTTCAGTGCTCATCTCTGTTTATAGCCAAAGAGCCAACGCTGTCTGCGATTGCAGACATTTCCGTGGAGATGTGGCATGCAGGCATGGAACGTTATTTACCTTCCCACCAAAGTGGTACCTATTTATCTACTTGCAATTTATTGCTTTCGAGCTGCTATTCAGGAGCTCCCCAAGTGACATGGGGAGACAGATGCATTGTTTGATTAACAGTAATGCCAACTTGTTTCACATGTGCAGATGTGCTCCAAGTAATGACTTTTAACTAATTAATATTGTTTACCACACAGCCAGTTCTTTCTTTCTTTCGACTCACAAAATTACTTGAAACTGGCTTTAGGCAAGCAAAACAAGTCTGTAGCTGAAAGAAAGTTGGAAAATGAGGGGCAAGTATCACTCTTAAAAAGGGCTGCAACATCTTTAAAATGTTGGATTGGTGTTATGTTAAATATAAAGGTCACCAAAATGTGTGTTTTGACACCTGTTCTCTTCACTTGTTTACGCCTTTGGGCCTTACTTATACATCTCTCTTGGTGGAGCTGAAAAATCTTAAATAGTGCCTTGCTTCTTGTTTTTTTGAGATACATGTCCTTTCTCATCAGTGGGCATTTGAGCAGGTTATTAGTTTGTTTTCCCTGCTTTTAACAACAATAGGTTGAGGTGTATGGCTGCCCTTTCCCCCTAATCCTAAAAAAATAGTTATCCAAATTTTAGATGCATTTTCCCTTATCAAGATAACTTTTGCCATTGCTGTTTCCTCCCTTTGATTTTAACTCCTTTGACCTTGCTCTAGATCAGTGGTACCAAATTTTTTTTGGCCATTCCCCACTTAAACATCTCTAAAATCCTGACCACCACCACCACCCCTTGACATATAATACTTATTCAAAAAGCGAATTCCTATTCACGTGGAGGAAGCTAAAAGGCCATTAGCTGTTAATAACCCATTCTCAAATTTCTCTCTCTCTCCCCCCCCCCCCAACAATAAAAATCAAATTACCACCCTGTGGTGTGTTTGCCCCATGTTGGAGACCATGCCCCTAGATACAAGGACTGGGATCCTAGACAGCCATAATGAATAGAGCATAGCCTATTTTGAAAATGTTCACACCAACTGGCCATTAACATGTTTTAGATTCAAAATAACCTGCTATTTTGCCCACTCTGGCAGCTTTCCCTAGCCTAGTATCTTTCAAAAGTCTGTCAATCCAGTGTGACAGAATATTCCCTCTACTTAAATAAACCCTCAAATATTTTGCTTCCAGTATTTCTAAATAGAAATCCTTCCGACAATCCCACACCCAGCAACTGATGTTTGTTTCTCTGCTATGGGCTAAATTGTAGTACAAAATGAAATGTCCAAGTGTAGTTGGAAAGATTACTTTTCAAAGGGCTGCAACATCCAGAACCACATAGCCAACAAAGCCATGGTGTATCTGAGAGTGATAGTTCAAGAAAGTAATATTCCCAGTTGTGGTTGCCATTAAATATATACTTATCTATCTCAAAGGCACATTTACTTGGGTGTTAAGACCTATTTACTAAAGTGGTACCTATTTATCTACTTACAATTTCTTACTTTCAAACTGCTAGGTTGGCAGGAGCTGGGACAGAGATGGGCGCTCACTCCATCATGCAGTATTAGAATTCCTTCCGACCTTCTAGTTGTCAAGTTCAGTGTCTTAACAACTCATATTCTTTATTGGTCAGAATATGTATGTGTTCTCAAAGGAAATACTCTGTTAAATATTAAAACGATGCTAGAATTCATGAAACCACAAATTCTTCACAAATTGCCAAGAGTACTTGATAACAAAAAATTACTTCTGTGTGGTGGTCACAAAATAGTTTCCCTGGAGAGAAATTGGTTTGTAGCATGCTTTTTTACCTGATCTCTCTCCCCCCCCCCCCCCGCCCCTCTGAAACTTTCAGTATAATCTCCTCATGTCCTTGCTAGAGCAATATCATGTGCTCTTAATCTATCTAAATGAACAAAAGGGATTAATTTTATCTCTACACTTGATTGTGTTTGCAAAGTGGATAAAATAGCTTTAGATGGTAGCCTAGTGTCTCATGTATTAAGTGAGATGTGGTTTCCCTTTATGCTTTGCCTCCTAGAAGTTCTCCGAATAATGCATCATTGATATATGGCCCGAGGAATTCTGCTGCACTGTTGCTCATGGGTTGATGACTTGTATGGGTTGATGACTTGTCATATTATATAATTTACTAACTGGAAGGTGAACAAGGTCATGGAACATCAGTCTTTTTTTTCACAGGGGTGGGGGTGGGGGGGATCATCCTGTTCTGCCAGCTTTTGTTTTATTTATTAAATGGCCAACATGTGGAAGCAAGACTTCTTTGATATTCTGGCACTGCTCACTTTCTTTAAGAATCAAATTTTTATCCCTCTGGGAAATGCGTAGTGTGGCTGACTGTTGATGGCATGTTTTCTGACTGTCTGCAAAAGATGAAAATTTACCCATATTTCTTTAGAAATATAGCAGAAGCAGATTTCTTAAGATAGAAGACAAGAGTAGTGTTGCTGATGTAGGACATGATTGAGGTCAAAATAAATTGACAAGTTAGATTTTATTTCATTTCAGTGCTGCCTTTCCCCCATAAAGGGATTCATGGTGGTAGTGTGTGACTCAAGTTGGGTGTGAGTGTACAAATTACTGCTGTCCTTTGGCCAGCAAAATTACTTAGGCTGATTGGGATTGCTGTTGTAAAATCCTTTGGGCCTAAATTGATCTAGAGTTGCTCTAGAGCGGGTGCTAGCCAATATCTAGCTGGAAGAAGATCAATACTGTGCCTTGTTGCCTTGAGGATTATTTCTCCTGTCCCAAGAAATGTGTGAATATGAATACTGCATTGTGCATACCTTGCACTTTTAATAGTTATTGTAGTTATTTTTTTGTTTACTAGCATATTTTGCCTAGCAAGCTGGGCATGTGCAATGTGTCTGTTTGTGGTTTGGGTGGTGGTAACTAAATTTGGAAGAATAGTTTTTTTTTAGTTTTTTCTATTGTTTTTTTGTTTGTGGGGAGATTTTTATGAAATAAATTAGCTTTTCTAGTTGTGGATTTTGTGTTTTTTGTATTTATTTGATTTTTATCAGTTTGGTTATATTTTATTTGGATTTTTGGTAATATTTATTTGCCTGTAGGATACTCTTCTGGCCTCTTGGTGGGGCTGTGATTTAGAGTTTGATTTTCTTTGTTTCTTCAGTTCTGCTATGGAGGCATGGTGAGAGGACGTGTTTCGTAAGTTGTCTCAGTTTTTTCCCTTTTTGTTAGGATTTTGGGGTGTTGGGCTGGGGGTTTAAGTAGAGTGTTTGTGTATTTAATTAAGTGTTTTTGCTTGTTGTTTAGTATTGCTTTAGGATTTTCTATGCATTTTCTTTGGTTGAATATTTCTGGTTGTTATTTCTTATTTTGAATTATTCTGTATTTATTTTTGTACATTGTTTTGTTTTTGGATTTTGAGTAAGGTATTTTCATGTTGTTTTTATGTTGTAGATAGGTGTTTTTAGTGAGTTTTCGTTAGCTTTTTGTATTTCGGATGTGTTTTGTTGTTTTTGTTGTTTATTGTTTTGTTGTTTACTGGGTTTATTTTAAATTTTTGTTTATTTGTTTTTGTAGTTTTAAAACTTGTTTTTTTGTGGTTGTGTTTTCTAGGGTGAAGAATGGCCTGTCTGTCATTGCCTCTTTTCCCCATTGCTATTTCGAGATTAGCTTTCGATACAGCGATGGGGAAAATGGGCAGGTGGCAGTCAGCTCACACTTCGTTTGGTAACATTCGTTAGGTTGGTTGGGGGAGAAGGAGGCAGAGAAGAGTTATCTGCATCACGATGGTTCTCTCTTCTCAGGCCTCCTTTTCCCCTGGCTTACCTAACGAGAGATCTGTGTTTGTGGCTGTGAAGCTGTTTATTTTGTAAAATTGTAGTGCGGCAGGCAACGATCTGTAAGGGGTGGCACTCTTCCTTGCGGATTGCTGGCTGCTGCTTTTCTATTACCTCCACCGCTGTTTCGTGCTAGTTCTAGAAACAGTGGTGTGGGTAGTACAAAGGCAGCAGCCAGTCATTCGCCAGGGAATGTGCCTCCCCTGACGAAGTGCTGCCTGTTACTGGGTTTTTTGCCCACCTCAACTTACCTTGAGGCCGGTGGTGGCTTGCTCCAGGGAAGAGAGCGGTGGCTTCACCGTGGTTTTGACATTTTGGGGGTAGCGAAGGCGTGAGGCGCTGCATCCATCTTCGGCGGCCTTGCGCTCCCGTTGCGTGTGGTGCTGCATCCGCCTTCGGTGGCCTTGCGCTCCCTTTGCGTGAGGAGTTATTTCATTTTTCATGCACCGGACGCTGGAACTTGTAGTTGGTTTTTTCTGTCCACGTTCAGGGGCCAGATGGCCATTTTGCCCTTTCTCCACCACATGACATTTCCCTGTGTGGTGAAAGCAGGGGGGCAGGAAATGGTGCCATGGGCCATATCTGGCCCATGGGCCATACTTGTCAACTTTTGGCTTTGAAAATAAGGGAAATTTTGTGGGTGTGGCCAAATTGGTGGGTGTGGCCAAATTGGTGGCCATGTGTGGCTTGCTGGGGGTGACCATGTGACTGAGTAGGCTAGCCGCTATCTAGTCATGCCTGTTACATGGCCATGAAAAAACCTCCAAACAGCACTGGCTCTTTGGCTGTAAATGGAAATGAGCATTGCACCCTAGAGTTGGATAGGTAAAGGTAAAGGTTTCCCTTGCTCGAAAGCCAATCGTATCTGACTCTAGGGTTCAGTGCTCATATCTGATTCAAAGCCGAAGAGCCAGCATTGTCTGCTGCTGCAGACGTTTCCGTGGTCATATGGCAGGCATGACTAGACACCGGAGCGCACGGAACACTGTTTACCTTTCCCACCGAAGTGCTCCCTATTTATCTACTTGCAATGTCTTGCTTTCAAACTGCTAGGTTGGCAGGAGCTGGGGCAGAGGACAGGAGCTCATTCTGTCCTTCAGTACTCGGGAATCGAACCGCTGACCTTCTGCCTCCCACTCAGCATCTTAGGCACTTGAGCCACTGCAGTCCCTCAAACAAAAGGGAAGGGAAGAGAAAAATACATTTAAAAATAAAAAATAAAACTATCGCTGCCCTCTTCTTTTTACCAGACCATCCCATATGCGCCTTCCCCAATGTAAGAGAGGTTGGTATAACACGGGTCCACGTCAAAGGCCTGCCCACAAACCATCTCTGGGCCCCTGGCCAGGGTGGCACCGCTGCCCACGGGGGCCCCCAACACCGCCGCCAAGTTTGAGGTCTGTGAGGAGGGAGCAGAAAGGCGGGAGGAGGAAAGGAAACGTGAGGGGGGAAACTGAGGAGAAAACTGAGTCCAGAGACTGGACCCAGCTGTTGAGTAACACCTTTTCCCCCTCAAAAAAGCCCTCTTGCTTGTGAGGGAAAAGAGCGAAATAAGGGCCGGAAACGAGACCAAGCGCCGCTGCTTTAATTAACCGACACAGCCTTGGTGTGAGAAAGAGTCAAGAGATGCCAATGCCGCCACGTCTCAGAGGGGAGGGGATGGAGAAAGGGGCAGAGCCTATTCACCCTCAGAGACAAGCACCACCCCTTCCCTCCGTGTGGCGCACACCGCTCTGCGCATGTGCGCGTGCACGAGCACCAACCGTCAAAAGAGGGGAAAAAAGAGTTGGATACGACTGGCTTTTCGAGCAAGGGCCAAGGGTGACCTTTGCTAACCAGCCGGGGATGAGGAGGAGAAGGAGGAGGAGCTGAGTGGCAGGAAGGCTAGTTACCGCCGCCGCTGCAAGGCCTCCGTCTGGAGCCGGGCAGGGGCTGCCCAGACCAGAGACCACCACCCCCAGCCAGGGGTGAGGAGGAGGAGGAGGACCAGCTGAGTGGCCCCCGGCTCCGGAGGCCCTGCGGCAGTTGGCCTTCCCGCCGCTCAGCTGCTGCTCCTCCTCCTCACCCCCGGCTGGGGGTGGTGGTCTCCAGTCCGGGCAGCCCCCGCCCGGTTCCAGACAGAGGGAAATAAAGGAAAATACAGGGAGATTAATAAAACGGGAGGGGGCGGGAAGAGGGGTGAAAATAAGGGGTTTTCCCGGGTAAAACGGGATGTTTGACAGGTATGCCATGGGCTGCAGGTTGAGAATCCCTGTCTTAGAGCAAACTAAAGTGCTTCAGCTTTACATTGGGAAATAATACCATTTACTTCAGAGTCTATCCTTGAAAACATGGTTTTCCATATACATACTTGTGAGCCTTTGGACCTCCTCCAGCCAAGCCTTTTGGGTTTCACAGTTAACGCCAAGGCTCCTACCTGTATGTCCCAAAGCTCGTCCAGCCTTTCCAAAGGCTGCCTTTCCTTGGGTTTCTCTTGTTGGGGAAAAACCCAGCTAAATAAAAAAGGGATGATTTTATAAAGAATCTTGGTAGCGTAAAGTTGGCCACTCTTGTAATCCCAATTCAAAAATCAGGCAAATTGTAGAAGAAGATTGTTTATTCTTCAGGTAGAAAAGTTGCAAAAATATCAGTTACAACCAATTACAAAAGCTTACAGGGTTGAACATACAGGTTTCCCCCCAGTTGTTACAACTGCAAAATAATTCCAACAGTAGGATAGTTTTCTTCCTCCTTCCTTCCTTTCTCTCTCTTGCTGGCTTATTTTTTGTTGTTGTTCAGTCGCACAGTCGATTCCGACTCTTTGCGACCCAATGGACCATCGCTCTCCAGGCACCTCTGTCCTCCACCATCCTCCTTATTTTTATCTACCTCATAAGAGACCCAGGCAATCTAACAAACCTGGCATTAGAATTAATTAGCTATTAGGGACAGGTGATAAGGAAAGAAGCCAGTAGTAAGCAGATGACCTCACTCAGATCCTGAAACCACAGAAAGATTTAAAAGGCCATGGCCCATTTTTTAGAAAGTCATACAGCTTTTTAGAACCAGGGAGAATCATGTGAATGACTTGGGACCATTCCATTACAACACTCATCAGTGGAATATGACTAGACAATGTTCTTTATTTGAATCAGGATTAAGGAAACTGATATTGCTGGAGTTTATATCCCATAATGTATCCAATATATCACATAATTCCTGAACAAAAATATAAATATTTTCTTATTTCAACCTGAAAGACAAGAATTAATTTTCCTCTATCGCTTTGGCAAGTTTATCCAAGTGTTTGTGGTTTGCGTAGACAACCTTACATTCTGTGCAAAATAGTTTTGTATTTTGTGCAGAAAGCTTTACATTTTGTGCCAAATACAAGTTTGAACACCAAACACAAGTTGATAACATGTACACAAGTATTTTAGACAATTATTTTGGCAACTGCTGACAACAAAAAGAGATGCTTATTTTCTTATTCCCGTGTAGAAATGAAAAATCTCACAATGTTTTTCATTTTTCCAAAGTGTGTCTGAATGTGTCAAGACATCCTTTTTCCTAAGGAAATTCACACATATTCATTGCATGGTGATTCCTTATCCTGGCAGTGCTGCTATGGTACGATGGACTCTAGCAATAGCTGAAGGGTCACTCATTCCCCAGCCATGATGTAAATATTAAAGTTTGCCCTCTCCTCTATGCAAGATACAAGATGGAAGCCACCAGGAGGGTGTACCCACCAGGAGGGCGGGATATAAATGTGCATAAATAAATAAATAAATAAATAAATGTTTAATCATCTATAGACAGACTACAGTGGGTCTGCTACTCTTAATGATATTGATACAACCTGCTCAGAAACTCTGCTCAGGGGATGCCCTAATGAGACTTCTTTCATGCCCCCACGAGCTAGGACAGAGACAGGTGTTGAATCCTTCATGCAGTACTCGGGTCTTGAACTGCTGACTTGCCAGTCTTCCAGCTAACAAGGCGAGCTTTTTAATCACTGAGCCACTGCAACCCCTAGTGGCATGGTTTTATGCTACTAGACTTAACTGCTCATTTTATTTTACTTATGTTTCTTCTGTAGATCACAGGATGTGTCCAAAACCATTTATGTGCAGCAGTATCTCTGAGCACCAAACACCTTTCTCACGTTTATTTGTTCCATCTTTCTACAGTCCTAATTCTATTACTTCAAATTAAATTATAATACTAGGCTATTTCAGTTTATTATATTGGGCATTGTCTTTTCTCTCTACCCCCCCTCCCCCAAATTCTAAATTTTTGCTTTGCATGTTTCTGAGAAGCACTCAAGGAGCAGAAAGGTAAGAAATTTAGCTTTGGTTGCTTTCATTCTTAAAATGCTCTGTTGCTCTTAAACACAACCAGGTTTGCAGCTCAACGTCATCACACCATGCAGTAGAGAAGGGCATATGGGTAGCTGCATCAGTTATAACAATCTCATCTTCATAGAATATTTCTGCAGTGCTGGATGATTTAGATGCCATTATGTGTTGTGTAAAGGAGTGGAAAATTGCTTGTCATTGCTCTTTGTTGTTCACAGCTGGTTTTGCGATGGGTTTTTGCTCATAAACAGGTGGTTAGACTATTGCTTCAGCAATCCAATGCAGCCTGGGCTGTTTTGAATCAATTTCACTCTTGTGCTATAGAGTGTGTTTTCATTTTAACACATTTGCCACATGGAAAACAGTGATGTTCCCAGTGCTTCCAAGCTGGTGATGTGAATGTAAGATTTGCATAACATATTATATGACTAAAATAAATGTATACTGCTGTTTGTTTTCTTTTTCTAAAGATAATCACTTTGAGTATACTTTGAATATCTTCCATCAATGCCCCCCCACACACACACACACACACAACTTTATTAGTGACTTGACAGGTAAGTTATTTCTTAGGCTGGTTATAGATCTCTTATTCTAAAACTGTTTCTTGCTTTGGAGTCCAGCAGTAAGATTCTCGTCTATTCCAATTATATTCATTTTATAGCAGGAATACAAGCAATGAGAAATAAAACTATCTTTCTGCAATGGAAACAGGTAAGATGGCTTCTCCTCCATCAAAGTGCTGCTCCTGATTCTGTCCAGTGTGCTGGAAGGATCAGATAGTGCTTACAAGAAGAAATACTATGTAATTTATGTTTCTGACCTCTAGTGACCATCATACTTGATAATTTTTAGCCTGTAATCTCAGTAGTCATTTCACTGATAAATCCCATTTACTGACACGAATATGTTGATCAGAGTACCAAAGAGTCCTGTGCCATCCTAAAGACCAACATATATCTTTCATGAACTTGGAGCCATTTAATGGAAACCTGTTAGGTTGTTGAACTGTATTTAATAGTAAGGAGCTGCAAACTCGCAGAAACATACCAGAAAACACCTCACACATAAGGAAATTCTGCAAGCTATTTTTTCAATTTTCTGACCTCGAGGCATACAGCTGGGTGTGGAACTGCATGCGTCATCTGAGTCTCTCCGAGCTGATGACAGACAGCTGAGTACACCTATTTTGCTCTTGCGGGTTTATGCTGCAAATCCCAATAGGATACTGACCAATAATGCTTAAAAAGCAATTACTACTATTATTACTAATAATCATAATGGATAAAGGATTTGCCATTTTCAACAAAGCTCTGTCAGATGAATAGGATTCTGTCTGTTGAACTAGGATAGGCTGTGGAGAACTCATTCCAGGCATTCTCTTAGGAGCTGCAGCACAAAATACATACTCAAATGAGCAAAGGATTGCTACTTCCAGATATACAGAAAATGAGCCCAGCTATTTAATTTTATTTTAAAAGATGTTTAGTAAAAGATGCATTTTTTCTCATAGCACCCATGAAACAAATGTCTACGGTTTTTGTGTTTCTAGAAAGGGGCAAAACAATTTCAAGAATGCATTTCTCCTATAAATACAGTTTATAAGAGACATAGAGTAACAGAGAGGAAAGGGAGTGTTGGTCATTGTGTTGATGAGGACAATATTAAACTTTTCATCCTACTCAATCACAGGATACAAAACCAAGTTAAATGAAATGCCAGCTTGTTATATAAATACTATGGCATGGTACTGCTAGTACATACTTTGTAGTACAAGGAACTGTAAACCCCAGAGTAGGCATCCTAAATAATATAGGATAGGTGCCTTAAAGAGTAGTGGGAACTCTGTGGAATGTTTTATAGTGTGGAGACTGGAATCATAAATCCACCTTTATTGTTTGCCTTGTGTCCACTTATAATGGTGGGGGAGGACGGGCTGCACCTCTCTCGCACACACTTGAAAAAAGCCTCTCCTCATGCCTCCTAAGGATCATAAGGAAGGATTTCCTCAGGCTTAAAAATATTTCTGAGGTCTTTTAGCAACTTAATGGCATATATCATCAACAAAAGGCCATGAAGACTTTACTCCACAAAGCCAAAGATATCAGAAATCAGTTCCAGCTTTGTGGAGAGGGTGGGAGAGACACACTTTGGTCTTAAAACAGCTCATAGGGTCATGAATGTGGTGACATTGCTTGGTATAACTTTTAGTGGGGCCAGACAGGTTTTCTGAGTATTTTTTCAAACTTTCGGGAAGATGTAGAGTCGGAGTTCTCAACCTTTTTAGGCCAGGGGCCAGGTCACACTCCCTCAGACAGCTTCAGGGGCCAGACAGCCATTTTTCCCTTCCTCCAGCACATGGCACTTCCTGGTGTGGTGGAGATGGGGGGGCACATGAAATAGTGCTGTGGGCCGCATCCGTCCCATGAGCCACAGGTTGAGAATCCCTGATGCAGAGCAATAGGGGTTGCTTTGTATAATTATGGGCCATTCTTGAGCCCTTTGTGTGTGGAGTACTGGTCACAGCCTTTCCCTATCTTATAGCATGGTTTTGGGCCTTTCTCCTCAAGAGCTTAACTCATTTAGTAGATGAGGGTAGTAAGATGCCTTCATTGTGGCAGTTTCACATCTGGCCTAGACACGGAAATAGAAGAAGAAATCATGTCTTGCATGCTAATTTCATATGAAGGACTGGTATACCTAGTGATATGACCAATCAACACTACTATTAAATTTATATATCACCCTTATGGCCGGAAGGCTTCCCTTTCCCTTTTGTACAGTACTTGGCATTCTGTGATGAATCTCATGAAAGAAATTACAGGATATGTCAGCCTAAATTAAGCTATTTAATAGTTATCCTTAAAAAAAAGTTTTATTCAGCAGCTTTGGAATTGTACAAATATTATTTCCTTAAATTAAGGAAAGAGAGAAGAGAATTTCACAAATAGTGAACTCTCTCTTTCCCATTGGCCATGCCTCTCCTTCACCATTCTCCTATATTAGCAGTGAGAACATATGCTGTGGTCCAGGTTTCTCTGGCTATTAAAAAATTGTTTAGAAATTTTAAGGGATATATAAGAAACACCTCTTTGCCTTTTGATTGAAAAATATATTTCAAAGATGTGCAACATTTGAAACAGTGAAATTTCAATGATGGTGCCATCACAAAGTTTAAAATATTTATTCTAAATGCAGAAGATTATTTTCCTTTGTAACTTATATCCATATACAGTATGTTTGAATATAAATTAATGCTGTAGTGAACATCACTCCCCTATCCTACAAATATATTCTGGTCCCCTACAAATATGTTTAATCAATTTGTCAAATATTTTTTGCTACTTTTGATGTAGTGGTGGGAGATTTTTTGGTGATTACTGCTACATTATGAGACTGTACTCAGAATATTTTATTCCTTAAAAAAATCTTGACCATGTGGCAGTACAAAAAAATGCTTCCTGTGCGTATAGCCTGCTGCACTTTCAGGAATGCCCCATTTTAATAGCTTGGTATATCATCTTCCAACAGGTACTCCAGAGAATATGGATGGAAACTTGCAGATATATAATAGAGCCAGTGCCACTATCAGTGTGCCTGCAACATTTAGTGCAGCTGCATCGTTGGGCCTTGCCTCACAACTTTAGCTTTGTTTCAGCAATTAGTGTAGTTGAAACTGATGCTTGAATTTGCCCTCCTTTTTAAAGAAAGGCTTAAAGGAAGAACATATTCCTTCACACACTTGGTGCCATCGTATAAAATAACAATAAGTACCAAACACCAATTCTTAATCTCCTAGGAAAATCCTCACATCTAATATCTTTGGATAGGAGGATTTCATCTTCACTGCCATTTTCACTGCTACTCATAAAATCCCTTGATTCCTTCATTGACCAGACTATCAAGGAATACATTCCTGCTGGTTGCAACTCGTATTCCATTCGTTTTAGTGTCACACTTCTACTCCAGATTCTTTCTTTCTATTTATTTATTTATTTATTTATTGTGTTTATTGTGTTTATTGCATTTTTTGTGCATTTATACCCCACCCATCTACTGAATAATATTTGGCTGGTGGAAACTGAAAAATCTATAGCATTTAGTCAGTTTCATTATTTCATCCTACATCTAAGATAAGCAATAAATAGCTAAATTTGGGAGGTGGTTAGTAGTATATTTTCTCTTGGTAATTAGAAAGGGAAGAGTGGGTGATGGTTGTACTTTTGGCAACACATTGCATGACAAAATGTTACCGTAGGTTATTATAGTTATCATAAGCAGTGAACTTATATGATCATGAGCAATTATCCATATATGGATAACTCAGTGGCTTAAGGTAATTGGCTCACGGAAATTGTGAATTCATTTTCTCATGCTGCTTTCCTAGGAAAAGAGCCAGCTTGTGTGACTGTGCCCAGAAAAAGGGAACGTTGAACCACTTCTGACTGCTCTCCACCTAGAAAATCCTGGAAAGATTTGCCATAAATCAGAATTGACTTGACAACACACAACTAATATTATTAAGTAATTAGTAACAAAAGCAATTGTAAGAATTTATTGAGATGACTTTAAGTAGGAAAACAGGTTCTTACAGTTGTGATCTGTAATTAAAGCCAGAAGAATGAAAGGAAAAAATAAAATGGAGTCTCTGCCATGTGCAAGCAGCATAGACATGAGAGAAGACAAACTACCTGTCAAAGGCAATGGAGAAACAAGTGAGTACAACAGGAAGATGGGCAGGATCTTCAAATGCCAGAGGTGAGAAAAGGACAATCACCTTAGGTTGTAAAAGTCACTCTCCCAATAATTGTGTTAGTGTTTGTAAGAACATCAACTCCTCTCAAGTTTGCATACAACACCCTTCAAGTCAGTGATGCACTGAAGCAGGTCCTGTCCTGTTCGGGAGAACCGGTAGCGGAAATTTCCCCAGGCCACGCCCACCTGGCCAGCCACGCCCACCTCCATAGCCCATTGTGTTGGCCATGTCCACAGATTTGGCCCTGGCCACAGATTTGGCCCCGGCCACAGAGGTAGTAGTAAATTTTTTGGGAGTGCATCACTATCTCAAGTCTATATTGCTTCACAGGTTCTCAAAATGCTCTCTTGATAGAAGCTTTGTCAGGATATCTGCTGTCATCTCTGCAGTGGGACAGTAGATCATCAGGATGTCCTCTTTTCAGACAGGTCACACACCACATGGTAGCTTACACCAATGTGTTTGGTGTATGTGTTCATTTCTCACTCTGTGAAAGTTTGATGCCTATGGCTGTTAAGATGGATTGGCATTTCTTTATCTATTCCAAAGTCCTTTAGTAGCTTCTCTAGCCACAGCAGTTCTCTGCATGCCTCTGCTGTGGCAGTAAACTCTGATTCTGTGGAAGGTAAAGCTACAACATGAGATAAACCATATATCACCATTATATAAACTTACTGGTGGACTTACTGTCTGTGCTATCCACTGCCCAGTCTTCATCTATTTACCCTACAGAGGGTTTCTATTTGCTGGCAGCCTTAGCTTAAAGTCTATAGTTCCTTTCAAGTGAGTACCCAGCATGTTGGGGCTGGGGAAAAATGCTAATCAAATTATGAACTGCCCAGAGAGTGTACTAAGTGCTATGGGGTGGCATGCAAGTCTAATTGCTATTGCTAAGTACTCTTTTGATAGCTGTTCAGTCATACGCTGGTGAACTACCATTTCTGCTCAGTATCTGCTCAGTTTCAGAAGAGGCAGGATGACTAGAGACCACATTGCCAACATACATTGGATCATGGAGAAAACAAAGGAATACCAGAAACAAGTCTACTTTTGTTTTATTGACTACACCAAGGCTTTTGACTGTGTGGACCACAACAAAATGTGGCAAGTAATTAAAGAGATGGGAATACCAGAACACCTCATATACCTCCTGAGAAATCTGTACATGAACCAAGAAGCAACAGTTAGAACAGAACATGGAAAGACAGAGTGGTTTGGAATAGGAAAAGGAGTAAGACAAGGCTGTATTTTATCACCCTTCTTATTCAATCAATACACAGAGCACATAATGTGCAATGCAGGGATGGAGGAATCACAATATGGGATCAAAATTGCTGGGAGAAACATCAACAATTTGAGATATGCAGACGATACAACCCTAATGGCAGAAAGTGAGGAAGACCTAAAGAACCTATTGGTTGGATTGAAGGAGGAAAGTGCAAAAGCTGGCTTGAGACTCAATATCAAGAAAACCAAGATAATGGCAACAGGCCCTATCAGTCCCTGGAAAATAGATGGGGAAGAAGTAGAAGCAGTGACAGATTTTACTTTCCTGGGATCTAAGATCACTGCAGATGGCGACGGTAGCCATGAAATAAAAAGATGACTTATTATGGGGAGATAAGCTGTGAGAAACCTGGGGAATATAGTGAAAAGCAGAGACATCACCTGGAAAACAAAAATTCGCATAGACAAAGCAATGGTATTCCCAGTAGTAATGTATGGGTGTGAGAGGTGGACCATTAGGAAGGCTGAGCGCAGAAGAATAGATGCCTTTGAGATGTGGTGTTGGAGGAGAGTCCTGAGAGTCCCTTGGACAGCAGAGAGAACAAATAGGTCAATACTGGAAGAAATCAACCCTGACTGTTCACTGGAGGGACAAATCATGAAGATGAAGCTAAAGTACTTTGGACATCAAATGAGAAGGGAGGACTCACTTGAGTAGGCCTTGATGCTGGGAAAGGTGGAGGGCAAGAGAAGAAGGGGGTGTCCAAAGATGAGATGGATAAATGGTATTGTGGACACAATGGGCACAGAGCTTGGCAGGCTGAGGGGAATGGTGGAGGACCAAGGTGCCTGGAGGAAAATGGTCCATGGGGTCGCAAAGGGTCAGAATCGACTGTGTGACTGAACAACGACAACAACAAAATCCCTATAGCAGTAGCTATGTCAGATCTAGTAGTAGTTGTTAGGTTTATAAAAACCATTTTCCTATAGCTGTCCTGTAACTGCTTTTTTTAAGCAGGAGTCTATTTCCTCTTTGTCTTTCAGAAAGTCTGTTAACATGGTATTTCAACAGCAAGAACATCATGGAGGCCTAGTGTTTCCAGAAGCATAGCTGCAATTTGTGTCTGATTCAGCCAATATGACCCATCTGCCTGTGGGTTTTAATACCTGTGGGTTTTAATACCCAATTAATAAGGTGCCTTCCCTGCCTGCCATAAGATGAAAGCAGTGGGAGAGGGGACTTCTGGGAACTCAGGCCATCTGCACTTCTCAGTGAATCCAACCCCTCAAACCAACTATCTCTGATATAGGATCTTTCTATGCCAGGGATGCCCAAACTACGGCCCACGGGTTGTATCTGGCCCCCAATGCCATTCCATCTAGCCCACAGTACCTTCACCACTCTTGGAAGTGGATGGGGACACCCCACAAATGCTCAAATGCACCCACACCACTTCTAGAAGTGGCACAGACATGTTTGTGCATGCATTGGGGCATTTGAAACTACTTCCAGGAGTTACAAGGATGCACTGGTGCATGCACAAATGTGCCCACACCACTCCCTGAAGTGGTTCAATACATGCATGTGCAAACATGCCCATTTCTGGGGGCATGGTCAGGCCTGCTCAGCTGTTTCAGGGACATGGTCAGGTCCCCGGCGCAAAACGTTTTGGCACCCCTGTCCTATGCTTCTTCTCATTTATTTGTTACATTTTTATCCAGTCCTTCCTCCAATCATCTTAGTGTACAGTATATGGCACTCCTACTTTATCTTTGAAGCAAGACTGCAAGGTGAATCAGGCTGAGAGTAGGTGACAGGCTGATCCAAAGCCACCCAGTGGAGATTTGTCCAAAGTCTGTATGTCCTAGTCCAGTACTATGACTGCCATTGACTGCAACTTGTAACCAAGAATGCATTTTTCCCCTGAAGCAGGAAAAATGTCATTGGAGTGAATTTGTGTAAGGTGGATCCCAGCTTGCCATGAAGTTACCTACACACTATGATCTTGGAGCACACACGAAACGAGACATGCAGGATTCAACACCGCAATGGACTGCCGCAGCCTTGAGGATATTGACAAGCTGTGCCTTCACAGCCAGTCCATCTGGCATGGCCTCTTCCGCCTCCATGACAATTGGGAAATCAGATTTCCTCCTCTGCTCATTTTGCTGTTGGGCCCAATATGATGGTTTCCAGTGGCATTTCCTCCACTGAGAGGGACCATCACCCTACCAAAAGGGGCTCATCTGCCCATATTCGTTGACCCCCTTTGGGAGTCAAATCCAATTCAAACTTTATTACGATTGATAACCAGTGCAACCCTTTAGGGAGTCAGGTTAATTAACCACCACCTGACACTCGGCGTTGTGTTGCTGGCTGTACATTCTACCCCATTATCATAGCGGGATGTTCAGCCAGACATCTGGTTGTGTAGTGACTAGTCACTACACAACCCTGGCTCTGTATGTGATAGAGACACACTTCACACTTGCTTAGAGCCATGTTCTTTTTTATTATTAATTTGCATGTGTAAAACAATTATCCTCTAAGAGTTAAGGTCAGGTGAGTCCTAATTCACATTCTAGCTATTTCACAGTTGATGAGGCTTCAAAGCCATGAGTCATGATGGTGATATATTACTTTCGGTATCAGAGACAGTGGCCAAAATCGTGTTGTTTAGCATTAGCCAAGATGTAACATTCAATCTGTTACTCCCTTGTAAACAAAGCATCCCCACCTCATTTCTAGGGGGAACATGTGCATGCTTGCTTGGGGCGCGCACACACGCACACACGCACACATGCACACACGCACATATGCACACATGCGCGCGCACGCACACACACACACGCACACACACACACACACGCACACACACACACACACACACACACACACACAAACAGGGATGTTTTGCTTACCAGGAAAGATTGGACTGAAAGTTACTATTTAGCTTATGCTAAGCAACAGGATTTTGGACATTAGATCTGCCATCACCAGTTGTTGAAGAATGCAGAGAGGAGGTTTTATTCTGCTCATGTGCTGCTCATCAGCTCCATGTAGGCATCTTGTTCACCACTGTAGGACTAGAAAACAAACAAGCTGGGTCTGATCCAGCATGTCTCTTACACCACTATGTACACTCACATTTTCCTAACAAGACCTTATGTTTGCTAATCACTCTTGTGCCTAAAAATAGGTACAAACGTATTAATTGGATACTAAATGATGTAATTAGCTGTACTGACATAAAAGGGCTCCATGGCGTATATTTTTCCTTCCCCCTTTTCTCCCCCCCCCCCCCCCCCCCGGGATGTGCTACCACTTAAATAATGTGTGAATAGTATTCAGTGTTTGCACCCTGGAAAGGAATGGGAGAAAGAAGGAAGGCAATATAAAGGGCAAATAAGGCCTGCGTCTGTCTAAACCTAAGAATTTCCATATCCCAGAAAGTATTAAACTTGGCAGGTTTTTCAGTCAGTCTGTGTGTATGTTTCATTATCACTCCCATATTTTTCATTTTGCAGCACTCCAGGACCTTTTTATTATTATTTTTAAAAGTTAAAACATAAAAAGGACTCAAAAGGCCACTTTATTCTCTGCCCTTTATTCCCCTGGAGGATAAAGGAATAAAAACCCTTTAGAGGCCAAAATAATCAAAATTGCTTTTTGGAAAAGAAATACAGGTTCTGTTTAAACAAGGGAGGTGGCAGAGACAGCATCTAGGGAAGGGGGGGGGGGGGGCAAACCCATTTCAGATCTCCAGCCAGTTGTAAGAGCATAAATATGCATGTTCAATGTGTCAGCTTTGATGTTGAGAGATGGAAAGCTTTTAAGAGAATAATATTCTGCCTGCTATTAACAACAAAGCCAGTTTCTTGGATTGATTTCTCAGTAGCACCCTGCAGGAAAATTAATTTGCACACCATTTAATTTCCCTCCTTTTCTTCATAGTAAGTGAAAAAGAAGAAAACAGCAACATTCCTCTTGGGGATTCTGGATAGCTCCTGGGCAAAAATTGACTGGAATTGCTATATTCAGGACCTACAAAAGTGGATGAGAATTGTAGGAATTATTTTCCCTGGGTAATATTACCTCAGTTAAATTGTTTTAAACCAAATGCTGCATTTTTGAACCTGAGAGTGAGAGAGGGACTTCATTCACTTTTTCGGGCTTCTATTTTTACTGCATCATTTGCTATTCTGATCATTAGCAGTCAGAAAGCTCAGTGACTGCCAGATGGCAAAGTTGGTGTTACTGGGAACTAAAATACCTGTTGCTTTCAAGTTAATTTTTATTTAAAAAAAACTGAAAGGTGCAAACTGTTGGCCTGTAGTCCTAAACACACTATCCTCCAATTTACCTCGCCATTGTGTCACCAAGACACAATTTGAACCAGCACTCAAACCCTGTGACATTCATCCCAGCATTGCAAATTGGTAGCACTAACATTTTAAACATGCAACATCAGTGGTATCTGGATTTAATTCTTTTTCTCTAGAACTACATGTACAGTATCGGCGTAACTTCCACCTGTTGGCAGGCTCCGCTCCCCCTCCGCTAGAGGTTTGGCAGACCGCGGCACAGGCAGAGGCCCCGATTTGGCTAGTGGACTGAAAGGGTGGCTTTCTCTAGGCATGGACAAGGAAGACTGGGTTCAGATAATTCTGACTCATAGGTACGTAGAGAAATGGCAATCCAGGACAAACTACGCAGGGGAAATTGAGCTGCAATGACCCCTGGGACAGAATGCCACTTTCCCATATGAAAGACACCCTTATCTTGCTTCTGGGGAACTTTTTGCCCTGGTTGTGTGAAAGGCATGTGGGAGTAATTCTGTTATCTCTGAAGCAACTCGCTGAATCCCGGCCCCGGAGTGCGGGGTGAAGTTTCTTCTCCTAGGCAGCAGACTCCACAAAGATGATACAAAATAGACACAGTTCTCCTTCCCAGGAATAAAGTCTTATTGTTAAAACTCCCTTTCCCCAATTCACTCAGTTGGCAACAGGAGCGAAAAGGAGCCAGCTTGACAAATCAATTCCTTTTATGGTTTTTATTGAAAAAATATCAAAGTCCAGTAAATGCAGAATATAAAGAAAAACTAATTCTAACTAAACCAAAAACATTACTTGCCCTAAGAAATAAAAGAAAGCAATAAGCTTCCACTTGCCCAGAATAAGGAACGGCGGTCTTTGCTGCCCCATGCGAAATGGTATGGATTGGGACCCGCCAAGATGACAAGCGATACAGGTCCTCGTAGTCTTAGAGAACGGACTCCACGGACTCCGAGAAAATGTCCCAGAAATGTCTTAATTGACCACTCAGAGTGACAGTTTCGTGAGTAGATCAAAGATACCAGGTGGCTGGCTATCGGTGTTCTCATCTCACTATCTGAGATTGGACCATCTTTTGGTACTGTTCCCAGAGCTTGGCCTTGGGAAAAGTACAAGAGGTGCTTTCCCAGTGACTGGGTAAAATGGTGGAGTGTGCTTTTCTAAAATAAGAACATAAGAACAGCCTTGCTTGCTGGAACAGGCCACAGCCCATCCAGTCCAGCATTCTGTCTCACACAGTGGCTCACCATTTCCTTCAGGGTATTCCCAAGGAGATGCCTTCACCTGCTTAGGATTCCCTGGAAATGGCATTGAGAGATATCCTGCCTATCTCTCCAACCCAGAGGTTGTCCTTAAGTATCCATAATTATAGCCATTGGTACCCTTGTCCTCCATGAACTTGTCTAATCCTTTATTAAAGCTGTCAAGACTGACAGCTGTCACCACTTCTTCTGGCAGGGAGTTCCATAGACCAGTAATCCTCTGGGTGAAAAAGTACTTTCTCTTATTTGTTTTAGAACTAGTACCCAAAAGTTTCATGGAGTGTTCCCTAGTTCTAGTGTTATGCGATAGGGAAAACAGTTTTTCCTTATCTACTTTGTCCACACCGTGCATGATTTTATAAACTTCAATCAGGTCACCTCTTAGACGCCATCGTTCAAGAGTGAAAAGGCCCAACCGTTGCAGCCTCAGATGGTAAGGAAGGTGTTCCAGTCCCCTAATCATTCTGGTTGCCCTCCTCTGCACTTTTTCCAGCTCCATAATATCCTTCTGGAGGTATGGCGACCAGAACTGTACACAGTATTCCAGATGGGGCCTCACCTTAGATTTATAAAATGCCTTCAGTTAGGCTACGTGGCATAAATTATAGAGAGAAAATGAAAGCAGTGCTAGCATTTCTAGGTAAAATCCTATTAAACTAACAGGTAATTAACATAAAATGACATCATCCCACAGGGAATCTCGACAACATGAAAACAACTTTATTGCCCCTCTGGATTAGAACTTCCATCAAGAATTTAATTGACTGCTCAGAATTAAATCAACAGAGTGGAATTCTCTGCTTTTGTAACAAATGATGGATGCTCCACAGACATGTGCTTCAGCTGAAAGCCCATCCCCCTGTCTTATGCTGATTGCATCATGAGAAAAAAAAGGTGCTTATCAGAAATGGAATTGAGATGCCAATATCCTAGAATCCCACACATGACTCCTACAGGTGCTGGGTCACTGTGTGAATTTTGGAGTTGTAGCTGGGGGGAAAACAGCTCTCTCATCTTTTGTTCCAATTTCTTCTTTCATGTCCCAATCAAACCCTGGACTGCTGAAACAAAGCCACTTTCTTGGCTTTGTTGTTGACCAAACCTAGGTCCTCATCAGTGCATTGTTTTTGGCAGTAATTTGGCAGACCAGTAAATGAGTTGGATTCTGTATCTCTCCAAATTTACATCACGTGTTGTTGTCTGACAACTGCCCCAACTTGCGCATGTTGAGCATTTAGGGATTCTGACCTTCAGCCTATTCAGGGCTCTCTAAGTGATGTAGGGGAGGTTGAATTCCTCAGCCATATACTCCTTTACTGTTATCCCTTGTCCAGTGAGCTCCTTCCTTCATTTTTAAATTTGATTTTACTCTTGCATACACTCAAGAATGTTGTTGCCATAAAGCTCTTCCTGTATCTAAGCCAGTGGACGGACTTGAGGCTCATATCCATTCAGAGGATGTCAATGGTCATTCTCTTGCTTAGTTCTCTCAGCATCTGCTGCTACTACTCTCCTTATCAGTTTAAATAAATGATTCTGAATTTTAGTATGGTAAGGATTGTGGTCTCTGCTCGCTTACTCTCTTTCAAGGTTGACAGTTCCAAATGTTTTTGCCTATCCTCAAAGGGGAGTTACCCTGGTTCATTTTGATGAACCCTTTCTGGGCCTTTTCCAGGTCTATAATATCCTTCTCCAGGTGTGGTGATTTCACATGATATGCACTTGATTCCACATGTGGTTGCACCATGCAACTGTGTAATGCCAATTTGATATTGGAAGTTTTAATTGATCCCAGAATCATGCCCCATTATATGCAACAGCCACATACTGGGTTGATCTTCCCTTTAAGCTTTATATGGGTGGTTGAACTTAGTCTGTCTCTGTGACTTGGATACTAAAAATGATGAAATTTTGCTTCCATGTGATGTACTTATATATCTGCCGCACGTTTCTTGGCCTTTGGGACCCATCCAAAGTTGGCCATGGGAATCTGCCCAGGGTTATTGTACCAAATGGGAAGAACACAACCTATCAACTTTAGGAAGTCCCACACTTTGTTCTATGCTATTATTGTGAGCAACAGGACACTGGTTCTGTGCTGGTCTGAGCTGAAATGTCGGCTTTGCTCCTTTTTGCAAAAAATAAAAATAAAGATCCAGATGACCTGTTTCGTAAGTTATTCCACATGATCTTTGATACTCTTGTGCAGTGAAAGTGATTGATACCTTTGAGTTCCTTACTGCCAGGCTTTCAAGGCCACCAGAAAGCAAAAAAGAGAACATTCATTTCTTCCAGCAGGGTTTCTTGTCATTCTTTTTATATGTGCACATCTTTTGTGCATTTAGGCTGAAAGCCAGGCACATGAACTTTAGAAAAGTTGCTTGATAACAATGAAAGACATGATGTTTGTTGAGTGACTCAGTGCTATTGAAAAGTGTTGTCTTTTGCTGTGCCTCTCAGAATAGGTGTCTCTTTGCAGCTCAGATTAAACCTTAGAATTTGTTCCAGTCTTTCTATATTCTACATGGTGTCCCCTGCGCTTTAGAAATTCAACTAAAAATGTGACCTATCCATTGCCAAGGGTCTGGGCTGCCCAGATAGATGTAGGAGCAAGCAAAGTTTTCTATCTTGTGATTATTATACTTTTTACTGTATTGTGACTATTGTATCTTTTCACTTTCCTGCTGCTGGCTGTGGTGCAGTCAGTATGCATCAATGCAAACTGCTTAGAGTCGCCTTCTGGCAGAATGAAGCGGTATACAAGAATAAAGTGAAATGAAATGGAAAATGAAAATTAAGATGCAAAGACTTGTTGCCGCATCTTCTTCACAGACGATGTTAGGTATTGACTTTGTATTACATATAATAACAATAACAAATGCCTATCATCAAGTCAATACTGATTTATAGCGTTTTCCAGGTAAAGAGTACTGTACTCTGAAGTGGTTTACCATTTTCTTCTTCTGAGGGCATCATGGGACTATGCCACTTTACTACGCAGGCAGGCTCTTCTCCCAGGAAGCACAGTGTGGAATTTAAATCCCAACCTCTGATTCTACAGCCAGATAACTAAAATATTAAACTACCTAGCCAGCTCGTATTACATGGTTTATGTTTAATCTCTGCTCCTATTTCTCTGCCTTATATTTTGCCATCTGCAGTGTTCTGTTGCTATGATGACATTTGTTGTGCAGAACAGAAAAACAGGATTGAAGAGTCTGTTTCCTGCAAGATTCATTTAACTAAAATTATCAGAATGTTTTGATATTGTGGTGACTTAGTGGTTAAGACACTGAACTTGACAACTGAAAGGTTGGCAGGTAGGCAGTTTGAGACCTGAATGCTGCAAAATGGAGTTAGCTCCCATCATCTGTCCCAGCTCCTGCCAACCTAGCAGTTTAAAAGCAAGAAATTGCAAGTAGATAAATAGGTACCACTTTGGTGGGAAGGTAAACAGTGTTCCGTGCACTTCGGTGACTAGTCATGCCTGCCACATGACCACGGAAATGTCTGTACATGCAGACAGCACTGGCTCTTTGGCTGTAAATTGAGATGAGCACTGAACCCTAGAGTCAGATACAACTAGCTTCCGAGCAAGGACAACTGTTACCTTTACCTTTACCTTTACCTAGGGAAAAAATATTTCTTTAGGCTGCAAGACTAAAGTATCTAGCCAGTGTTGTCAGTGGCTATTTTGGCTGGAGTAAGCTGGGATCTGGGTTCCAACATCAGCTTTTCATAACTTTGACTTTAGGATAATTTATTTTTGTATTTGTGCATACCATTCCTATCTTCCACTTGTTATCTCCCCCTATTCTCCCCTTCTTTTTGCTGAAGTTTGAGCATGATGTTTCCCATCCATATAAAGTCTTGAAGATATGAAGGTCAGTTGAGAAAAATTGTGGCAATAAAATAAAAGGTAAGGGGGAAGATATAGATTTTTAATGATAATGACAAAAAAGAAAGAAAGAAAGGAGGGGGTTGAGAAGGGGCTAGAATCCTACAAATACTCCACTGTCCTGTGAGAAGGGTGCTGTCTCTTGAAGCTAGTGGTTTCAAACAGATGTCTCCCTGGACTCAATATGGAATAGTAGATATTTGTGACTCAAAGAGTTCTGGCCTTGAATCCCTGTTGGACAAGGGTAACTAAAGAGTGGGTAGAACAGGTAAAATACTGTTTAAATATCTCATGAACTTTCACAGCCCTATTAGGATAACTATAAATCAGTTCCGACTTGTCAGCATGTAAAAACACAATAATCTCTCTCACACACACACTTCCTTTCAAAACATTGTTCTAAATTTATAATTCAGAAGCATATGGCACACTTTAATTAAACTGGAGACAAAGCAATCTAAATAACTGAATATAAATCTAGTTGATTTACATTGATTCTGTAATGTAGGTTTTTAGTAACCTGATAATGCTTAGTGAGTCAATCTGGCAGATGATCTGTTCCGTCTAGTGATGCAGCATTTTGCCTAATCTGTGCAGAGTGACAGTCTGATCCACATGTGGCAAATGTGGTTGCCTGGTATTCAGCTGCTTATTTCAAAATACATCTCTAAGCAGGCATCAAGGTGACATTATCAGGAAGAAAATGTCAGTGCTAATTAATTGTTGATGTGAAGTTATTAGTCACCTCAGTACAGTAACTTTCCTTCCATATTATTTTGTTTTCTCTATATAAGACTGCACTCTGAAAAAAGAATTGTTTTCTCAAGAACTTAGAATTCCAAATGTATTTTAACTCTGTGTGTAACAGCTGTGTGTGTCGCCCATTTCCAACACACCAAGTAGAGATATTCATGCTTTGAGAAGGCACGTCTTAAGAACTGATACTGAGCTGGAGGACAGATGGACTGCTAGAAACTCTGGAAATGAGTACTATTAAGTAAAATGAAGGAAAGCCTGTGCCTCAGTGGTAGACTTTATACATAGGTGGGATCCCATGCCCAGCACTTGTGGACAGTGGTGCTGATAGATAATCTTTGCTTGTCTTATCACCCTGAATACCATGATATCATCTGATTTTGGAAGCTTTGCAGGGAGACTACTAGAGAACACTAGGGATTGCCAGGTGGGGCTCTAAAATAATTCCGTCTGAAGCCCTTTAGAGCTACTGAGTGTCAGTGCTGACAATATTTAGCTATATGGTCTGATTTTGTATAGGATAGCTCCCTATGTCCCTGGGAGACCTGGGAGAGCTGGCATTGTTCAGATAGGATAATAATAACATAAGGGACCATTTGTTTTAATCATTGAAAGTACTTTACACTGCCAATAAGGCTTAATTTCTGGGCAGTGTCTTCCAAGCCACAAAACTAACACCTTGTATGGACTGAGGAAGAGAAACCTCAGAGGAGACATTTCAGCAAGTAGCCAAGGGTCAAAAGAAGAGTTAGTGGGTCTACAGTGAGCAAGCTTCTTGTCAACTTCATCAGAGGTTTCAGGCTGAAACCGTTCCAAAAATAACAGAACAAGATGGGGCACTGGACCTCTCAACCTGATGTACCAGATAACTGGAGCAGTCAAGGGCCCACCAGATGGCCTCAATATTTTATTAAATATGGGCCATGAACCAATTACAAGAGTTGACTTAGGTAGATAGACAGATAAATTTTCATTTATATCCCGCCCTACTCGGCTTGCGCCAACTCAGGGCGGCTCACAACAAATTAATACTATAATACAAAACAACAACAACAAAAAAACAACAATACAAAAATTCCAAAATAAACATCACAATGTGCAATACAATTGGTACAATCACAATATGTCAACACTCAAGCAACAAAAATATCAAACAACAAGTAATGAACCATCCTCTGCCACTCATGTCCCACAATCATTACGGAGCCCCGGGCTCAGCTAATGTATGGAGCCCAGGGCTCAACGGCTGGACTCACGGGGGCCGGGCACAGGTGCTCCCACTCCCCCAACTAGCATGGCTGAGGGGAGGAGTTCGGCAAAGGGCAGCGGCGTCCCCGGCAGCAGCGATCTTATGGCTGCGGGGATGACCCAGGTGCTCCCATTCCCCCCAACTGGCCAGGCTGAGGGGAGGAGTTCGGTGCAGGGCAGCCAGCAGGTCAGGGCAGGCAGTTCTTATCCCCTCCTGGGCCAGGAGGGCTGGCCCAAAAAAGCTGCACTGGCGGCGGTGGTCCTCGGTGGGCCGGTGGGTTGGGGCTGGCAGTTCTTATTGTTTTTAATCCCTCCTGGATTGGGAGGGAGCTGGCCCTGGGAGCAGCTGCAGCAACAGGTCTTCGGGCCAGCTGCGTCCTGGTGGTTTTTAACTCCTCCTGGACTGGGAGGGGGGCTGGCCCCAGGAACAGCTGCAGAGGCGGCAGCGGCAGGGGGGGGGGGGAAATTCTATTGATTGAGGCCCATTTGAATGTCCAGGGTCAGTGAGGGGAGCAGATTACTGGGCAATTGTTGGTTAACAATTTAATCATTGTCACATTGTGGGGCTGTGGTGGCTCAGTGGTTAAGAAGCTCGCCTTGTTAGTTGGAAAGCCGACAAGTTGGCAGTTTGAGACCTCGGTACTGCATGACAGATTGAGTTCCCATCTCTGACCCAGCTCTTTTAGACATGAAAGGAGCCTCTGAGTGGTGTTTCTCCCACAAAAATCCTTTCAACACAGAATAATTTCTGACACAAAATTATTATTATTGTCACATTATGGGTTTTCTTACACACTGGGAACCACACAAGAATACCACATTTTGCTCTTGCCTTGTTTGTCGCTCAATAATCTGGGGTTCCTTATGCTAGAGATGTGGAAACAGTGATCCTAATGTTGCCCTTACTCCAAAATGGCCTGCTGGTACAGGCTGGTACACTTCCCACAATGATCAGCATTAATGTCACAATTTGTACTAGTTAATAGTAATATGTCCAATCATATCTGAGACCATTTCAGGAAGATTCTACTATCTCAATTTACTTTGAACATTTTATCAAGTCCTCTTGCTGAGGAAAGGAGAGAATCAACATGATAGCCATTAATAGTATTAGAGTAGGATTTAGGAGATATCAGTTCAAGTCATTATCTCTCAGTTCAACCTGCCTTGCAAGGTTGTTGTTTTGAAGATGAAGTGGGGAAGAGGAGAGCCGTATGCATGTCTTTGAGCTGGTTGAAGAAAGGCTGCATGCAAATGTGTGGAAAGAAGGGGGATGAAGAAGAGCAATAATAGGGAGGAAGATTGTCGGATTACAGCAGGTGTTGCCAACCTTTTTATGTCAGGGGCCGAGCCATGCTCCCTCAGACAGTTGAGGGGGCCGGAGTGGTGGTCCCCCCTGCCATTTATGGCTGCCGTAAACAAGTCCCCAGCTGATTCTGGCTGTAGTGGCTGTGATGGCTGGAGCGAGGGTGCGGGCCGGATGATTTGGTGCCATGGGCCAGATCCAGCACATGGGCCATAGGTTGCCAACTCCTGGATTACAGTAAGGTGGCTAGTGTACATAAACTGTTAGGCTGCACAAAGTTGATGCTATCACCAGGCATAACAATCTTTTGGAAATAAGATACACCAAGGATATCTGCCCGTCCCACTAGAGCGGACCGGAGAGGCCCTTTAAAAATACCAGAGCTGCTGCCCTTCAGGAAAGAGCTAAAAACCTGGCTGGGAGGGCAGGTGTGGGGAGGTTAAGAGGGAGCAAAAAACCCCCCCTCATTTAGAGGAGGGTCACTCATACTTTTAAAAGTTTTTAACTAGATTTTTAATTGGTGTGGGTGGGAGGTAGTTTTTCAGTGTTTTTAGGAATTTTAAGGGTTTCTATAGTTTAAATTTCAGGGGTTTTATGTACGCCACCCAGAGTTGCATGTCGATTGGGGCAGCTATACAAATTGAATAAATAAATAAAATAAGAACATTCAGATTTCTCTCCCCCTGACTATTGAGACATGTAGATCTCTTTCATTGTGGGTAAACAGTTAGAAATGATTTAAATGGCAGCAACATTTTTTGGAATGAAATACTTCTCCCACTTCCCACTTCCCAACTCCTAAAGACCAAAGAGATCCTATGAGAGAGGGGAGAGAATTGGAAAATTTTCATTTCCAAAAACACACTATCAACCTTACACAGTGTAACTGCAGAGGTAGAATTTCAGCCATTCCATAAGAGATCTAATGATCATCTTAACTTTAAAAAACAAGTACAACAACTGAAATACAGCCTTGGAGGCACTCAAGTTATAGAAAGAGGAATACAACCCTTTCATTTAGGCTAATTTCAAAATCAGAAAGCTGCAACCACTGTGTGTCAACTGACAGGTCTCAGCGGTTGCATTTGAAGGGAAAGAAATAATAAGCCAAGAGATCAATCACAGATCACCTTCACAACAAGAGGTTTAGGCTATAGCCTAATACATTTTCTTTCAAGCTGAAGTTGAGGGGGTGGGCTTTTAGATTTTGTAGCATTCCAGCTTTCCCTGTGGTAACAGGGTCTCTCATTTAGTTCATAAGAACATAAGAACAGCCTTGCTGGAACAGGCCACAGCCCATCCAGTCCAGCATTCTGTCTCACACAGTGGCTCACCATTTCCTTCAGGGTATTCCCAAGGAGATGCCTTCACCTGCTTAGGATTCCCTGGAAATGGCATTGAGAGATATCCTGCCTATCTCTCCAACCCGGAGGTTGTCCTTAGGTAGCCATAATTATAGCCATTGATACACTTGTCCTCCATGAACTTGTCTAATCCTTTCTTAAAGCTGTCAAGTCTGACAGCTGTCACCACTTCTTCTGGCAGGGAGTTCCATAGACCAGTAATCCTCTGGGTGAAAAAGTACTTTCTCTTATTTGTTTGAGAACTAGTACCCAAAAGTTTCATGGAGTGTCCCCTAGTTCTAGTGTTGTGCGATAGGGAAAACAGTTTTTCCTTATCTACTTTGTCCACACCGTGCATGATTTTATAAACTTCAATCAGGTCACCTCTTAGACGCCGTCGTTCAAGAGTGAAAAGGCCCAACCGTTGCAGCCTCAGATGGTAAGGAAGGTGTTCCAATCCCCTAATCATTCTGGTTGCCCTCCTCTGTACTTTCTCCAACTCCATAATATCCTTCTGGAGGTATGGCGACCAGAACTGTACACAGTATTCCAGATGGGGCCTCACCATAGATTTATAAAGAGGCAAAATGACACTTGCTGACTTATTTTCTATACCCTTCCTAATGATCCCTAACATTGAGTTTGCTTTTTTCACTGCTGAGGCACACTGGGTTGACATCTTCATTGAGCTGTCCACCAGGACACCAAGGTCCCCTTCCTGGTTTGTCGCAGAGAGTTCAGACCCCATCAGTTTATAAATGTAATTGGGGTTTTTTGCCCCAACATGCATCACTCTGCACTTACTGATGTTGAAGCTCATTTGCCACTGTTTTGCCCACTCCCCCAGTGTCAAGAGATCCCTCTGGAGCTCTTCACAATCTCTCACAGTTTTCACTACCCTATATAATTTAGTGTCGTCAGCAAATTTGGCTACCTTGCTTTTTACTCCTACCTCTAGATCATTTATGAAGAGGTTGAAAAGCAGGGGTCCCAGTACTGAACCTTGGGGGACCCCACTCTTTACTTCCCTCCACTTGGAGAAGTGTCCATTTAGTGCTACCCTCTGTTTCCTGTCCCTTAGCCAGTTGCTGATCCAGGACAAGACCTGTCCCTTTATTCCATGACTGGTAAGTTTATTCAGGAGCCTTTGGTGTGGGACCTTGTCAAAAGCCTTCTGAAAGTCCAGATAAACAATGTCAACTGGATCCCCCTTATCCACATGCTTGTTGACACTCTCAAAAAAATCCAACAGATTAGTGAGGCATGATTTGCCCTTGTAAAAGCCATGTTGGCTCTCCTTTAGCAGCGCCTTCTCTTCTATGTACCTATTAATTCTATCTTTTAGGATGGTTTCCATCACTTTACCTGGGACACATGTCAAACTGACAGGTCGGTAATTTCCTGGATCACCCCTGGATCCTTTTTTGAAAATTGGTGTTACATTCGCTACCTTCCAGTCATCAGGCACAAAGCCTGATTTGAGGGAAATATTATATATTTTGGCTAGGAGATCAGCAATTTCGTCTTTAAGTTCCCTGAGAACTCGTGGATGGATGCCATCTGGTCCTGGTGATTTGTTAGTGTTTAGCTTAACAAGACATGCAAGGACCTCCTCCCTGGTTATTTCTATCTTGCTTAATTCTTCGGTTTCCCTCCCTACGAAGATAGGCTCTGTTTTGGGCATGTGGTCTCTGTCTTCTTCAGTGAATACTGAAGCAAAGAATTCATTGAGTCTCTCTGCAATCTCTGTTTCCTCTTTAATAACCCCTTGCCTTCCATTGTCATCTAATGGTCCAATGGCCTTCCTAGTTGGGTTCTTACTTCTAATGTACTTAAAGAAGTCTTTGTTATTTCTCTGAGTATTTTTAGCTATACGCTCCTCAAATTCTTGCTTTGCTTTCCTGATTGTTGCCTTGCATTTGTTCTGCCAGAATTTATGTTTCTGCCTGCTGTCCTCATTTGGACAAGCCTTCCATCTTCTAAATGAGCTTTTCTTGCTCTTGATCACTTCCCGAACAGCTCCTGTAAGCCACATCGGAGTCCTCTTGGACCTGGCAGTGCCCTTTTTCCTTTTGGGTATGCATTCCAATTGGGCCTCTGTTATTGTTTTTGTAAACAACCTCCATGCCTCTTGGAGTGTTTGGACTCTCTCAATTTTCCCTTTCAGTTTCTTTTTTACTAGTTTCCTCATCTTTGGGAAATTTCCTTTTTGAAAATTTAAGGTCTCTGTTTTAGATTTTATCAGTGACTTGCAGTCTATGATCAAGTTAAACATAATTGAGTTGTGGTCACTGTTCCCTATTGGATCAGTCACATTAACATCTTACACCAGATCCTGAGTATTACTCAGGATCAAGTCAAGGATTCTTGTACCTCTAGTTGGGTCTTCAACCATCTGTCCCAGGGAACAATCATTTAGCATATCTAGGAACTTTATCTCTTTATCATGTGCTGAACAACAGTTTACCCAGTCTATGTGAGGGTAATTGAAGTCCCCCATTATAACCAGGCTTCCCTTCCTGGATGCCTCCTTTACAACATTCTCCAACTGCCAGTCTCCCTCAAGAGTTTGGGTCGGAGGCCGATAGTATATGCCTACTGTTAGACCATCCTTGTGGCCTGGTACTCTTACCCACAGAGCTTCTAATGGTGACTCTAAATCACCTAGATATTCCAATTCATACGATTTTATCACTTCTTTGACATACAAGGCTACACCACCTCCTGTTTGCCCCTTCCTATCCTTCCTGTACAGTTTGTAGCCTGGGATAACTGTATCCCATTGGTTATCATCCGTCCACCAGGTTTCAGTGATACCAATAATATCAATATTCTTATCTATTGCTAAGTATTCCAGCTCCCCAATTTTGTTCCGGAGGCTTCTGGCATTTGTATACAAGCATTTATATATGCTTTCCTGATACAGTCTTTTGAATCCAGTTGCATTGTTAGACTGCCTCTTGCATCCTTCTGCTAGAGTGCTGGTGACTAGCTCCTTGCTCTGCTCAGTAATTTTTGCATCCTCCTCACTACTCAAGTACACACTTTCCCGAACCGGATGCTGCCCAGCTCCTGTCGGCTTTCCCCCAGTTATCAGTTTAAAAGCTGCTCTGCAGCCTTTTTGATGTTGAGTGCCAGCAATCTGGTCCGACATCTTTTTGTTGTTATGTGCAGTCAAATCACCTCTGAGTTATTGCAGACCTATAAATGAGAGCTCTCCAAAATGGCCAGTCCTCTACATCCCAGCTTTGCTGAGCTAACAGATCTCCTCATTTTGACCCCCTGAGGTCATTCAGAATTTCGTGGAAGATATTGCAACATTTTCTGGTACTGTGGTAGTGGGAGATGTGATTTCAACGGACAAAACCAGATACAGTGATACCTCATACAACGTCCAAACTTGGTTCCACACGTTTGGACTTTATACGGATTTGGACTTTATATGAGGCATGCAAAATCCTAGCTGTGATGCCTCATACAACGTCCAAATCCTTGCCGCGATGCCTTGTACAACATCATTTCCATAGAGATACATTGTACTGTAACAACACAGACTTCAGGGCAAAGTCAAGGAAACAGACAGAACTTTAAGAAATCATTGTCTAAAGGCTAAATACATTACAAAAACATGTCAAACAACCCTGATTGTCCAAGAACCTGAAGAATGCTGCAAAAATGCAAGGAATGCTTCTAAAAAATTCTGATGAAAAAAAAATCTGATCCAAAACCACGCTCAAAACCATTCCTAAACACTCTTCGCCTTGTGCAAAACACACAAGAGCAATGCATGCATGCGTCCTGCCTTTTATATTGCCCAGGCACAATGCAACCTGGGAAAAACCCCAATGCCTCATACAAAGTCGCAGCAACTTTGTATGAAGCAACTTTTTTCAAGAAATTAGGCGATGTTGTATGAGTTCGATGTTGTATGAAGCAGACTTTGTATGAGGTATTACTGTATGCTCATACTTCCCTTCTTCACAACTTTGTTTTCTTCCATGGCAAATGAAGTAACAGTGTATTCATCAGCAAACACTTCAGTCCACAACACGTCCATGGAAATGACATTCCTTCTGGCACCTCAATTCTCTTTACAACCCCCCTTCACTGGAAAATATCCATACCAAGAAAGCAAACAGAATAAAGGCATAAAAGCTGTTCAAAGAACTAGCTACATTGGGATTAAAGTTTTGATGTGTGAGAATGAGTTCATGATACCAAAATTCATTTTATGATAATGAATTTATGAAAGGCACAAAAACGTGTGCACACTTTTGAGATCTTTACATCTTTTCAGAAGGCAAGATGTTGTAATAAGCTTGACTAGGAAGGAATGGGAAGAGCAATAGATGCTGATTCTTCATTTTGAAAATATAAAAGTCCTTTACTAATTCAGCACTGTGAATATCCTTTTTGAAGTTCACAAGCTTCTTTAACTGTGGAACAGCAGCCAAGCAGTTGATTCTCAAACTGGGGAGCATACTTTCCCAAGGAGGCATGAAGAAATTTGGATGTGGGGGCACAGAGGACAGTGAAATTTTCAAAAAGACTTTTAAAAAAAAAGAAAAACCAAGTTAAATCAATTTCCATGGCAGCTACCATTAATAGAATTTCAATAAAATCTAGTTCTGCTTACTTTTAAATGCAAACAAATGTCTATTAATGTCAGCTGCTCATTTTTAAATTTTAAATTACAATCTGAATGTTGTGTTAAAGGGGTTGGATGATGTTGAAGAAGAGGTTAGGAGGGACAATAGTTTCTAAAAGATCAGAAGATGTCAAAATACCGCAACATCTGGGTGCTTTTGAACTAGGCAAGCTATATTGGCAAGATGCTAGGTTTGGATTTCTCTTCTATAGGAGATGCTGCTATTTACTTGTTTTGCCCATTAAGGAATAATGTATGTAAACATTTTAAAAGAAAAAAAGTGAATTTCAAACTCCTATTACTAGCAAAGTACACAAGTAAATTCCTTGGCTTTTCAGTATAGTAAGGTCCAGTTCTGAGTATGAATTGAGTAAAGAAATTGCCCATTAGTTAATGAAGTAAGTAATTAGATGGGTATTTGCTTCCTTGTTTGTGTCCCTTATTGTTTCTTTTAATGCTTTTATGTTGAATACATTACATTTTTAGCACTAATCATGAGTAGATTTGATATTTTGGCATGAGATACTTTGTTCAGCCAGCAGGGCTTTTGGGTTATTTTTCTGTTTGATTGTGTGATTGCCTATATTGGTCCTTTAGAACCATTCCTGAGTGTGTCCAGATGACATCACTGATGATGCACAGAGTGCACATGGGGAGAAGCCCTACTCTTTTTTACCTACATTCTTCTCATGCTAGTAAGGGGTACAAGTGTGATGCAATTTAACAATTCTGTTTTATTCGGAGAAAATACAATTCCTTCACAAACTCACATCCTATATCAGTAATGATGAACCTTTTAGAGACTGAGTGCCCAAACAGAGGGGTGGGGTAAACTATGTGTTAAGGGGAGGGAGGAAGCATTCCCATTGGGCTGCTGGGCAGAGGGGCAGGGTGAACTCTGTGCTGGGGCGATGGCACACATGCCCACAGAAAGGGCTAGGAGAGCCATGTCTGGCACACATGCCATAGGTTCGCCACCACTGTTCTATATGCATAAGAATCACTGGAAGACATTGAGCTTGGTGAAGAGTTGTGATATGACACACAGCAGTAGACCTAACTAACAGATATAGGTATAATATAAGATTGATATTTTTTTTAAAAAAATAGTCTCCACACCCCAAGATTTTCACTTCTCTCTGCTTTTTTGAAATTTGAGCCTTTGTTTATTTCTCATGAATTTTATTATTTTATTCTCTCTTTCTGAGCCCTCCCTCCCTCTCTGTTTTTCTCTCCCCGGTACTTTGCAATACTCATTGAATTTTTACCATAGATTTTTTACAATACTCTGCATCACGAGATGATGCATCTTGAGAACTAGGAGGAAGTGATAAAGTACTCTCCTGGTATTACTTACATCTTCAGTAACAAAGCTGGATGTAGGAGAAAAAACACTACCAGCTTATCTCTCAGAAGGATTATGCTTATAAAATAATGTGTTCCAAATGTCTTTCTGCCAATAAACTGTGTTAGGAAGATTGTCCTGTGTTGAATATTTGAATAGAGCACAAAACCATCATCTTCCAAGTTCAGCTGATGAGTAATATTCTATCTCTGCTACTTCCTTTGTTAGTTCATCTGTTGTCATACTGGCTATGCAAGGAGCAGGATGAAGAGATGTGCTTCAGATTGTATCATGGACAAGGGGATAGATGAAAGTAGAAACTGATACATGGAGTACTCAGGTGCGGACCCCAGCTTGAGGTGGGCCTTCCTTTCTGCCTCTACATCAGATAGCAGTACCTCGGTGAAACTCTTACAGTTGTGGATTTCTGTCAATTTAAGCCTACTGAATTGGTCTTATTTGAAACATTGCAAAAGGCTTGGTTGGGAATTCAGCCCTAAGGTAAAGGTAAAGGTTTCCCTTGCTCGAAAGCCAGTCGTATCCGACTCTAGGGTGCAGTGCTCATCTCTGTTTCTAAGCCGAAGAGCCAGCGCTGTCTGCTTCTGCAGACGTTTCCGTGGTCATGTGGCAGGCATGACTAGACACCGGAGCGCACGGAACGCTGTTACCTTCCCACCGAAGTGGTCCCTATTTATCTACTTGCAATTTCTTGCTTTCGAGCTGCTAGGTTGGCAGGAGCTGGGATGAAGACGAGAGCTCATTTCCATCCTGCAGTACTCGGGAATCGAACTGCTGACCTTCCGCTTCCCAGTCAGCGTCTTAGCGACTTGAGCCACTGCAGTACCCTAATTCAGCCCTCAAAGAGGTTTCCCTTGCTGGAAAGCCAGTCATATCCGACTCTAGGGTGCAGTGCTCATCTCTGTTTCTAAGCCGAAGAGCCAGCGCTGTCTGCTCCTGCAGACGTTCCCGTGGTCATGTGGCAGGCATGATTAGACACCGGAGCGCACGGAACACTGTTACCTTCCCACCAAAGTGGTCCCTATTTATCTACTTGCAATTTCTTGCTTTCGAACTGCTAGGTTGGCAGGAGCTGGGATGAAGACGGGAGCTCATTTCTGTCCTGCAGTACTCGGGAATCGAACTGCTGACCTTCCGCTTCCCAGTCAGCGTCTTAGCAACTTGAGCCACTGCAGTACTACTGAGACATTATTTGCCCTCTTTATATCCAGATTGGAGCAGGGAAGCACGCAGCCTCTTTGTTTTCATTTTCTCCATGTGGAAAGCATGAGGTCCAAATCTACTTAGGTCCAAATCTATTTCTTTCCCTATGTTTGGTAGTGCAATTACAGATGTCATGACAGGTAATTGTGGCTAATTAAGGAGTCTTAATCATACAATTGACACCTTGTTAATTAGTACCAATTAACCACTGTGAGTTCCACAATTGCACTACTAGCCTGTGGGACAGAACACATTCATTTCCCATCCCCTTCATTGACTCCTTAATATCAAAAAGCATAAGGCAGCAGTTCCTCATCGTGTAGTGAGGACACACCCACCCCGACAGGTATGAATGTATCACTCATTAAGTTACAGTCATAAAGACGAGTTATCACAGCTATGATGATGAAAAGAAGAACTAATGGGGAATAACTAGTTACAAAATTAGTTATTTGAAAGCAGTTGGTTAAAAGTTATGATAACACAGATAATAAGGACTGGAGAAAAAGGACATAGGGAAGGACAGTCTTTTTCTTCACTGTGCATCATTATTATTGTCATCATCCCACCAATGCCTTAGAATAGTTTAGAATGCTCAGAGTATTCCACAAATGTTTGTGTGTGTGTTTGTGGAATATTAAATGAAATAGGATCCAGCCTGCTGATTTCCCCACCTAACTCATCTCTAAGAAACAAAGCCTGGCACGATATCTTGCCTATTGACAATTTTTCTGCACCACCCGCAAAAAAATGGTACATGCCTGAAGAAGTGATCTTGAATCACAAAAGCTCACATAATCTTTGAATTTTTAGTGATCCAATAAAGGTATCATTCTTCTCCTGCTTTATGATCACATGGCTATCTTTGTTTTACAAATGTTACTCTTTTTGAAAGGGCCCTGCAGATCAATTTGTTGTTACACCTGTGTTACATGTATTGATTTCAGATTGATAGAATGTAGTTTGCCTTCATTGTACAAACAGATTTGAAATGGTTACTGTCTAGTTTGTAGTGCAGGGATTTTCAACCTGCAGCCCATTGGCTGGATGCAGCCAGTGGTACCATTTCATGTGGTCCCCCACTGCTTCCACCACACCAGGAAGTGCCATGTGGTGGAGGAAGGGCAAAATGGTCATCCAGCCCCCGAAGCTGTCTCAGGGAGCGTGACCCGGCCCTCAGCTTTAAAAGTTTGAGAACTCCTGTTGTAGTGTATTTATAGTCGCTCCTCAAAACCCGCTTTTAAGTTTCATTCTCAACTGACCTTTTCAAGATCTCATTTCTAATACGTCAGCATCTCAGGACTGGTAGAATGATCCTCCTCCTTTATAATTTCCAGTAGTACTATACATCACTCTCTGCTCTCTCTCAGTTTCTCTCCACTTATTTACACAAGCTCTCCTTCTTTTTCACATTTCTGGCATTGTTTCTGCTTTTTTTGTTCTACTGCTGACTTAACCTGAAGACTAAGTGAAGGGCAGAATACTCATCCTGCCTTGTGATTCTCCTTTTGGGAAGTGGAGTTGGACATGGAGATGAGGGATCCTTGTTCCAATACTTGCCTCCTGCAGTTTCTGGATAACCTGTATAACAATAACTACCTGCATGGTTGTTACTAAGCAATAGTCCCATCCTGTTTTCAGATCATGCATGCAATTATAAAGAAAGAACGAGGTCTGTGTTTGCTCTTTAGTTTCATCTGGCTGTCACTGTAGAAAATGTAGGCTCAGACCTTGCTCTCCAAACTGTTGTCCCACGCTGTAGAATATGACCATTCAAAAGGAAGCAACTTTAGCTATATTTATTATGTGACTTTATTTGTGTGAAAAACAAGGAAGTTCAGAAATTGTAAGAAACAAGGAGGTCTGAATTAGCATCTGTTATGTTTTTTGCTTATGCTACACGTGCTTGCTAATGCAAATTAGGTTTCTTTGTGTGCATACTTTAGAGATAGGGAAGAACCAGAGAATGACTATAATGTGCAGTTTGAAAGATATAATTTTGTTGTATGGACCAGCTGGGTTTGCTGACAGATTTGGGAGGGGGCAGGAACATGCATAATGAGAAGGTTGAAGGAAATAAATCATGGTAAAATTGTCATTTTCAGGTGGTAAAATTATCCTCTGGGGAGTTATACAGTAGGTTTATGCACACACAAACCCTTTGTTTTCAAGAATAATCTTTATTTTAGGCAAACAGCTTTCCATGCCAGCTGCAATACTGAAAAGTGACAGACTGAAGGAGAGAAAGAGGGGTAGATGTACAGAAGAGTAGTACTGACAGACTATCAGGCAGCTACTTAACTGAATATGCATTTTCACCCACACTCCCTTATTCTTCCAAAGAGCTAGAAATTTAAGGGGAGAGGCTAGAGTGAGAAACAGAATAATGGGACAGTGACTTATAGCAAAGTCAGAGGCCCTTCTAATAGAGGCATGTCACAATGTAAGATGCCATTGCCAGCATTCTCGGGCAAGGATGATGTTAATAATAATGATTGTGTGCCATCGAGTCAGTTCTAACTTGTGGTGATCCTTTCTAGGATTTTTGTGCTAAAGAGTACTCAGAAGTGTCTTAGCATCCCTTTTGTTGGGACTGCCCATGACTAGAAGGGCAGAATAGGGAATCAAACTTCCAACGTTTGGCTCTGATACATAAGCCACTGAGCTATCCAGCCAGCTATGGATAATGTTAAGGAAGAGAATGCAAGCGCGGCGCCAAAATGGCCGCCGCGCCCTTTGCGGCCCCCCCCCACAGGATGAAGAATCCGGGTAGTTTAGGGCGTGGCCAGCTCCCTTATAAAAGGGGTGGCCACGAGGCAGCCGTGCTGCCATTTTAGCTAAAGCGACGGAGCGGAGAAGTTTTTCCCCTGTGTCTCCGTCGCTCCTTACCTTGCGGGAAGCCTTTTGGCGGCGAATCTTCTTTTCGGCTTCCCTCTCCTACGATTGAGATGCCTTCGAAGAAGAAGGCAGCTTCGAGTGTGGCTCGAGCTGTGAGGAGGCGCAACCCGGGTTGGAGGACCACGGTGGCGCCTCCCCAGCAGCCGCCTGTCCAGGCCCCCGCCGGGGCCGGCGGAATGGGGTCCATCGCCCCTTGGCCGGACGCGGGGGATCGAAATGCGGGCGCGGCAGGGGCTCCGGCCCGCGGCCCGCGAGCGGTGGACACCGCTACTCTCTCTGCCCATCCTGTTGGGCCTGCCTCTCTTCCTCCTGCGCCTTCTAGCCTGGGCGGGTGGTGTGGTCCCCTACCTTGGCAGGTTCCTGCATCGACCCTACCGGGCTTCGGTGTTGGCCAATGGCCCTATTCGGGTCCTGGGGTACAGGGACCTGTACCCGCGCCTGGACTTGGCGGGCCGGCCGGCCCTTGGCCCCAGATCGATGTGCAGGCCTTACTGGCCCGCCTTGCGGCCCTCAAAGCGTCTTTAGCTCGGGCCAGCCAGGCTGGGGCTCCCTTTGGCGTCCCTTTTGCGGCGCCGTCGGCGGGAGGACAACAGGCGGCGGGCAGGGTTGAGCTGCCTCAGGCGGGTGGCGCGGCTTCGGCCACTGCCGAAGCCAGCAGACGAGTGCAGGTCAGGCCCCGATGATGAGCTCTACGTCAGTCGTGAGCTCCGACGCCCCCAGTGGGCCGGAACCCCCGGTGGGGGCGGCCCACGGGGGTGCAGCATGTGAGTATACGGTACAAGCCAGTACACCTGCACACATTGCTTCTATGGGGGGAGCTTTTCAATGGCCTTGGCCTCGCTCGGGTGGTGCGGTGGCACAGCAGCCGGCACCCCACTCGGCGACGGTAACTGCCACCCAGGGCAACGGGGTGGGTAGTTTTTCTTTCACTGCGGGGAATGTACTGGGGGTGGCTGGGTTAGCTCAGGCCCCTTTCCCGGCGTCTGTGGTGCCTTTTTCGGCCTTACCAACTGCGGGGTACTCCTTGCCACTGGGTGACCACTTGGCACAGGCCACCAAGGAAAAGATTTGGCGGGGGGAGTATGTAGATATCTTCTCACTCCTGAACAGAGAGCCCACCAAGGAAGAAAGGGAGGGACAGGATGAGAAGGATAAGGAGCAGGCACGTCGTCGTAAGCCGCCACGTACCTGGGCCAACTGGCTGCCGGCTTATTTAATTTACATGGCAGTGTATCTGAGGGCGCGGCCGGAGTTGGCTATTCCGATGGTCCAATATTTGGACAACATATACAGGGCAATGGTTGATTTCCCGGGCCCTTCGTGGCTGGCTTATGACGAGGAATTCCGTATGCGGATTCCCCTCCACCCGGAGATGAGGTGGGACGAGCCGTGCCAGAGGCTTTGGCTTCTGTACATGACGCCCACGCGCCCCGCGCCAGGGGACAGATACCATTGTGGACATGCGGTCCAGCGAGCTGTCCCAGCACAGGTTACCCGCCAAGTGGCGGGGCAGGGGGTTCCAGCCCGCCTGCTATGCTGGACTTTCTCGTCCAATGGTTCCTGTAATAGGAAGAATTGCAAATACAGGCACGAGTGTCCCACCTGTTCGGGCCCCCACGCAGCCTCCGCCTGTCCCAGGCCTGGGGGGACACGGGGCAGAGGGAGGGGCGGACAGTGGGCTGGCAAGGCTGCCACAGATGGAGCTGGTTCACCGAAAGGCCCCCTCCCCAATTAAGGTGGATATGTTGGAGCGTTGGCTCACAGTGTACCCGAAGGGGGAGGATGGGGAGTATCTCCTTCAAGGCTTTAAGTACGGGTTCCGCATCCCTTTCATGGGTGATAGGTCCCCTCAGGATGCCCCCAATCTTTTGTCCCTCAAGGGGAGGGAGGAGGTGGCTGCTGCCAGTATTAGGAAGGAGTTAGATGCGGGCAGGGTCGCTGGCCCTTTCCCTTCACCCCCGTTTCCCAACCTTAAGGTGTCACCCCTAGGCTTGGTTCCCAAAAAGTCTCAAGGCGAGTTTCGCCTTATTCATCATTTATCCTACCCAGCCAGCCGGTCGGTCAATGATGCTATCCCTGATGACCTTTGTTCAGTCAGGTATACGTCTTTTGACCACGCGCTGCGCATGGTGCGCTCGTGTGGCCCGGGTGCCCTGCTGGCCAAGTGCGACATTAAGTCGGCCTTTCGCCTCCTGCCGGTGCATCCGGGTGACTTTGAGTTGCTGAGTTTCAAATTCCGGGGCGAATATTATTTTGATAAGGCCATGCCTTTTGGCTGTTCCATATCATGCTCGGCCTTTGAGCGTTTTAGTACCTTCTTAGAGTGGGCTTTCGTCCGCAGGTCAGGGTCCCGGTCTGTAGCCCATTACCTGGATGACTTTTTATTCGGGGGTGAACGGGGCTGGGACATGTGCACACGTCTCCTCAACACATTTCAGACGCTAATGGAGGAACTCGGTGTCCCTTTAGCGCCCGAAAAGACCGAGGGCCCATCTACCAAGTTAGTATTCCTGGGGGTGGAGATTGACACGTTAGCGCAGGCTTCTAGGTTACCGGAGGATAAGGTGTCCAGGATAGTGGCCCTTATCTCGGAGTTGATGGCCAAGCGCAAGGCATCACTGAGGGAACTGCAGGTGCTACATGGTCACCTAAATTTCGCTTGCAGGGTGGTCGCTCCGGGCAGGGCTTTTGCTCGACGCTTATGCGACGCCATGGCAGGGTTATCCAGGCCTCACCACAGAGTTCGACTTACCCGGGGTATCAGGGCAGACATGTTTGTCTGGTTACAGTTCCTGAGGGATTTCAATGGGGTCTCATTTTGGAGGTCTGACCTCCTGGCATCCCCCAATTTTCAGATCCAGTCTGATGCCTCAGGATCCCTGGGTTATGGGATGTACTTCAATGGGAAGTGGGCCTATGGTGGGTGGCCACCGGCCTGGGCAGGCACAGATCGCCTGCGTGATCCAACATACCTTGAATTTTTTCCTATACTAGGGGCTTTGATGCTATGGGGCGAGGAATGGGCCAACTCGGTCGTGCATTTCTGGTGTGACAACGCTGCTGTTGTCCATGTTGTTAATGCACAGACTTCCAAATCGCCCAGGGTTATGGACCTAGTGCGCCATTTTGTGCTGCGCTGCCTGCGCCTCAACGTTTTGTTCAGAGCCAGGCATGTCCCAGGGATTAATAATGATATTGCTGACGCTTTGTCCCGCCTGCAGATCTCCCGGTTCCGTGCCTTGGCCCCGGATGCGGAGGAATTTCCCTCGCCACTCCCGGACGAGATATGGACCATTGGCAAGGAGAGGTGAACCGGGCGATTGGCCTGTCACTAGCGCCACGCACGCGTAAGGCGTATCAACAAGCATTTAATTCTTACAGGGCATTTGCTGCTCAATTTCACCTGCCAGAGACCTGGCCTATTCCGGTTGACCATGTTCTGCGGTTCATGGTCCACCTGCATGCTCTCGGCCTCGCACCTCGCACCATAGCATCCAAGCTCTCGGCGCTGGCTTTTATGGCCAAAGTAGAGGGTCATGTGGACAGCACCTCTGACTTCCGTGTGAGACATGTTTTGGAGGGGTGGGTGCGCGAGCGCGGGCGTTGCCCGGACGACCGGCACCCTATTTCCCCAGGGGTTCTTACCCAGTTGGCCCGGGGCTGGCCAAGCCTCTGTTTTGATCATTATGAGGCAGCCCTTTTTCATGCAGCCACAACGGTGGCGTTTTTTGGAGCGCTCCGCATCAGCGAACTTGTGATGCTGTCTAAGGCGGATGCAAGTTGTAGGGCACTGGAACTCGAGGATGTCTATGTTGCCAAAGACTGGGCCCAGTTGAGGATACGTTCCTCCAAGTCAGATCAGCATGGCGTAGGCAGTGGCGTAAGACTGCTACGGTGTTCTTTGGCAGACATCTGTCCGGTTGGTGCCCTACAGGAGTTCCTGGCACTGCGTGGAATGCACCATGGCCCGTTTTTCTGTCACCAAGATGGGTCTCCCCTTACTAAATTTCAGTTTTGGAAGGTGACAGGCAGAGCCCTCGCCAGGGTGGGCCTACCAGGTGCCCGTTATGGCACACATTCATTTCGTATTGGGGCAGCCTCTACAGCAGCTGCTTTTGGGTACTCCGGGGCTGACATACGCAGCATGGGAAGGTGGGGCTCGCAATGTTTCCAGTTTTATGTGCGCCCACTTCCACCGTGAGTACCAATCCAATCACCTTACCTTCCCTTTTTTCTCAATTTTTCTTACAGACCCTGGGTGTCGTGTTACACTGGTGACAGTATGGCTGGTGGGCCACAGCTATGTGCACAGGGCAGCGCGTTATGCTGCGGCGACAGAGTGGGGACCCCGACTGGGACTGGGTGAACACGCCAGTCTCACATGGCATGGTAAGCCTGGGATGTTATGGCGGGAGCTGCTGCCTTTCCTGTTTTCAAGCAGGAGTGCTGACCCGCCTGACATTCTCATCATACACCTTGGGGGCAATGATTTGGGTCAGGTCACCGGCTTATCGCTCAAGCATGCGATTTGCGAGGACCTTGCCTACTTGCACTACGTCTGGCCTGCCACAACCCTGGTTTGGTCGGACATGATCCCGCGCCATTCTTACAGAGGGGGCATTGACCTCCTGGCCCTTGACCCCGCTAGGCGCGCGGTCAATGGGGCGGTGGCGCGGTTCCTTGCCGACAAGGCTTGGGGACGGGTCAGTCGTCACCCCGCTATTAGCCTACGAAATTATGACTTGTATGCAGGGGATGGGGCCCATCTGTCGCGAGGAGGTATGGACCTCCTGTTGGGTGATTGGCGAGCAGGCCTGTTGACCGAGCTGACGGTCTGGGGGGGGGGCGTCAGGCCTTCTTTGAAGCCCCTCCGTGTGGCGGGTAGCACTGGTAAGGTAAACAGTATGACCCACAGGTATCCGGCAGGTTCGCAATTGACTGGACAACACTAGACAGGAACAAATTAGTTAAACGTTGTCCGGTCAACGACAAACCAGGCGACGGGGTGATGGCGATAGCTAGCCAGCATGCATCACCCCGTGATTTCACGGATACGAGTCAGAGGGTGGGGTCATGAGTTAGATATTGACTACGGTCAACAATTTGTTTGTTGTCAACAAACAAATTGATACAAATTGATACATTGTAACCAATTGCCGTTGGCAATTTTGGGGTGGTACCTTACCAGTGTTACTTCGGCCTGCTTGCCTTAAGAATTATGATTGGTCGTTTTACCAATACAAATTTATAATTCGGATTAGGGCATTGAATCAATAAATGTGGCCCGATGCTGTTATCCACTTTCAATGTTGTCTGAGTCCGTTATTGGGGGGGTGCGCCTGCAATGCAAGCGCGGCGCCAAAATGGCCACCGCGCCCTTTGCGGCCCCCCCCCCCAACAGGATGAAGAATCCGGGTAGTTTAGGGCGTGGCCAGCTCCCTTATAAAAGGGGTGGCCACGAGGCAGCCGTGCTGCCATTTTAGCTAAAGCGACGGAGCGGAGAAGTTTTTCCCCTCCACCCCCTCCCTAGTTAACAGTGTGATATTTTGGTCGCTTTGGGGCCGGGTGGGAATTTTTGGTTGGGACCCACATTGGCTTTCGGGTCCTGGCTTTTTTGCCCATCCCACACTGTTGCTATGGTTTGATATAGGGGTTCCTTTCGTTTCTACTGTTGACTCCGGTCACATTGGCGGGTAGCACTGGTAAGGTAAACAATATGACCCACAGGTATCCGGCAGGTTCGCAATTGACTGGACAACACTAGACAGGAACAAATTAGTTAAACGTTGTCCGGTCAACGACGAACCAGGCGACGGGGTGATGGCGATAGCTAGCCAGCATGCATCACCCCGTGATTTCACGGATACGAGTCAGAGGGTGGGGTCATGAGTTAGATATTGACTACGGTCAACAATTTGTTTGTTGTCAACAAACAAATTGATACAAATTGATACATTGTAACCAATTGCCGTTGGCAATTTTGGGGTGGTACCTTACCAGTGTTACTTCGGCCTGCTTGCCTTAAGAATTATGATTGGTCGTTTTACCAATACAAATTTATAATTCGGATTAGGGCATTGAATCAATAAATGTGGCCCGATGCTGTTATCCACTTTCAATGTTGTCTGAGTCCGTTATTGGGGGGGTGCGCCTGCAAAATATCTCAGTCTCAATTACATTGTGTATCTATAAATCCTGTATTTTATTCCTGTCTCTTTTTAAAATCAGGTCAGTGAGACTTTCTGTTTTCTTCCACACAGAGATTCACATGTCTTTTCCACAGTCCCACATTCATTTTTACTCTCCGCCTAATAATAACCACATTCCCCCCTTTGATAAAAGTGAATTAACAGATTTTCTCCCCAACTCCATGCCTTTTAGCTATTCATGTCTTAAAATGTGTGTATTGCTTTTTATATACAGTACTTTATTCTTCTCAGAAAACCCCTATAAGTCTACCAAATTGTGATCTTTAACTGCACACTTATTTTGATATGGGGAAAGGGTTTAATAATTATTTTACCTTGTTTTGGGGTAACAGTTCCTTTTTTAGAGCTGTCTGGTCAGGAAAGACCAATGCACTACCTGACTAAGAATCTTATAGTGCAATTTTTGTTTTAGGAGCCTTGCAGATATGTAGCCCTACAAAGAATTATGAGAGCACAAATCATTAAAAGTGCAACCTTACACTACCATATTTAGATGCAAGCCCCCTTGAACTCAACGGAACTTACTCCCAAAAGCACATACAGACTAATGATAAGCAATCTACTTGTTGCATATGTTTGTGTTTTAAGCTCCCAGAAGATATAACACAAACTTCAGACAGAGGTGATTTGGGCACATACTGTAGGATGTCGGGTGGCAGAGAAATGTGCAACTAAACAACAATGCACATTACAGTAGAAAAACTGTTTGTGAAAAAAGCATCCTCCTCTGCTTGTTTTCTCAGAACCTTATTCAGCAATCACTGTTTCTGCTGCTATCTGTAAATAACAAATAGTGAATAACTGTTTCTGTAAAAAGTCCCCATGCACAAAGTCTCTACAAAGCTTTTCCTCCCCATCCTTCCATCTATTTCCCTTTTAAGAGGTGAGAATGCAACTACTCTATGGCTGCCTCCAACATCAATTCAACCACTTTTCATAATTTTTCCCTCCTATTATGCTCCCATAATCTTTCGCCTGACCTAGTGTGAGAAAGATTAACCAGCAACATAAGGTTGCTGTTACTGGGGTACGCCCGATTGTGCTTCAAAAATATCACAATCTTCGAGAAGCTTTTTTTTGTGTACCCTTGTCATTATCTAATGTGTAAACTTATAATTATCTAATGACGTTGTTCAAAGATATTTACACTTTACTGATGCCATTTATCATGTGATGTGAACATCTTAGATTTGGAGGAGGAATGATAAAGAGATGTGTAAAGAGACGCCTAGAGCACTGCTGGAGGAGATTCCAGAGCGTCTCAGACCGAACACGGGATACAGCCCCTATTAGAGCTTACCTCATGGCAATACAAGAGGTGAAACAGCAGTATTTTGCCGCTTGTCTCGCATCAGCAGATAACCGCCCGGTTGCCCTGTTCCGCATGACTAGGTCCCTAGGGGGGGGGGATCTGGCCCGGGTGGCAGGGGTCCGCCGATGAGTTTGCTGATTATCTGGAGGATAAAAAAACTTAGATTCGCTCAGGGTTTAACTCTGGGTTTAACATCATGTCACAGGAGTTGGTCAGGAGCCAGTCTTGCCAGGTTCTCTGGGATCAGTTTGAGCCAATTCACCCTGATGAAGTGGACAAGATCCTTGCAAGTTAGACCTGTGTTTGGCCTGGCTCGTGAAAGCAGGCAGGACCGTGACTGGCGAATGGATTCGAGCGGTGGTCAATGCTTCGCTGAGGAAGGGGGTGTTCCCACCACAACTTAAACATGCGCTGGTGTGCTCCTCCTAAAAAAACCATTGCTTGATCTGAATATACCATTTAATTTCCACCCTGTCTCGAACCTCCCCTTTTTTGGGAAGGTTGTCGAGAAAATGGTGGCGTGGCAGCTCCAGGGGGTGCTGGAGAAAGCAGATTTCCAGTCAGGCTTCAGGCTGGGTCATGGTATGGATACTGTATTGGTTGCACTGTTTGATGATCTCTGGCATCCATTGTCGCTCTTCTTGACCTCTCAGTGGCTTTCGATACTGTCAACCACAGTATCATACCTGTCAGGTTTTGGTTTTGAAAATAAGGGCATTTTGTGGGTGTGGCCAAATTGGTGGGTGTGGCCAAATCAGAATGCAATTAAGGGGGGAAGAGAGAGAAAAAAAGAAAGAAAGAACACACAAAAGAACGAAAATATCAGAGAGTCAAATTTCAGGGCTCTTTACGTGCTGTGGGGAAAAATAATATAAGGAAGAGGCTGATCAGCAAAATGTAATGTGGGGTTCCTAAATGAGGAAATTAGGGAGGGTGGTCAGAAAGAGTTGCCAAAATGGGCGGGAATGAGAAGAAGGTCTATTCTGGACAGGTTTAAAGGGAAATCGGGGTTTTGGGGGAGGGGGCCTGGAAAAAAACTCTGATCAGGAAATAAAAATGAAAACAAAACCAAAAAAAAGGAGGGGGGATTGAAAAAATAAGAAGGGGGAACAGCAGGAGCTGGGAGCGCACCAACCTGTTTCTCTCTATCTCTAATCTCCCCCCCCCCTTTCGCCCCCTTCTTCCTGATTTCAAAGTAATCGATTCATCATGACGAGGGAGGACTCCAGATTGAAGGTGGGGCATCAAAATGGAATCAAAAGGGAGTTGGGGGAGACCCAGAGAAACAGCCTTGGTTAGCAGTTTCGTATTTACGCCAAGGGAGGGTTTCTCTCTTCTTTTTCTTCTTGTGTGTGTGTGTGTGTTGCCTTTATTCTTCTCCTTCTTCAAGAGGAGGAGAAAGAGGGAGGGAAACAAGGAAAGAATGGATAGAGGAAGGAAGGGAAGAAGGAAAGTTTAGAGTATGAGAACTAAGACACAGGACACAGCCTCGGGCTGGGTTAACTCAGGTTTATTGCATGGTGGACAGAGGGAACATGAGGTAATGGCGGATCAATGCTCTTTATATACAGCAGTAATACATTTGAACGTGGTTCCACGATAGCCCATTGGCTACTGTCTGCGTGACGTCATTGCTGGTCACGCCCTTCTTGTCCAGGTGTAGGTGGTGGCGGGAAACTTCCCGCGCTGTGGCTCTTTGATGAGTTTGGACCAAGAGAGCTTGGACGCTCGCTGCTGCCAGCTGGTGGTCATTAGCTCGCGTCCTATTACAGGGTTTATAGTGATACAACTGAAGGTTACATTGTTACCCGTAGGCAAGGTTACATTGGTTAAGATACATTGTTATCCCATGTAGGAGGTTACACCATTGAACACAACACTCCTCCCCCCTAGGATGAGACGAAGTCTCGAACTTAACACTCCTCCCCCCTAGGATGAGACGAAGTCTCTCAGCCAAGATGGCTTATTTCGAACACGCTGGGGTCTCGATGCGGGCTGCCTTTCCCTTGGTTTGCTACCTTCTCTTTGTCCCCTGGTTTCCTGTCCTGTAATTGGAGAGGGAGACTTGTTAATGACTTGCCGCGGCTCTGCGGCGTTGCTGGGAGGTGTGTGCTTTATTTGGGAAGGACCGGGGGCACTGGGGGCTAACGAAAAACCCCTCTTCTCACTTGGATGGGTGGGGGAACACTCCCAAAAACCCCCCCGGCTCGCAAAATCAAAATCGGAATCAAATTCGGGGACAGCGGTCGCCAACTCCTCTCCCCCAAATTCGGGGACAGCGGTCGCAAACTCCTCTCCCCCTTCCCCAGGCTCTGATAGAGCTGGCGTATCCAAAGGATATGAGTCGGGGCCGCCGCTGCTTTCCCCCCTTGTTTGGGACTGTTGTCCGTCGTTGTCTCCCCCTTGGGCTAAACGGGTGGGGGAGGACCCTAACGCTGAATTCTGTTGCTGAGCCCCACTGACCGGCCCCTCACTCACTCGATGCCTAAGTTGGTCCGCGTGCCTCCTCCAGAGGAGACCGGTGTTAGTCTCTACCCAGTACGATACTGGTCCCGTCTGCTCCACAACCGTCCCTGGTACCCAGGCTGGACCAGCGTTGGCGTAGTTCCTGCAGTGTATGGGATCGCCGACGGCGAAACCTTTCGAGACCGCTAACCCTATGTTCTTCCCTTTGTCCTCGACCCTCGTCGGGTCTAACCTGGACAGGATCGTGGTCAGTTTCCGCCGCATCAGCAGCTCTGCCGGCGAGTAACCTGATGCTAAGGGGGTCACCCTATACGCTAATAAAAACTGGCATACTTGGTGATTTAGGTCCCCCGGGCCCATGCGCCGCAGCGCATCCTTTGTTGTACGCACCAGCCGTTCCACTTGGCCATTCGTGGCCGGGTGAAACGGCGCGGATGTGACATGCCGAATGGCGTTTGCCTCCATGAATGCCCTGAACTCAGCGGACGTGAAACAACTAGCGTTATCGCTGACCAGAGTGTCGGGTAAACCGAACGTGGAAAAGACTCTCCTTAGATGGCTAATTGTAGTGGCGGAGGACGTGCTCTTTACTGGGATAACCTCCAGCCACTTGGAGAACGCATCCACCACCAAGAGGAAAATGGTTCCTCGGAACGGGCCAGCGAAATCTACGTGCACTCTGGACCATGGCCCCCTTGCTGCGTCCCATTCCCTATGCGGGAGACGGGCCGCCTCCGGTCGGGAGCCCTGGCAAGCCTCGCAAGTGCCAACCATGTGCTCTATGTCTGCGTCCAGCTGTGGCCACCAGAAGTAGCTCCGGGCCAGTGCCTTGGAACGGACGATGCCCGGGTGGCTGACGTGCAGCAGTTTGAGCACCCTCGGTCGTAGGGACGTAGGGACCACCACCCGTTGGCCCCACAAAAGGCACCCCCTCTCTAGGGACAACTCTATCTTTTTCCTAAAAAATGGGTCGAATTCCGTACCTGGGGATGATGCCGGCCACCCCTTCTGTACCCATGAGCTAACTTTCTCCAGCGTTCTATCCTTGCCTGTCGCCCTGGCAATGTCGGCTGGTACTATTGGGGGTGAATCTAAGACCTCTATTAGCAATACCTGGTGGTCTCTCTCTACCCGTGCCTTTTGGTCGCCCGACAAGGGCAGAGGAGACCTTGAGAGTGCGTCTGCATGGCTGATCTCCTTCCCGGGCCTGTATTCCAACTCATGTTGGTATGCGTTGAGAAAGATAGCCCACCGCAGCATCCTCGGGGACAGGATCTGTGGCGTGGGCTTATTTGCAGTGAAAATTCCTAACAGGGGCTTGTGATCGGTCACGATTTTGAACGGGCGACCATACAGAAAATCGTGAAATTTTTTGGTTCCCGCTACTATCGCTAATGCCTCCCTGTCGGTCTGCGCGTAATTCCGCTCTGCTTGGGACAGGGACCTTGAATAAAACGCTATTGGGGCCTCTTTTCCGTCGTCCAACACGTGGCAAAGCACCGCCCCCACCCCCACCGGGGATGCGTCACAGACTAAAACCACTGGTCGTTTGGGATCGAAATGCGTTAGGATTGCCTCGGATGTTAGGAGTTGCTTCAACTCTTTGAACGCCCTCTCTTGCTCGTCACCCCACACCCATATTTCCTCCTTTTTTAGCAACCGATGGAGCGGTTCGGCCACCGACGCCTTCCGTGGAAGGAAGGTGTGGTAAAAATTGAGGAGCCCCAGGAATGACTGTAGCTCGGTTTTGGATGTGGGGCGAGGAGCCTTCTTGATGGCGGCTACTTTGGATTTGGACGGCTTAATTCCCTCGGGTGTGACCCTGAACCCCAAAAACTCAACCTCTGTTTCGAAAAAAACGCATTTGTCTTTTCTCAGTCGCAGCCCCGCTTTTTCGAACACAGTCAGTACTTTATCCAATCTCTTTGCCAGTTCGGCCTCACTCCCCCCTGTAATCAACACGTCATCAAAATAAGGCAACACCCCCTCCAGCCCCTTCAGGAGGCGTTCCACAAGCGACTGAAAAAGGCCGGGTGCCGAGTTCACGCCGAACTGTAAACGCGACACCTGGAACGCCCCTTTATGTGTGACTATTGTTTGTGCCGCTGCCGTGGCGGGTGTTACAGGGAGTTGCTGATAGGCTTGTGCTAAATCGAGTTTAGCGAAACACTTTCCCCCATTCAGCCTGGCCAGAAGGTGGCTGACCACCGGCACCGGGTATGCATTGGGGCGGATCGCCTTGTTAATTGTACACTTATAATCAGCACAAATGCGCACCTCCCCGTTAGCCTTTAGCGCTGTTACAATCGGAGTTTCCCACTCCGCGGAATCAACAGGCACAAGAATCCCCTGGCCCACCAGTTTGTCCAGTTCCGCCTCTATTTTGTCCTTTAGTGCGAACGGCACCCTGCGCGGTTTGAGTCTTATCGGGCGGACCTCCGGGTCTAGGTCGAAGGCTACGGGGGGTCCCTTGAACTTTCCCAGTCCTTTTTTAAAAACGGCGGGGTGCGCGTCCAATACCGCTTGTATTGGATCTACCCCCACGGCATGCACCCCCCCTATGAACAAACCTAAAGGCTGAAACCACTGCGTCCCTAGGAGGCTACAACTTCCCCCTTTGAGAACAACTAGGGGAAGTTCCGGAGAATGTCTCTTAAAACGGACCCGAAATTTCCCGACCCCCAACACTGGAATGCTGTTCCCCTGTACGTCTCGTAGCGTGGACCTCAACGTTTTAAGTTTGGGCCGCACTTGGGGGTCGATTTTCAAGAACACTCTCTGGGGAATTATAGAATAGGAGGACCCCGAGTCAATTTCCATCCTAATAGGGGCCCCTTGTACTAGTACCTCAACGAAATAATGGGGCTGTCCCGCGGACACGCTGAACACGGGAGCGTCGTCCTCGCTGTCGTCCGAGATGCGGCCCACGCCGTCCTGCTTCCTCGTGGTCCGGGCGCCATCTTTGGACCTCGCTGGATGGTCCGGTCTGGTCGAACGGTCTTGTGAATGCCTCCGGCCCTCTTTCCGCTTCCTGCACGCCCTGGCGATGTGCCCCCGACGGCCGCAGGTGTAGCACTCGGTTTTCCTGAATGGGCACCTCTCGCGCTCATGGGCCGCTCCGCAACCATCGCAGCGGCGCCCTCCTTTTCTGACTTTCTGGACCTCCTCGCCGTCGCTGCCTTCCGTAGACGACTTCGAGGCCCGTCGGGTTGCGTGCACCGACTGTCCAGACTTTCCGTGCACCGAATTCTCCGCTTTGCCGGCCCTAGGACGCCACTCACGCCACTGGTGCATCTCGTCTACTCCAGCATTCGTGGATTCCGCGGCTTCCGCGGCCTCTACAACCTCTGTCAGCGTGGGTGGTGGCTCCTTGTTCATCAGGCTGCGCTGCACCTCCTTGTCCTTCAGGCCACACAGAACTCCGTCCCTGAGGGCCATCTCTAGATTGTCCCATCTGCAGGGGGCGGCGGCTATTCTCAAGGCTGTTACGAAGGCCTCAACCGACTCGTCCGGCGCTTGGACTCGCCTCCAAAACGCGCTCCGAGCAGGAAACATTGCCCTCGAGGGTCGGAAACGCTCACGCAGCAGTTTCATGATGTCATCGGCTTTGAAATCGCTCACCTTCTTCGGTGCAATGATGCCCACCAGCGTTCGCTTGGTTTCCATCCCAAGCATTCGGGTGAGGATGGCCCTCTTCCTTTCCTCGTCGTCTTCTTTGACTTTGAGTTCCACCAGTGCCACCTGGAAGTCCATTTCAAAAAGCTCCCAGTCTTGCGGTTTGGTGATGTTGAACCCGCTCTGTGCCCTGGCTCCTTGGGAATCCATGATCCCACCTTCGTCGCCAATTTAGAGTATGAGAACTAAGACACAGGACACAGCCTCGGGCTGCGTTAACTCAGGTTTATTGCATGGTGGACAGAGGGAACATGAGGTAATGGCGGATCAATGCTCTTTATATACAGCAGTAATACATTTGAACGTGGTTCCACGATAGCCCATTGGCTACTGTCTGCGTGACGTCATTGCTGGTCACGCCCTTCTTGTCCAGGTGTAGGTGGTGGCGGGAAACTTCCCGCGCTGTGGCTCTTTGATGAGTTTGGACCAAGAGAGCTTGGACGCTCGCTGCTGCCAGCTGGTGGTCATTAGCTCGCGTCCTATTACAGGGTTTATAGTGATACAACTGAAGGTTACATTGTTACCCGTAGGCAAGGTTACATTGGTTAAGATACATTGTTATCCCATGTAGGAGGTTACACCATTGAACACAACAGAAAGAAAGAGGCAAAGAGTGATGGAGAAGGAAGGAGGAAAAAGCAGGAAGGAGGGATAGGAAAGGAAGGAAGAAAAGAGGGAGGGAAGGAGTGATAAAATAGGAAAGGAAGAAGAAAAGGAAGGAAGAAAAGAGGGAGGGAAGGAGTGATAAAATAGGAAAGGAAGAAAAGAGGGAGGGAGTGATAGAAAAGGAAAGGAAAAAGGAAAGAAGGAAGAAAAGAGGAAGGAGTGAGGGAAAAGGGAAGGAAGAAGGAAGGAAGAAAAGAGGGAGGGAGTGATAGAAAAGGAAAGGAAAAAGGAAAGAAGAAAGAAAAGAGGAAGGAGTGAGAGAAAAAGGAAGAAGGAAGGAAGAAAAGAGGGAGGGAAGGAGTGATAGAAAAGGAAGGAAGGAAGGAAGAAAAGATGCAGGGAAGGAGTGATAGGAAAGGAAAGGAAGTAGGGAAGAAAAGAGGGAGGGAAGGAGTGATAGAAAAGGAAAGGAAGAAGAAAAGAAGAAAGAAAAGAGGGAGGGGTGATAGGGAAGGGAAGGAAGGAAGGAAAGAGGGAGGGAAGGAGTGATAGGAAAGGAAGAAGGAAGGAAGGAAGAAAAGAGGGAAGGAGGGAAGGAATGATAGATAAGGAAGGAAGGAGGAAGGAAAGAAAGGGGTAGAGAAAACAGGACTGTGGCTTGTCTTGTACTTGACAGGTATGCACAGTATCCTTCTGGACCGGCTACAGGGGTTGGGAATCCGGGGCACTGTGTTGTCCTGGTTCTCCTCCTTCCTGAGTGGCCGGACCCAGACGGTGTGGGTGGGGTGTGTGGTGTCAAGTCTGAGGCAGCTCACGTGTGGGGTGCCTCTGGGCTTAGTCCTCTCGCCCCTACCCTTTAACATCTACATGAGACCGCTGGGTGAGACAATCCGATTCCACGGGGTGTGATATGATCAGTATGCTGATGATACTCAGTTGTATATCTCTGCCTGTGGTGATCCCAGTGATGCAGTCAAGGTCCTGACCAGTTGCCTAGAGGCGGTTAGTGTCTGGACGAGGGACAACGGACTACAGCTGAATCCCGGCAAGACTGAGTGGCTGTGGGTGAGGGGACCCAGTTCTCATAAGGAGTTATCACCGCTGGTTTGGAATGGGGCACCGTTGCCCCAATCCAACCCTTTGCACAACCTGGGGGTCCTCCTGGACTCATGGATTCTGCTCCAGGAGCAGGTTACGGCCGTGGCCAGGAGAGCCTTTGGGCAACTGCGTGTTATTAATCAATTGTGCCCACTCCTGGACCGGGAGGCCCTGCTCATGGTCACCCATGCCCTTGTCACCTCCCATTTGGACTATTGTAATGCGCTCTACATGGGGCTGCCCTTGATGACCATCTGGAGACTGCAGTTGGTTCAGAATGCACTAGCCCATGCAGTGGTGGGGCAGCCTGTGCAGTGGTCATTTCGCCCACACCTCGCCACTGCTGTGGGAGCTGCACTGGCTGCCTATATGTCTCCAGGTGCAATTCAAGGTGCTGGTTGTCACTTTTAAAGCCCTTCATGGTAGCAGACCAGGCTACCTCAGAGACCGTGTCATCCCTAGGACATCAACCTGTCCCACAAGAGCAAACTGAGAGGGCATCCTTCAGGTGCCATCTGTTGGGGAGGCTCGCCTCTCCAGTACAAGGAAAAGAGCCTTCTCAGTCATAGCCCCCATACTATGGAACCTCCTCCCAGTAGAACTATGCCTCCAGGCCCAGTTGCTACCATTTAGGAAAGAATTGAAGACGTGGTTGGCAAAATGGGTCTGGGGGCCGGGATTGTCAGCAAGCTCCCTTTTTGGCTCGTCTGAGGCTTCCCCCCTCCTGTAATTAATTTTTAAGGTTTTTGTAGATTTTATATTTGTTTTTATATAATAGATGGCACGGTGGGGGTGGGGGTGGTAATATTGTTATGTTTTTAAAGTTTTTTTTAAAAATTGTTTTATTTGTATATTGGTTTTAACTTGTGTACACCGCCCAGAGTCCTTTGGATAGGGCAGTATATAAATCTATAAAATTAAATTAAATAATAATTGTACCCAAAACATCTAAAAATCACTTGGCTGTAGAAAGCTGGTACATGGTTTTAATGAAAGTTATAGGACAATCTTAGACATCTAATTGTTTTCAATGGGGTTTACTCCTATATGATTGGTTTGAAGCATCTGTTACTTACTTTAGCCTAATTTGTAGCAATAAGCTTGCATTTCAGCTTCAGCCTGCTGCTTCCACTGCTAGATGCAAGAAGATCCATTAGATTATGATTTACCTGTATTACATGTGTTTAGGACTCAGGGGTAACATTGTGGTTCCAAGCATGTGGTAGTTCAGTTTTAGATGGATTTAAGATGAAAGTGTGATTTCTCATAAACATCTAATGGCTTTACTAATTGTTTTAGGTCTTGTAATGCGATTTTGTCCCCCATCCATTATAGAACTTTTATGTTCTCACAATTCTGATTCTGACACACAGAAAGGTAGGAAATATGAACTGGTTTAAAATTAGAAGTGTCACAGTCAGTAGGATGTTAAAGGCACATGAGCAATTAGACATCAGAGGATGTATCTGATTGAATATGAGGATTCTGTACCCATTTGTAGACGAGCCTTTTCATTATTTGTATAGTTTCTCTTGAAATCTGTCAAGGAAGCTGTAGATTTTTCTTCTTCTTTGGAGGAGGTAATATTTAGTCTAAATCAGTGGTTCCCAATGTGGGGCACAGGGACTTCAATTCCCAGAAGCCTAAGTCAGTACATTGGCTGATCAGAGTTTTGGGAAATTGACTTAGGCTTCTGGGAATTGAAGTCCAAAAACCAAGGTTAGAAATACTGGTTTAATCATCGTCTTCTGATTTATATCAATCAATTCACATGCAATTGCTCCTCCTATCTAATTTCCATTTTATTCTCCCGTGCCTCCAAGCAACCACCTTTCTGTTCTTGTAGAAATAGTGATGATAATCAACATTTCAACTCCTCTAAGAGTTTCTTAGTAAGATGAACTGGGAAGATTTAACATGTTTCTCCCTTGAAAAATTACACTGTTTGAAAAGAGTTGTGTTGTTTAGAAAATTCAGGTTATGTGTTTGTGATTGTTCTTACACATCTAAATCAAATTGTCAATTACTGAAAGGCAGTGCATGACAGCCGTGCATCATGCAGCCATATAGTGTTTTTGTATACAGTATCCACAGTGCATTACTGTCTGAACTGATATGATGTCATAGAAAGTTCATAACCATTCTAAATGCAGCAATAATGAAACTGACAACATGAAAGTTTCACAGTCTGTGACAAATTGTGAGGGAAGTGAGAAAACAGTTTGCTACGACTGAAATCTCACATTGATCTACAACAAGTAGTACCTGATGGGTCTTGTTAATGGGTAAAATTATCAACGGTTCCTGGAATAACGAAGGTCAACAAACCCAGAAGTAGACTGGATAAATGAAGGACTATGGGGCAGCAGTAAATAATTAAGAGAAACATGCAGGAAAAGCAAATGGAGAATGGAAAAAACATAAATTAACTGGACAGGTAATTGAAGAAAGAAAGGACTGATAAATTGGACCAAACAACAAGATGTCTTTTGGAAGAAAAGAGTTCTGAGTATACTGTGTAAAGGCTAAGTTCAATAGAAGCAAAAGAAGAAACTCAAAAAATCAACTGAGGGGCTGAAGCAAGGGGAGAGAAAGGAAGAGAGAAATGTAGTGGACATGCTAAGAGAGTCAACCCAGACCAATCCCACAGTAAATTACCTGATACAAGTGATTACCAACTTAGCTGTATGCGAATGAAACAAGGTCTCAAGGGAAAGAATGGAGTATGGGTCTGTACCACAGATGTCAAGTATCCCTTATTGGCTGGGAAAACCCCTTATTTTACCCTCTTTCCCATCATCATCCCTTATCAATTAGGCAGCAATGCCCTACTGCCACCAATGGAGAGCAGCACAGGATAAGCATAGCTGTCAAGTATCCCATATTTGCCGGGAAATTTCCCTTATTTCCAAATCCAAAACTTAACAGGTATGGTCTGTACCATCCCCTAGAATATGCTCTTTAAAATTGCCATCTGAATCTGCTTAGTAGTAGAGCTGACTTTGATCATCATAGCATGACCAGAGGATGTAAACTATTTTTAGAGGTAGGCAGCAGAACTAGTCCCATACTTGTGCACATTTAGTAGATGAGCCCAGGTGGCACGGTCGTTAAACTGCTGTACTGCAGCCAAAAGGTTGTGAGGCTTCATTTGGGCAGTTTCACATCTGGCCTAGACACGGAAGAAGAAGTTCATTCCCTATGGGGATCAAGGTTGACTCAGCCTTCCATCTTTCTGAGGTTGATAAAATGGATTTAGTGAGTAAAATTTAGTAAGTTCAATTTATTTAAATGGACCTACTCTAACTGTAGCTTACTTTGCTAAGATACAGTTAGAGTAGGCCCATTTGAATGAAGGGGTATACTCACCAAATCCCCAATGATTCAGGAGGCCTGCTCCACTGCAATTTATTGCATTAAATATGATTCTAGCTGTAGGATTATTAGAACCTTTGAGTGTTGATGGTCTCTATATTAAGGAATGGAACTTCTTTGGGTGTCTTAAGAGAAAGAAAGCTATTAGGCAAGTAACCAGATAGTGTGGGCTATATTATTAGGTAAACTAAGGTGGTCAACTCAGACAGTAGATTTTGAATGTCATAAAAGGACAACAAATTAATACTTACTTATGCTTTTGAATGTATAGCTGCTGAACTTTGACAAAACTTGTGAAAACTGTTTTTTGCACTATATTTCCTAAAGTCTTCCAGCCAGCATAGCCATTCTGGAAGGTGATTCTGGGAGTTAGAATCTGAAGAATAACTTCTAAACTCCATAATTCTGCCTCATGAAAACTTTGCTGCCTGTAGGTACTATTTACCTCGATCTACATTGGTCATGAGAAATATCAGTGGTGGCAAAATATTTGGGTCTGATTCTGTTCTAGGAGCACCTTTTATCATTTAATTTCCTACCTTGGTGTTCCAACTCAGTACTTACTGACAAGAATTCAAAATCAATTTGTAAACTAGGTTAACAACATTTTTCTCACAGTATTATTATTATTATTATTATTATTATTATTATTATTATTATTATTATTATTATTATTATTATTATTATTATTAGCAATCACTTATGTACAGAAATCTGGAACCTCTTCCTGGCATAGGGATGAAATCCTGGGGAAACATTTACCTAATACAATTCTGTCTATCAGGCAGGTGTTGGTGGCCCTAGGGCCCTGACAGGCTCTTTGATACCAAGTTATTGGAACTAAACTGATGGGATGATTAGAGGTCTGTAATCAGAATCATCCATCTCTGAAATTAAATATACCCATAGCATAATTGGGTTTTTTTTTGTTGTTGTTCATTCGCAGAGTCGATTCCAATCCTTCACAACCATATGGACCATCACATGTCAGACACCCCTATCCTCCACCATCCTCCTCAGCCTGCCTAGCTTTGTGCCCATTGCATCAACAATGCCATCTAGCCATCTCATTCTCTGCCACCCCATCTTCTTTTGCCCTCAATCTTTCCCAGCATCAAGGTTTTCTCAACTGAACCCTCTCTTCTCATTTGATGTCCAAAGTACTTTAGCTTCATGTTCAATATTTGACCTTCCAATGAGCAGTCAGGGTAGATTTCTTTTAAGATCGACCTATTTGTTCTCTTTGCTGTCCAGGGTACTCTCAAAATTCTCCTCCAGCACCATATCTCAAAGGTGTCTATTCTTCTGTGCTCAGCCTTCCTTATGGTCCAGCTCTCACAGCCATACATTACTGCCGGGAATACCATTGCTTTGTCTATGCAGACTTTTGTTTGCAAGGTGATGTATCTACTTTTAACTATGTCCCCTAAATTTCTCATAGTTTGCTTCCCATGAATAGTCGCCTTTTTATTTCATGGCTGGAATCACCATCTGGGGGAGGTGGGGACATTGAACTAGAACTGTGATGGTGGGCACAGATATATGAATATAAATATAAATCAAATTCTTTGCTTCTCCTGCAGTGACAGGATTTAGAGGACTCTCCTCCTCTGATTTGGAGGACTCTTTTATACTCATGTTGCTTGCAAAGGAGTTTTTAAAGTGGGGAAACCTCTAACGGTTGACAGTTTCTAATTATTTCTCCATATTAGCTTCTCAAACTCAATCTCATTCTTCATAGTAGGGATCAAATGTAATCTCTTTTAACTTGTCCTCTGGAATGATACCTTAAACATTTTATAGAACGCAAAATACCAGAAAATGTTCCTTCCCTAAAAGCTTCTAATTGATGCCAAATATGCAAGGCAAGATCTGTGTCCAGGAAGCTCAGGTTTCTTCACTGTAGTAGCCATTGTCTGGTGGGGTAAAGACAAACAAGAGGAAGGCAACTGTTAATTAGGTGAACATGGCATGGTTCAGGATTTTGTTGAAGATGCAAGCCTGGGAAAGACATTGTAGTGAGCGAGTGAGAACAGATTCATGGGCATATTTCCAGGCATGGTTAAGATCTTGTAAAAAAGAAGAGAAAAATTGAAATATTGTCAAACAGTTCCATTCTTTCCAAAGGAAATGTCACAAGATCAATGAAAATGAAACATTTTCATTACTCCTGAAAGATAACTACAGATTAGGTGTGTGTGTGTGTGTCATACCTGTCAACCTGCGGCTCTGGAAAAAATGGGACCTGTGCAGATCGCTTGTGCGCAGGTCGCTTTCCACGCATGCGTGGAAGGGTTTTACACTTGTGTAGACCCTTCCATGCATGCGTGGAAGTGCTCCGCCGCTTGCGTAGGGGCTGCGCAAGTGGTGGAGCACTTCCATGCATGCATGGAAAGCGTTTTCCCCTGCTGCCAAATTACGGGGTTTTGGCAGCGTGGGGCGGGTTATGATGTCAATCGGCATCAAATTCCGTGGTAATCCCAGCCAAATCGGGATGGTTGACAGGTATGGTGTGTGTGTGAGTTGAATGCTTGGAAAACCTGGGGAAGATGTTGCAGTGGGTTTGGGGGGTATTTGAGATCTTCATGGAGTGGGTTAAGCCCAGTTTGTTTTCAGGGCCAAGTAGAGATTTCAACACAAATCTCTTGAATCCTAGTCTAACACCTTAGCAACCACACCATACTGATTACAACCTTACTGCAAAGGAAGAAGTAAGAACAAAATGTACTGTGTTTGCTAGGACATTTCTAAAGGTCACTATTGCACAATGAAGTTGCAAGGCACCATTGGTAGTGGACTAGCTAGTTCTGAGACTGAACTAGAAGGATGTTGCTATACACTGTTAAAACGGCACCATACTTTCTAAGGACTTGCTAAAGTGAGCCATATCTTTCCTGTGTGTCTCCTGTATTTGAGGAGCTACTTGATTGATGGATGATTTGAATAGACACTTGTAGGGATTTGTGCCAGATATCTCAGCCAGGGTAGCTATAGTAACATCCCTCGGCAGAATTTCAGCAGGTCTTGTTGAATATTAAAAGTACCACCTTCCCCTTCCCCCACACAAACCTTTAAAATTTATTTCAAAGCAATTCGAAGTCTTGCTTGTTTTTTTTTTTGTCCAAAGCAAGTAAGGGAGGGAAGAATAGGAGATAAATTAACCCACCAAAGCAATACCTGCAGCTTTCATTTGCTCTTGTTGGTGTTCTGTATATTTATCTATACATATGTCCCTGCAGGAGATCTTTCCCAACTCAGCGCTGCCCCAACTTAATAGAATATCACAGCAGTCTCTCTCTCTGTGTGCATGTGTGTGTGTGTGCGTGCGCGTGTGTGTGTTCTTTTTCCATTAAGAGTGCTCAGGCTGTTGTGGGCAATGGGGAGGCCATGTTAAATTCTCATCCTTTTTTTCTTTTTGGCTGCTGTTTGCTGTTGTCTTGCATGTGACTTCCTTTTAATACTCTAGACAAAAGTTTAGCTTCTCCCTATTATTGCGTTCATGGCACATTTGTCAGGGCGAGAGACAAGAGCATCTGAGAACAGCTTTGAAATTCAGTTGTGCTTTGGAGAGGCCATTTGCAGGCACTGGCAATAGTGTTTGCAATTGCTTCTTTTGTTGTTCAATGCTCTGAAGGATTATTCTGTTCAGAAGAAAAGCAAGAGGTCGCTCTCAAATACCAATTTCAGCACAAAGACCTACAGTTTTCTGTTCCTTCTTGGCTTTGTACTGGGGGGAAAGAAACAATTTCCTCCCCTTTTTTTCTCAGCCTAACTGTCACATTGTAATTACTTGTTTGGACATCCAACTACCTTTTGGTAGCAGTCCAGCTGCTCTTCCTCTCTCTTTTCATGGACTCAAAGGGAATATTGCTTCTCACTACTCATTTAATTCTGTCCGCCCACACATCACCTCCATTTTTCTTTTCCCCTAGCCCCTGTACTAGGACTATTTCTTTTTCCTTCTCTGTTTGTGCTCTTAGGCTTGTCTTATTATACTTTTCTATATCCTAGCCTTGTGTGATCACAGTCTTTATAACACGTTGCCCCAGTGTGCAGAGGTGAAATGAATAGGGATTGACTTGTCTTCTTTCAAAGAACCCGCCCCCCCCCCCAACAACAACAACTACCACCACCAAAAACTATTAGAGAATATGAAATAAATCCAAAATAAGCTCATCAGCTTTAAACTCATTAGATTCGAGTGCCTCTTAGGAATTTGAAAAATCTGGCCATTGCTGAAATTTGGGTCCAGATGAGGTATCTCAACGTGATAAGACAACTTGCCAAGGACTCTTCAACCTCTGCAAAATATCTTGTCTCCAGTGCGAATTTGGTTTTTTGAGGTTTTTAATAGAAAGAATTTAAGCAAATAATTCTGCAGAAAGCTAGTGACTTCTGGCTTTGTAGAGATGTATGCATGTGTTTTCTCTATTCCCCCCCCCCCTCTCTCAACACCTGCAGTTTCAGGTATCTGTGGAAGGTCTCGGAATGTACCCCCTGCAGATAAAGGCAATGAAGCCAATATTCTCTAATTCTAAATGGTCACTAGAAAAGGTTTCTGCCCCTCAATTTCCTGAAATAGAGTGAATTAAAGTGACTAGGCATTGCCACATCATTTTGTGTTCCTTTCTGGAACTCTCTCTCTGCTTAGTTTATTTCATTCCTTCTCCATGTGCAAAAAATCCTATCTGTTTGTGGTTTCGCTTGTTCTTCACTCTCAGTGGTATCCATTTTTGGAACTCCAAACATCTTTGCAACTCATGTTTCCCCATTGATAAAATATTGTTTTCAAATACCTCCTAGTTGACAAGCTCATATGCAAGTTGTTTCCAGTTGAAAGGTTGTTTTTAAAAATAATAATAAAGAAAAACAGCAAGTTGACTAAGTAAGTGGATTAACTGACTGCATGGGCAAAGGGCAAAAGATAGTTTTACATTTGTTTTCCCCCAATAACATTTGCAAATGCCCTCTTTATCTTACTCCCATTCCCCTTTGTTTCTCCTCCTAGAACATGATTAAAATAAGAAGCAAATAACAGTAATATGATTGGCTTCTGTATGGGAGCTGTTGCAGAGAAAGAAAGCAGATGTTCATTGTGCTGCTCCAGGGGGCTGTCAGGAAAGAGTAGACTATGTTTACTTTAGATCAGTGTTTCCCAACCTTTGATTTTTGGACTTCTATTTCCAGAAGTGTACATCAGTTCCCCAAAGTACTCATCTGCCAATGTACTGACTTAGGCTTCTGTGGATTGAAGTCCCCCTGTGGGGCATGTGTCCCATGTTGGGAACCACTGATTTAGACAAAGACTCTTGCAGGAGAGTAAGGTTTATGCAGAAGAGCTCCATTCCTAGTGCTCTTATTTTTAATTCAAAGTGGGGTGGCAAATGCACTCTTGTTGAGAGCTTGGGCTATTAGGGCAGTTGAGGCACTGGTGGCTAGCAAGGGGTGCAGAAGGGCACATTTGTCCAAAGGAGAGAATCAAATACAATAGCATAGAGGTCTGTTACACCACCACCATCAACAACCTCTGTATTTCATGTCCTTTTGATATTTAAAATTAAGGACTCAGTGCCAATTGGTTGTATGCTTCAGTGGTTTAGTCTCTGGATGTGGAGTCAGAGATTGGGAGTTCAATTCCCAGCTGTGCTTCCAGGGATTAGAGCCAGCCTGTGTAGCCAAGGGCAAGCTGCAAGTCCTAGGATGCCTCCATTGTCACTCAGTGTCACTCAGAGGAAGGGGAAAGGAAACAAAACTTGAAGTAGTCAGTCCCACCAGCTTTTGACCTTGGCTTTCCTTCCATTGAATAGTCTGACTTAGCAGTCCTGATGGGCCTTCTTGCTACTGGTAGAAAGGTACTTTGTGTCATTGGCTGAATGTACTGGACTGCTATGGAATTCATCGAACTCTGTGGCAAGCCTTGTTCTTCCTTGACATGTCCTCCTCTCTCTAGATCAGTGATGGCAAACTTATGGCATGTGTAGCCCTCTCTGTGGAAGGGAGGAAGTGCTCTCATTGGGCTGCTAGGCAGAGGGGTGGGGCAAACTCTGTGCTGGGGTGACTGCAAAGGTGCCCACAGAGAGGGCTCCAAGTGCCACCTCTGGCCATACCTGTCAAGTATCCTGTTTTTCCCAGGAAAACCCCTTATTTTGACTAGAGGAACCGCCAGACAACCCGTTCTCCACGCAAAAGTACACACCAACAACAAAAATCAAAATTAATAAAAATAAATAAAACAAAAATAAATAAATAATTTGAAAAACCCATTAATAAACAAAAACAGTAAACCACAAAATCTACAAACAAAAACATCCACAATACCAGAAAAGCACAGAAAAAACATCTAACTACAACACGAAAATACCTAACTCTAACAACACAACTACCACAAATTACACGAATAAACACCAACGGCATCACAAAAATAAACAAAATCAGAAATAAACAAACCAATTACACACTTCTAAAGCCCAACCTAACCACAAAAGAACAAACAGAAACACCTCCCAGCCCACCACCACAAAATCAAAACAAAGAAAAAACCTAGAATAAATAAAAACAGAGAACTCACCAGCACGTCCTCCCTCCATGAGACCGGAACAGAAATGAAGAAACAAAGACTACTACCGGAAGAAGACCTACCTAGGGGCCAGGAGAGAAAAAATAAGTGAAACAACAAAAGGATCCAACACTATTAATAACAGCCCCACCTGCAGTCCGGAATGTTAACAAGTCAAAAACAAAACAGCCCCACCTAGAGGCCACAAGAATAAAAACAAGTGGAAAAATAACAATAATTCAAAAGTTAACAACAAACATATGTTAAATAAATAAAATAAAAAGATTTATAGTATCCTCTGTTGATTTTTAACTTAAAAAAAACCCGAAACATCTAAACACAGTTTATAACAGCCCGGCAACACTGGGCAACCTATGCTAGTGGATTATGAGGAAGCAGGCCTAATGTGTGTAGCTCTGACATTCACTTGTATATAATGACTGGAGAATGGCAACACATTCATGATATCTTGAACTAGTCAAAATGTACATCATTTACTGTAGGAGAGGCATAGTATGAAACTCAGTGTCATTCATAAAGTTTAGGAATCTTTGGAATCTTAGTTGTTCTTTACTTGGGAGCCTCTCCAAAGTACATTTCAAGAAATGCTTGTCTCTGTTACCCATTTGTAGGAAATTTGTCTCTTAGCTTGAGTTACATATTAGAAAGCAGTGAAATCTTGAAACCCAGCCTCCATAGAAGGGGTGAGGGGTACAGATAATTTATTTGGTAATCATTTTTATCCAAATATATCTGATTCACATTTCATAGATTAATATTTAGATCAGAACCCAGACATCTTTTGGATAAAGCATTTGTGAACTACAGTTCTAAGCTCAAAAATTTTGTGCAAGGTGTTTATATTGGGAAAAGCAACTTAATAAAAAAATTCCATATTGAGAAATGATGTGTATAAAATGTATGTGCCATTTTTCTAACATCTGAGGATGTCCTACCCCCTCTTTGTTCCATCCTTGCAGATGTTAACCCTTTGGGGGCTATTTCTTCACAGTATGTATCATGGAATGTCTATGTTATACAAAATATCTGGGTTAGGGAATGTCATGAGTTAAGACTGAGAATGTTGATGCTTTAAAAAAAAATACAGCCAGGAAGAAACAGGACACTAAAAACTCAGAATTGAATACATGTAAAAGTTGGCATGCCATGAATAGATTGATTCACCCAGTCTTCTGCCATACACTGTCTGTCACTGCTAGAAATTATTTCCTCATGATCATAGGGAAACATTACAGAGCTAGAACTGAAACACAAAATTCCTTTGCTATCTATTTTAAGCAATCTTCTGTGTGCATTTTACTTCAAACAATCACATAGTAAGTATGAAAAAAATTGCTATAATGACAGTCAAGGACTGATGTGTCTCCCTTGAGGGAAAAGACAATACTCTTTTATTTATCGCAGCACAATCAGCATCATGATTTGTAGTCTTGGAATAAATTGGGCCCTGAAGCATCTGCCTTTTTTTTATTGCATTTACAAGAATGTCAATCTTGTTGCCTTATTTGCTGGTCACATGTTCAGCTTCTCTATAGTATATTTTGAAAAGCATAATAGTCAGTAAATTTCCAGGGAATAGACATGTTAGTTTATTGCATTAAAATATCAAGGAGTCTTGTGACACCCTAAAGGCTTAACATGTTCTATTTGGAGTTAAGCTTTTATTGATGGTAGCTCACTTTTTCAATTGCAAAGAGTATAGCTTCAACAGGCAGACATTTAGAATTGTTTGGGGAGATTGTTACAATTAAAACATCTTGGAGCAAGAACTCAAATCTGTTTCCCCCCATTGTTACCAAGACTTCAGAATTTTGTCTTAGCTGATAGGCAGACATGTCCCAAAATGCGGGTGTCAGTCATCATTGGCTTACCCATGAATTTTTCAGTCTGGCAATGTTTTCAATTACTGATAAAATTCCCTTTAGATGCATAGTAGAAGTGCAGAGACCCACAGAGAAGAATAGCTACACGTCTCCTAGATTCCACCCCTTTCTTATTGTCACTCACAGTCTCAATAACTCTATATAAATCTATTAAATAAAAAATAAATAAATAAACTCACTCTGAGACATTTGTAGGAGAAAGAATAATAAACATTTCTTTATTTACTCCTATTGGAATTACCAACTTGTTCCTGCTGCTTTCTTTATTGCATGCATGCTAGCAACCAACTGAACAGGCAATAAACAACTGACACCAACTGATCAAGTGAGGGAAAGAACACAGAACAGAGAGAGATGAGTCTCTCTTTGAATTCAGAGGAAGAGACAATTGGTTAGTACTGAACAGAAAGACAGACACCCTATCCCAGAGTGTTTCTGTCACTTCTAGTACAGGCAGCATGTGAAGTTGTAAAAAAGAAATTCAGCAGCTTTGGATATTACACCTATATAATAGGAGAGGGTCAGCAATTATCCAGAAAGTGTAAGTTTCTCACGTTTCCTCTTCCTTAATTTTAAATACAATTTGTACATCTTCATTGCCCTTAAGATAAATAAGTGGTCACTATTTTGTAAGTCTGCATATATCTAACACAAAAAGGATGGAATAATTCTTATCTATATGTTAACGGTGAGGAAAGAAGCAGCAGTATGAGTAAAGTTCTATGGCTTCTGATTTTTAAAGAAAGCTACCAAATATATTCATGACAAACAGAAAGTTAGACATGGGTAAAGACTGTATTCAGTCCATACATTTAAGCAAAGTAAATCAATATTGTTCCATCTGCCAGAGGGGCTCGTCTCTCTGGTACACGAAGGAGGGCCTTTTCCGTGTCCGCACCAGCTTTGTGGAACCTCCTACCAGTAGAGCTGCGGGAGCAGATGGAGCTGCTACCTTTTAGAAAAGACCTAAAAACCTGGTTGGCGGGACAGGTGTGGGGCCCAAATGGAAGGATGGTCCCCGCCTGTTGGCTTATTAAATAAGTCCCCATTTCTTTTAATTTTAATGCAGGCAGTTTTTAATGTGGGTAGTCTTTTAATAATAAATGGGATAGGTGGGTGGGTATGTTGGGTTTTTAATGGCTCAACTGTTTTTTATGTATGTTTTAACTTGTTGTGAGCCGTCCAGAGTCGGGTTTACCTGATTGGGCGGCATAAAAATTTGAATTTAAATAAAAAATCAAAAATCTATACTTTGCAAACTAGTTCACAGTGCACAATGCACCTATTGTGGAATTATACAATTTTTTTTCCATCTCAGAACAGTATAATATGTGTGTTTTAGATCCAAATTAATTTTAAGATTTTCTGCAGTCCAAAATGAAGTTTTGTTTAAGAAAAAGGTTGTTTGAAAACAATGCAATTTTTGGAAACATTCTTTGTTCTATTAGGCATAGGATATCAGATTTATTTGCTTGCAAAAACTGCAACGCTCTAGTAAAGTATAGGCCAGTATCCCATTGCATCCACCTCCATAATGGGAGAGAGATCAGCAGCAGGGGCAAATTGCTGCCAATTAAATTTATTTGTTTGTTTGTTTGTTTGTTTATGTATTTATTGGATTTCTATACCTGGGTGTTATCCCACTCTGAGCAGTGAACAAACAGAAAACAAATAACAAGAATTCCCAATACAAATCAAAACAACCACCGACAAATACATCACAAACTAAACTAAACTAAACTAATTGGTGTCAAGAGTTCCTGTCTTGATTTTGAAGTGTGCACTACAATATATCACTGCATGTAAATTACATATACCCTGACATTGGGGGAAAATTGCAGTTTCCGCAGTCCTCGGTTAGTACAGCCGTTGACTGTGCAGGCTGGGAATGCTGAGAGGTATAATTCAGTAAAGTTCCTTCCCTTGCCCCTGCAAAGTTCTTCTGTTTCTCTATATTTTAAAAGTTGCACACAAAAACTCCGTGTGTTTTGCAGTAGTGGCAAAACTGTTTTGTAATCTTGAAAGCACTATGTTATCTTAGTGCCACCTGCAGTAATAACGGCAGACGTCACAACAGCGCCACTGTTCCAGCCAATTCACATGGTCTCATAAAGGTTATTTATGTGGTTCCATATTAAGACCAAACTGTTTGAGTGACTTAGAAACAAAGGGATTGTGGAGTTTTAGTATGGTACTAGCAGATTTTGCCCGGCAGTACCGGGCTGTTTTAAATGGTTTTGGAAGGTTTTTTTTTCTTAATGTTGGTAAAGAGCCGGTCTGTTTTAAATTGTGTTGTAAGGGATAATTTTTTTTGGTAATTTATGTAAAAAAGAGGTGTGTTGGTGGTTAGGGGTGGTTTTGGGTGTGCACAACCACCACTACCCATACAATACCACTCCAACCACCAACACACACATTAAAAATTCCTGGCAAGGCAGGAGTGGTGTGTGTGTGTGTGTGTGTGTGTGTGTGTGTGTGTGTGTGTGTGTGTGTGTGAGAGAGAGAGAGAGAGAGAGAGAAGCAGTGTGTGTGTGTGTGTGTCTATTGTCCCCCCAACCCTTCCAGAGCCAGGGTACCCTGCAGAGAGGGGATTCCCTCCCCCCACAGATCACCCTGTTATTAAAGAGAAGAAACCAAGCTCTTTCTTCTCTTTTAAAACAGAGTGTTTGGGAGGGGGGTGTATTCGATCTCCTCTTCCTGGTCCACTGGGTTTGGTAGGGTTGGGGGTACAAAAGGGGTCTGTCCCCCCAACCCTTCCAGAGCCAGGGGACCCAGCAGAGAAGGGATCGTTTCCCCAAAAAAAAACAACAACAACACTCCGTTTTTAAAGAGAAGAAACCAAGTGGTTTCTTCTCTTTTAAAAAGGAGTGTTTGGGAGGGGGGTGTATTCGATCTCCTCTCCCTGGTCCCCTTGGTTTGGTAGGGTTGGGGGGACAAAAGGGGTCTGTCCCCCCACCCCTTCCAGAGCTAGGGGACCCAGCAGAGAGGGGGTCATTCCCCACCTCCCCCCCCCAAAAAACACTCCGTTTTTAAAGAGAAGAAACCAAGTGGTTTCTTCTCTTTTAAAATGGAGTGTGTGTGTGTGTGTGGGGGGGGTGTATTCGATCTCCTCTCCCTGGTCCCCTGGGTTTGGTAGGGTTGGGGGGACAAAAGGGGTCTGTCCCCCCAACCCTTCTGGACCCAGCACCTTTCATTGCCTCCCTCACCCACCCCCTAACCCTTACCTAACACTTATCTTTTCCTGGCTCCCTCCAGCTGCGTCTTTCAAAATCTTTCCCTCTGGCTCCCACCATTTTGTTTTTTTAAAGTCAGTGTGCGTTCCCAGCCTCCTCTGTGCTCGTATCCCTCAGCCTGATTGGCTGAGGGGTTGCACAGTGCAAAGGACGCTGGGAATTGAAGTCCTTTTTCTTTGTTCACGTTCAGGGGGCTCCTGCCCCACTGCCACATTTCTCAACCTGACAGTTACCTGCGAACCCGGTTCGGGTGAGTGCAGGGAGGCTCGGTCGGGGCTAGTGGGGCCTGGTGCAACATCCTTTGTCACATTCCAACTGTTAACGCATAGATTTATAGGTATAGATTCCTCCAGTTACTCTCAGTCATGGAAACATATTTTTTTTTACACATCAGCACTCTTTGCTAGCAGCCCGTTATTTGCATTGATCATTCTCTGCCAGCCGATAATCAATATATAAAAAACAACTCATGTGTCCAAGACCTCCAAAACTAGGCATAGGATGATTTGCATGATAACTATGCCTGCCTTAGGGAAGCTGCAACCTTTCACATAAATGCATTCTCTTAAAATATGCTGGCTTTTTGTCAAAGTAGATTTGGATTTCAAGTGCAATGACTGGATCTGTATCTGTGAATGTTTTGCCATGTTAAGTTTCACAGTTCTAGCAGTTTCTCTCATCTATATTTAAACATATATGAGCGAGGTTCTTTTATGCTCACTTTTAGGATATCTGTTTATGAAATACAATTCTGCTTCTGGAAACCTTAGGCTAGTGGTGGCCAACCTTGGCACTCCAGGTGTTCTTGGACTTCAATTACCAGAAGCCCAAGTCAGCACTCCTGCTGATCAGGGCTTCGGGGAATTGAAGTTCCAGAACATCTGGAGTGTCAAGGTTGGCCATCACTGTTTTAGCTGAAGCTGTTATGGGATGTATTTGTGGGAGAGAAGGATGATTTTGGCCCCAATCCAGAAAGGTCCTTGTGTAGCAATGAATTATATGTCCAAGGCAAATGTTTTGAGGGCATGGCTGGAGGGGTGGTGGAACTAAACAGTTTCTGTATATGGAGCACTGGCTTGAGGGAGCTAATGCAAAATATTTGCAGAGGAAATTGTTCTGGCCTTTTGGATTTCTAATATTGTGTCTTTGGAAATATGGAAGACCACAATTGTTGCCATTATATGAATGTAATTCTATCTTCAAAAAGCAATAGTCTTCTGACATCTGTACTGTCAGGTGTGACATTCTAGGTAATAGAGATCACTCAGGTATAATACTCTTGAACAGAAAATAAAATGGAGAAGGTTATGTGAGAAACACTTTTAAAATGGGTAAAGAAAAATGTCTGTTTGCCAAAGTTCTTCATAACAGCAAGGGGCCCTTCTGCGGTGACAGGATTATACACTTTTGGACAAAAAGATTTCGAGTGGAGAACATCTTCAAGTCAGTGCAGGTCACAGAAGGGCAGCCATGCGGGGAAAGGGCCTCCTTTGAAACCGCTGGAGCTATGCCACATACTGCTAAACCTGCTGTGACAGATCTTTTTGTTTCTCACCTTTAGAAAAAGGAGGTCGCCACATATTCTCAAACATCTTTTTTTAAAAAAAAATCTAGTCAAGAACCCACAAAAAATAACTTGCAAGTAGGAAGAAGAATACAGTATTGGCCAAAATACTGTTGAATAACGTAAATAACATTATTAGGTTCAGCCCATTCCTCATTGGTAAATGAAGAGACCTCTCCCCAATAATTCTGCTTTGGTATAATGTAGGCAGACCACTGAAAATGAGAGTTCTTTATTTACCAGCAAGGAACAGACTGAAATAGCAGTAGAAGTTGCACTTGTATAAGGCCCCATAGTGTTTAGAGTGCTCTCTGGGCAATCCACATGTTAATTAGTGCACACACACACACACACACACACACACACACACAAGGTGGTACTCATTTTACTTATCTTGGAAGGATGGAAGGATGAGTCAACCAGGATCCTGGTGGGATTGAATTCAGATAATGAGCAGAGTTTTGGCTACTGCACTTTAACCACATCATCATGGAGGCTCTGCAAATAGATATACTGTACTATTTTGCCTATGTTATTCAAAACAGTTTGGAGCATACCTGTCAACCATCCCGATTTGGCCGTGAAAACCCCGTAATTTTACGTCGATTGTCGTCATAACCCGCCCCGTGCTGCCAAACCCCCGTAATTTGGCAGCGGGAGGAAACGCTTTCCGCGCATGCGTGGAAGGGTTTTACCTCTTCCACGCATGCGTGGAAGCACTACGCCACTTGCGTAGGGGCTGCGCAAGCGGCGTAGTGCTTCCGCGCATGCGTGGAAGGGGTAAAACCCTTCCATGCATGCATGGAAAGCGACCTGCGCACAAGCGATGTGCGCAGGTCCTGTTTTTCCGGAGCCGCGGGTTGACAGGTATGGTTTGGAGGCATGTGTTCTTTCATGTGAGGATGAGATGAGTGAGGATTTTAATTTCCAGCTCAGACTGACATTCTAGCTAGTCTAGCATCTTATCTTGTCTATGGCCTATAGAACATACTCAAAATTTGAACAAGATTAAAACCTCCCTCCCCACCAATGTTTAGATCTTGGATTTTAAACTTGTGATGATAGAACTTGATTCTCTTTCTTGGAGCATTCAAGAACTATATAATAGTAGAAGAATGTGAATAAGTACTTGCTTGTTGAGAAATCCTCTCTGCCTTGCTTTTTGCCACATTTGAATATTTTGAACTTCATGTTTCCATATGAAGAAATGTGCAAGTTTTATATAGTCTTTTAAAATGAAGTGACTCAGTATTCTGTCTACTCTCTTCCTTAATGTAATGTAGCCAAAAATCAGCAATTCCTCTCTGTAGTCTGTCATCCATACCCAGATCTAGCAAGTACAAGATCTAAAAGGAAATTCTAGAGTTAGTGGAGTTGATAAATTTAGGGTTTGATAGTAACAGTGAAGTTACCCAAGTGATAGGAAACCAAAAGAGAAGTAGTTTTTATAAGTTCACTGTTGTCATCTACAAGATCTATTGAGATAGCTTAAGAAACAATGGCTGAAATTGTGTTTGTAGAGTAAAACCAAGAGCAGATTTCCATCTGTTCCTTCCTCATTAAACCAACTGCCACTGCTATTATTCCTGGTGGCAGCAGTGGGAGGTGGGGGCAGATACACACACTGTCTGGATATATGCATGTGCACACCACAGAATTATGTCATTTCTGGTTTGCTTATGAGGGGCAAACGGAGAGAAAGTTATACATGGGTTAATGATACAAATGGAATTTCAACAACAGATTTACCTTCTGTAAATAATACGGGAGAGTGTGGTCACACAAGTGTCCAGCCTAAGTACTTGTCTATTATATGAACAAAATGCTGGATTAGTAAGATGTGCCATTTGAAAAAGAAATTCCTTTTTCCAAAGGAAGCTACTCTTACAAAGGAATTAAGTCATGTAGATTCAATGTGCATGGAGTTTTCAACAGTGAGCCTTTCCTATCCAAGACTTGCTTTGTATATTAAAAGCATGAAGGGTTTATATTACCACCATGCTTTGTCACCTTGATGTTCCGACTAGGTTATAAGAGGAGCACTGGATCATTCCAAAAGCATTTCCTGTCCAGCATTCTGGCTTTTACTGTGGTCAACCATTTTCCTTTGGAAAATCACAGACAGAAGAAAAGCATGGTAGTCCTCTCCTGCTAGGAATACAGCAACAGATATTCAGGAATATATTGTCTCGGATACTAAAGACAGAATATAGCCACCCCTTTGACTTTATACTAGCCTTTGACAGCCTTAGTCTCCATAAACATATCCGTTTCCTTTCTAATCCGCTTATTTAGGTGATCATCACGATACCTTGTTTCACTGTGCTTTATCTGTATTTGCCCTTTCCTGTCCCCTTTTTGACTCTTCTACTACTTGGCTAAATCAAGACAATGAAGATCTAAATATTAAGAGATCAGGAGAATCCTTTTATTCAATTTTTGTGTGCATCATGTACAATGTTATGAACTTCTTTCATGTCCTCCCACACTTGCCTTTTCCCTCCTAAACTAAGTAGCCCTAAAAGTTGAAGTGTTTTTTCTTTGGGCAGTTATCCTTTTATACTTATGTTACTCAACAGTGGGGATCTAAGGAACACATGATGATCATAGTGGTTTATTTATTTATTTTGACATTCCACTACAGCTGGAAATCTTTCCAGGTCTCTCACCAAGATATATTGTAAAAGAACAGTGGGAACATATGCTGAGCACTTGTTTTGGTTTTATTTCATTTTTCTTCCTAATTTCCTTTGCAAAACTCATTTGATAGTTCTGCCTTGTTTTGATGGCTGAGGTTTCCTCCTCCATAGATCTTTCCTTTCTTTGATTCTTTTGTCAATTTCAGGCAATCAAGTGGTCAGTTTCAGAGAGTTCAGAATGATCCCATGCACTGACTAACAAAATCATTTGAAAGTGATCAGTTTTAAGGGTCTAAAATTGGATAGAGAAAGGAAGAAATGGTCATACTGAGGGCAGGCATGTGAATAAGGTATTATGAACAGGATTTCAGAGGAAGAAACTGGAGGATTTTTTTTTTTTGACTGAGACATCCTAGCAGAGGGGAGAAAAGAGGCTGAAAATTCCACATAAAGCTGTGGTTCTAAGAATTTTCACAAGATTCACAATCTTAACCAACAGTTTCCTCTTCAGGATACATCTTGCTTTTTATGTTTAAAATATGTGGAAGCAAACTGCAGCTTGCATGATATGGAATACTGTTCATATGATAAAATAGAAATTTTGATGTTGCATCAAGCGTTATTTTTAGTTTTATTTTATTTATTTTATATTCAAATTTATATGCCGACCAATCAGGTAAACCCGACTCTAGGCGGCTCACAACAAGTTAAAACACACATAAAACAGTACAACCAATTAAAACCAATTAAAACCCAACATACCCACCCACCTACCCCATTCCTCTTAAAACCCACATAAACCAACATTAAAAAAATGACAATTAAAAGAAATGGGGACTTAATTTATAAGCCAGCAGGCAGGGGCCACTCTTCCATCTGGGCCCCACACCTGCCCCGCCAACCAGGTTTTTAGGTCTTTTCTGAAAGGTAGCAGCTCCATCTGCTCCCACAACTCTACAGGCAGGAGGTTCCACAAGGCCGGTGCGGACAAAGAAAAGGCCCTCCTTCGTGTGCCAGAGAGACGAGCCCCTCTGGCAGATGGAACAATCAGGGAGCCCCTCCGATCCGCTCTGGTTGCACGGGTGGACACTCTTGGGATGATGCGGTCTGTAAGGTATCCTGGCCCACTACCATGAAGGGCTTTAAAGGTCAAAACCAGCACCTTGAACTGCACCTGGAGGCAAACTGGTAGCCAGTGCAGCTCCCGAAGTAATGGTGAGGCATGAGCATAACGCCTGTGCCCCATCACCACCCGGGCTGCCGCATTCTGGACCAACTGCAGCCTCTGAATGGTTGACAAGGGCAGCCCCATGTAGAGTGCATTGCAATAATCTAGCCTGGAGGTGACCAGAGCATGTGTGACCATGAGCAGGGAGTCCCGGTCCAGGAGTGAACGCAACTGATGGATGACGCGAAGCTGTGAGAAAGCCCTCCTGGCCACAGCCACCACCTGATCTGCTAGTAGCAGCCCCGAATCCAGGAGGACCCCCATCCAAGACCAAAGTTGGCAGCTCCCTGGATAACGTGGGACCCCCTATCCAAAGCCACTCAGTCTTGGAGGGATTCAATTGTAGCCCATTGTCCCCCATCCAGACCCCAACCGCTTCCAGACATCTGGATAGGACATTGACTGCATCACTGGGGTCCCCATGGGCCGAGATATATAACTGGGTATCATCAGCATACTGATGATACCTTACCCCATGGGAATGGATAACCTCGCCCAACTGCTTCATGTATATGTTAAATAGGAGAGGAGAGAGCACCGAGCCCTGAGGCACCCCATACTGTAGGGGCCTAGCGCTGGACCTCTCACTCTCCAACCACACCAACTGGGTACGACCCTCCAGAAATAAGGAAAACCAGGACAGCACAGTGCTCTAGATCCCCAAACCTTTGAGCCGTTCCAGAAGGATACCGTGGTCAACGGTATCGAAGGCCGATGAGAGATCTAGAAGAGCCAGGACGGATGGATGACCCCCGTCCCGCTCCCGCAAGAGGTCATCAACCAGTGCGACCAATGCAGTCTCAGTACCATATCCAGGCCTGAAACCCGATTGATAGGGGTCCAGATTATCAGCTTCATCCAGGACCCCCTGCAACTGCCGCATCACCACCTTCTCCAGTACCTTCCCTAAGAAAGGGAGGTTGGAGACCGGCCTATAATTAGCTGCACCTGCTGGGTCGAGAGATTGTTTCTTCAGGAGGGGGGGCACCAGAGCATGTTTTAAAGGTGCAGGAAACACCCCCTCCCACAATGAAGCATTTATTATAGCCCCGACCCAGCCTCCCGTCACCCCCTTGGAGGCTTTCACCAACCAAGTGGGACAGGGATCCAAAGGGCAGGAGGTGGTGCGAACAGCTGCAAGAAGCCTGTCCACTTCCTCAGGGACAACTGGATCGAACCGATCCCATACAACACTGCCACACTGAGCTCTAATCCCCTCTGGACCCTCCCCATCCACGCCGGGATTAAACCCCGAGTGAATCCGAGTGATTTTCTCCACCAGATAGTCTGCAAAAACCTCAGCCGAACCCTGCCAACCGGGCACCGGCCCCTCCTGGCCAAGGAAAGACCTGGTAACCCGGAACAGGGCAGCTGGGCGATTATCAGTGGAGGCAATGAGGGCGGTGAAGTATTGTTGCTTCACCACCCCCATCGCCACCAGGTAGGTTTTAATAGCAGCCCTAGCCAGTGTCCAGTCGGAATCACTCCGGGTCTTCACCCAGCGGCGCTCTCGGCGTCTCTTTGCCCATTTAAGCTCCCGCAGTTCTTCTGTGAACCACGGGGAAGATCGAACCCCACCTGCTCGGAGAGGCCGTAGTGGTGCGATTTCATCCAAGGCAGCCGTAGTCATCCTGTACCACAGGTCAACGAGTGCCTCGGATGAATCGTGTAGCTGATCCAGAGGAATCCCCCAGTTTCCTCTGGAATTCGTCAGAATCCATCAGTCGCCGGGGGCGGGCCAATTTAATAGCCATGCCTTCCTGCAGTGAACCGCTGCCCCCAGGAAGTCCAGAGTCACCAGATAGTGATCTGACCATGGCACAGGTATAGTTTCTAATTTCTGCCACCGCTCCAACAAAAAAACTAGGTCTGGGGTGTGACCACTGCCCCTGGTCGGGCCATGAATTACCTGAATCAGGTCCATGGCTGCCATGGAGGCCATGAACTCCTGTACAACCTCTGAACCAGTCCCCAGTGAAGGCAAATTGAAGTCCCCCAGAACCATCAGTCTAGGGAACTCCAACGCCAACACTGAGATGGCTTCAAGGAGCTCAGGCAGGGAGTCTCTACCCATGCAAGGAGGCAGGTATAGGAGTAAGACTCCCAACTGACCCTTAGGGCCCAACCGCAGGAGCAGGGCCTCACAACCCAGGACTTGTGGAGCAGTGCCCCTGGCGACTCCCAAGGACTCCCTGGCTACAATGACGATGCCACCGCCCCTTCCCTCATCCCTTGGCTGGTGCCAGATACCGAAGCCGGCTGGACACATTTCTGACAGAGGTACACCATCCTCTGGTCTCAGCCAAGTTTCAGTGATGCATGCCAGGTCGGCCCGCACCTCCTGAATAGAGTCTTGAATTAGGGGGGCCTTGTTGCAGATTGACCTGGCATTCATCAGCAGCAGCCTAAGGGTGGGGTCATCCTGGATCAGCTGCTCAGGACCCAGAGATGTACCTGGGAGACTGGAATGAGAGACAGATACCAACCATCGGTCCCATGTTCCCCGAGTGCGGCCTGCCCCTCGGTACCCGCCATATCATCCCATGCCCGTCACAACCCCAATTTGAGCCCCGAGAACCTCCCCACCCATCTCAGATGGAGTGCTACCCCTCCTACCCAGCTGACAAGGCCATTTCTCCCACCCTCTCTCCCCTCCAGCCCCAGAACCCACCCCCACACTCCTCCTACCCTCCTTGGGGCATTTCCAAGAGCCCCTTATCTGAGGTGGGGGGTGCCGGCCATCCCTCCCCAAACCCAATCCCATTCCCTTCCCACCCCTCCAACCCCTACAATTGCTCAAAAAGGGGGGGGGTAAGGGCCCTCACTGCTGGCACCACCTCCCTCTCTCCTCCCTAACCCCACAAGAGGTGAAGAAGGGGGGCGGCAACGTGCCAGTCCATCAATTCGCCAAGGCTTCCCCGGCTGTGACCAATTCCCTCCCACCGGAGCAGCTGGGAGGAAAGGCAGTGTCTGTTCTCCATGGCTGGAGTTGGGCTGCAATTCTTGAAGCCGTCTGCTTGGTCCAGCGAAAGAGGCCTTTGGGAAAGGGGGTGGTTGGAAGGTTTTTTGCAGCCACCTCTCCCTGCCTTGACACAGCTGCCGGTCCTCTCTTCTCCTTCCTGGTTCAGCGAAGGAGGCATTTGGGAAAGGGGCTGGGTGGAAGGTCTTTTGCAGCCACCTCTCCCTGCCTTGACACAGCTGCTGGCCCTCTCTTCTCCTTCCTGGTCCAGCAAAGGAGGCCTTTGGGAATGGGGGTGGGTGGGTGGTCTTTTGTAACCACCCCTCCCTGCCTTGACACAGCTGCCGGTCCTCTCTTCTCCTTCCTGGTCCAGCGAAGGAGGCCTTTGGGAAAGAGGCTGTGTGGAAGGTCTTTTGCAGCCACCCCTCCCTGCCTTGACAACATGGTAGCCCCTTTGAAGCTGTTGGGACAAAATGGCCACCACCACCACCATTGCGCAGGCAGGGCAAAATGGTCGTCCGGCCCTTGGGGGGTTTACAACAGTCTTTGTCATCTCTCTGGCTATATCTCCTGCTCTTCCTCCTCCTCCTCATTATCATCATCCATGCCATCTGTGACACCTTCTTCCTCGCCGTCTTTCTCCAGCACTTCAAATTCACCCATTCCGGTCGTCCACATGCTCTTGATCATCACCTTGAACTCGGCCATTGTGTAGCCAAAGAGTTTCAGGATCCGAGCCTGTTCGGGGCTCAGGATGTCGCCCTCCTTGCAGACCTTGTAGTCGGAGATCAGCGTCACGACCCCTTTCTTCAGTGCTGTTGGGAGTCCGAGCTGCGACTCCATTGAGTGGGGGAACTGTTCCAGCAGGCCCAAGTCCAGGCTGACAGAGAAGGTGGCTCTGTTCCCCGACTGGGCGATGTCGGTCTCTTTGAACCGGGAGAACCAGTCTACGACTTCATCTTTGGTGCGGTTGGTGAACAAGAGGCCGACTTCTTCCTGCAGATGTTTGCTGACCTGGTGTAAGTTATCCCTGTACTCATCAGTCGGATTCCGTCCCAGGGCTATCATCATCACCTTGTTCTTCCCAAAGAACATTCTGCTGTGCTTCCAGGCATTGCGGATGTCTTTCAGCTTGTTGTTCCTCATGTTGGCGACCGAAAAGATGAAGAGGTATTTGTAGGTGTCCACGCATTTCTGTAGCTCTTCTATCAATTTCTGCTTCGCTTCTAAGCCTTATGGTCTCAGGTGATAGAAAATATGGGTTTGTAACATGTACATATTAAGACACATATTAAGGATAGTTAGCATTTTTTGGCATCTTCATTGCATTGTGTCCTGCAAACCACCAGAGGGCACCAGAATATCAGTAATTACAAAGAAGTACTCTTCTGTGAAGAGAGTGTATGAACATAAGAACATAAGAACAGCCTTGCTGGAACGGGCCACAGCCCATCCAGTCCAGCATTCTGTCTCACACAGTGGCTCACCATTTCCTTCAGGGTATTCCCAAGCAGATGCCTTCACCTGCTTACGATTCCCTGGAAATGATATTGAGAGATATCCTGCCTATCTCTCCAACCCGGAGGTTGTCCTTAAGTATCCATAATTATAGCCATTGATACCCTTGTCCTCCATGAACTTGTCTAATCCTTTCTTAAAGCTGTCAAGACTGACAGCTGTCACCACTTCTTCTGGCAGGGAGTTCCATAGACCAGTAATCCTCTGGGTGAAAAAGTACTTTCTCTTACTTGTTTGAGAACTAGTACCCAAAAGTTTCATGGAGTGCCCCCTAGTTCTAGTGTTATACAATAGGGAAAACAGTTTTTCCTTATCTACTTTGTCCACACCGTGCATGATTTTATAAACTTCAATCAGGTCACCTCTTAGACGTCGTCGTTCAAGAGTGAAGAGGCCCAACCGTTGCAGCCTCAGATGGTAAGGAAGGTGTTCCAGTCCCCTAATCATTCTGGTTGCCCTCCTCTGCACTTTGTCCAGCTCCATAATATCCTTCTGGAGGTATGGCGACCAGAACTGTACACAGTATTCCAGATGGGGCCTCCCCATAGATCTATAAAGAGGCAAAATGACACTTGCTGACTTATTTTCTATACCCTTCCTAATGATCCCTAGCATTGAGTTTGCTTTTTTCACTGCTGAGGCATACTGGGTTGACACCTTTATTGAGTTGTCCACCAGGACACCAAGGTCCCTTTCCTGGTTTGTCCCAGAGAGTTCAGACCCCATCAGTTTATAAACGTAATTGGGGTTCTTTGCCCCAACATGCATCACTCTGCACTTACTAATGTTGAAACTCATTTGCCACTGTTTTGCCCACTCCCCCAGTGTCGAGAGATCCCTCTGGAGCTCCTCACAATCTCTCACAGTTTTCACTACCCTGTATAATTTAGTGTCGTCAGCAAATTTGGCTACCTTGCTTTTTACTCCTACCTCTAGATCATTTATGAAGTCATTGTAAAATCACTGTCAAAACATCTTCTTCTCTGCATTGTCCTTGCTGTTGCACACAAGCTAGAAATCTGGACTTAGTCCTAGAGTTTTTAACTAGGGAGCTATGTCAGTCTTGCAGCAGGCATAAAAGAAATGAAATGGTTCAATTTCTAGCAACTTTTTTATTGTGTCAGAAGCACACAAAGGTGCTTTCTGGGTTGAAAGGATTTTTGCTAGAGAAACTCCACTCAAGGTACACCCGAATGAGTCTCCTTTCATATCCCCAAAATCTTTTCTCATTTACGTTGTCCCTATTTATCTACTTGCAATCTCTTTCTTTCAAACTATTAGGTTGGCAGGAGCTGGGACAGAGACAGGCACTTATTCCATCACGCAGTACCCGAGTCTTTGAACTGCCAACTTTCCAGCTAACAAGGCAAGCTTCTTAACCACTGAGCCACCGCTTAACAACTAGAGTATGTCCATTTGAATCACTGAAACTTACAGAGGAGTTGATTAATCAAATTCCGACTGTTTCAAAAGGGCTACTCTGTGTGACTTTGTACACTAAACAACAGGATTTTTGCCAATTAAAATAGTATTGTGGCATTTTAAGACTAGGAAGATTTGTTTCAGAGTATGTTTTCATACCCCACCATCCAGTTCTTTAGATAGCTCTTCTGCAGCTATAACAAAAAGTCATAGTCAAAACAGACAGAACAGATAGCACTTGGGAAGCTACATAGTATCAGCTCAATACTGGACCCGTTTCAGTCAGGTTTCAGGCCCAGTTATGGTACCGAGACAGCATTGGTCGCACTCTTGGATGATCTCTGGTGGGAGCGGGACGGAGGCAACCCCTCTGTCCTCACTCTTCTTGACCCCAACTCTCCATTTCTCAAGGCTAAATGTGTCCATTTTCTTCAGTCTTTCCTCATAGGACTTGGTTTCCAGTACCTGATCATCCTTGTTGCCCTCCTTGGAATTTGTTCCAGTTTGTTGTTGGTATGCATGGTATGCTGAAAAAATATAAAGTTTTTAAAAATTTTGAACAAGTTATATAAGACAATGTGTCATGTAAGGGCTGCCAGAGGGCCTGACTTGCCCAGACAGTAACTTGGCCTTGATGCACAACTTTACCATTGAAGATCAGAATCCTCTAGAGCAGTGATGGTGAACCTTGGCACTCCAGTTTCTTGAACTTCACTTCCCAGAAGCCCTGATCAGCAGGAGTGCTGACTTGGGCTTCTGGTAATTGCAGTTCAAGAACACCTGGAGTACCAAGGTTCAACAGCAGGGGTGGGCAACCTGTGTTTGGGACTGAAGGCCCATTATCTCTGACTATTAACTATGCTGGCTTAGAGCATGTGTCAGTCATATCCCAAAACATCTGGCAGACATCAGATTGTCTACCCCTCCTCTTTGGCTGTATGTTTGCACTGCTATGATTCAACACATCTGTATTCTTTTCAAAAATGAAAACACAGCTTGCATATGCAGCAACAGTATTAATTGCTGTTATGGTTTTTTTTATTAAAAAAATGGCAATTAAGTGTTTCGACTCTTTTGTTATTTAAGTCTCTTTCTGCCTTCCTCTCGAAATAACTACAAGGATTTCTTAGAAATTAATGACATGGAATTATTGCCATTAACATGGATCTTAAGACACATCACAGCTTTAATATCAGGTGTATAAAATGGGTGTTAAGAGGATTGCAGGAAAACCTTATGATTTGCTTTGTATTGTTCAGCAGTAGTAAAAAGTGCAGACAATGAAGGGATCAGGCATACAATAGATGTAATATTGTAAAAAAAATTGTTCTGATGTGAGTTTCTTGTTGGAAGGCTTTGTGTTGGTCATGAGAAATAGAACCAAGTCAGTTTAAAACCAGAGGTCAAAATACTGTTCCCTAGCAGCTCACTCTTCACCCCATAACATTTTAAAATTAAATGTGCCCTCTAGAGCAGGGGTCCCCAACCATCGGGCCATGGACTAGTACTGGGCCATGGGCTATCCCGAACCAGGCCATGGGTATGGATGTGCTGGGAGGCCTGATGGCCAATTGGGGCTTTGGTGTATGAAAACCAAGACACAGGACACAGCCTCGGGCTGGGTTAACTCAGGTTTATTGCATCGTGGACAGAGGGAACATGAGGTAATGGCGGATCGATAGCTCTTTATATACTGCAGTAATACATTTGAACGTGGTGCCATAGTAGCCCATTGGCTACTGCCTGCGTGACGTCATTGCGAGTCACGCCCTTCTTGTCCAGGTGTAGGTGGTGGCGGGAAAGCTTCCCGCGCTGTTGCCTTTGATGAGTTCTGACCAAGAGAGCTTGGACGCTCGCTGCTGCCAGCTGGTGGTCATTAGCTCGCGTCCTCATGCAGGGTTCATATGATACAGCTGAAGGTTACATTGTTGCTATAGGCAAGGTTACATTGGTTCAGATACATTGTAATCCATGTGGAAGGTAAAGCCCTTAGAACACAACATCCCTCCCCCCTAGGACGAGACAATGTCTCGAGCCCATGCTTCTAGACACTCCCCCCCCTAGGAGACAAAATCTCTCAGCCAAGATGGCTTGTTTCGAACACGCTGGGGTCTCGATGCGGGCTGCCTCTCCCCGGGTTTGCTACCTTCTCTTTGTCCCCTGGTTTCCTGTCCTGTAATTTGAGAGGGAGACTCGTTAGTGACTTGCCGCGGCTCCGCGGCGTTGTTGGGAGGTGTGCTCTTACTTAGGGAGGAACCGGGGGCACTGGGGGCTAACGAAAAACCCCTCTTCTCGCTTGGATGGGTGGGGGAACACTCCTGAAAACCCCCCCGGTTTGCTAAATCAAAACCAAAATTCCATTCGGGGGCAGCGGTCGCGAACTCTTCTCCCCCTTCCCCGGCCTCTGACGGAACTGGTTTATCAAAAGGATATGAGTCGGGGCCGCTGCTTCTTCCTTCCCCCCTTGCTTGGGACTGTTGTCCGCTGCTGTCTCCCCCTTGGGTTAAGCGGGTGGGGGAGAACCCTAACGCTGAATCTTGTTGGAGATCCTCACTGACTGGTCCACTTACTCGGTGCCTCAGTTGGTCTGCGTGCCTCCTCCAGAGGAGACCGGTGTGGGTTTCGACCCGGTACGACACTGGCCCCGTCTGTTCTACAACCGTCCCCGGCACCCAGGCTGGCCCCGCGCTGGCATAGTTCCTGCAATGAACAGGGTCGCCGGCGGCGAAACCTTTCGAGACTGCCAGCCCCACGTTTTTTCCTTTATCCTCAATTCTTGTGGGGTCCAGCCTGGACAGGAGTGTAGTCAGTTTCCGCCGCATCAATAGCTCTGCCGGCGAGTAACCTGACGCTAAGGGGGTCACCCTATACGCTAATAAGAACTGACATACTTGGTGGTTCAGGTCCCCGGGGCCCATGCGCCGAAGCGCCTCCTTTGTTGTACGCACCAACCGTTCCACTTGGCCATTCGTGGCCGGGTGAAACGGCGCGGACATGACATGCCGAATGGCATTCGCCTCCATGAATGCCCCGAACTCTGAGGAGGTGAAGCAACTCGCGTTATCGCTGACTAAAGTGTCGGGTAAACCGAACGTTGAAAAGACTCTCCGTAGTTGGTTAATTGTAGTGGTGGAGGACGTGCTCTTCACCGGAATGACCTCCAGCCACTTTGAGAATGCATCCACCACCAGGAGAAACATGGTTCCTCGGAAAGGGCCAGCGAAATCTACGTGCACTCTGGACCATGGCCCCCTTGCTGTGTCCCATTCCCTATGCGGGAGGCGGGCCGCCTCTGGTCGGGACCCCTGGCACGCCTCACAAGTGCCAACCATGTGCTCAATGTCCTCGTCCAGCTGTGGCCACCAAAAGTAACTGCGGGCCAGCGCTTTTGAGCGAACGATGCCCGGGTGGCTGACGTGCAGCAGTTTGAGAACCCTCGGCCGCATGGGTGTTGGGACCACCACCCGTTGGCCCCACAACAGGCACCCCCTTTCTATGGACAACTCTAGCTTCTTGCGAAAGAATGGGTCGAATTCCTTGCTTGGGGACGATGCTGGCCACCCTTTCTGCACCCATGAGCTGACTTTCTCCAGCGTTCTGTCCTTGCCTGTCGCCCTAGCTATATCAGCCGGTACTATTGGGGGTTCGTCTAAAACCTCGATTAGCAACACCTGGCGGTCTCTTCCTATTCTGGCTTTTTGGTCGTCCGACAAAGGCAAAGGAGATCTCGAAAGCGCATCAGCATGGCTGATCTCCTTTCCGGGCCGGTACTCCAACTCGTGTTGGTATGCGTTAAGAAAAATGGCCCATCGCAACATTCTCGGAGATAGTATCTGCGGCGTTGGCTTGCCTGCCGTGAAAATCCCTAACAGGGGCTTGTGATCCGTCACGATTGTGAACGGGCGGCCATACAGAAAATCGTGAAACTTTTTGGTCCCCGCTACTATTGCTAATGCCTCCCTGTCGGTTTGTGCGTAATTTCGCTCTGCTTGGGACAGGGACCTTGAATAAAATGCAACTGGGGCCTCCCGACCGTCATCCAACACGTGGCACAGCACCGCCCCCACTCCCACCGGTGATGCATCACAGACTAAGACCACCGGCCGTTTGGGGTCGAAGTGCGTAAGGATTGCGTCCGATGTTAACAGTTGCTTTAGTTCGTTGAACGCCTTCTCGTGCTCGTCACCCCACATCCATGTCTCCTCTTTTTTCAGTAACCGATGAAGCGGTTCGGCCACGGAGGCTTTCCGCGGAAGGAATGTATGGTAAAAATTGAGGAGCCCCAGGAATGACTGTAGTTCGGTTTTGGATGTGGGGCGAGGGGCCTTCTTAATGGCTGCTACTTTGGACTTGGACGGCTTAATACCCTCGGGTGTGATCCGAAACCCTAAAAACTCGACCTCGGTTTCGAAAAAAACACATTTGTCCTTCCTCAGTCTCAGCCCCGCTTTCTCGAACACAGTTAGCACTTTATCCAATCTCCTGGCTAGTTCGGCCTCACTCCCCCCTGTTATCAATACGTCATCAAAATAAGGCAACACCCCCTCCAGCCCCTTCAGGAGGCGTTCCACAAGCGACTGAAAAAGGCCGGGTGCCGAGTTCACGCCGAACTGTAACCGCGACACCTGGAACGCTCCTTTATGTGTGACTATCGTTTGTGCCGCGGCCGTGGTGGGAGTTACGGGGAGTTGTTGATAGGCTTGTGCCAGATCGAGCTTAGCGAAACACTTTCCCCCATTAAGCCTGGCCAAAAGGTGGCTGACCACTGGCACCGGATATGCATTAGGGCGAATCGCCTTGTTAATGGTACACTTATAATCAGCGCAAATGCGCACCTCCCCGTTAGCCTTCAAAGTTGTTACAATTTTAGTTTCCCACTCCGCGGAATCAACAGGAATAAGAATCCCCTGGCCCACCAATTTGTCCAGTTCCGCCTCTATTTTGTCCTTTAGTGCGAAAGGCACCCTGCGCGGTTTGAGTCTTATCGGGCGGACCTCCGGGTCTAGGTCGAAGGCTACAGGGGGTCCCTTGAATTTTCCAAGTCCTTTTTCAAAAACGGCGGGGTGCGCGTCACACACTGCTTGTATCGGATCCGCGCCCACGGCATGCACCCCCCCTATGAACAAACCCAAGGGCTGAAACCACTGCGTCCCTAGGAGGCTACAATTCCCCCCTTTGAGAACGACTAAAGGGAGTTCTGCGGAATGTCTTTTATAACGAACCCGAAATTTTCCGACCCCCAGCACTGGAATGCTGTTCCCTTGTACGTCCCGTAGGTGGACCTCAGAGTCTTAAGTTTGGGCCGCGCTTGGGGGTCGATCTTCAAGAACTCTTTCTGGGGAATTATGGAATAATAGGACCCCGAGTCAATCTCCATCCTAACAGGGGCCCCTTGTACTATTACCTCAATGAAGTAATGGTTTTGTCCCGCGGACACGCTGAACACGGGGGCGTCGTCCTCACTGCCGTCCGATACGCGACCCACGCCGTCCTGCTTCCTCGTGGTTCGGGCGCCATCTTGGGGTCTCGCTGGACGGTCCGGTCTGGCCGAACGGTCTTTCGACTGCCTCCGGCCCTCTTTCCGATTTCTGCATGCCCTGGCGATGTGCCCGCGCCGGCCACAGCTGTAACATTCGGCTTTCCTGAAAGGGCACTTCGCACGCTCGTGGGCCGCCCCACAACCATCGCAGCGGCGCCCCCCTTTCCGGACCTTCTGTACCTCTTCGCCGTCGCTGCCATCTGTAGAGGATCTCGAGGTTCGCCGGGTCGCGTGCACCGGCTGTCCTGACTTGCCGCGCACCGAGCTTTCCGCTTTGCTGGCCCTAGGACGCCACTCACGCCACTCGTGTATTTCGTCCACTCCCGCATTCGTGGACTCCGCGGATTCCGCGGTCTCTACGACCTCGGCCAGCGTGGGTGGCGGCTCCCTGTTCATCAGACGGCGCTGCACCTCCTTGTCCTTCAGGCCACACAGCACGACGTCCCTCATGATCATCTCCAGGTTGTCCCACTTGCAGGGAACGGCGGCTACCCTCAGGGCCTCCACGAAAACCTCTACCGACTCATCCGGCGCTTGGACTCGCCTCCAAAACGCACTCCTAGCGGGAAACATTGCCTTCGAGGGTTGGAAACGCTCACGCAGCAACTTCAGTATGTCGTCGGTTTTGAAGTCATCCAACGTCTTCGGTTCGATCATGCCCACCAGCGTCCGCTTGGTCTCTACACCCAGCATTCGGGTGAGGATGGCCCTCTTCCTTTCCTCGTCGTCTTTGACTTTGAGTTCCACCAATGCCGCCTTGAAATCCATGTTAAAGATGGTCCAGTCTTGCGGCTTGGTAATATTGAACCCGCTCTGTGTCCTGGCACTTTGGGAATCCATGATCCCACCTTCGTCGCCAATTTGGTGTATGAAAACCAAGACACAGGACACAGCCTCGGGCTGGGTTAACTCAGGTTTATTGCATCGTGGACAGAGGGAACATGAGGTAATGGCGGATCGATAGCTCTTTATATACTGCAGTAATACATTTGAACGTGGTGCCATAGTAGCCCATTGGCTACTGCCTGCGTGACGTCATTGCGAGTCACGCCCTTCTTGTCCAGGTGTAGGTGGTGGCGGGAAAGCTTCCCGCGCTGTTGCCTTTGATGAGTTCTGACCAAGAGAGCTTGGACGCTCGCTGCTGCCAGCTGGTGGTCATTAGCTCGCGTCCTCATGCAGGGTTCATATGATACAGCTGAAGGTTACATTGTTGCTATAGGCAAGGTTACATTGGTTCAGATACATTGTAATCCATGTGGAAGGTAAAGCCCTTAGAACACAACAGGGGCCAAGTACTGAGGAAGAGATTTGTGCTATTATGGGCATGAGACTTTAACTGGGGCCAAGTACTGTTTGGTTGACAGATGTGGAAAATATGAATTTAAATAAGGATAAAAAAGAGTTACAGTCGATAATGTTGACAACGGGTAGACAGAGCATTGCTAGGAATTTGGAAAATGAAGTAATTTTGAAAATAGAAAAATGGTACAAGGAGATGTGGGCTCTTGCGTTGAATGATAAGCTAACATCGGAGATGAATAAGAAAAAGGGTATAGTTAAAGAAAATAGATTTTGGAAAATATGGCAATTATTTGTGGATTACTCATTGAATGGGGATGAAGGGAATAGATCAGTACCAGATCAGATGAGTGTTTGGGAATAGAAAAACAACTGTGACACTCCACCTCTTCCAGGGCATTGTATAAAACACCGGGTGTATATTGTGAAAACTGTTTATTGTATTTTAATTATTGTATTTTTATTTTGACTTAGTAGTTGTATTAAATTGAGGAGTATAAGAAGTGAGTTTGAATATGTATATTAGGATAATTGCAAGTGTGTTATAATGTACTAAAAATTTTGGAAATATAATCAAAGATGTATGGAAGAAAGGGGAAGGTGTTATATTACTAAGTTGTAATTTAATTGTATTTTTATGTTTTTCTTCTTTCTTTTTTTCATTTATATATTGTATTTGTAAGTTTGCTGTTTGTATTTTTATTCATAATTTTAAAGTTGCATATATAAAGGTGCCTTCATTTTGCCAGTTTCATGTCTGACCTAGATGTGGAAGAAGAATACAATAAGCACCAATCTGTAACTCAAAGTAATGAAAGCATCTTTGTCAACAAAAGTACAATAGAGCTATCCCACATAAGTACAAGGGAGTTCTAGCAGAAAAAGGCAACTATTTTCTCCCCATTAATTGTGTACATTAATTGTATATGCAGCAAGAGTCTCCTTGAGATTGTGGTATTTTTGGACCACAAATGGGCATACCCCAGACAACGACAACCTTGTGTTGCTGGCTAATCTTTCTCACACCAGGTCAGATGAAAGAAGCTGCAGGATGAACTTGCCAAAAGGTGCATTCATTTTGCCAGTTTCACATCTAGCCTAGATACGGAAGAAGAAGAACTTACACTCTTGTCGAGCTCAATCTTCACCTTCTTCTATAAGATGTTCTTCTGGATCCACTTCCTGAAGCTGGCATTGCCAACCACCCGGCTGCACCTCTCACCTTCTCTCCCCCAGGCAGCACAACTGGCAAGCACCGGGGCTGCCACTCCCAGCCATTGCCAGTGAAGGACCTGCCATTGTGGCAGCAGCAGCATGGGTGGAAGCGGCAGTGGTGACCATCCTGAGCCTGAGTGGCAGCGGTGGCGGGAACATTTCCACAGCAGCTCCTTATAACATCTGCCCTGCTATGAAGCACTGGCAGAGACATGGCAAGCCAACCAGAGGGGACAAGTATTAAGGCGGAGGTGGCAGTGGAATTGTGGCCGCGGTAGCCAAGGGTGGTGTTTCTGGTGGCTGGAGTGGCCAAGGGCAGCTTGTCCGGTGGCTGGTAACACCACCCTCAGCCACCGGACAAGCCGCCCTTGACCACTCAAGTCACCAGGAACACTTCCCTTGGCACCCTGGCCACAGTTCCACTGCCGCCTCCACCTCAAACCTTGTCCCCTCTGGTTGGCTTGGCGTGTCTCTGCCAGTGTTCCATAGCAGGGCAGATGTTATAAGGAGCTGCTGTACACATGCCTGCCTTGCTCACCCAGCCATTCTGGCAGCAGCTCCTTACAACATCTGCCCTGCTATGGAGTGCCAGCAGGGACACACCAAGTCAACCAGAGGGGACAAGGATTGATGTGGCATTGGTGGCGGCAGTGGCTGCAGTGAGGGCAAGGGCAAAGGCGAGTGCCAGATTTTTTTGATGTTGCAGTCCAGATCTGCCCCACAGGCAGTAGTTTGAGGACCCCTGTACTAGGGTTGTGGTTTACAAATCTTCTGGATAAATAGCTATAGCTATTACACTTATATACTGCCCCATAGTGTTTAGTGCACTCTCTGGGTAGATCACAAGATAATTGGCATTTTGCCCCCACACCCTAGATACTCATTCAACCAACCTTGGAAGGGTGGAAGCCTGAGTCAACCTTGAGTCCCGTTAGGATTAAAGTCACAACATCAGCAGTTTGTGGCTGCAGTACAGCAGTTTAACCACTGTGCCACAGGGGAAATGAGGAAGAGGGCACTTACTGCTTGCCCATATTTGCCCTTAAGAGATACTGTATTAGGAAGTGCTTTGAAAAATGCAATAAACAAATATTTTAAAAAGTCATAAAGTAACATAATATATGGAAGTATATGGACTTTGAAGTCTTTCAGACCACTTCTAACATGACCACATTGTGGTTATCTTTCATGTTCTTTTTTGACCACCTTCAGCCTCAATGAAGGGCCAGACACTTGGCATGTTTAGCCTTGAGAAAAGAAGACCGAGAGGGGATATAATAGCAACTTTCAAATACTTGAAAGATCACACATACATCCACCATGTGCATGACAACCTCCCAAACCTTGGAAGGCTATATCTGCTACTGCCCTCTGCTCTCTTAAAAAATAATTGTTTTTAATTATTATTTTTTTAAAAGGCATTGTTTGTTTAAAAACAACAACACCTTTCACGTCCTACAATAGCCTAGATGGCTGGTGTGGTTATGCAGCATAACAAAATTGCTTCCCATACTCTCTAGAGCAGGGGTCCCCAAACTTTTTTGCACCACAGACTGGTAAGTGGGAGTGGTGGGACTGGACAGTGCAAGCACATAATATCACACTGCACACAGGCAGTGGGCAGAGCCCCTCTGTAGTTGAGCAACATAGAGGAAGGGCCTGACCACCTGCCTATCTGCTGTGTCTGATGGCAGCCTTCTGCCCTCAACATGCTCTGCTGTCAATGCAAGAGCCCACATCTCCTTGTACCATTTTTCTATTTTCAAAATTACTTCATTTTTCCAATTCCTAGCAATGCTCTGTCTACCCGTTGTCAACATTATCGACTGTAACTCTTTTTTATCCTTATTTAAATTCATATTTTCCACATCTGTCAACAAAACAGTACTTGGCCCCAGTTTAAGTCTCATGCCCATAATAGCACAAATATCTTTCTCAGTTTTCCCCCAAAAATCTTTTACCACATTACAACCCCACCACATATGTTCATACGTTCCCAGTGTATCCTTACATCTCCAACACATTTTATCTCAAAATGAAGGCACCTTTTGGGGAGTTCATTCTGCAGTTCCTTTCACTTGACCTAGTCTGTGAAAAATTGTAAAGCTCACTATTGATGCTGTGATGCTGGGAACTCTGTTCTGGTTTTTACTTGTGTATAGTATCTAAGCTCTGTTCTTGCTATAGTTTTGTAGAAGAAAACTACCTAGAAAGAGTTTGGTATGCATCTGTGCGGTACTGGAGGAGAATTTTGAGAGTACCCTGTACAGCAAGGAGAATGAATAGGTTGATCTTAAAGTAAATCAACCCTGAATGCTCCTTGTAAGGTCAAATAGTGAAGATGAAGCTAAAGTACTTTGGTCATCAAATGAGAAGAGAGGATTCACTTGAGAAAGCTTTGATGTTGGGAAAGGTTGAGGGCAAAAGAAGAAGGGGACATAGAGGGCACAAAACCGGACGTGTTGAGAAGGATGGTAGAGGATAGGGGTGCCTGGCGTGCAGTGGTCCATGGGGTCGCAAAGGGTCGGACTCGACTATGCAACTTAACAACAACAACATGCATCTGTGAGTGTATTCTCTCTTTTCCCTCTTCTGGTTTCTGCAGTGGCACTGTCGGCTAGTGACCTTGACATGAAAACACAGATGTGTTGCACTGTTATGTGAGCATGAGTTTCTCATTCCTAAATGAAAAAGCAATTAGCTATGTTTTGTGGGTAATAAATAATGGTTGAGTATGTGTCAGAAATAGCCAGGCCAGACCCAATTTGTCTGCTAAACGTTGAGGGAAGTTATTAATTCCTAACATTGGGGTGTCTTTTCCTATAGTTTGCAGAGGTTTGAAACAGTATTCCTCTTCCCTTTCTTTCGGGCTCTGAGATCATTAAAAAGAACCAAATTTTAATTTTTTTGTAAGGAGCCTCCATCAGATCATAAAAGTGTTTATCCAACAAAATTTGCTTTGGAGAGAAGGGTAACAGCATTCTGTGCACTCCCATATCTAGTCATGCCTGCTACATGACCACAGAAATATTTGCAGATGCAGACAGTGGCTCTTTGACTATAAACAGAGATGAGCACTGAATCCTAGAGTTGGATACGAGTGGCTTTCAAGCAAGGACAACCTTTATCTTTACCTGTAAATATACAGCCTTCATTTAGGGCTGGTGTGGAGAGACAGGGTCTCCTGGAAGGTGTATCAAAGAGTAAACAAAACAAAAAGTCCAAGTCTTTAAGGTGCTACAACGTTTATTGTCTACTTTGCTTACTCTTTGATATGTTTGCACATACTAACATGGCATCCACTTCAAATTTTTAGTCTTGGAAGGTTCCTTGTGAATCAAAAAGGAAAGAATGTAGGAGTCCCAAAAGTATGGTGACTCCAGCCTTCCAGGCTTATTTTTCTCCCCCTCACCTCCTCCTGGCAACTTTTCTTACTTTCTTTTCTTTTCTTTTCTTTTCTGGTTTGGTTTGGTTTGTCCTTTGCATTTGTCTTTGGAAGCACCTATGTCTGTGAACAGACTTTCCCCCCAAATGAAACATCTGAAGTCTACAATCAGATCCAGACTAACTGATGCACACTTGCATCGCCTGTTACGATTGACAGTAACAAACATGGAACCGGACATTGACTATCTCATCAGCCAAAAGCAGGCTCACACTTCCCATTGAAATGCATCCCATTCAAAAAATAGTCTGGCCCCTCAACAGTCTGACAGGCTGTGAACTGGCCCCCGGCTTAAAAAGTTTGAGAACCCCTGCCCTAGAAGGACCTGGGGAAGTGACCTTTAGAAACCTCTAGCCATGCTAGAAACCTTTAGGTTTCTAAAGGTGGTCATCCCAAAGGTCATTTCCCCAAGCTCTGTCATAAGGAGATGTTAAAGAGAAACACTATAACAGCTCAGCTTTCTGACATATGCAAGTACCGATTGAGAGTCTTGCTTTGTGCCTTTTTGGGTTAATGGGCTACATTTTGTAAAGGCTGCAGAAATGACATTTCAAAGCCAATAATTAGACAAGGAGTTGTGTTCCTGAGCCAGGAAGCAAGTGTAGCTTTTAATTCGGTAGATCACATCAACCATGGGGTTAACATGCAATTACTGTACTTTCTTCTGTTTCACTAACCCCCAAGAGGCTTCCTAACATCACAGGTCATAAATGTCAGCTTTAGCACATTTAGCACATTCCAATGAGAGTTGTTAAGGAGTGGGGGTTGTATGCACATTTCCCAACATAAATGTTGATCTAAATGTAATAGCTCAGTAGGAATCATTGATTACCACAGATAGCTTGTCAGCAGAATCTGAGATTACACAAAGGATATTTAAACATTTATATGCATTTTATTGCTATGAGTGTGAAATGGATTAATTCTCCACAGTGCCCTTATGATCAGGAGAGGCAGAAGGGAACACCTTGTTTCTTACCAAACATGTTGCAGCTGCTCGGTTGTGTATAGCAGTTTTACGAGATGGGTCACAAGCTATTGATTTGCCTAATTTTCACAAAAGAGCGGATTTAAGGCACATCTATTGTGTTGGGATGTTTCCAGCATGGGAGGGGTTCCCATCCAGCTTTTCATGTATGAAAAAATAGCATTGTTTATAACAGTTGAATAGAGATGCAAAATCCTGACCTGTTCTGTTCTGATTCAGTAAACAAGAAAACCAGAAAAAAATTCCTGCTTGCCATTGAGATGGTGATTATTGTCATAAGCGTTAACATTATTTTTATGATCTTATAAAATATATACAAATTTCTAAGACCAGTTCTGGTACATTTCTGGAAATGTGCTAAAAAGTATCCTATGTTACGTTCTGCCTTAGTGTATTTATGTTATATGCTAAGTAAGAACTGAATAAGGTCAGTGGGATAGTTAAGGAGTAGATTTACCAGTTCTACTGCCTCCCATTTCCCGGTGAATCTCCATGGTCAAGCAGAGATTTGAACATACCACTCCATCTATTACATTACATGGAGTATGTACATTGATGCAAAGGTTATTGACAACAGAAGTATGGATTTTGTTTCTGCCTTTCTGAACAATCCACCTGTCTTTTTGCACTAGCTCTGTGCATGTTTAGCTTCACAAAGGGAGGAGCTGCAATTCCACAAAGCAACAATAAGGCAGGGAGAACTTTTGTTCCACTATGGTACTGGAAAACTTGGAAATTCCACCTTAAATATTCTCACATTATCTAGATCAGTGTTTCCAAACCTTTGGTTTTTGGACTTCAATTACCAGAAGCCTAAGTCAACTCCCCAAAGCACTGATCAGCCATGGTACTGACTTAGGGTTCCTGGAATTAAAGTCCTTCTGTGGGACATGTGCCCCACGTAGGGAACCACTGGTCTAGATATTTTGTCTCAACAAGAAAATAAAGGTTAGCCTGCATTCTTCCTATTGTTTTAAAATATAATCAAAACATTAAATAACTCATTTTGGGCCCTTATAACAAGACACTTTTTAAAACTAATGTACCCTTAGTGTATATGTGTCAGACTGGGATCTGGCACATAAAGTTACAAATCCACACTGAACCATCAAAACCTGCTGGTTTGACTTCACCTTGTTCACTGTCTCTCATCCTGACTACCTCACAGGCTGTGAGAAGAAACTGGGGAGGAGAGCCATGAGCAACACTCTGAAGTAAGTGGAAGAAAGTCATGGTATAAATATCACTGATAAATGAACACATTATTGTAATAAATAGTCAGTGTTGGGCTAAATGGGCAGGTGAGCTAATTCCATACAAGACAGCTTTCTGTGTTTATACAATGATAAATGAAATCAATACTGTAAAGTAGCACCATATATGTCTGTAAAGTAGCACCATATAAGTCTGATGGCATCATCAGCACAGTCATATATAGCAATAGCACTTATATACTACTCTGGAGTGCTTAGAGCAGGCTTTCTCAACCTTGGGTCCCCAGATGTTCTTGGATTTTAGTTCCCAGAAGCACTGATCAGCAAATGTGCTGACTTGGGCTTCTGGTAATTGAAGTCCAAGAACACCTGGAGGCCCAAAGTTGAGAAACCCTGGCTTAGAGCATTCTCAGGGTGGTTCACTAGGTAGCGAGCATTTCCCCCGCAACAATCTGGGTACTCTTTTTACCAACTTTGGAAGGATGGAAAGCTGAGTCAACCTTCAGCCCACTGAGATAGAATTAAGACTGTGAACAGAGTTTTGACTGCAGTGTTGCAGCCTAACCACTGCACCATGGTATCAATAATTAAACATTTCCTGCCACACTGGTTCCTAGGTTGCTCTAGAATTCCTTTGGTCCTGGGGAAGCCTTTGGGGTCTGTGGGATGGGTGGGTGTCACATGGATTATGGTTTCTGTATAGGTTCTGCCATGGGTGCTAGGATTGGTGGCAGCCATTTTCAGAAATTTAAGATTTCCCATCCCTATTGTGCTTCCCGCAAAGGCTTCCTCAGGACCAATGAGAATGCAAGGAAGTGTAGAAATATCATGGGGGGAGAGGAAACTTTTAATATTGAAATATAGACATAGCTGATGACATAATCTGAGTTTTCAACATTATTTTATATTACTTGATTTTAGCCAACTGAACAGGGTCTTAGACTCTATTTTTATGTGCTTTATTTTACTAAATTGCCTTAAGATTTCATGGATTTGCAATGTGTGAAGGCCTGTAATCCACCATCACTACCAGAGAAGTTAGCTTAAGGATGTTCCTTCTACCCTGGCTTTCACAAATTTATTTAGTGCCAATTCCAACCCTTGAGAACCTGTTCTTGATAGGCTTAGAGGTATGAAAGCAATTGTTTTTATCTTAGCTGTTGCAGGACTAGAACAGCCAGCCAGGACTAAGTACTTAATTTTCATCGACTCTGCTGACTCATCCACTAAGATGCGTGCCTGATGAGCTTTCAGTTTCCTGTGGCATTTAGAAGTGGTCTTTATCAACTGATGGCTGAGTGTCTTTGCTCTTGCTGTCATTTTGTTCTTTTCCTGGTGAGTGTAGGCCAGGAGAGAGGGTGGATACTATGCATTCACTAGTTGGAAGAGCAGCCAATTGGCCACAAATTTAAACCGAGGAGATAAAATCTTTCTAGACCATTTATTTATTTGCTGACAATGCTTCTTTTAGCAATTGTTGTCTTGCTGTTCTGGCCTGGTGGCAAAGTAGGTGCTTTTGCTTTCAAACTGCTAGGTTGGCAGGAGCTGGGACAAAGCTCACTCCATCATGCAACATTTGGGTATCGAACTGCTGACCTGTCAACCTTCCAGTCGTCACATCCAGCATCTTAACCACCCCTTTGGAACCCTGTCCCTCCTGGCTAATGAAAGCCTCTAAAAAGGTGACAGGTAGCTGGGTTGGGGCAATAATTAATGCATCATTTTAGGAGGGGGTGGTTCCTGCACTGCTAAAACATGCTTTGGTGCACCCCCTCCTAAAAAATCTTCCCTCGACCCAGCTGTCCTTTCTAACTATAGACCATTCTCCAGCCTCCCCTTTTTGGGGAAGGTAATGGAGAGGGAGGTGGCGCGTCAACTGCAGGGGGTACTGGATGAAGTGGATTATCTGGACCCCTTTCAGTTGGGATTCAGGCCTGGACATGGTACAGAGATAGCATTGGTCGTGCTTGTGGATGATCTCTGAAGGGAGGGGGATGGCGGTCTTCAATTCCATCGACCACGGTATTCTTCTGGGACAGCTCAAAGGGTTGGGGATCCAGGGCACTGTGTTGTCCTGGTTTTCCTCATTCCTGGAGGGCCTGACCTAAACGGTGTGGCTAGAGAGTGAGAGGTCCAGCCCTAGGCTTCTCCAATATGGGGTTCCTCAGAGCTCGGTGCTTTCTCCTCTCCTATTTAACATTTACATGAAGCTGCTGGGTGAGATAATCCGTTCCCACGGGGTGAAGTACCATCAGTACGCAGATGACACTCAGTTGTACATCTCGGCCCATGGGGATCCAAGTGTTGCTGTCAATGTCCTGTTCGGGTGTCTCGAGGCTGTGGGGGTCTGGATGGGGGCCAATGGGTTACAGATGATTCCAAGCAAGACTGAATGGCTGTGGATTCAGGGTCTCACATTATCCCGGGAGCTGCCATCCTTGGTCTTGCATGGGGCTACCTTGCCCCAGACAGACCCAGTGTGCAACTTGGGGGTTCTCCTGGACGTACTCTGCTACTAGAAGAACAGGTGGCGGCCGTGGCCAGGAGGGCATTTGCAAAATTGCGTGCAATTCGCCAGTTGTGCCCACTCCTGGATAGGGATTCCTTGCTCATGGTCACACATGCCCTCGTTACCTCCAGACTTGATTATTGTAATGCGCTCTACATGGGGCTGCCCTTGATGACCATTCGGAGGCTGCAGCTGGTCCAGAATGCAGTGGCCTGGGTAGTTTTGGGGTGCGGGTGCTATGTCCGTGCCTCGCCTCTGCACTGGTTATCAGTTTGTCTCCGGGTGCAATTCAAGGTGCTGGTTTTGACCCTTAAAGCCCTTCATGGTAGTGGACCAGGTTACCTAAGAGACCGCATCACCCCAAGGGAGTCTGCCCGCCCCACCAGGGCAGACCGGAGGGGCTCCCTCAGTGTTCCATCGGCTAGAGGGGCTCGCCTCTCTAGCACAAGGAGGAGGGCCTTCTCTGTGTCTGCCCCAACCCTATGGAACCTCTTGCCAGCAGACCTACGACTGCAGACTGAATTGCTGCCCTTTAGGAAAGGGCTGAAAACCTGGCTGGTGGGGCAAGTATGGGGGGCTGACGGGTAGCTGACTCCCGCCCATTGGCTCTCCTAGAAGCAGTTGTCCTTTTTTATTGTTGGGTGGGAAGGGAGGGTCTTTTAATTGTGAGATGGTTATGGATTGTTTTTTATTGGAGTTTTAAAGGGGATTTTACAGTTTTTATGTGTAATTGTGCTGCCCTGAGTTGTCCTAGGGCAAGAGGGCGGAATATAAATCCAATAAAATAAATAAATAAATAAGCCACTGCAGTCCCCATTGTTCCTTAGTCCCTTCTAAAATTCATTTCCAGTCTATGGAAATTACAGCTGGGAAGCTAGGTAAGGATTTTGAGGAGTTGTTACCTTGTGGATTAAGCGTCTTAGCTCAGCATGTTGAATTGGGGGAGGGAGGGTTAGATCTAGCTGTAGGATTAGGTATATTCCTCTTCTTCTGGATGATATGTTTTCTTGCTCAGAATAACATTCTTCTGTGGTAACATTCTTCTATTCCATGCACTTAAGTGTCTAGTTATGCCTGCCACATATCCACAGAAACATCTGCAGACAAAGAGAATGCCGGCTCTTTGGGTACAAACAGAGATGAGCACTGAACCCTAGAGTCAGATACAACTGGCCTTTGAGCAAGGATGACCTTTACCTTTACCTTTGCCTTTACCTGTGGTCAAGTTCTGCTGGCTGATATCAAAGATCTGCCAATATATTTGCTAGTTTGCCTGCTTAGCTGGCTAAGATCATGCAGCAGAGCTATGAAAGGGGACAGTGCGAGAGGGAAACAGAATTATTTCAGTTCCAAATCTCTTTTAGCAGAGAGATCGAGCTTACAATGCTGGCAAAAGTTTATGCACAGAGAGGGCAATGTTGTTATGTATCCTCAAGTCACTTCCAACTCATGGTGACCCTATGAATTTGACCTTCAAAATGTCTTATAAGCTGTGCTCAGCTCTGGCAAACTCAGATTCAGCTTAGATTCCTTGTTTGTAAAAAAAAAGTTCAACAGTAGAATAAATTGTATATAAAGAGTAGCACTTTTCTCTTTCTCAGAGGCTTTCAGTAAACCTCTTCTTCTTCTTCCATGCCAAGGCCAAACATGAAGCTGCCAAAATGAAGGCACCTTTTGGTGAGTTCCTTCTGCAGTTCCTTCTGCCTTACCAAGTATGAGAAAGATTAAACGGCAACGCAAGGTTGCCGTTAGCATGGTATGCCCGATTGTGGTTCAAAAACAAAAATCTTAGAGGAGGCTCTTTCTGTGTACCTCATCAGTAAACGGTTAGGTCAGTGGTTCCCAAACTTTTTTTTTTGGCCTTGCCCCACCTAAGCATCTCTAAAATCCTGATGCCCCCCTCATGACATATAATTTTTATTATTCAAAAAGTGAACTCCTATTCACATGGAGGAAGCCTAAAAGGCCATTCATTGTTAATAAGTCATTCTCAAATCCCCCCCCCCCAAAAAAAAAATCAAATTGCACCTCTGTGTGGTATGTGCCCCATGTTGGGAAACACGGTGTAAGACAGACATCTGCCAAAGTTTTTTCTGCAGAGTGTAGTGAAAAAAACTGAATGACCCATGGGGAAGAAGAACAAAGATTGCCTCAAACTCTATTCACACAGTTATGGGGTGTATGGCAGCTGTACAGAAAAAGCTTTTGGGAAACTTGTACAGTCTGATGCTTCTTTAGTAATGGGCAGTATCTGACTTGTACAAATTTATCACAACAATAGATGTTGGGGAAATGAAGAAAAAGGATATATAATATCTGCAAAATGTGGTGTGTGAGAGAGTTAATAGCAGCTCAAGACAGCACTAGGGATGTACAGAGTAGGTGTTAAATTCTTTGTTCTAGTTGACCTGGGCCAGTTGATGAGATTGCTTGGCAAGAAAGTTTCAAGCTCCATTAAGATTGCTTGTCTTCAAGAGATTGCCTGCCTTCAAGCGAGGGCAAGAGAAATAGTGCTATTCTGACTTCGAGTCTCCATAATTTTCTCAGACAATCTCTGCGCAAAACACAGTGCCCTTTCTGTTTGAGGGACAACAAGTACAGAACAATGGGCAAATTATTTTATAAGATGCAAACACTCCCTCTCTTGCTTTCTCATCTTGAAAAGTCCTTGTAGACAAGCAGAGATTAGCATTGTACGCAGTTTGTGTTATTTCTGTTAAAGTGTGATTTGCCCTATTTTCTTAATTTGTTCCAAAAAGAAGTGGTTCTCCTTTTCTTCTCTTGCCAAGAGCTCGTCAAATCACACCCTTGCCAGGGAGGAGAAAAATTACGAGGTTTCTCAGATCCTCACACATGAGGACAGGAGAAACAAAAATTTCCTTTCCTAGTGTTATGACTCAGAGCAGAGGTGAGCAGAATCTAATTTGGTCAACAACTAGTATAACACACTTAACGGCTGAATTGCACTCTCTGAATAGATGCATATCAAGAAGTAAATCCCATGGAGATCACCTCTATACTATAATGTTGTATGGTGTTGACACAGCAATCCCTTATTTTACTTTAAATCTGTACCTATATGCAGTTGTATCTGCCCTTGTTAACACAGATAAGGTAAAGGTAAAGGTCACCCTTGCTCGAAAGCCAGTCATATCCAACTCTAGGGTTCAGTGCTCATCTCTGTTTCATAGCCAAAGAGCCAACACTGTCTGCCTCTGCAGCTGTTTCCATGGTTATGTGGCAGGCATGACTAGACACTGGAGTACATGGAATGCTGTTTACCTTCCCACCAAAGTGGTCTCAATTTATCAACTTGCAATTTCTTGCTTTCGAACTGCTAGGTTGGCAGGAACTGGGACAAAGACAGGAGCTCATTCCATCCTGTAGTACTGGGGAATCGAACTGCTGACCTTCTGCCTCCCAGTCAGAGTCTTAGCCACTTGAGCCACTGCAGAGAGCAGGGCTAATTCTGTCACCTCCCTCATCACTTTCTCCATGAAAGCAAGGTCCGACTTTGAAGAGGTTTTTAAAGGGTTTTTTAAATTGTTTTATATTGGTTATAACTTGTGTTCACCACCCAGAGTCCATTGGATAGGGCGGTATATAAATCTATTAAAATCTATTAAATTAAGAGGAGAGATTGCTGCCTGTATGTAGGATCTATGTGCAAGCAGGAATCCAGATTCTCCAAGACTCTTGCTTTCATTAGAAGCCTCCATTCTTTGCCACTCACCCCAGCCCAAGTGGAGAAAGTGAAAAAGGACATTGCTGGCCATTTCCTTGTTGTTGATGTTGGGGGAAAGGAATGACTTAACAGGGCTTCTGCTTTGAACAAAAATGGTAGATAAGAAAAAGTAAAAGTGAACATTTAAAACTTTTCCTCTAAGATGTTTATAAGACCATTGGAAGCCCTTACAGTTCCAATGAAACAGATGGTTTCTGTTCGATTCTTTCTTACTGTCATTGTTCTCTCTCCCATCGTACTTGGAAAAAAACCAGAACAAGCCCAGTTCATTATCTCCTAAAAATGCTCCCTTACTAAATCACATCTTACAGCGTATACTATCTGAATGTTAAATGAGTTTACAGAATTTACCTCAGATGCTTTCCTCCCCCTTGCCTGTCTCTAAACCTAGATTGCTGTTTTCACTGTGTCATTTACAGAAGCCACGGATTTCTCCTCATGCTCTTCTACCCCTGAGATGTCTGACTCAGCTTGGGTTCTGCTCTGAAGGCGCTTATCAACTAAGATTGAGCAAAGCCCTATGCTGTGACATTCAAGGGCAGAGGAATTAGCAAAATACCAGGGGGATTTTTACTCTTTTGAAGGAGATAAGACAAATTTAGGGAACTCATTCTGTCTCAGCCTAGTATTGGCCAGAACGGATGGTGGAGATAGAGGTGCCTGGAGTGTAATGGTCCAAGGCGTTGCAAAGGGTTGGACTTGACTATGCAACAGAACAACAAAATATGTCTACTCTAAAGGACCTCAGGTGGCTTAGTGGTTTAGATGATGGACTTGATGATTGGATGGTCGGCAGGTCAGCAGTTCAAGACCAGAGTACTGCACAATGGAGTGAGCTCCCCTCTCTGTCCCAGGTGCAGTCCTTTCTTCAATTGACAATGAATAAAGTGAGAGTGACAGGCATTTCATGCATTCTCAAAGCTGAGGTTACAACAGTCTTAGTTGTCAGGTATACTTTAAATAAATCATATTTACAACATTAAGATACATTATCGGAGAAAAGCCACATGAAGACTGCCATGGGCATTTTACTGCATTTAATGAAACCTATGGACATAGTTTTCCTGCCAACCTAGCAGTTTGAAAGCAAGAAATTGCAATTTGATAAATAGGTACCACTTTGGTGGGAAGGTAAACAGCATTCTGTGCACTCTGGTATCTAGTCATGCCTGCCACATGTCTATAGAAACATCTGCAAACACAGACAGCACTGACTCTTTGGCTACAAAAAGAGATGAGCACTGAACCCTAGAGTCGGATACAACTGGCTTTTGAACAAGGGCAACCTTTACCTTTACTAATGTGCTAAGATGGTGTTTCGTTTTGTTTTTTTAAAAAATGATTTCTTGAACTTGCCTAAAAGTTAAGCAAAGAAGGTTCTTCATTCATATTTCATTAATACCCTATGAATAAAGTTAGAAGAATTATATGGATTGTTTGTACTTTCTTTATGGCTGCAAGTGTGCTTAAACTCAGAAAGGAAAAAAGATAGTATAGTCATTTTGCACATGGCTAGATTGGCAGGAGCAAGGACAGAGAGGGGTGATCATTCCATCATTTTGCTATAAGTTTTTTAAAAAGTGGCCCATGTTGTCTTCTTCTTGGTGTGAGTACTCTTGCAGCAGTTACAGAATCCTTAACAGGATTTCCCACCATTCTGACACAGCCTCTCTTGAGTGATGGGCAAGATTTATTCATGGCCCTGCTCAAAACCCAGTGGTATCCGACTTTAGGGTTCAGTGTTTATTTCTGTTTATAGCCAAAGAGCCAGGGCTGGCTGTTTCTTCAGATGTTTCTGTGGACACGTGGCAGGCATGACTAGACACCGGAGTGCATGGAACACTGTTTACCTTTCCACGGTAATTTATCTACTTGCATTTTTGCTTTTGAACTGCAAGGTTGGCAGGAGCTGGGACAGAGATGGAAGCTCACTCCTTCATTCAGCTTGGGTCTCAAACTGCTGACCTGCTGACCTTCCGGTAGTCAAGTTGAACATCTTAACCACTAAGTCACTGCAGTCCTTAGCACATTAGTAGGTAACATCTATTAAAGAATGGATGGGAACGAAAATTAATAAAGGGACAGCAGCCAGAGATGGGACAATAAGTTAGAACACAACTAATATGCTTGGCACTTTATATCCCTCATTACAAATTACTGACAATGACTTCATGGTGTCATATATATTTTGGGGGAGGGGGGGTCTATAGCTAAAGGGTAATAACACCAGGTGTCAAACTCTTCTACAAATTTATGAGTAATCTGAAATTATGATCTTTACTGAGAACATTACAGCCCTGGAGACAAATAGACATGCTCATCGGCACACCATGAAATGGAAAGCAGGCAAAGTAAAAGCATAAGCTACCTTGATATGCAGAGCATGTGTTGCTGAAAATGAGGCAAATGTAGACAATGTCAGCTTAAGTCAGCTGGGTGGTTTGCATAGCTCTGCTTCCCATTCTGTAGCTTGGGGCAATTCTGAATGCTTTAGAGCAGAGGTGCTCAAATTTTCTGGGCCATGGGTTCCTCCCACTGGAATTGGATGTAAAATGTGCCTTGCAATCTGTTTTGCAACAGATATGTTTTGCAACAGGATGAGATAGATTTTTGGCTGCCATTTTCTCTGCTTAAACCATGGGTACCCAAACTATGGTCTGTGGGCCAGATCCGTCCCCCAACACCAATTCATCCGACCCACACTGCCCTTGTCGCTCCATGACAGGTCGGTTGAATTGGTAATGGGGGGATGGATCCAGCCTATGGACCATAGTTTGGGCACCCCTGCTTTAGAGGCAGTATGTGAGAGGAGAGAGAGAGAGAGAGAGAGAGGCAGCTATTTGTTTTGTGTTAACTCCTTGTCCTTTGTTTGGCTTAGGTTTTGAAAAGGCTACTGGGTAATTGGTGATGTTCTATTGGTTCTGTAGTTTGTATTATCCTACAGCTCAGATCTCATCTGGCGGATTCTGGAATAGTTTACTTGTGCCATAAACATGGTGAGAATGTTCTTTCTCATGTCCTGAAGTACTCTTCTTCAAAAGAGAGGTAGCTTGAAGTGAGATCTATTTTCAGCAATGCCATGGACTCATGTTCCCTCTCTGCACCTCCACCACTGCTTCTGGGATGTGTGGGAGGTAACAACACCACCCACTTTATCAAGGACTGAGGAAAGTTTATAACATTTGGAGCTCTTCAGTTTGACTGAAAGATGAATATGTAGCGGCATGTTAGAAGTCTAAAATAATCCCTTGTGTGAAGAGAAGGGGTATTATTTGGAGGCATCTCTTTTTATCTCACAAAATTGAAACTGGTAGTCATGAAATGAGACTTAATGATGGAAAATTCAAGCCAAGAGAAACATTTAATACTAGGCATTGTTAAAATGGGAAGTTTGCTTCCACAAGATATAGAGATGACACCTGACTCAGGTGGTTTTAAAGGGGGACAAGATAGATTTGTGGAAGGTATACATACCTATAACTGGCTAGATTTCATCATAGCTGCATGCTACCTCTAGCATGAGAGGCAACATGTTCATGAATACCTGTTCAATTATTATTACTACCATTCTTCCCTTGAGTATCTTTCTGTTGTTGTTTTTCTCTGTCACATGCACACAAAGGTGCTTTCTGGGTTGAAATGATTTTTGCTGGAAAAACTCTGCTCAGGGGACGCCTGAATGAGGTTCCTTTTATGTTCCCAAGATCTTTCCCCACAGAAGTGGGAATTCTTGCTTTCAAATGGCTAGCTTGGGAGGAGCAAGGACAGAGAGGGGTGATCATTCCATCATGCGGTACATGGTTCATGAACTGCCGACTTGCCGACCTTCCAGATAACAAGGTGAGCTTCTTAACCACTGAGCCATTGCCGTCCCTATCTTTCTGGTTATGAGCTTCTGATGGCATCTTGCTTGGCCTCTGTGGAAAACTGGATACTTGATTTGTCAGACTGTATCTAGATGGACATATTTTAGGATCCATCAATATTGTTACATGAAGATCTTACTATGTCTGTTTCTTTGCTGCTTTAGTTGTGCTCCTTTTCTTATGTTTATGATTTGAAAACCAGAAAAGAGAGCAAGTGCCAATGCTTGTGTTTTAAAAGAACATCACAAATAGCCATTTTTTTATTCATTTGCAAGAAGAGAATTCTAGTCCAATTCTATGTTTCCATGTGAAGCATAGCCTGTGCAAGCAGTAGCCTATTCCGTGTAGAACATCTCTATACAATCAGGAACTCTAAAAGTTCATGGTCCCTGGTCATGTGAGAAGACACTACATGTAGTAGAAGATTTCCTCTTCTGATAATCCCTTTCCCTGTGAGGACAGTGACAGCCCCAATGCAGAGCTGGGACTCTCTTCCACCATGTCACACTTTCGAATTAACCCTTTTTGGAATATGTGAATATTGTTATGTGCTTCAGTCTGTTGTTCTTATATGCTGTCAAGTCATGGTCACCTTACTAATTAATATGATTGAAAAATTGTCTGCCATGAACAGATTTCAGTCTACAACATGCAAAAGATTGAAATGGGACTGAATGGAATTGTAGAGTGCCTTGGCTATAGTTGAGAGTTGACCAAGCTGTTGAGTACTACATTGTGTACTAATAAATTGAGGTGACAATTTCATCAAATTTCTACAGGAGCTAGAATAATTATCCAACATTTCCTTGGATATGGGGCTTACCATTAGTAATGCTAGTGGGAACATTGATTTCTTTTTCCTATTGCTCTTATTTATTTATTTATTTATTTATTCAATTTATATCCCGCCCACTCAACACAAGGCCGACTCCGGGCGGCTAACAACATAAACGTAACCCCAGGGCAACCCAAGGAGTTTACAAATGTAAATACAATATTCACAAATACAATAATAAATACAACATTTCAAATATATAATCACAATCCTAAAAACAGTTAAAACAGTAAAAACAAATTAAGACTACCCACCCCCTAAAAAGCAGGGGCTGCAGAATCGAAAGGCACCATGGGGAAGAGTTCCTCTACACCAACCACCCCATGGTGGTTACCCTTCCACCTGCACCCCACACTTGACCCGCCAGCCAGGTTTTAAGATCCCTTCTGAAAGGCAGCAACTCCGTCCGAAGACGTAATTCTGTTGGCAGGAGGTTCCAGAGGGCCGGTGCAGACACGGAGAAGGCTCTCCTCCTTGTGCCAGAGAGGCGAGCCCCTCTGGCTGATGGAACAATTAGAGAGCCCCTCCGGTCCGCTCTGGTTGGACGGACAGACGTCCTCAGGGCGATGCGGTCTCTAAGGTAACCTGGCCCACTACCATATAGGGCTTTAAAGGTCAAAACCTCTTTGGACATCCTGGTGACTACATATTCCATAAGCCCTGCCATTTACGTGGGGAAATGTTGTAATTGGTCATTTTATGTTCTTCCTTCCTTATAGAGTCCCTTTTCTGTTAAACAAAACCAGATATTATCTGTTGCCTATAGAACATAAAACAACCAATTACAACACTTTCCCACCTGAATGACAGGGCTTATGGAATATGTACAGTTCACTATAGTATGTGACAAAGTGATAGGCACAGAGTTACTAATGTCTATTGGTTTAAGTTGTCATATGTCAAGGAGAGTTATTGATAGTAGTTTAAGCTGGAGGGATGGCAGGGGAAGAAGATTTTAAATCAAATTAAGTATGATCCTGAGAATAAGTATTTTTGGAGAAGATTGAGAGCTGGCACCAGATGCTGAGATTACATCCACCTGTCCACAAACCTCTTGGCCATTGTTTGAGTTACTATCAGAATGTGGCATTTTCTCATCAAGTATCATTTGATAGTTCTTAATACTTGATGATTTGTTCAAGAATACACTTAGGGGAATGTTTCCCTGATCTGAACATCTGGGTAGTTTTTTTAAATAAATGCTACAAACTCAAAAAATGTAATACCATAACTGTTATGGCATGGACCTGCAACTGTTAAAAGTCATATGCTTATAAAACATAAAATTAAATAGGGTCTTTACTGTTCACTGTTGTAATTTAGGAGACCATTTTCATTCCTTTTCATCATCATTTAGTCTCTACAGATACTTACAGTTAAATTTCTGAGCTAAATGTATTATGTCCCCTAAGAACAGAACAGATTGAATTGGCTGATATTCTTTCCTCCACCACTGGGAGAAAAACAAATGATATTGTACCTTTATGAGGCAGTACTAAAAGTATGGGGGGGGGGCACCCCAAAATTTTATACATATAATTATTCTGTCTACAATTAAGTGAGCTTCCTGTAACCCATTCAATTTATTTAATCTTAGTCAATCATGGTTTTGTGAAAAGCACGCAGTACAAATTACGTTATTTTCATTCAACACACAGATTACTGGATGTTTGATTTGGGCAGTGTGAGTATGTTCCACAGACTGCAAAGTGTTTTGGTAGGAACATCAAGGACTATAAATGTAACCATGGCTAATTTTCATTATGAGAATCTCCTGTAATGTTCAGCTTCTCTCAGACTGTAATAACATTGTCTCAGAAACATGGCACTGCTTTGGTCAATGTAAAATTTTGATTTTAAATTAAACAGGGTTCCTAATAATTCATGCCAGATAATTCTGCACATTTTATCGGTTCTAATGGCGAATATTGTATGTGAGCATTTACAAATATGGCAGTTTAATGTGAATTTTTTGTTGCACTAATGGAATTGTAAATGGGAAATCTATCAATCAAGTAGCTGAAAGCAAACTAATGGGTGTTGTATGTCTACATCTAGAGTTACACTTACAGTTAGTTGCATTTCAACTTTTGGAAATTGTTAAGCATGCCATAAAAACAACTTAAGATAAGCATTTGATAGTCTATAAAGTAGCACTGGCTTCATTTCTTGATTACATTGCACATTTTTGTTCCATCCCATAATAGACTGGCATGGCTATGGTATAATCTGAAGGAGTACTGGAAGAGTTAGCTTTTTTATGTGACTTAATTATTTTTATTACTTAAAACATGGTTATTATGTTGTGCCAGAGTTTGAATTCCTTCCATCCCCCCTACTTTAAGTAGTTAGTTAACACAAAGTATAGATTGTAGAGTCCATAGTCCATATACAACCCTGTGACCTGTTTTAGTGGTTCCTGCAACCTTATTTATTTATTTATTTATTTATTTATTAGATTTGTATAGCTGCCTTCTTCGCCTAAGCGACCCAAGGCGGCTCACAACATTAAAACCATCTCTAAAACTATTTAAAATCAAATACAATAAAACCAACTAAAAACCTTGCAGAAACACACACAATAGACAAAACCCCTACAAAGAGGTACATGACACATGCAGGCACCTAACCCTCCTCCCCCCTCTCCCCAACATATATACACAAAAACTGGAGAATCATGCCCTAGAGAGTACATTTTTTTCCCCTGACATAAAGTGAGTAAAACCTCCACATTGCCTGACACACAAACTAATTTGAAAACTCTTTAAAATGCCTTTCTGCCCAGTTTCCAACTTGACTCCCGAAAGAGGCTACCAGGAACCAACACTGTTATTCATTTGTCACCAGGCGAAAAGTATGCAATTCCTATATGCCATACACAGTTTATTTTATTTGTAAAAGTCTTTCTGGAAGCTTTGCTGACAGGCAGTATATAGGCCTTTTAAAAAAAAGTTAATTTGAAGAATGTGCCTTTTAGTAGTCAGAGAAATCACATAAAAATAGTGAGCACTCAAGACAAATCTCGCTGATTTTTTTATGTGATGTTTAAACATTGTACCTTATGTTTCTCTCTCTGAAGAGTGCTTATGCCAGGGCTAGTTTGAAGTAAATGTGTTGTTTGTTTTGTGAAATGGACATTATCCACCCAAAGGAAGGGCTGACTGCAAGAAAGCAAACAGGTAGGGAAAATAAAAGCAATGTTAGACTGATTGGTCATGCCATCTTGGATACTCTTTGAGCTTCCAGAACTCAAAGGTAAGGAATGTCTAAACCTGTCTATGAGCAAAACCCAAAGGTAAGGAATTTCTAGACCCTGTATATGAGGAAAAATATTTCTCTCTGTGTGAGTGTATGTATGTATGTGTGCACATAATGTATGTTTCTATGAACTTGCTCAATTGCAGATTTAATGGATTAGCAGTGTTTTGTGGACCACATGGTTCCGCTTCATACAGCAATGCTCCTCAAGGAACTACATTTTCAGTGTTCACAGTTAGTTACAACTATTACTTTCCTAGTGTATCTGAAGAATAGACACAATAAACTATGACAATATGTGAGTGAATATGTGTCTTTGAGAGCAAACACCCGCACGAATGAGCATGCAGTGAGGAAACCCTCCACAAAATGCTTTCTTCCTACAGCATGATATTTTAAAGTGTGCCTTAACAATTGTGAAGTCCACTTATTGTGGCTTGCGATGCTTTTAAACCCAATTCTTCTTACTCTTTTCTGCCTTAATGGGAGATGCTTGAGCTGTGAAACAGCCACCATATGCTTTCTGAGATTTCATTATTTTCCTCTTTTATGCTCGATCCTGTTTGCCAGTTTACTTCTCCTCCATTAAGCACATTATCAGTGATCATGGATTTTGCCTGCTAGAAAATGGAAGTGAGGGATATCACTCATTTTGACCATCCAAAATACTGGTATGAACTTAGGAAGTGGGCATGTAGGGAAGTCAATGCCTTAGGAGCTTTTGCAAATAAAATGTGGTTCATTTATATTAAAATAATTTAAAATAATAATGAACCAATTATTAAGCAAAACTGTTTCTAAAGTTATGTCCTTTGGAAGCACAATTACTACCTCAGGTGTTCACCTCCTGATTTTATTCTTAGCTTCAGTGTACCTCAGAAGTAGTCTGTACTGAGACTTCATTCAACAATACTATGAGGGCAGTTAAGAAGCCTGCTATATTTCCTTTATCCAGTTGAACACATGGATCACATGTTCTTGTGTAGGAATCAACGGGGCAACAGCTAGTATCCACTAATGTCTTTTTTGGAAAAACACATATTCATCTTGCACAAATGCAATGCTCAATACCTAGATGCAGCTTTTGCAGGCTGTTCCACCAGACATTTCATGGCTGCTCCACAACTTGTGGGTTTACAATGCATTACACAGATGCTACACAAACATTCATTAGAAGTGCACTGTATTTGTCAAAAGCCAGAAGTGAATTGAATCTTTATGCCTTTATGAGTATAATGACATGACCCAGAGTGCTAAATAGTTGCCAATTAACCAGTCTCTGAATTTCTAGTAATGTGCCAGGTACTTGACTCAACACACAAGAATTTGATCAGGAACCTGTAAATTAGCAGCTATATTCACCACATGGGGTTACACCACTGCACTTTGGCTGGCATAGAGATTTAGTTGGGTTCTGCCCTATCCATTGCCTATGTTAGTTCTGATTCTGTCAGAGGTTTCACAACTCCTAGTAAAATAATTGCCAGCTGTTCAAGTCAATCCACTAGCATAACACTGGAATATTAAAAAAGTGTAATGCTCCAAAACTGGGGAGACAAATTTCAGCAACAGGGACAAAAAGGGACAATAGCAAAATTCCAGTGCCTTTAGAGTTAATTTCCATCTCAGGCAGATTTCTTTTTTTAGTCCCAGCATTTTGTTATCTGCTAATCTTCCCAACACATATTTATACACCTTCATAAACATGAAGTAATGAAAAATGCTTAACAACCAGCTGTCATCTCAGCAAAAACATTTAAAAATAGAAGGTGTCTCCAGCTATTCAGCTTCCAAGGAGGCTGCCGCCCCCTCCCCATTATTGTTTCATGCTACCTGGATGGATTTTAATTTAAAAAAAATGTTTCAATTATATATGTATTTTAAAAAATATCTGGACAGTCAGCTTGTGTTGGCTGCTACGTCTGCCTGTTCTATCACACACTGTTGCCATAGCAACATTTGTGATGTAACATTAAGAAAGGTGATGTTGAACAGGAATTTACAGCAGGTGGTCATAAAGGTGGGCCTCCCCCCCCCCCTTGCTGCAGACGTTTCCCCAGTACCAAAAACAACAGCCGCCAAAGCAAAGCAGGCCAGCAAGGCCTGGTAATAAATAAATGATGAATAAATTTGAACATATTTTAATTCATCTCCTGACATGCATATTCCACAAATAGTTGAAAAGCCTTTGAAGTCAGCATAATTCCTTCTGCACTTTAGGGCTATTAGCTTTGAATCTCTGGATTTCTCTTGTTTTAAATGCTGTTGTGTTCTAGGAAGTAAGGCAATACAAATGGCATATTAATTTTGCTCTGGTTTCTTTGAGAGCCAAACCCCTGTCTTTCACCTTAATAGCTAGCAGTGGGATGTCTGTCAGCAGGATAGAAAGAACCTGAAGGCCATTTGTCTATCTCAAAAGGCACAACTGCTCAGTGATATACACCTTATTTCATCTGCTGAAAGCTGTCCTACTATTGCGCATCAAAGTCATTCTGCCCACTCTGTACACAGTTTTGTACATAACCTCAAAAGCAGCACCAGCAGAACACAGGGATATAATTTCAAAAACTGCACATTGTTCTTCTTTTATCCTGCTAGTAAAAAAGTTAAACACATAGCCCCTTATACATTTTTGGCACACTTTCTACTAAGGAATATTGAGAATGGGCTAGATGCCATATTTATCACTTTTTCCTAAAAAAGATGATGAAAATGAACTAAAAAGTAATTGCAAGTTCTCTGTAATCTTCTCTGCTGAAGACAAAGTGTGTTCTAGTTCACTCTAATTGAATTGAGTCCCATTGGTTCCACTGACATGGCAATGGTTTTGTTCGCTTTTTTTGTGTGTGTGTGTGAGAGAGTTGATGTTGTTATGTGCCATCAGGTCACTCCCAACTTATGGGAACCCAAAATGTTCTATCCTCAGGGATTCAACTCAGCTCTGTCAACTCTAGGCAGCAGCTTCCTTTAGAGCAGCGGTGACCAGCCCTGGCCTGTGGCACCATTTCCTGTGGCTTGCTGCCGCTCTGGCCGCTACCAGAAGAAGCAGCAGATGCATTTAAGACAGCCATAAAATGCACCCACACATAAATGCAGCCGTGCCTGCCGTAAACACTGCCCTAAATTTACGACAGCCATGGGCACATTTTATGGCTGTGTATGGTGGGAGGAACCACATGACTGACCCACTCACCGTGGAGTCTGGTCCACAGTGCGAAAAGTTTGGGAACCCCTGCTTTAGAGTGTCAGTTCATCTCATGTTTGCTTTCCCTCTTTCCCTGCTGCCTTCAATCTTTACCAGTATTATTGTCTTTTCCTTTATAATCATGCCTTCTCGTGATGTGCCTGAAGTAAACAGTCTTAATTTCATTATTTTGCATCCAGAGATTGTTCTTGATTTGCTCTAGGACCCATTTATTTGTCTTCATGGCAGTTGAAGGTATCTGCAAAGCTCTCTTTCAGCACCATTTTTAAAAATCAAATTTACTCCTGCCAACTTTCTTCATTGTCCAGCTTTCTCATCCATACATTTGTTGTTGTTCAGTCGCACAGTCGACTCTGACCCTTTGCGAACCCATGGACCATTTTCCTCCAGGCACCTCTGTCCTCCACCATTCTCTTCAGCCCACCAAGCTCTGTGCCCATTGTGTCCACAATACCATCTATCCATCTCATCTTTGGACGCCCCCTTCTTCTCTTGCCCTCCACCTTTCCCAGCATCAAGGCCTTCTCAAGTGAGTCCTCCCTTCTCATTTGATGTCCAAAGTACTTTAGCTTCATCTTCACTATTTGTCCCTCCAATGAACATTCAGAATTGATTTCCTCCAGTATTGACCTATTTGTTCTCTTTGCTGTCCAAGGGACTCTCAGGACTCTCCTCCAACACCACATCTCAAAGGCATCTATTCTTCTGCGCTCAGCCTTCCTAATGGTCCAGCTCTCACACCCATACATTACCACCGGGAATACCATTGCTTTGACTATGCAAATTTTTGTTTTCAAGGTGATGTCTCTGCTTTTCACTATGTTCCCCAGGTTTCTCATAGCTTGTCTCCCAATAATCAATCGTCTTTTTATTTCATGGCTACAGTCGCCATCTGCAGTGACCTTAGATCCCAGGAAAGTAAAATCTGTCACTGCTTCTACTTCTTCGCCATCTATTTTCCAGGGACTGATCGGACCTGTTGCCATTGCAGGCACAGATTTCTCATGAGGCATATGAGGTGTTCTGGTATTCCCATCTCTTTAATTATTTGCCACATTTTGTTGTGGTCCACACAGTCAAAAGCCTTGGTGTAGTCGATAAAACAAAAGTAGACTTGTTTCTGGTATTCTTTTGTTTTCTCCATGATCCAACGTATGTTGGCAATGTGGTCTCTAGTCCCCCTGCCTCTTCTGAAACTGGCCTGCACCTCTGGTAGTTCTCTCTCCACATGTTGTTGAAATCTATCCTGTATTATCTTGAGCATCACCTTGCTGGCATGTGGGATGAGCGCAATTGTTCAGTAATTTGAGCATTCTTTGGCATTGCCTTTTTTTGGGATTGGAACATACACTGATTTTTTCCAATCCTGTGGCCACTGTTTTGTTTTCCAAATTTGCTGGCATATTGAATGCAGTAGTTTGATTCCATCATCTTTTAGGGCTTTGAAAAATTCAACTGGGATACCATCATTTCCACTAGCTTTGTTGTTTGCAGTGCTTTTTAGGGCCTTTCTGACTTCACTCTCCAGAATGTCTGGTTCAAGTTCAAATTTCTCATTATTGTTATTATCAGGAGTGTTGAGGTCCTTTTTGTAGAGTTCCTCTGTGTACTCTTGCCATCTTTTTTTTAATCTCCTCTGCTTCAGCTAACCCCTTTCCATCTTTGTCCCTTATCATGGTCATTTTTGCTTTAAATGTTCCCTTGATTTCCCCAATTTTTAAAAAAAGATCTCTAGTCCTCCCTCTTTTGTTGTTTTCCTCCATTTCTTTGCACTGTTCATTCAGGTAGTTTTCCTTATCTCTCCTTGCTTTCCTTTGAAATTCTGTATTCAGGTGGTTGTATTTTTTCCTTTCTCCTTGGACTTTTGCATTCCTTCTTTCCTCTGCTATTTTAAGGGCCTCATCAGACAACCACTTTACATAGAGGTCAGGAATACAAGAGTGTGGATGATATTACTATTGGCCTTCAGTGATACATCCTTAAGCTCAATTATTTTAATCTAGTGGCAAACTCATTCCCCTCCTTCGAGGGACTGGGTAGAACTACAGGGGCAAACTCGTTCCTCTCTTTCACGGGACTGGATAAAGCTGGCGTATGAAAAGGATATGAGTTTGAACCTAAGCTCCCCCTCCTCGTTTGGGACTGTTGCCCTTCGTTTTCTCCCCCTTGGGATAAACGGGTGGAGGAGAACCCTAACGCTGAACTTTGCTGTTGAGCCCCTCTGTCCTAAGTTGGTCAGCGTGCCTTCTCCAGAGGAGACCCGTGTTGGTCTCGACACAGTATGAGACTGGTCCTGTTTGATTAATGACTACCCCCGGCACCCATGCTGGCCCTGTGGTGGCGTAGTTTCTGCAATGAACAGGCTCTCCTATCTGGAAGTTTTTGGTGGGGCTGTGCTCAATGTTTCTTCCTCTATCCTCGACCCGGGTGGGATCCAATCTAGTTAATAATGAGTGTAACTTCCTCTTCATGAGGAGCTCCGCGGGAGAGAATCCCGACGCCAATGGCGTCACTCGATATGCCAACAGAAACTGGCAGAGCTGCCGGTCCAGATCCCCGGGACCCATGCGCCGCAGCCCTTCTTTCATTGTGCGCACCAGGCGTTCCGCCTGGCCATTTGTTGCAGGGTGAAAGGGGGCTGAGGTAATGTGCCAAATGGCGTTGGACTCTAAGAACGCCTGGAACTCGGCTGACGTGAAGCAACTTGCGTTGTCACTAATTATGACGTCAGGTATCCCGAAGGTGCATATCAGTTTGCGCAGTTGTTTTATGGTCCCAGCTGATGAGGTGTTGTGCATTGGAATTACCTCTAACCACTTGGAGTATGCGTCCACCACAAGCAGAAAAAATGAACCCCTGAATGGCCCTGCGAAGTCTATGTGGAGGCGGGACCACGGTCCCCTAGCTGTGTCCCATTCTCTGTGTGGCAGGCGGGACTCCTCAGGCTGAGAGCTCTGGCAACTTTCGCAGGTGTTCACCATGTGTTCAATGTCTGTGTCTAGCTGAGGCCACCAGAAATAGCTTCTGGCCAGCGCCTTAGAGCACACAATCCCTGGGTGGCTGACATGTAAAAGCCGTAGCACCCTTGCTCTTAATGCTTGTGGGACCACCACCCTCTCCCCCCCACAACAGACACCCCCTTTCTGAGGACAACTCAACCCTCTTCCTGAAAAATGCAACAAACTCGTCTGCGGGGGGAGCTGTGGGCCACCCCTTCTGTACCCAGGATCTCACAAGGTTTAAAGTTTTATCCTTGGCCGTTTCGGCAGCAATTTCCTTGGGCAAAATGGGGGGTGCATCTAGGGCTTCTATGAGGAGGACTTGGCTATCCTGTTCTACCTCACACTTTGGGTCCCCCAGGTGGGGCAGAGGAGACCTTGAGAGAGCGTCCGCGTGGCTTATCTCTTTCCCGGGGCGGTACTCTAACGACCCCCTGTATGCATTCAGAAAAATCGCCCACCTAAGCATCCTGGGGGAGAGGATCTGTGGAGTGGGCTTGTCTGAGGTGAAGATACCCAACAGCGGCTTGTGATCAGTTATAATGGTGAATGGGCGACCATACAAAAAATCATGGAACTTCTTTGTACCCGCGACAATGGCAAGTGCCTCCCTATCTGTTTGGGCGTAATTTCGTTCTGCCTTGGACAATGATCTCGAGTAGAATGCAACTGGGGCTTCTCGCCCCCCTTTAGCACGTGGCACAGGACCGCCCCCACCCCCACTGGTGAGGCGTCGCAGACCAAGACTACCGGCTTCTTTGGGTCGAAGTGGGTTAGAATAGCCTCTGAGGAGAGAAGCTGCTTGAGTTCCCTGAAAGCCCGCTCTTGCTTCTCTCCCCACCGCCAAACCGCATCCTTCTTCAGCAACCCATGCAGGGGCTCTGCAATCGTCGCTTTCCTGGGCAGGAAGGAATGGTAAAAATTCAGCAGCCCCAGGAAAGACTGCAGCTCCGGTTTCGCGGTGGGGCGAGGGGCGTTTTGAATGGCTGAGACTTTGGACTCAGCGGGTTTCACCCCCTCAGCGGTTATACGGAAACCCAGAAACTCCACCTCCCTGGCCAGAAACACACATTTGTCCCTCCGCAGCCTCAACCCCGCGGATTCGAAAGCTGTAAGGACCCTATCTAGTCTCTGGGCCAGTTCTGATTCGCTCTCCCCAGATATCAATATGTCATCGAAAAATGGCAAGACCCCCGGTAATTTCTTTAACAAACGTTCCACAAGAGACTGAAATATCCCCGGCGCCGAGTTCACGCCAAACTGTAGGCACGTCACCTTGAATGCCCCCTTGTGAGTTACAATGGTCTGCGCAGCAGCTGTGGCTGGGGTTACTGGAAGCTGCTGGTATGCCTGTGCCAGATCTAGTTTAGCGAAAACTTTTCCCCCATGTAAAGTAGCCAGCAGATGGCTAACTACCGGCACCGGATAGGCATTAGGGCGGATCGCCTTGTTAATTGTACACTTGTAGTCAGCGCAAATTCGCACCTCCCCATTTGCTTTCAATACTGTCACAATAGGAGTCTCCCACTCTGCAGAGTCCACAGGCACTAAAATCCCTTGCCCCACTAGTTTGTCCAGTTCCGCCTCAATTTTGTCCTTTAGGGCGAATGGGACCCGACGTGGCTTGAGTCTAATTGGGCGGACCTCCGGGTCCAGGTCGAAAGAAACTGGGGGCCCCTTGTACTTCCCGAGCCCCTTCTTGAATACCTCTGCGTGTGCGTCGCACACTGCTTGAATCTCATTCCCCCCGATGGCATGGACGCCGCCTATGAAGATGTCCAGGGGTTTGAACCATTGTGTTCCCAGGAGATTACACCCCCCCTCTCTTAGAACTACCAGGGGGAGTTTCCTTCGGAGTCCCTTGTACCGTGTCTCGAAGTCCCCAATCCCCAATACTGGAATTACATTTCCCTGCACATCTCTTAAGTTCGCCCCCATCTCCTTGAGTTTGGGTCGCTCCTTGGGGGGAATCCGCAAAAATTCCTTATGGGAAATGAGGGAGTATACAGACCCCGAGTCTATCTCCATCTTAACAGGGACCCCTTGCAACAGTACCTCAGCATAAAAACGTGGTTGCCCTAGAGGCACGCTGTGGACGGCCACGTCGTCTTCCGCGTGCACTCGCAGGCACACGTGGTTCCCCTCTGGGTCGTCGCCGCCATCGCCGACTCTGCCGACGCCATCCCGGCTGCTCGTGGAGCGCTTACTCTCTTCCCGGCGTTGCTTGCAGACCCTGGCGATGTGGCCCTTCCGCCCACAGTTGTGGCACTCAGCTTTCCGGAATGGACACTTGCTCCTCTCGTGGGACGCTCCGCACCCATCGCAGCGCCGCCCCCCTTCCCTTTCTTCTCGCTCAGCCCTTTCCTGACCTTCCGGACCCCCTCATCTTCGCTGGAGCCTGGGGTGGCAGAAGCCTCTGAGGATGTGGGCGAGCGTGGGGCAGGGGTCGCCCTCCAGGCCGCCTGGACGGCGGATGCAGCTGCCCCGACTGGTGGGGGCTTTGCCTTGAGCAGCTTATACCCGGCCCACGTGGATTCAGCTGCTAAAGCCTCTTGTAGTACCTCTTTAAAAGTGAGGTCGTGGCCTCGGTTCATGAGCTTCCGCTGGGTCTCCCCGTCTCTCATCCTGTCCCTTAGGGCCACGTCTAGAATTTCCCGCCATTCGCATGGGGTTGCCAAGACGCGGAGGGCCGCTGCATACTCGGACACTGACTCACCCGGCTTTTGGTCCCTCCTCAGGAAGGTTGCCCTGGCGGAGAAGAAGGACACCTTGGGCTTGAAATGGCTCCGCAGAACCGTCAGTATTTCCGACACCGAAACCTGGTCCACCTCTCATGGTGCCACCAGATCCATCAGCGCTTGCACGGCGTGGAAACCGAGCATCGTGATGAGAAGACCCTTCTTCTTCCCAGCGTCGGTGATGCCCGCATACGCCACCGTACTCTTAAAATGCATTTCAAACCAGTCCCATCGCTCGGGATGGGTCACGTCGAAAACTGGCTTCTGTGCTATTGTCTTGTCCCCGTGGGAATCCATATCCCATCCTCGTCGCCAATTTAGTGTTTGGGAATCAAGACAATGGAAACGGCTGTAAGCTAGCCTAACACATCTTTATTGCATGGAGTACAGCACGAACATGTGGTAATGGTGGACAAACAGCTCTTTTTATACGGTGGCTATCTACTTGAATCTGGCTCTTCGACAGGCATTGGCTGCTGTCCAAGTGACGTCATCCTTGGTCACGCCTTTCTTGTCCAGGTGAGGTGAGCGCGGGAATCTTTCCCGCGCAGCTGAAGGCATTTGAGTAATGTGAACCATGTGAGCTGGGCGCTCGCTATTGCCCCCGGTGGCCACTAGCTCGCATCCTCATACAGAAGGTTACAGTGTTACCTGTACCCATTCATGTGGTTACAATTGCATTCAACACACTACATTCAATACACAACAAGTTCCTTTGTTGTTTTGTTTTCCATATTTGTTGACATATTTTTGTTAGAATGTTAATAAATTCAGTCTCTGTGCCTTGAAATAGTTCTATCAGAATTCTCTATATCCTTAGTAATTTATTTCTTCCTAGTGCTTTCAGAGAAGCTATCATTTCACTTCACTTTCTAGAACTTCAGGTCTTTTGACTTTAGTTTTCATCTTTAAAAGAGTATGTAATCTTTTTATCTCTTCTCTATTTCTCTTCAGTGTACTGCTTCCACCTTCTCTTTATTATCTCCTCATCAAAAAGTGTGCTTCCCTGTTGGTCATTCAGCATTCCTAATCTAGGCTTAATGTTCCCTTTTATTTCTTGGAAGAAATCTTGTGGAAGAAATCTTTTGTTTTTCTCCCTTTGTTGTTCTCTATTTCTTTGAACTGGTTATTACAGGTATAATGCGTCTGTCTCTCTGCATGTGGCACTAGCTGAAAAGCTGCATTCAGTGTTCTGACCCTATTTCTTTCTCCTTTTACTTTTCCTTCTCACCTGTCTTTAACAATTTTAAGCATCCTTCCCTTAATAATATCTTTGGTTTAAATTCACAGTTCTTCTTCATGGTCAACTGAATATTTTAATGCAAATCTTTTTCTTACATGCACTTTTAATTTATCAGGAATGTTGTTCTTAGCACTTCAATATTTTTTAGTGAGAGACTGAGTTGATCTAGGACCCAAGGGGTCCTAGAGGCAGCCTGCAAAATGCAATAACTTGAAGAAAACAAGAAAATTATATAATAGAACAACATAAATACATTAACAGGGGGAAAGCAATAACTATAAAATAACAATAATTTATATCACACAGTGGCCCCACACTGTTGTTGTTACATGACATCAAGTTGTCTCCAGTTTATGGCAACCTTATGAATGATAGATCTCAAAAATATCCACTCATCAACAATCCTGCTCAGCAATTCTAAACTCAAAACTGTGACTTCCTTTAGAGAATAAATCCATCCGGTATTTGATCTTCCTCTCCTCCTGATGCCTTCAACCTTTCTAAAGGTTATCATCTTTTTCAGGGAACCTTGCTTTCGCATGGAGTACACGAGTCGGCCTTGGCTGACTGGGCGGGGTAGAAATTGAACAATAAATAAATAAACAAATAAAAATACCCAAAGCACAACAGGCTCAGTTTCATCTGCTTTTGCTCCAGAGATAGTTCAGGCTTGGTTTGCTGTAGGACCCATCTGTTTGTTTTTACAGCAATCCAGGATATCTGCAAAGCTCTACTTCAGCAACATATTTTAAAGGTGTGTGTGTGTGGGGGGGGATACCCCCCTTTATCAGGTTTATTTACTGTCTGGATTTTACATAGTAATTGGGAGTGAAAAGGGTGGATGATCCTTGTCTTGATTTTCAGTGACACATCTTTGCACTTAAAGCTTTGTCTTTCATTCTTTGACACATTCTTTCATTGCTTAGAAATGGCTCGAGGCAACTGGAACTGAGAATTCTGGATATTCTCTTGTCAAGAAAAATATAGCCAGGTCCTTGAAAAAAGAAGGATAGAGTCTAAGTATGCTAAAAGAGAAGACCGAAGTCCACTTTCTTTTGCAGCAGACGCTTGATGGAGCAAAGTCAATATATATTTCATCATAGAGAAAAACCTTGCCCTTTGTGTTTGCTCCAGATTAAACAGTAAACCAGTGAGCCCACACTAAAGCTAAGACATGAGCAGCATGTAGTAGGTAAAAGTCACCCTTGCTTGAAAGCCAGTCATATCTGACTCTAGGTGTCAGTGCTCATCTCTATTTACAGTCAAAGAGCCACCACTGTCTGTATTTGCAAATGTTTCCCTAGTCATGTGATAGGCATGACTAGATGCTGGAGCACATGGAATGCTATTATCTTTCATGCTGAAGCAGTACCTGTTTATCTACTGCAATTTAGAAAAGGCCTCAAAACTTGGCTGGCCCAGTGTCAAGTTCAGCATCTTAACCACTAAGCCACTGTACAGTCCCATCTGCAACATATAGTACCTTTTTACTATCGTACCTCTTTACTATTTTTAACCACCATGTCACCCTGAGAAGCTAGGGTCCATGAAATTAGTATTTGGATCTTCTTTTTAATTTGCACAGAATCAGTCTAATTCTGCTGCAAAATAGCAGAGATCTCCAGGAACAGATAGGAAGGAATCACTTCTGAAACCTTGAAGACAATACTGGTCTAGCTGGATCTTTGGCTGACTTGGTATAAGGCACTTCCTTTGTTGCTATATTGTAATACATTTTTTTACTAGTACAGGTACTTAATTCCTATGCATGAAACTAAATGCCCATAGGAAACACAAAAAGACATTGCTTGTGCACAAAGACACAAAAACCAACTGTGAAAAAGTTCGAGGGTTTGCTTTTCCTTGAGGAGCATTGTATCTCAGAAGATTGGTTGTTATATCTTATTACATGAAAAGAAAACTTCCTTAACAATTCTTGTTGAGACAACAGCAAGGGAGAGGTTTGGAATATTTCTGTTTGGGTAAATGTGTTTTGTTTTTGTAGTTAACTTTTTGACGCTTGGCTTTGTTTGGACACATGTTTGCCGGAAGTACACTGGTGTGAATTAGCATTAGGAGTAACAGAAATGTTCCAATTTTAATTTCCTTCATATCAATCCAGTTTTCATGATCTTTGATTTCTAAAGTAATGTTTATTGACATTAAATATGACATGTTTAGTTTTTCTGTTAAGCATATGTGTCCTATGGACTGAGAAACCTCCATGTGCAGTTTTAAATTGAGTAATGTGTACAATTCAATCTACTTAGAATTTAAGTAGTTCTTGTGTTTCCATTGTTTTAAAAATGAATGAAGATTGCACCATCACACCAAAGTGATTTTGGTTATGTTTCCAATCAGGCAAGCTTCACAATGCATCAAGTATGTTGGATTTAACACATGTTTTGTGCTCGGCACTATCTCCAGGTAAAGGACCAGAGACCCTTTACGCTGGGCAGAAACTCAATGACAATGAGTGGCACACAGTCCGAGTGGTACGTCGAGGAAAGAGTCTGAAGCTGACTGTGGATGATGATGTCGCTGAAGGTAAGTGGGAAGACCTTTTCTGGTCTTCTTCTTCCATGTCCCGATCAAACCCTGGAAGCCAAAATGAAGCCACTTTCTTCACGTTGCCATTGCCCAAACCTAAGTCCTCATCGGAGCATGTCTCTGGCAATAATAATAATAATAATAATAATAATAATAATAATAATAATAATAATAATAATAATAATAATAATAATAATAATAATAATAATAATAATAATAATAATAATAATAATAATAATAATAATAATAATAATAATTGGCAGACCAGTAAATGAGCTGGACTCTGTGTCACTCCACATTCACACTGTGTGTTGTTGTCCATCAGCAGTCCCCACTTTAGCATGTTGGTCTTGCATTTAGGTACTCCAATGCTCAGACTATTCAGTGTCCTCCAAGTGATGTAGGGGAGATCGAGATCTTCAGCTATATCCTCCTTTAATGATGTTCCTTGTCTAGTGAGCTCCTTCCCCCATCTTCTAATTTGGTTTTGCTCTTGTGTACCCTCAAAAATGTTTGTTCTTGCCATAAAGCAAATTGTATGTCTCATATGGTGAATACTCTTCTTTGGCCCACTTCTTGCCTTTTGCTCTGAGAATTTACTAATTATTTTCAGTAACAAGGACAAAACATTGGGTTCAACTGTTAACTTGAGCTGGAGATCCTGTTCCAAAGGTACAACTTTAGGTGATCACTCATAATATAACAAGCAACATAAAATGTTTGCCTTTTATGGAATCATCTCCATATAAAGGAGAACATGATAACACACAAATCACATCTACATTGTTGTTTTAGTGATAAGGGCACACTTTTTTGTTTCCCACCACTATCAACCTGATCAGCATCAGAATGAGGCCAAAATCTTAGGCTGACTCCCGTTATACAGGAAACTGTGGAGAATGGGGGTAACTAGCATACTAACAGGCTTAACTGCCTTTGTTTTTCAATGCTTCAATGGTGTGAAAGGTATAGAAGAAGCAACCTACCCCATAGTTGTTGCCACTACGCCGGTCGCTGGCACCTGGTAAAGTGAGGCTTAGTAAGTAGCTGCTCCTTTAATTTTGTTTTCAGCATGCCATTCCCTGATGCAGCAATAACAAACCTCACAGTGCCTGCACCAACTCTGGGTGGGATCTCCTTCCTTCAGGGAATGTGCGATTTCAAAGTGTTGGTAGCTTTATTTTTTGGCAGAGAGCTTTTAAAAGACTAAGTTCTACTCGGGTTCTGTAGCAGCAAAGTTTTATTTCTGAAAGCATCTGAAAAAAAGAACAAAGTACAAAAGACATACACACACAAAGATAGAATATTTTAAATTCTCTTTCTCTTAGCTATTTCCCCAGGCAGGGAAATGCTCCCATTAGATGAGGATAAGGAGGTGAAGCATAACGAAACCAGGGGATCTCAGTTAAGATTGCCCATCTAACAAGTGTCAGTTTCCCTCTCTTATACCTTTTAGCAGCCTGTGAGACTGCCTCTTGCCCCCTCCTGTGGGAAAGGAATATTGCTGACCTACATTGGTATGCAATTTTGCTGACTAGAGGGAAAGACTTAAGCATGTATTGATGATATCTACCTGTTTTCTAAGAGAGAAAACATGGGATCAGTTTAAGAAACATATAAGCAACAATCATGCCTTCTTGGCAGGCTTCCACTAGCTTAGAGAAAACAAAGCTTTTCTTGGCAGGCTTCTACTAGCTTAAAGATAACAAGGCTAGCTGACATACCGCTCCTGCCTAGCTGAGCTGTGGAGGCTTATCTCAGTAGAAATATGCAAACAAATAGAAATATGTAAGCAAAAGAGAAGATGTCTGCAAACTTCTGCCTGTCAGTGCTGTCAAGGCAGAAAGATTAGAGCAGAGATTTGCCTGGTTCATCAGGGCATCATGACAATAGTAACTTGCAGCATGGTAGCACTTGGTTCTTTGGAAAGTCATGCTTTTCTAGTCATGTTCTGTTATCCCCTGTGATCCTTTTCTGTATTATCAGATCATATCTTATAAATCACACTATGAAAAGTCCAGAAGCAAATCCATAAAGGTGAAGAAGGCTGCGAAAGTTTGTATGTGAGAAAAAGAGTTAGAAATGAAGTTGCAGTTGTATATGTATGCTTGTATGCACATAGGGTCGGACTTGCCTGTGCGACCGAACAACAACAATGCACATATCCACAAATGGATACCCATTAAGAGATAGAGAGAGAGGGAGAGAAACAAAAACAATATGATAGAAGGTACTTATATATGTAGACATCCTTCCATTTCAACGTTCCAGATTTTTGGGTCATTAAAAAGATATAAAAACCCAAACATGAATGAGAGCAATACCTTTACTAGGCAAAAAAAGGTGATTAACTAAGGAGCCCCGGTGTTGCAGTGGTTAAACTGCTGTAATGCAGCCAAAACATTGTGAGTTCGATCCATATGGGGATCAAGGTTGACTCGGGCTTCCATCCTTCTGAGTTGGTAAAATGAGTACCCAGCATGTTTGGGACAAAATGCTAATTACCTGTAAACAGCTCAGAGAGTGCTATGGGGTGGTATACAACTGCTATTGCAATTGCTAAGGGAGCAGCTTTTTTAAAATCATCAATACTGAAAGTCTGTATATTTGTTTATGTCATTTTAGTTTCATTACTAAAGATGTCATCTATTCTAAAATGATTCACCTAATATTTGTAGCTATTTAATGGTCAGCGGGAAGTAGATTGATATGTGTACTGGTGAAAAGTGGGGATCAGTTCACAGAGTCCCTAACTTTATAAATGGCTGACAACACAACACAAGCCTATGCAGGTCTATTGCTTATTAACTCAAAGATGTGATTATTCCTGCTTATACATCTTTGGGAAAACCTGGATTACAGAGGATGCACTGCTGAGTTATCACCACATGATGGCACACACTGCATTAACACTATCACTATGCTAGCTGAAAATAAAATGTTCACATCTAGGAGGCTTAAAGAAAGAAAACAGCCCATTGCTGATAATCCTGGATGTATAAACCGGAACGTGAAATCCTCCAGATCTACTTTACATTAAATTAAACTACTACTTTAAATTAATTTTATGTGTTAGAATATATAGCATCTATTTCTGTATGCAGGGACACAAATAAAATACATGTGTAACATATCCATGGAAAGCATTTGTAAGCTTGACTAAATATATAAACAGGTGTGCGTGCGTGCGTGCATGCATGCGTGTGTGTGTGTGTGCGAGAGAGAGCTATATATCAGGAGTTCTCAACCTTTTAAAGCTGGGGCCCAGGTCACACTCTGTCAGACAGCTTCGGGGGCTGGATGGCCATTTCCCCCTTCCTCCACCACATGGCACTTCCTGCTGTGGTGGAAGTGGTGGTGGGGCTACATGAGATGGTGCCATGGGCCGCATCCAGGCCACGGGCTGCAGTTTGAGAATCCCTGCTATATAGTTTTATCAGTATGTGTATTGGTGTGAATATAATACATGGAGTAATTTAATTAGAACTTTTCTGTAATAATTAAGGTCTAGCACAGAGACACGCTATACCCAAGTGGAGAGATAATTTGCGGTTTGAAGTTAATGAGTCTGTTTTATCCATTGCCTTCTCTTGCCTTACCCCCTGCCATATTAGGGAGCAGAACCAAACAATAATGAAAATAACATCAACGGTGTTCCCTCCTGCAAAACAGTGGGGTAGCTCTACAGCATGTTATCATTTTTATGACTGTGTCCTCCATATTCTCCCCCCTCCTTCTCCTAATCCCCTTGCCCGTGACAATTTAATTGGCAGTCCTCACACTAGGAAGGAGGGTTAGTTATTTCTAAGGTGTTTCTGAAATGTTGCATATGGGAAGCCAGATACAGCAAGGTGAGTATTTCTATTATTCTGGCTGGATTTGGAAAGAAGCAGGCTATCTAGCAATCCTAGTGAATGCTCCATCCCTCCAGTATAAAAATACATTTATGAGTGCCCTACTACTCCCCTAAGGAATTCATCATGGTGTGCCCTGTTTTACTCTTCAATCCAGCCTTCCTCCAAGGAACTTACAGTGGTGTATTTTACCCTCTAAGTTACCTTTCTTACAGTGAATAAAGTGTGGTGCAACGCCTTGAATACACCCAGTTTTTCTGATTTTGGAAACTAAGCAGCATCAGCCTTGGTTAATATTTGAATGGAGGAGCAATATGGACTGCCAGGTAGGTCAAGGAAAGAATCCCTCCTGAAGTCTTGGGGAACGGCTGCCAGTTTCTGACTCAGCGTGAAGTTGCTTCCTATATTCTCACTTATGCCCTCCCGTTTTTTCACACAATAATGTTAACAGGTAGATTAGGCTGAGAGGTGATGCCTGGCCTAATGAGTTCTATTGTTGAACCTGGAGTGTCTCATCTCACATCTACCTTCTAGCTACTACATCACAACTTGACACTAGATAGCAGGGAACAATAGTTCCTTTTCATTCATAAAAAGAAACCAGTACAATATATTACTGACCTTCCAAAGTTTTACATGACAGATCTCTGAGGATTTCCCCCTCCTTTTTTCTTCTTTTTTGCACAGCAAGCAAAGCAAAAATATCCTTTGCAGTCACTGAACTGGAATGCACAAAAGGCTGTTGGATCTAGATGACTTTCTTCAAGCCAAGCAACCTTATCTCTGTGTGCTGTAGACTAAGTATTAGAGATGGCAATGAACCACAATTGGAAAAAGGTTATGCTTAGTAGCTCAGCTCTTGTACCAGAAAATGTATGTTAGGAAACAGGTGTTTTTGCCAATCAGTACTGTACTCAACTTTATTGTCTTTATTGATCTCCAGGAACTATGGTTGGTGACCATACCCGCTTGGAATTCCACAACATTGAGACCGGGATAATGACAGAGAAGCGATACATCTCGGTCATTCCTTCCAGCTTCATTGGCCACCTCCAGAGCCTCATGTTCAACGGTCTTCTCTATATTGACTTGTGCAAGAATGGTGACATAGACTACTGTGAACTGAAAGCCCGTTTTGGGCTCCGTAACATAATTGCTGATCCTGTTACCTTCAAGACCAAGAGCAGCTACCTGAGTTTAGCAACCCTGCAGGCATATACCTCCATGCACCTCTTCTTTCAGTTCAAGACAACCTCTTCTGATGGCTTCATCCTTTTCAACAGTGGGGATGGAAATGATTTCATTGCAGTTGAACTAGTAAAGGGGTGAGTGAGGTCTATCACCAGCTTCAAGGCTAGGATGATTAATTTATGTGTGTAGTCACAATTACACTAATCTGATTCTCCTTTATTCTTCTTCTTTATATCTCACAAAGTAGTTTTGATACATAGGATCTCCTATTTTACACATTCTTTCCAAACTCAACCTGATTATTTTCCTCCATATCAATGGGCAGTAACTTGAAATGTTTAGAAAAGGTTAAAATAGTCTTTGAAATCTTTCCAGTTTCTTTCTTAGCGAGTTAATAATGCTTTCTGAGCTTTCTTCTAAGCAGGCACTATTATCATTTGCAGGTATATACATTATGTGTTTGACCTAGGGAATGGTCCAAATGTCATCAAAGGCAATAGCGATCGGTCTTTAAATGATAACCAATGGCACAATGTAGTCATCACCCGAGACAACAGTAACACCCACAGCCTAAAAGTGGATACCAAGATGGTTACTCAGGTTATCAATGGTGCCAAGAACCTTGACCTAAAGGGTAAGTAACTCAATGAACATGCTTAGTTTAGTGCTTATTCACTTATGTACATCCATAACATTCACAGTTACACAAACATGGCACAGAATGCTACTTTGTTATGGAGAAAGCATGGAGAGGTCATTTTTCTGTAACATCCATAGTTGACAGAGAGATTTGTATTTAAGAACCCTAAATTATGATCTCTCAACTGCAGCATTAAAATGTCCACAGTTTGGTCATGTAAACAAAGTAGAAAGGTGGAGAGATAAAACTACAGATTGGGGCTGTTGGTCTCCAGGCTGATTCATGTTTCCTGCTGTGTTATGAGGTCAATGGGAAAAATGCAAATCTGCCTACCCCAAAGACATAGTATTTCTCTTTCCCCCCCACCCCCACTCCCCAGTCAGGCTTTGGTACTCCAGATATTTTGATCTGCTACTCCGAGGATCTTTTCACTGAGAATGACTAATGATAAGAGGTGTAATGCAAGGTAATTGGAAGGCCAACCCTCCTACCCCCCCCCCCATCCCTGTGCTGCAGTGAATGAATGTAAGAATATTATAATTTCCAGACAGGATTGGTTTCTATAGCTCAATTTTCTACCCTCAACCATGGAAACATCTGCAGATGCAGACAGCACTGGCTCTTTGGCTGTGCACAGAGATGAGTACTGCCCCATAGAGTCAGACACAACTGGCTTTTGAGCAAGGGAGACCTTTATCTTACCTTTCCTCTGAAGCTACAAAACCCTTTTGCTCTTCCTTCCTTCCCTGGAACAGTTTTTCAGCTCCTTCTCACAAATGTCCTATGAACATTCATCTGGGATGGATAATGTACAGTTCCCATGTGACCTCCCAAACTTTTCCACATGTTCATTGGCTATATGGAGGGATTAGCTTCAAAGTCCTATAGAAAAAAAGAAATGTTTTCTCATATGCAAATGTATGTGTTTGATGCAAGGTGTTGTTTTTATTCTCATTTACATTTCCTTTCCTTAACATATAAATTGAGTAGAACAGTTCTATGTTTCCATAACCAATTGCTATTTACAGTATATCTCACTGTGTTCTTTCTTGTTGGCAACATTGGCCTTCTTGTAAAAAGAGTAATCTTGTGAATATTGTCTGAAATGGGAAAGGTTACCACAAGAGATTTCCAAATATCCCAGTTAACATGGCCTGTGGGGTGCTCTTGAAGCTGTTATCCAAAGAATGAGCCATTTGCATCCCTGAATCTTGCTTGCAATATCTCTGTAAAAGACATTGATGTTTGATTTCCTTTCCTTTTGCCTTGTCCTGTTTCTTGCTTTCCCTCCAGGTGATCTTTACATCGCTGGCCTGGCCCAAGGAATGTACAGCAACCTTCCAAAGTTGGTGGCATCCCGCGATGGGTTCCAAGGCTGCCTTGCATCAGTGGATTTGAATGGACGCCTGCCAGATCTTATTAATGATGCTTTACACCGTAGTGGGCAGATTGAGCGTGGATGTGAAGGTATAGCCTACCTAAAATGCAGATCCTTCTTTCTTCATTGCACTCCTTTCTTCCTTGGTGTTCTTTGCATCCTCATCCATTTCCTGCATTGATTCACGTATTGGTTTATGTTCATTGTGACACTCCTCCTTGTAATCTACATGCAGCTTCTGCATTTATAGTCATCTGCAATGTACAACATGTGAAAGGAATGAGATGTGATTGTTTAAGGTTCCCCTACCACCACCATACACACACTATTATCAAGATTTCAAATTTTATACATTTTGTCTCTACTAGTTTAGGGATAGTAGACAAAGTATGCACTATAGTTGGCTGTTTTTCAAAAAATGTATTATGCAATTGGTTGCTAACCAACTTTTTATATATGTTAAAATATAATTTGAACTCTAACAAAAAGTGCCATCCTCGAGTATGCCTACAGCTGACAAGCAATAACAGACCATAACATAAGCCATATATTGCAAAAGGAAGTGGAGCTAGGAATGGAGCACTAACAGTAGAAATTTGCCACAGGTTGATTTTTTCTTTGAAGGATAGTTTGTACAGATTAATCATCACCATCATCATTTGAAAAACCCATGTGAAATGACTGCCAGTCAAGGCCTTTACTTTACTTTAGCATTTATATACCACTTTCCTTATCATGCAATAACTCAAAGCGGTTTACAACAGGGTAAAAAAATACAATAAACAATCCAAAAACAATCCACACACACAAAATTAAACTAATCTACAATACAAATACATAATATAAAATCAGATCAAAATTTACAACCCATCAAATATAATTTACAAAAAATCAGCAAAAATACATAATAATAAATCAATAATACAGCAATTCAACATAGACCCGATTCAGTGCTCAATGATCCCGACGGAGTCACATGACTCAACATCATGTCAGAGCCCCTTGACTCAGTGTCCAAGGCCAGTTGAAAACTCACAAGATCAGGTGTCCATCACCAAAGTTAAATTTACCTTACACTCACACACTAGTATTTGTTAGATGTGTGTCTTCTGGGAGGCTTTTTTCTAAAACTATAGAAGGTCTAGCAGATCTCTCTTCCTAATAGAAGTATAATGTATTATGTACAAAAAAGGAGGAGGAGGAGGAGGAAGAGGAGGAGGAGAAGAAATGTTGTTTTGTACACCAGTAAACCCCTGGAAGTGGTAGTTTTTGCATTAGGCCAGTGATGGCCAACCTTGGCACTCCAAGTGTCCTTGGACTTCAATTCCCTGAAGCCCATGTTGGCACTCCTGCTGATCAGGGCTTCTGGAAATTGAAATTCAAGAACAGCTGGAGTGCTGTTCACCATCACTGAATCAGGCAGTTGAGAGATGCATATATATTGGTGTATCTTATTTCTGCAAATGCCCATTTTTTTCTCTTGTTGGGAGGTAATTATCCTTTACAAATTACAGTCCAGATCTGTCTTAGAACGTCATGTTTTTCTCATTCTCTTACCATCATTGCTATTTGATACTAGTTCCTCCCTTACATCATATCATTGCTTCTGTGTTGTTAATCACTTGGATAAATTGATCATAGAAAGCAAAACAAACGAGAGCAGAGTGGTGCTTCCCAGGATGTGCCATTGCTGTGCTGTTAAGAGAAACAGCAAATCTCTCTGCCAAGATTTTATAATCTCCTAAAAACCTGCCTTTTAGTAAACTATCCACCAAATTCCAATGCCATTATCTTTAGGTCCCATTCAGGAAAATAACTGTGAACAATGGCCACATGGAAGAGTTTATGCTTCTAAAACCATAAACGGCATACTCCACAAGTTGCTGTGCATCTCCTAGTTCCAGCTTGTATTTTATGGGATCCCAGGTTATCTGTTTACTATACCTAATTGTTATTTTATTCGCTTGTTCCTGCAAGTTCCCATCAGCTTTCCCAGGAGTTTGAAAGAACTACGGCTGTGGGACTAACCAGTCACTTGCATTTAATAAGACTTTGAAATAAACAATATACTACTTTCAGATGCTATTGTTTTGTGCTGTGTTTTTATGAGGAAATGAATTAAAATGAGTGCACTGGATGATATGTCTTCTGCAAAAACATGTTTATTTTGAAAAGACAAAAAAGAAGTGAGAAGGGTGTCTTGGAGAAACAGGCAAGTTCAGAGGACTCACAACATTGCTAAGTACTTGGAAGGAAAAAAACCTACTCTTTAGAAAATTGTAATTGTAATTTTTTAAAAAATTGGTAGCCATGTCAGTCTGTTAAAGCATATCAGAGATTAAACAAAACAAAACAAGACATAAACTGTTGTGGCACTTTAAAGACTAACTCCTGTATTTTAATGTTAGATTTTGTAGATCAAGTCCACTTCGTCAGACATAAGAGTGAGTTTTCATGGTATCAATTTATACATATGAGGCACAGAGACACAGAGTGGTTGGCTGGTTTAATAGATAGGTTTGCAAGTCAGTGTGCTATTTACAACCAGTAATAACATACAATCAATGTGGCTATTTACAACAGTGATAACAGAAGATCCCTGACTGAGGTTAGTTTGATTATCATGGAGTTTGGTTCTGTTGAGTTGTTGCAAAATAAACATTCTGACATTACACATCTGCTAATGAGTTAATTAAGGATGCTTTGTGAGAGACACCCAGCCAGAGGTCAAACAGCTGCCCTGCTCTGTCAACTCTCATTTTGGGAGATGCCACCCTCACTGGAATGTAAGTTTGCTCTCATGCAAAATTATCCACTGCTGTGGAAGCCCAGAGAAGTTGCCATTAGAATCCAAGTCATTTGGTGAAATGCACAGGCCATAATACTTTCATTCAGTCTGAGGCTTATCTCTTTTTATCCTCGTGTGAGCAGAATATTGTTACTGTTACTTCAGCAAATGTCACGCTAGGGTGCTTGTAGGTCTCTAATACTGAATATAATTCTTTCCTTAAGTCACTCAGGTTTTTAGATACATAATTTGTGTGCTGGTGTCTTCCTGTGCTTCGTATTGCAGAGGCAGCTGTGTTTTACTGGTTGGTGCATTATGTGGGCACTTGTGGCTTGTCAGAATGGGCTTTTAATATTCTAAAATAAATACAGCTTTATGGAAGACCGATCATTTTGGGGTTTTTTGGCACCAGGAGGAGGATTGCTGGCATTCCATGATTTCATAAATTGCCCTTTTAATTAACATTAGCAACATTTGAAAATGCACACAAAGGACCAGAACCATAGAAGTCAAATACATTTGTTTGCAGGTCTCTGGTCCAGTCTTGTGGCATCACCAGTTCCAGGATCCAAACAAAGTTGGGAAAGATCTTTGTCTAAAACCCCAGAGAGACACGATCTGTTAGCACAAGTAACCACGGACTTGATGAACTCTAGTGGTCTGACTCAGTATAAGGCAGTCTCCTTTGTCTTCTATTTCACATTTAGGAATGCGGTAGCTTGTTTAAGATGCTGAACTCGCTGACTGGAAGGTCAGGGTTCGATTCCCGGGCACTACATGACAGAGTGACCACTCGTCTCTGTCCCAGCTCCTGTCAACCTAGCAGTTCAAAAGCAAGAAATTGGAAGTAGATAAATAGGGACCACTTTGGTGGAAAGATAAACAGCATTCCATACACTTCGGTGTTGAGGCATGCCTGCCACATGTCCACGGAAATGTCTGCAGATGCAGATAGCGCTGGCTCTTTGGCTATAAACAGAGATGAGCGCTGAATCCTAGAGTCAGAGACGACTGGTTTTGAAACAAGGGCGACCTTTACCTTATTACGATATTGACTAATTAAAAATAAAAGAGAAAACAAAGGCTAAATTATGTTGGAACAGCAAATGAGAGAGGCAGCATAGGTGGGCATCAAATAGCCCCCTAAGGTAGAAATTGCAAGTACCCTACATATATTACTGTGGAGATGTTTTACAGACATGCTAACACACGTCCTGCTCCAAATTCAAATTCTTAGATGAAGATTTGAGGCATGAATTGAGGAATAACCATGACTGTGTATATTCCCTTGGATTTGAAGTCATGGTTTCTATGCCCTTTTGCAGCACTTGACAAGAAGATGTTGGCAGCTGCTCTTTTATCCTGTTAACGGGCTGATCAGTGCTTTGCAGGCAGCTCATGTACTCCTGAAAAGGTATTTTAGCAAAGCCAGGGGCTTTGTTGCATCCAGCTGTGAGGAATCTAAGCCTTAGCTGGTGGTTATCAAACAGCCCTCAGGTATTCAGCTGTGGGATGACATAATATCTTGAGTGCCATTTAAAGCAGAAAGACTGTATCAAATTGCATGTTTTAGGCATTAGTTATATATAAACCAGGGAATTTTCATCCCCATGAGAAATCTGAGTTTAAAAAGACACTCAGCACTGGTTGAAAGAGTTATGGCTAGATTTTAGAACCAGCAGGTTGCATATTGAGGCCAGAGAACCCTTTTGAATTAATTTTAATTGGTCACAGGTGGAAAAAGTGAATAGATCACATTTTTATATGTATTTATATTAATACCACAAACCTGATTTCTCTCATAAAGATGGATCCAAATCAAAGCAATAAAACTAGATTTCTTTGAAGACCCAAATCACAATAATAAATATAGACAAAACACAAGTTATCACAGCAGGCAGAACTTTATATCTTAACCTATAAATCCAAGGGTTAATGGTTGGAACTTGATATAGGTTGCTGTGCCTCGCCCTACTTGCCTCCACTCACCCTTCATGCACACGGCCGATCTGGGTCTGCAGGTCAACAAAGGATTGAGAAAACAGGCAGTGGGGCAAACAGGAAAAAAGGGAAACAACTTCCTTTCCCAATGTTCTTTGCGCCGCGCCCACCACAGCCAATCAGGCTGAGAGGCGCGACCACAAAGAACATTGAGAAATGCACCGCGGCCAATCAAAATTGAGCCGCAGGAAAAAAACGCACCACAACCACAAATCACAAACCCATAACTACAAGCCCCAGAGTCCTGCGCGACATAAGCGCGCAGAACGCTGAGGAAACCGGCGCCCAAAAAATTAAAAAGAGAAACAACTCACTGCCTCACAGCCAAGCAAACACCAGCCGGCTTTCTTTCCCTCACCCACGGTGCCTGAAGTTCCCGACTGAAGTTTCCCCTTTAATATCAGTGGGTGGGGGGGTTGCGATCCCCCTCTCCGCTGGCTACCCTAGAGTTGGGAGGTTTGAGGGGACAAAAGGGGTATGCCCCTCCCAACCATTCTGGACCCAGGAGACCAGGGAGAGTGGATCGATTTCCCCCTCCTAAAAAAACCTCCATCTTTAAAGAGAAGAAACCAACCATTTCCGTCCTGCAGCACTCGGGAATCGAACTGCTGACCTTCCGCTTCCCAGTCAGCGTCTTAGCGACTTGAGCCACTGCAGTATCTACTGTACAACTAATTAAAAAAATTCAAAAAACTAAAACATTATTCGCTTACATAAAACAATTTGAAAAAATTATATCATACTTTGTTCTTTTATTAATCCTAAAAAAAACCCCAAAAAAGCAGATCACAGTTAATAACAGCAAAGCCAAAAAATTTTTACATAAATAAACATTTAAAAAATTAAAATTACAGACTAAGCAATTTTTAAAAAACATTAACACAATTTAACCTTCCAACACAATTTAAAACAGCCCGGCAATGCCGGGCAACCTCTGCTAGTATATATGTATATATATATATATATATATATATATATATATATATATATATATATATATATATATATATATATATATATATATATATATATTCTTCCATTTTAAGAAGGAAATTCCATTGTGATACAAATAAAATCAGAATATCTGAATAAATAACACTGTCATCAGAAGCCAAACAACAACAACCCAACAAACCCACACAATGACTTCTAGAAAAGTTAAAGCATATGGAAGGGAAGATGGTATACTTCTCTGGAGATCAGAAAGTAAAAACAAAAACACTGCTTTGATGCTAGCTCATTTGGTTTCTCGAGCTTTGTTGTCTAGGAGCCATACTTTAAATCTGCTAAGAAGTCATAAGCTATGAGAAACCTAGGAAACATAATAAAAAATAGAGATATCACCCTGCCAACAAAAGTACGCATAGTCAAAGCAATGACATTCCCAGTAGTAATGCATGGTAGTGAGAGCTGGACCATAAGGAAGACTGAGTGCAGAAGAGTGCACACTTTTGAAATGTGATGCTGAAGAAGACACTTGAGTCCCCTGGACTGCAAAAATATCAAATCATTCCAACCTGAAGGAAATGAACCCTGACTGCTCCTTGGAAGGACAAATATGGAAGATGAAGCTAAAGTACTTTGGCCACCAAATGAGAAGAGAGGACTCACTTGTGAAGACCTTGATGCTGGGAAAGACCGAAGGCAAAAGGAGAAGGGGGCAGCAGAGGATGAGGTAGCTAGATAGCATTGTTGATGCAATGGGCTTATAGTTGAGCAGAGGGTGTGGAGGATAGGGGTGGCTAGTGTGCAGTGGTCCATGGGATCACAAAAGGTCGGACTCAACTATGTGATTGAACAACAACAAAAGAAGTCACAGAGATCACATCTGTGTTTGGTTTCAGTCAGTTTGTCTATCCATCCTCTCTCCTCGGATGTTTATATGACATAAGTTAACAACTTAGGAGGGAGAAGTCATACATATGACTTGAATGAAGAGAACTTCCTCAGTTATCCCTTGCTCTCCATAACTTTTGCTAGCACCTCTGAAGAAGCGTGGTCACCATGCATTGGTCATACATGCTCTGAACTCATTTGTGGAGAGGGTTCTGAAGGAATTCCATCATTATCATTGGAAATAATAACTTTGTTTTGAAATGAAAAAAAAGGCAAGGAAGATCTCTAGATGGCAAGATTTCTTTAGAACTAGCAATGGAAGTATAATATGTTGATCTTAGTCTCTAATGCCTCTGAATTATCTATTAACTGGTGGTAAATTGTACCACTGATCAATAGATAAACTTTGTCAGGAATCAAATTTTCTCACGAGTAGGACTTCTTGCCCACAGGTGGTTGGTTCTAAGCTGGCGCCCTCCTAGTTAAGCAAACCAGAATATTAGATTAGTGTAGATAAGGTAGCGCACAGCCAAGTAAACACTCCAGTAATCTCTGGGTAATTTAAAAGTATATTGTAATCAGAGTAAGTTACAGAAGAAAGTTTATCAAAAGTTCAGAAAGCACATCATAGCAAAGAGTTTCTCTACTTGGGCAAGCCCAGGGCGCCCTCTTCTGGCTTTTAAGCTCCTACATGTTGTCTAATTTCACAGCTCACCCTCAGCACGAAGTATCAAATCAAGAGAACATCTTGGCCCCACCATCTGGGGTGGTCCACACCCTTTACATTCCCCTAAAGGAACCCAGTCAATGATCATACAGTATAACATGTCCATCACACATTAGGTTTCATTTCTTCCAACCCATGAGGCCAACATGTTTACACATTCCAATCCCTCTAAAGTATGTGCTAAAAGTTCTCCCACACATGGAAATCTCTATCTTGGAACCCAGGGCACAAATCCTTCCCTGACAAACTTTGCTTACAATTGGTGAGGTTTGGCATACATGCTGGTGGCAAATGAAAATGAATTATGCCATTTCTACAATGAGCATACCTGTCAAGTTTCGGAAAATTTCTGTAAAACCCCCGTATTTTACACTCTTTCCTGCCGTCATCTCGTATTAGTTAGACTGCAATTAGACTGGAGTTAGATTGGAGGCCAGCACAGGATAAGCATAGCTGTCCAGTTTCCTGTTTTGGCCGGGAAATTTCCCTTATTTGACAGAAATTTCCTGAAATGTCCTGAAACTTGACAGGTATGACAATGAGTAAACTGTGTGTGCATGTTTGTTTGTGTGACTTATTTATGAAATCATAGTTATTTCATCAGTCATTTGTTAGCTGTTTCCTACATCTCCATTTTACCCACCTTCTGATGTTAAACCCAGACTGGACTCTAGTTAATACAACCTGTCCATAAACATAGTGTGTTTTCAAAATAACCATGTTATTAGCTACCAAGTGTTAACATGTAAAACTACTGATCAGTTTTTCCCTTTCATCATCAAACCCTGTAATGACTTTCTCAAATGTATTATGTAATAAAATAGCCAGTCCTGAAATATGAGTCCAGATGCTGACAATTCTTTCCATTGCAAATCACACCTTAGTAAAACCTTCTGTTAATGAAGATGTATGTTACAGTGGTGCTATGTCATCCCCCCCCCTCCTCATAATCTCTGACTTTTCATCTATGCTGGATGCAACCGCTTGAATTATGTGAAAAGGTGAAACAGGCTTTTTTTTTTGTCGGACCCTCCTACATTTCAATATTTAAAATTTTTGAGCAATTGTTCCATAGACATGATATTATTCTTGGCTTAAATGGTCAGGGAGAATGGTCAGTTTGTTGACACTACAGGCAGGCATTCTAACTTACATAGTACTATCAAAATAAAACATAAATTAAGATTTTGAGCACTGTGGAAGTGTAGCTCAACTGTACTGCCTTTTCTCATTTGTGAGGTAATACAGTGGTACCTTAAGTTACAAATTTAATGTGTTCCCCAGGTTGTTTCATATTACAAAAATTCATAACCTGAAACGTGGTTTCCCATAGGAATGCATTAAAGTGTTCCAAAAAATTGTAACGTGGAATGCAGTTTCCCATAGGAATGAACTGAAAACCAATTAATCCATCCCAGAAAAAACATTGTAAATCAAGGCATTATTTTCGATGGATTTTCATTTGTATCGCAAACATGTTGTAACATGAGGCATTTGTAACTGGAGGTACCACTGTAAGTGTAGCTCTGTATCTCTCTGCCTGAAGTAAATCTCTATTGAATGGGTCTTATTCCAAGGTAAGTGTGCATAGGATTAAAAGTTAAGCAGCTGAAGTTGGTGTGGCAGAATGTAGCAATTATCATTTGATATTCCAGCATTAGCACTTAATTCTCTACAAATAATGAGCTAGAACAGCAAGTATATTTCTTACCCAAAGTATAGTGCAGCTCAGGAATGAATGTTTTAACAAGATGTCTTTTTCCATTGATGGAAATGAATGCCTTAGAACTCTTTATGGTATTCTGGAGGATTTTATATGATAGTTGCTTGCTCACTCCCATTATTGCCTACTGTAGGGGAAATTCTAAAAACAAAAACTGATCCCGTTCAAATCAATGGTTTAGCAGTAGAAACATGGACAGGATAAGAACACAGAAAACTGTGTTAGACTGAGTCAGATCACTGGTCCAGCTTGTTATTGTATTTCTATTGAGTTCATGTGCAGCACATCATTGAGAACACATGAGCATAGAAGAAATACAGACATATTTTAACAAAATATTCTCATAAAGGTTTAATCCCATTGTAAGACCCCCTTTTGTTATAGTGCATTCTTTCTCTTCTGTGTCTAGCAACATAAAAACTAACAATTTTTATTTGACGTAAGCTTCATGGAGTATACCCTGTGACACTATTGTGCATTCAATGAAGTGGTATCAGAACCACCAAACCTTATGCCAATGCAAAGTTATTATTTTTAAGGTGCCTCAAGATTTTGTAACTTTTACATCAGAAGACTGGCATGGCTACCTGTGTTGCAATAAGGAATTAGAAACTCGAGTCACATTTCTTCAAAGCCATTTTTATTGATTTATGAGCTGCTTTTCAAGGGAAAATAAAAGAAAATTAAAAAACCCATCAAAGAAGCATTCAGTGACATACTGATTTACTATAAAAACAAATTAAAAAGTGTCAAACAAGAAAAAAAGAACAATACAGGAAAGCAAAATGTCCAAAATGGTAGGGAGAAATAACACAAACAATGAGAACAATTGCAACAAGAACAAACCAAAGGTGGATACGGGTTATGTTAGGAAGGCCTCCTGAAATAAAATAGTCTTCAGTAGTTTCTAGAATATTTATTTATTTATTACATTTTTATACCACCAATCTGGGATATTTCTTTTTCTGGGTGGTGTACAGACAAATAACATCGACATAGTAAAACAAACAACAAAATAAGATAAAAAGCAAAACATTGAAACGGGAAAAGTGATACACACTTTCAAAGAGATCTGGGATGCCACAACTGAGAAGATATCAGTGTTTCACAGATATCATGTGTGTTTCAAAAGATAGCAAACTGTTGAACTACATGTCCAGAAATGGTAGAATCATGAAGGAGCTAAGAGGTCTATAGTTTTCCTGTGCTAAACCTCCATACAATGGAATTTCCATTGAGAAAAATAAAAAATAATATTTTTAAATTGTGGTACAAGAAGGTTTGATATCCTGCCATCAAACCATTTAAAGTAGGGGTGGCCAAACTACAGCTTGTGGCAGGCCTCGGCCCATATGCCAAATAATCTGGCCTGTGCAGCCCTCACTGCTCCCAGAAGCAGAAGTTAAATGTGCCTGCGAATGTGCAAAATGCTGCCGTAAATGCACCTGCGGTTGTCGTAAACGCATTTACGACAGCCACGGATGCATTTATGGCAACATTTTGCTCATGTGCAGGCATGTTTAACTTCATGAAGGAGCTCAGAGGTCTATAGTTTTCCTGCGCTAAACCTCCATACAATAGAATTTCGATTGAGAAAAATAAAAAATAAAAAAATTGTGGTACAAGTAGGTTTGATATCCTGCCATCAAACCATTTAAAGCAGGGGTGGCCAAACTACGGCCTGCGAGCCGGCCCTGGCCCATGTGCCAAATAATCCAGCCTGTGCAGCCCTCACTGCTCCCAGAAGCTAAACGTGCCTGTGAATGTGCAAAATGCTGCTGTAAATGCACCTGCGGCTGTCGTAAACGCATTTACGACAGCCATGGATGCATTTACAGCAACGTTTTGCACATGTGCAGGCACGTTTAACTTCCACTTTCAGTGGGCTCAACCACGTTACTGGCCCGCGGCACAAAAAGTTTGGGAACCCCTGATTTAGAGTTTTAAGGACAAAAATAGCAGGGCTTTGACTTTTCTTTGGAAACATATTAAAAGTCAATGGAAAACAAACAACTTTTGGGTTCTGAAATGTGAACAGCAACAACTTCCTTCCTCTGGCAAAAGCCTTCTGCAGCGGCTGCACTTTTCAGAAGCATATTTGCAAAAGACATATTGTAGCATGATAACTGAAGAATGCCTGATGCTGGCCAGGTCTTTCTTCTTGGAAAAAACAGGCAGAGCTGACACATGGGTTAGATCTGAGCAAACTGGCTCTCAGCACTATGAACTGCCTGGTCGATTTGAGAGCAAAGCTGGATCCAGAGCATAAGAAGGTGGATAGATCAACTGCATCCTGGTGTCAGAAATAGGGGTCTTCCAGATCATAATGGCTCACATTAGCAGGAGAGCATATAAGGAGTCTTCTTCCACCATTGTTGGCTGTCCTAGCAGATGTTGGAGAAAGCATAATTCCATCCATGAGACTTGTTTGACTTGCATTCCAATCATCCATGTTCCTTTGCCATTTTTAACGCTGAGAAAGACATATGCACCTGCATTTTTCCAGACTGGATCTGCAGACCTTAAAGGCAACAATTGGTCACCAATTGTTGCTTTTGTTCCTTTTCATTCAAGATGACAAATATTTTGTATTTTAACCATGCTTTGACATTTCTTAAGGAATGTAGAAACTCATAGGTGAGAAAAAAACATGCCATCATTTGCCATCTCATTGATAAATATTGGTGGACCAACTCATGTTTCTTCTGGTGTTATACTCGCACCCTTTCAAACTGTCTGTGTTGTGTTGTCTACTGTTTTAATTTGAAGCTGATTGGGTGATGAAGGACTGAGGCCATAAGTCTTGCCTCTCTCCTGTGTGTTCTTTATGTTGTCTTTGGTGGTTTCACACTCTCTTGTTTCTTAAATGTGTGAAAAGGCTGTGTTGGTTAGTAGTTTTTGTTTGTTTATTTGTATATTTCAGTGATGTTACCCTGTTTTTAATCTGCCATTTTACTAACCTCTGGTTTGTTGTTTTCGCTTTTTCCGTTCTTTTGCTAACAAAGTTGAGTTGACCAAAGCTGATCTGCAAGGTAGAGAAGGTTTTTTTCCATTGCCAGTTTGGACTGAAAGATGCCTTTTAATGTAACCTTTGGTGCCTTTACATTTATCTCTCTCTCTTCTTTCCTTTTTTTATTTTTTGGATGCAGTCACATCTCTAAGCAAAATGGGTATGAATTTTCTAAAATTTGCTAGTCTTGAGAGTGGGGGATGGTTTTTGGAAGGAATGTGTTTGCATGGTTTCAGAGAAGCTTAAGAGGTTTGACTGTATCTTACCCCAAGAGTATCCAGAACTGCATGGCTTGATTTCCTGAAAAAAAGTGTTAAACAATATCATAAAGATGGCACTGAACATCTGGATGTTACAATGAAGGTTGGGATGGGGTCTTTTGAAGTCTGAAAGTTTTGCAATCTAATGTTATACAGGCACACTTGCATAAATGACTCATTAACATTTATAGGCCCTACTTCCAAGTGTTTATACGATTGAAGCCATATTATATTTATGGAGTAGATGAGGCCCATATAAATATGAAAAAATATGGGGAAATTACATGAGTCTCTGCAGATTTCAATAAACAGAAGGGAAGAGAGATTGATGAATTACATTCTCCCCCTCCCCCTCCAACAAAAGGACTTTCTGTAAATCCTTTTTATAACCTATTTTAAATAAATTCAGGTTAGAGAAAACTTAGAGCAAACTCATGATTGAGGTTTGTGTAGTTATGACTAACAAAAGCCCCGTAGATTTCACTGGGTCTGCTCTAAGTATGACTAAATTTGAACCCAACCCATGCTACTTTGCATCACTTCCCTATTGTGATTCATTCCTTTGTCATCATTTGGTGGGTTGTAGTTTTGGTTTTATTCAGTGAGTTTGGATTTTGAACTGCTGAAAAGTCAATGAATCATTTGCTTCTATTTTGTTCATTAGACAAGAAGGTCATAGGTGGTCACTGATGAAATGCAGTACCTAGCCCTTTAAATCATTACTTAGTGGTAGCCTAGTGGCTCAAGTGAATAAGACACTGACTGGGAGGCGGAAGGTCAGCAGTTCGATTCCCGAGTACTGCAGGACGGATTGAGCTCCCGTCTTTGTCCCAGCTCCTGCCAACCTAGCAGTTCGAAAGCAAGAAATTGCAAGTAAATAAATAGGGACCACTTTGGTGGGAAGGTAACAGCGTTCCATGCACTCCGGTGTCTAGTCATGCCTGCCACATGACCATGGAAACGTCTGCAGAGAACGCTGGCTCTTCGGCTTTGAAACAGAGATGAGCACTGCACCCTAGAGTCGGATACGACTGGCTTTCAAGCAAGGGAAACCTTTACCTAAGCATCTGTTATTATTGCTTATTGAGGAAGGGAGCTGCTAATACTCACTACTGCAAAGAAATTAGAGGAGAGCATCATATGCTGTAGGAAACTTTTCCTGAGAAAGGCAAATACATGTACAGTGGTACATCATACAACAATTTTAATCTGTTTCATGAGGCTCATTGTTGTACAAAACAATTGCTATATGATGCATGCATCATATAGCAATTTTCCCTATGGGACGCCATTTCCCCCAAAACCTAATTGTTATGCGATTTCATTGCTATACGGGGCAATTGTTATTTGAGGTACCACTATAAGTTTACAAAAATCCATAGAATGATTTTTTTTTTGTATTTGCTGTAGCAGAGAAAATAAACACAGCTGAAAATTTGGGTTTTTCCAAAAAATGGAGTCTGAAAAAAGGGAGAGATTTGACAATGAATAAAGTGAGAGTGACAGGCATCTCCTGCTTTCTCAAAGCTGAGGTTACAACAGTCTTAGTTGTCAGGTATACTTTAAATAAATCATATTTACAACATTAAGATACATTCTTGGAGAAAAGCCACATGAAGACTGCCATGGGCAAAGGTCCTTGTGCATTTTGCTGCATTTAATGAAACCTATAGACATAGTTTTCCTGCCAACCTAGCAGTTCGAAAGCAAGAAATTGAAAATAGATAAATAGGGACCACTTCAGTGGGAAGGTAACAGTGTTCCGTGCACTCTAGTGTCTAGTCATGCCTGCCACATGACCACGGAAATGTCTGCAGACACAGACAATGCTGGCTCTTCGGCTTTGAAACAGAGATGATCACTGAACCCTAGAGTTGGATACAACTGGCTGCCTAAGTCAACCATGAAGCAATGTAATAATCACTTGAATTAGAAAACATTTTTAATAAAGATATCTGGGGGACAGAGATGATGGGAATAGAAAAAAGGCTCTTTGATCGATTAGCAGTTCTTGGTCACCTATCTGGGATGCTAAGAAAACTCATGATCTGAGGCAGGTAAGCATTGAGATGGAAAGAATAATCACTAAATTCCTTGTTCTGGTTGCTTTAGGTGGTTTTAGCGGGCTGAGACACCTTGGTAAAGAATTATAAAGCCCTGCAAGATTCCTCACCCCCAGTCAAGACCAAGATCAAGAACAATCACCTCCAAAGTCCCTGTGATTTGTATTAAATGTCTCTAAAACTCTTTCCCCATGAAAAAGTAAACTGAGCATGCATATGTATCAAGCAAGAAAAACTGACTAATTGTTAAGATGATGGCAATCTATCTAGTATTTCAGATTCTGAAAGAAAGCAACAATCATTCTACTTTTGAGCTATTCACAAAATCAGTCTAATCACATTAATTGTGTGATTTTGTGCAAAAATGTCAATGTTTTGTGCATTTTTTTGGCTAATATTGTAATTCTATCAAAACTGTCAAAAATGACCTTTGCTTCCTCATGGGCAAAGAGAAGTACAGTATATTGCAATTCCACACCCTTGTATGTGTGGATAAGAGAAGTGACGATTTGCGTAGATATGTGTAATGCTAGATACTAGATATAGTTTGTTTGTTGCATTGATACCTGGCCCGTATTTGAAATGGAAAAAAATGTCTACTGGAAGCTTCTTCTTCTTTGCTTCCTCTTTTACCCCCGTGGGTGTCTAACTTGGGCAAACCTTTGCCTGAAGACATCTGGCAAAAATACCCTATTGTCAAGACTACTGGTTCCTCTGAGGGCTAGCAATGATGTTAATACAAGATATAAGAAGCTGGCAAAGATCTTCAAGAATCATCATTTACAGCACTGAGGGAGGGGGACACAAGTGCCAATGAGTGTCATGCAGAGCCACCTTAATTTCAGGAAACCAACCTTTGCTGATAGGTTTGGATATCCTAATCCACATGGAAAATTCAAAATGCCTCAAGATTTGAGGGGTTGTTTTCTGTGCTGGTGTGACCTCAGCCGTGGGGAGGTCTGGTGGAGAAGGACCTGACCCTATACCTTTCTAACACTCCACATTCTAGTTGTTTTTCTTCCTCTTCCTCCTTCCTTCCCCCTCTTCTTGTTTCCCTTTCTTGACAAATGTTGTACCTCTCTTTGTTTTCTTACACAAATAACTCCCCTTTCCTTGTACTTACCCTGCATTCAGATCCAGACATATTCCCTTTTATGCAGTTCATTTTCTGTCTGGTGGCTCATTCCGCCTTACTCCTCCTGGAGCAGGCTCACCTCCAGGAAGACCTTTAGAGCATGGTGAGGGAGTGGAGAAGAGCGGGTATGTGTCCTTATGTTGAATATGTGGAAACTGCAGCTCACCACAAGGGACTAACTGCAGACTAGACCAGACCTTGGAAATGTTAATTATTCAGATTTAGCTTTTAGAATATCCCAGTCAGAACAGCCATTGCACTAGGTCTGCACTATTATAATTATTTTTAAAAGCAACACCTTCCTCTGGAAGTGGTGGGAGGGCCCTGTCTGGCCTGTATATGCCTCTACACAGCTTCATTGCAGCACCAGGCCCCCTCCAACTTCCCCACCTCAGGAATCCTTAAAAAAAATGAGACACCAAAAAGGTAAATTGTGCACCCGGAAGTCTTGAGGGGACAGAATTTTGCCCTCTGAATGTGATTTCACTCCCCATGTGCATGTTTTCATCCAGAAAATCATTCAAATGTTCATAGAAGGGCAAAATGCCTTCTTGCTTCTCAAGATAAGGTACAGTGATACCTCATACAATGTCCAAACTTGGTTCCACAAGTTTGGACTTTATACGGATTTGGACTTTGTATGAGGCATGCAAAATCATAGCCGCGATGCCTCATACAATGTCCAAATCCTTGCTGCGATGCCTCGTACAACGTCGTTTCCATAGAGATACATTGTACTGTAACAGCACAGTCTTCAAGGCAAAGTCAAGGAAACAGACAGTAAACTGACAGAACTTTAAGAAATCATTGTCTAAAGGCTAAATACATTACAAAAACATGTCAAACAACCCTGATTTTAGGGGACAAACCATACAACAAGTTTTTAACTTGTTTAAAAGTTAACATATCCCATCATGCAGCACAGTGTTAATCTGCAGCGAAGCGGCCGGTCATCCATTTTGTACAAGCTACTGTAAACAATTACTGGATGGAAGCAAGGACAAAATGGATGCCAACATGTCCCATCATGCAGCACAGTGTTAATCATCCAAACAGCAGCAAACACCAAACAATTGCGCACCCCACCAAACAGTGCCCCCCCCCAAAAAAAAGAGACCAGCATAGGAACATGCAATCTGTTTTTAAAAACCACAGCAGCAAACACCAAACAATTGCTCACCCCACCAAAAAATTGCCCTCCCCATCCACCTCTCCACCCCAAGCCAATCGGAAACAGAAAACTTCATTTACCTACCTTTCCACTGTTCCAAAGAATGGTCCAAGAACCTGAAGAATGCTGCAAAAATCCAAGGAATGCTTCCAAAAATTCTGACAAAAACAATTCGAAAAATCCAAAACCGTGCTCAAAACCACTCCTAAACACTCTTCGCCTCATGCAAAACCCACAAGAGCAATGCATGCGTGCGTTCTGCCTTTTATACTGCCCAGGCACAATGCAACCTGGGGAAAACCCCAATGCCTCATACAAAGTCGCAGCAACTTTTGTATGAGGCAACTTTTTTCAAGAAATTAGGTGATGTTGTATGAATTCGATGTTGTACGAAGCAGACTTTGTATGAGGTATTACTGTATTTTTTCTTTGTGGAAATGTGCTCATAAGTATAACTAGAGATTAGGATTCTGTTTTTAGCTGTCAACCCCACTGAAGTCATTGGGATATAATTCCCAGAAAACATTGCATTTGTGTATCTTAACTCTGTTGCTTCCATTAGGCATAGGTATTCCTAGCTTTGCAGAGAACTATGTTATCCCCAACATTTAATTTAATAATTTAATTTAATATTTCAATTTGTCTGCCGCCCACTCAGGGGGAACCCCACTCAGGGCAGCTCACATACTTAAAACCCCCCACATAAAAACAGATTAAAACATCATACATCTCAAACTCAAATACATAATCTCAGATAGATTTAGAAAATAAAGGTGGGAGCTGTGACAGGAAAAAAAAACAACAGGAAAAAAACATAGAAAAGAAAAGAAGGAAGAGCTTTCTTGTAAAATTGCTGTTATTCAACCTTCCAGCTTTCTGGCCCTGCCTTTTTCTGAAGTCACTAGATCTCATCTAATGGTCACAATGATAGTCTCCCAACTTTCACTTTCATTTTCCCACAGCTATTATCTATGGCTGCTGAGTTTCTTTAGTCCTCAATGCCAGTTTAGAAGATGAAGGGTGAAAAGGAAATGTGCAAGAGTTTTTCTCTTATTTTTTTGTTTAATGATTGATTTGCATACCATACCCACACCTGCACAGGTTTTCTTCCTTTTTCAATCTCAAGCATGTTATTGATTCTCAGGTTCTCCTTCTGACCCACAACTCATTTTGCCAAGAGATAGATTTAGTGCCCACAAATGGATCAGAAGGCTTCAGAGAACTTAGGATCACACTAGGCCCGTGTTGGAGAACCTTGGCACTCCAGATGTTCTTGGACTACAATTCACAGAAGCCCGAGCCTCTGTGAATCCACATGAATGGGTTTTCTGTGACTCATCTGGCCCACGCAGCCCTTGTTGCTCCTGGAAGTGGAAGTAAAACGCACCCGTACGGGCACATTTTGCTTCCGCTTCCAGGGGCGATGAGGGTGGTGCAGGCCGGATGAATGCTGCCTCCTTCTGCAGCCCAATGGGAGCACTTCCTCCCTCTCTCCAGCACAGAGTTTGCCCTGCCCTTCTGTTTGGGCACTTGGTCTCTAAAAGGTTCGGCATCATTGTTTATAGGCCAATCCAAGATTGCCTATGTGAACAGAACAGATTGTAATCCATTCCTTAGATTTGAAAACCCACTTTTTAACATAGCCTTTGTCATTAAAATCACACCTGGCCACAGCTAACACAGAGAGCTTCTGTTTCTATCAAGCAGCATATGCTTTTGTGGTCATTTTAGTCATGGGTCACACTTGAGCTGTGCAGAAAATATGGTTTTATACTGTCATTTATTTTTCTTTGTGTGGCTGCAAAACATTTCCAAGTCCTTGAAGAATAATCCTTTAGAGAAATTCTGCTCACACAGAGAAAAATTGATGGGGCGGGCTGATACAATAACAACCAAATAATCTTTCCATAAATTAAGACGCATCAACAGAATGTTCTGAAATTTCTTTCAGGGATAACCCTCTTTGTACAACAAAATATGAAGATTTTAAAGTCTTTAGAGCATGGACAAGATCTGGCAAAACAGCACCACTAAAAGCATTAATAAAAACAGAGCTTCTAACACTGCTTGGAGAAAGATGCTATTGAAAACCAGTTCTTGGCCCCAGTTCACATAAATAATGTATGCATCTTGTTTGCTTTCACCCTCAACTGTTATCACTTAATGTGGGTGAAAACAGCCTCATTTGGCATCTAAAGCTCTAGTTTTCCCTTGCCTTCGAGCCTGTAATCCTAATGCCTTGTGACATCCCTCTTGCTGTGGCCAGGTTTCCAGAGCCACAAATGGGAATTAAGATACCAGTGAGGATCAGGGGCTTCAGCTGCCAAAAGTGTGTTGTGCTGATTCCACCCTCCCCATTATTAGTTGATCCACATTCAACTTTCCCTCTGTTCACAGAAACACAGAGTTCAGTCTTCTAGGCTCTCAATTGTGCTGCATCGGATACAGTCATAAAATAAACTCAAGTTGTAAATGGTGAGGCTCATCCTTAACAGTGAAGGAGAAAAACATTCCCTTTCTTGGTGAATCCCTGAGGATATCACCAATTCATTATATGTAAATTTTACTGTTGTTTGGACTAGGTCAAAACTGTTTCTTGCTCTTGGCAATATTTGTGCATCTGCATTAAAGGATGCATTAAAGGATGCATTAAAGGATGCATTAAAGGATGCAACACTGACTGCTCATTGGAAGGGCTAATAGTAAAGACGAAGCTAAAGTACTTTGGACATCAAATGAGAAGGGAGGATTCACTTGAGAAGGTCCTGATGTTGGGAAAGGTGGAGGGCAAAAGAAGAAGGGGGAGGCCAAAGATGAGATGGCTAGATGGTATTGTAGACACAATGGGCACAGGACTGGGAGTGCTGAGGAGGATGGTGGAGGACAGAGGCGCCTGGAGAACAATGGTCCATAGGGTCGCAAAGAGTCGGAACCGACTGTGCGACTGAACAACAACAACATTAAAGGATGTAGAGCTGAACTAGAAAATTAAATAATAATGATGAATAAAAATGATATGCTGTGATTAATGCAACAAAAACTGTAGCTCCTATTTGCATTTTTAAAAAAATCTTCACCCAACCAAAATATTACTGGGGCAGAATATCCCATTTGTTTCTTTTTCAACAGTGCAGTTTCCACAGTACTCAGGTGTGCAGAAGTTTTATAGAAGCCAACCGCCACACATAGCTAAAGATCTTTGATGAACAAAAGACTTCTAGAGGTGGAAGAGAGGTAGGGACACAGGAACAAAGAGAGAGAGAGAGAGGAGGAGGAGGATATGGGCTCTTACCAAATCTTTCAGTGGTAAGCAAAACAGTCTTTGGCTGAGCTGGGCACATATTGTGTAGATGGACTCTTAGCTTCTTTCTTACTTTTTAAGATCCTTGCAGAAATGCCTGGAGGACTCTTTACTATTCCATAAACTATTCCAGTCATTGTTAAAAGGAAACACAGAGAGGTAAATAATGGATACCTTAGAACAGGGGTTCAGAACCTACAGCCCACAGGCCAGACCCAGCTCCCAGTGCCCTTCCAACTGGCCCATGGCAATGCCCCCAAAAGAGGATGCACCCAAGCATGCGCAGACATGCCTGCCACCATTTTGTCTGGCCCGTGGCATGGTCTGAAGGGGAGTTGTCTGGCCCGTGGCATGGTAAGGTTGAGAATCCCTATCTTAGAAGATCAGAGTGTAGTGGATTGTGACATTTTGGGGAGCAAGTTTCTGTTACTAAAAACACTTCTTCTGAGCCTGCCTAAGAGGGAATATGCAACCTGTCATGCCTTCTTTCTGCTGTGTGCCACAGTCTTCCGTTTGTTGTTGAGTGTGCAATTCTCCATATCTTCTGTGTCCTAAAGTACTGTTGCATGTCCATGAAATGGAAAAGTTTTTTGTTTTTGTTTTTTTGTTTTTCTTTGATGCATGATGGCGACAGATGATACTCTGTTTTTATGATTCGTTTCCAATGGGCTCTTCTTATTTCTGTACTTCCCATCTCAGGACCAAGTACTACCTGCCAAGAAGACTCTTGTGCCAATCAAGGCATCTGCATTCAGCAATGGGAAGGCTTTACTTGTGATTGTTCCATGACGTCATACTCTGGAAATCAGTGCAATGACCGTGAGTACCAGCTTTTCCTAAATGTAGATTCCTGCAAGAAACTGGAGTCTTTCAGTTTATGGTTTGGTCGTTTAATGTTAGGCACAAATGCAAATCTCAGAGCTAGCTCATCAGCCTCCTAGGAAACTAGCTCTAAAAGCTAGAATATTTGAAGAAAAGACAGGATGATTATTTTTCCTTTGATCTGATATGAAAGTGTTTGAGTGCATTCTGTTTTCATATTTAAAGACAAATGAAAAGGGATTTATTGATGTTCTTTTTATAGCAACCAGATGGGACGGCATGTGCTAGACAATAATCAGAGCTTTGCTTAATGAAGTACATTCATTTCTTACAGCCTTCCAGGCACAGTGTCCAGTTCTTTGGAACATGCATGCAAACATTGGAAAGTTATCAAATTGCACTCTGGAAGTCTTTTGACTGTGTAAATGATGATAAGACAATAGCAGTTTTCTGTATATGATGCAGGTTTGTGCTCTGTTGGTAAACTTTGGGGCAATTCACATATGAATTCTTGACATTTTTAAAAGGCAGTTTCTTGCTATTTTTGTGTTTTTAAAGCAGGACAGAAATCTTTACAACAATCATAGCTTTGTATTGACTTCTTCCTCATTGATGAGCATAGGCAATGTAAAATATACACAGTATTGGCAGAAACGTGATAGAACATTCATTATTCGGAGCGATTATGTTGCAAAGCAGTGAAGTAGAAGGGTGGAGAGGGCAGCAAAAAGTGTTATAAAGAAACAGTAGACAGGCAGGAGGCTGCAGAATTCAATACACAGTAACTGCTAATCTCAATTTGAAGTACACCTGTTACCTTTATTTCTGAATGTTAACACTTATTTAAATTCTATAGATTCAAAGGGACTACATCACTTGAGACTAGCATCTGGATTTCGATGTGCAATCATTTCCCCAATTATTACAGTTCCAAGACTTACATTGGAAAGTCATGGAAAAACTTTTCGGAAATAGGGGTTGCAGAGAAAAAGCAGATGGCAGTTGGAAAGGCAATGTTCTCCCTTTCTCTCTCTCTTTTTCGAGCCTATTTTCAAGGCTATTCTTCTTCCTCCTCCACTGCCACCACCACACAAAATCACAGCAAGAATTTGGTTCAGAATTCTGTGTCTGGTTTCCTCATAAGGCAAACAGCTCTGTTCAAAGGGAAGGCAATAAATAACTATTAGTTTTTAATAAGGGAAACAGTCGTGTTTATTTTCACTGTGATTAATATCTGACATAATGATGTTATCATGAAGAAACATGTCTCTGTCTTTTCAGTTGGTGAATGTTTGGTTTGGTTTATGATAAGTTTTTCTCTTACTGTATCAGGGGAGACCAGGCTTCCAAATATAAAAAGCAGAAAATATCCTCTTTAGCACAACAGAAATGAGAAGGTTCAAAACATGAGCGCAATCCATATACTGTATATACTCGAGTATAAGCCACGTTTTTAGCCCCCAAAAGTGGATATAGATTATACTTGGGTCAATGACCATGAGGATCCCAAGACCGTGCTGGATTGGGCCTCTTCACTCTTGAATGACGGTTGGGCCTCTTCACTCTTGAAGTGAAGAGGCCCAACCTCTTCACTCTTTAATGACGGTGTCTTCACTCTTGAACGATGGTGTCTAAGAGGTGACCTGATTGAAGTTTATAAAATCATGCACAGTGTGGACAAAGTAAATAAGGAAAAACTGTTTTCCCTATCACACAACACAAGAACTAGGGGGCACTCCATGAAACTTTTGGGTACTAGTTCTCAAACAAATAAGAGAAAGTACTTTTTCACCCAGAGGATCACTGGTCTATGGAACTTCCTGCCAGAAGAAGTGGTGACAGCTGTCAGTCTTGACAGCTTTAAGAAAGGATTAGATAAGTTCATGGAGGACAAGGGCATCAATGGCTATAATTATGGATACCTATGAACAACCTCTGGGTTGGAGAGATAGGTAGGATATTGCTCAATGCCATTTCCAGGGACTCCTAAGCAGGTGAAGGCATCTGCTTGGGAATCCCCTGAAGCAAATGGTGAGCCACTGTGTGTGACAGAATGCTGGACTCGATGGGCTGTGGCCTGTTCCAGCAAGGCTGTTCTTATGTTCTATGTTCTTATGAGATGTGCCAAAAATTTAATTAATTTTACCATATTTTCATGTACAGTATTTTGATTATTGAAAGTCACTAGCAGCTGCTGCATTTCCTACCCTTGGCTTATACTTGGGTCATTTGGGTTTCCTGGTCAAAATTAGGTACCTCGGCTTATATTCAGGTTGGTTTATACTTGAGTATATACGGGTTGCAACTGGCTTATGTGTGAAAATTGTTTTTCCTGCCTATACTTTCTGGACCATGGGTGAAAAATTACATTTCAAATGTAGCTTCCTCCTATTGTTAGAAACAGGGACATTGTGGCAGAAAGCTGACTAATAATTCTTATAATTGTTCTTTTTCACTTGCTGGTTTTCTGTGCACTCAAATGAGTTACCTTTGCCTGTGTTTGGTTGGTGACGGAGGATAAATTTACAGTTATATGTATGATGGGCTGTTGTTGGTAATTCTAAAAGCTCAAACAAAATCAGTGGAGTCAGCTATAAGTCAATGAGCAAAAAGTTGCTTTGGATTTTCCCCCTATTATGCACAGATCACCGCTATGTCCTACTTAGTAAATATATCTGAGATCTGCTTAGGAATAGATGGTTTTACCATCTCTGTCGTCTTTCTACTTACCATTTTCCAGCACACCCATCTCCATCTCCTTGGTTGGTACTTAAACCATCTGAAAATGTATTTTTAGATGTATCCCTCTTTTGTCATTTATAGCACACTTCTTTAAAAATACCACATTACAAGGCCAACAACAAATATTAAATGGAACCCGGTGGCCTCTTAGTCTGCATTTAAGTGAGCACTAGGAAGAACTCAGAAGGGATTAATGATACCATGTTCTTTCTGGTTCCTAATGAATTGGGAGCACATTGTTTCAAAGTACTGCAGCTCTGAGCAACATTGGCACTTAGGAAATAAGGAAAGCTTTAAAGACAGGTTCTGAGCCAATTATTAGTGATACCTTAACCTTCCGAAAATAATGAGCAGGAGGTTGTGTGCATAATTCAGAGAGTAGGTTGATGAGAATGAAGGAGGCTCCTGGGGCTGCTTCCAGTATTTACACTATACATTGTAAGATGTATGTCTTGGTCATAAACATCATGTCCAAAAGGCTTCAGGCATGCCCATTGGACAGAAAAATTGCTGGGAAAAGGTAAAGAAAATATTGCAAAAGATCTCTGTCAGTCATTGAACATTCTGGCAGTAGCCTTTCTGACAGAATATTTTGAACAAAGATTCATGTCTTTAAAGAGTAATGTCAAATGTGGTCCTCATGTGGAAAAGCAGATTTGGCATGCTACCAGTTGTATTCCTATATTTTTCCTCAAAGAAGATTTTTTTAAAAAATGTGGTGGGTAAGAAAGGTAAGTAAGTCCATGTGGTTCACCCCAAATCTATCCGGACCAGACTGACAAAAGGTATGTCTAGCATTCAGTTATTTTAAAATCTCTTGTTTGGGATTGGACTAGGATGCACGTTCCCAACCTGTGAGTCACAAGCACTAGGGGGATTGCAAAGGATTTTCTGAGTGATTGCTTTGGTTATGCTGCAATGCAATATGCAAATGTTTTCTGTTTGGGAATTGCTATATAATTTTGAATCTGATTGCCTAGATGCAAGTATAATCATCACATATTAAATATTAGGTTAGAATCATAACTAAGGGTGTGGCTACACAGTTTTGCATCACTGTTACCCTGCTTGAAATCAATGCATGTTTTTATAATTATATGACATACTCTGTAGTATGCTCTTTTAAGGAGTCAATCAGGGTTCTTTGAACAGGCAGTGAGGGATTGATTATTTTTGATCCATTTCAGAAGTGTACCCCCCCCCCCCACACACACACACATGTGAGTTTGCCTTATTCAGGACGTATCCCACAGTGATACTGGTATATTCATGCGAGCCAGCACAAAACATTCCCCCTTCAAGAGTGTGGCTCATTAAAAAAAATACAGTCAAACATTGCATAAAGAGTGCCTTGCTTAGAGACTAACTCGCTTAAAGAGCAGAATTTTCTCTGAATGGTTTCCCCCACTTAACAAGTAAAAACAACCAAAAACTTGCTTAACAACTAAATTGGGGTTCACAATCCCCTTGTCAGAAGTCACAATCAGTCACTTACAATGGCAGCAGCAGCACTTTTTCCATGTGTTTCACTTAAAGAGCAACTCGCTTAAAGAGCAATCCTGTGAAACGCATAATGCTCTTTAAGCGAGGTATCACTGTAGTATCCTTTCCAAATTAGTGTTGCATCACATAGTCATTTCACTGATGAGACACCCTAGCTTGCTTTTATTTGATTGCTTTATTCTACTGTAGTGGCCAGTTTGTTTCAGTGTAGTTGCTGTGTCTTTTGATGTCTCTGAGAGACAGGATTAATTCATTTTAAAATGACTCCAGATTGAGCAGCTGACAGAGAAATGGGAGAAGAAGGGAGAAAGGGAAGTGTGGAAGAGAAAGAGAAGTTTGAAGAAGGTGGTAATGAGGGATAGGGCCATAGTTCTATGGTAAATAGAAATGATTGGAGAACAATTGTGCGAATTGCGAAAACAAGGCTCTTTTGTGAATAATAGCAACAAATGAAGACAACGGAAGTAGGGGTGTGTTTTTAAAACAGTGCAAAAACCCATGATAAATATGGACTTTAAAACCCTTGCCCCAATGTAGCTGCACCCTAGATGTACTTATTTACAGTAATTACCAGGTAGAGAGATTCAGAAATGGTCAATTGCTTGGGAAAATGAAATATAATGGAGGCTCAACTGATTGAGGCCTAAGCAGAGCTTGAACATATTATGTTTTTGGACTCCACCACCATCACCTCCAATCTTCCACTCAGCATTCTGGGACTGAAGTCTAAAAAATAAAATTCCCCAAACTATGTACATGCTTTTCAACCACTATTAGCTATTAGCAGAAATGACACAGAGGTTTCATAACTGAAAGGATTTCTAGGAAAAGCAGGAAACACAGAGCATTAGATAAAGTAGTTTGCATACAGCCTAGTTAACATGTGACTGAAATAAAAGCATTTGTGTGTGTGTGTGTGTGTGTGTGTGTGTGCGTGCGTGCGTGCGTGCGTGTGTGCGTGCGTGCATGCGTGTGTGTGTGTGTGTTGGCAGGAGAATTCCTGCATTTCCCTAATTTAATATGTAGCAGATACGGATACCTCCAGATGTTGAGGCATATATTTTTAGACAAATATATATGTTAATCTCACTATTTGTTTAATCGATTTTTGCCTAACTCTTGAGTTTCTGTCAGAGTGAATGACAGTGAAAAGTAAAGTAGATGCAGAGATCAAGATACAGCACTGCAATCAAAACTCTATTCATGATTTGAATCTGATCCTCTCATTCTTCCAATAGATTTGTTTCAGTAAGAAGGATCTGGCAATCTTAAGAGTCAGAAAATATTGTTCTTTGCACAGAGTTTGAACAGTGACTGAGCACTTACTTCAAAGTCACATGATCCCACATTGTGCTGGTCTGAACAAATGTTAAGATAACAGGCATCATGTTTACAGTTATGAAGCTGATGGGAAGAGGTACATGAGACACAGTCCCATCCCATTTTGTATTCCATATGGGCTTCAGAGCAAATGGGTTGCAAATTCTTATCAGATCTAGGATGGATTGGGCTTGGAATTGATTCTGAAATACATTTGCAGCTCTTAAGAAAGACTCCGACATTAGTACAAGCTAAGTGTGTAAATAGGAAATCTGGCAGGACCTAAAAGAAATCATCAGGGCTTTCTAGGCCATCTAGGCCTATTCTTTTGGATTTTTCAGTGTGGTATAAGATCAATTATATCATTGATGCCACATTGTCTTGCGAGCTCCAGAGCACAGAAGTTGAGATTTATGTCTCACAGCTACAATAAGCTTATTTCCCATGCAGTTTCCTGGCCAAGGATTTATTCTGGAATCCAGTTTGGGTGAAAATTGGCAGGAATTTGGCACCTCTCTAAACAGTGATAATGCAAACACCTTCTGTCTTTCACCACTCAAGAACATTTTATTTATGTGTTTCGATAGTTCTTATTATCCTTGCAGTACATTGCCAGGTCAAAAGTATAACTGATTGTCTTCCAAACTGGTCTGGCAGCAATCCCAACTAGCTTATGAGAGTCCATTGCTCTTCTTATGGCAGGATTCAAGCTGTGTTCATAATCTTGCCTGTTGCTATCAGGGGCAATTACTGTACGTTGGGCTGGGTGACCTCTGCAATTTCACTGCCAACACATTTCAGCTTGATTTACTTTGCTAAAGCTCTTTTATAGCTGGTGTTTAATTACCACCCATTCATTTGTAATGCCCTCCACTTATTACTTATTAATACTGAAAGCAAAAAGCATGGAAAGGTTCTGGCATGCAGGAAATACATTTGCACATGCTTCATTAACTGTGTGTGAATAAACCTATAAGCTGCTCAGTTTTACCCATAGTCTTCAGGGCTGTGCATAACATTCATGGAAAGATTATGTTTTCTGGAGAGATTCTGTTTTCGTGAAAGCGATTTAATTTACATCCTGTGAGTTGTGCCTTATAAGAACAAGGCACACAGTGGCTCTATTCTTGGTCCTCTTTGGTGTCGCCCTTTATACTTTCCTCTCTGCCTACCCCCAATGGGACTTTTTCACCACTAAGTTTGGACCAAGATTTAAAATAATTGAAACCAACAAGAAGAGCAAATACCTAACTCATTGTTCAGTGAGTGTCAAATACCTCGGCATCTAAAGATCATGGGAGAAATAAAAAGAGAATTATCTTTAAGCTCATGGTGGTTGTACTGCTTGTTTTATTTAAAAAGGTGACTGAAGGGTTTCTTGCTGTTTTAGCATTGGAAGAAAGTGTTTTGGTCAGCTATGGTGATATAAAGCTCTCTCTGCAGGCTTCTAGTGGGTGTACCTCCTGGAAAATGTGGGATACAACATCACATGGTAAAGAGTGGGCCACTTCCTGGAGTCCTGTAGACCATGTAACGTAGAGACAGCCTTGAGATCACAAGTAGTGTGTGGCTTTGGTTTTTTTACCCTCTTTTTACCCCTTCAGGTGTCGAGGGAGATACAATGTTCTTGCTCTGGAACTTCTAGTGGCCTCTATTGGAATTATTTGGTGTTCTTGTAATATTTCTTTGAAGTTATCTTTCTACTTTCTTCTGGGTCTGCCTTGTGCTCTTTGTCCTTCTCCTCTTTTCACAAATGTCTTGTACGTTATGGAATTCCAAGACATTCTTTCTAAATAGGCAAACTACTTTATTTGTTGTCTCTGTTTGTAGTATAATTGTATTCCAATTATTTCTGATATAACTTCATTCCTGATTTTATTCCTTCTGGTAATTCCAGCAACCTTTCCACGGTGACCTTCTTATGTTTATGTTTTGTTGTAAGTGTCCATCATACCTGTCAAGTTTTGGACATGAAAATAAGGAAAAATTTAGGCCATGCCCTTCTCTCCCAGGCCACAAACCCTCCTCCCCAAAGTCTAGCCACATCCAAGAGCCTAGAAGATGAGGAGCCACAGAGGAATGTTGAGTAAGTTCCCCTGGTGGAGGAAAAACCACCCCATAGGCACAACTGATTCCCCTCACAGGGAAAAAGGCAGCCAACAAGCCAGGGTTACTACAATAATTCTATTCTATATCCCCCCCCTTCTCCCCCCCTATTCGACTGCATTTCATATTATGGTGATTTTTCATGGAACTGTTTTTCACATTTTAATCAGTTAATTGTCTCCTGTCTTAGCGTTTTGTGCCTCAATTTCATTTTTTAAAACTCTGTATTTAAGAGAAAACCATGGAAGTATGCTGTTTATATTGTATGCAAATATACTTGAAGCCATCTCTCCTGGGAAAGAGTGTGTTAAAGGGAAGTCAATGAGCCAATTGGCTTCAAGTAAATTTGCATACAACATAAACAGGATACTTCCACAATTTTCTCCTAAACACAGAGTTTTTTTATAATATAATTTTTATTAAATTTTTAACAAAATACAATACCAACAAAAAAACATCAAAATTACATACATAGAAAAACATCAAAATTACATATATAACAAAAACAACAATGAACCATGCCCACATCTTTAAAGAATATTTTGACTATGACTTAATATACATTTTCAAATACATTTTCATATCCACTATAATGTAATATGTCAACTAAGTCAAACATCCAAATCATGGTTTCAGTACAAAATTTACCATACTTATTAATACAAAAAATAAAAATAAAATAAAAAATAACCACCTAGTGTTATTTACAATGCCCTGGAGAGCACGGAGTGGCTCAGTAAAGTTATTCCCAAAAACTCATGTGTCCAGGTACAGGTCTATACAGCTCTTCTCCCATCGGTGAGTAATCCACAAAGGCTTGCCAGACATTCCAGAATCTATTTTCTTTAACCATACCCTTTTTAAAATTTATCTCCCATGTTAACTTATCATTCAGTGCTAAGTCCCACATTTCCTTATACCACTCCTCTATATTCATATTCAACTCATTTTTTCATTTTCTGGCAATACACTGTCTACCCATTGTCAGCATTATTTCTAATAACTCCTTTTTATCCTTAGTTAAATTTATACTTTCCATGGGGTTTTCCCAGGCAAAACAGGATACTTGACAGATATGGTGTCCATGTTTGGCACTAGTAACATAAGGTGGGAATGAATATGCTTTGTTATGAGGATTTGTGTGTGAGTGTGTGTGTGTTGGCAGATATTGCCTTATGTACTGCCATTTTGTAAAGTTAATAAGGTAAGTGGCCATCACTCCACATTTTTAAATTAAAAAGTGGACCCTGCTGCAAGAAGCCACCAGAAAATGGTGTCCTTTTTTTTATAAGGGATAAACAGGAAAACATGTCCCCCTTTCAGACTGTGGATTCCCAATGACTTTTGGGTTTTGCACACTTGCAAAAGTGCTGCTTAATCAATTAAGTAATTGAGGCAATTAATTCATTTCCTTTATGAGTTACTGGGATGTAACTACATTAAATTAGCATAGACAAACACCACTCCTTTTGAGCTATAACTTTAAATATTTTCTTACAATTATTAGAGTGTGTCCTCACTAAATTGTGGAGGAAGACTGTCAAACATTTTTTTGCTGGTGACTTAGGAACTCTTTGTTTTTTAAAAAAAACTAGCAAAACCAACTACTATACTTACCTTTAAGAAATTAGGAAATCTCATTGTTATAGAAACTGAGAATATATTCATAAATGACTACCAATTACTTGTAAAGATAATTTCCCAAGCTCTGGGGATGTTGTTGCTCCATATGCTATTGTTTTTCAATTTAAATTGCTTTCCCCAAAGTTTTGTTGGGAATTACTGTCCCTTCTTTAGCAAAATCATTGTGGCACCATGAATCCAGAGCTTGGAGGACAGTTGCCAGAATCTCCCAGCCAATGGATTCTGCCAATCAAAATCCATGTTTGAGAGGCAATGTTCATTTTAAAAAGACATCTGGGAGATTGTCTTGATCTGCAGTTCTCAAATTGTGCCATAGTTTGTCAAACATTTAAGAGTCTTTTAAAACTTTTTATTTTTCATTTTATAAGAAGGGGAAGAAATACAGAGGTAGTTTTAAACCAGGGGTTCACAACCTATGGTCTGTGGGCCAGATCTGGCCTCTGACACCATTCCATCTGGCCTGTGGTGATGACCCCGGAAGCGGAAGTGGACACGGACATGCATAAACATGCCCACCACCATTACATCAGGCTTGCAACATGCTCTGAGAGAAAGTTGCCTCGCCCGTGATGCGGTAAGGTTGAGAACCACTGCTTTAAACAATAGGTCCAGGAGCAAATTTTTGTTTATTATCATATCTGCCTAAAATGCTAATTAATATCTCTTATTGGACAATTACTACCTATTGATCTCCAGCAGTTTTAGCTGTGCATGGAGACATGTCTCATTAACATTACAAACGTCTTGCCTGGGAGCTAATGTTATAGACTCAGTTGTGAAGCACTGTGGATTAGACACAACATATTCATCTCTGTTAGATATATACCTAAGAGGCAAAGTCTTAGGTGGATAATGTTAATACCTCACAAGGAGACCTATATCTGTGGGGTGGGTTTATGTGATTATTCTGTAATGTTGATTCATAATTATATTCTAAAACTCACATTTTGAATCTAGAACAATCAAGCTTCCAGGTTTGCATTAGCTTGACAAAGGGTGACTTCAGGAACTCTGATAACAATGTTGTATAGTCTCATCCTGGAAGAATTAGCTTCAGAGGTTGTCATGCAGGCAAAGAGTTCAAGCAATGAGCATTAGGCCCCCACTGGCAGTTCTCATCCAGAGACACAGCCTGGACTTCAACACTAGTTATGGCTAAGAAAGAGACTCATCCATGCTGCCACTAGATGAGTTACAGATTTCAAACCTCAGCACAAGGCTGAAAACAACTGCTTTAGCTGGCCTATCTTGTTTTTTGTTCCTAATACTTCTTGACTTCTTTCTTGACAGATCTCCCACCAATTTAACCAGGACTGCTTCCTGGCCTAACCTCATTTTACTTGTATTGATATGCTAGGAGGCTTTGATTTATAGACTGAATCTGGTTGTAACTTTGATTATTTGTTCCTCTATTCCCTAAGCTTTTCTTACAGATCAACCCCTGGTTATTGTACATGCAAAATGAAGACCCAACACTAACCTACAGTCCCTATTATATTTATGAAGATACCTAAAACCCTAAAACCAAAGTATATAGGGAAGAAGAGAAAGATAATTTAGGTGGATGTGGACATCTCTTTTAGGTAACTGAGAATAGATAATGACCCACAACCTTAATAAAGATTGGGGAATCTCCTTTACTTTGTCCTGGCCACTGATGTAAGGAGGGTCTGGTTGGTTGTGTAGCACATTTTGGCCATTCATTCCCCTGGTTCGGGTTGAGTGGTGGCACATCCTTCGTTAGCCTGTATGATATCTGTTAGATATTTCCATGCTGACACCAGTGAATCTGAAAATGGGAGAAAAGCCCCCAGGAGAAGTCAGTCGTATGTATTATGTGTTATATTCTCCCCTTCCCCACTTCCCCCCTAACAGCTGTAGTGCAAAACTCCCAAGATGATCTAATATTTCACTCAGTACCGCAAGGGAGTCTGTCACCTGTCATTTCCTCTCGCCTGCAGCAGAGACTGGTATTGATTGGAAGTGGCAGGTTTCCTTTATAACTCAATTCTGATGTTCAGAATGACTCTGTTCATGACACTCAAAATTGTGACTCCCTCCCAACTTCCCACTTTTGAGTAATACAGCCATCAGTGCTAGTGCTTATGACATGGCTTAGATTAGATAGAGTTGGTGTGATTTGTGTAAATGTCAGTGTTTCATAGACAGTAATGTTAAACAACTGCCTGAGCTAGAACAGGAATCCTCAAAGCTCACCGTAGTCTCTCTTTCAGGAAATGCTTTAACACTTTTTTGGATTTTGCTTACACTTTTCTGATTTAAAAAGTTGCATTATAAGAGAAATGGAATTTAAAAAATCTACAGTAGAAGAAACATATGCCACTGTAAACTTTTGTGCAGCAATTCTCTAAAAACCTATAATGAATTGATTCAGAAATAGGATAGAATTAAGATTATTTCAAAAACATCAAAATAAGAAGAAAGTGAAGCTGACAAACACATTCATAAGGATCAGGTTTTCATATTAGTAAAGGTAAAGGTTTCCCTTGCTCGAAAGCCAGTCATATCTGACTCTAGAGTTCAGTGCTCATCTCTGTTTCAAAGCTGAAGGGCCAGCACTGTCTGCTTCTGCAGATGTTTCCATGGTCATGTGGTAGGCATGACTAGATACCGGAGCACACAGAACACTATTTACCTTCCCACCGAAGTGGTCCCTATTTATCTACTTGCAATTTCTTGCTTTTAAACTGCTAGATTGGCAAGAGCTGGGTCAAAGACAGGAGCTCATTCTGTCCTGCAATAATCTGGAATCAAACTGCTGACCTTCTGCCTTCCAGTCAGCATCTTAACCACTTGGGCCACTTTAGTCCCTTTTTCATATTAGCTGATAATAAAATTTCTAAAAAAAGATTCAGAAAAGATATGAAGCATGTTCTGTGTTAAAGCAGATAGACTTCATGTCCTTGATCAATTTTTAACATTATCGAATTTTTCCTCAATATTCTTTCGATAGGGATGAATAAACTTAACTTGTTTCTGTAAGACTCCACATTTAACTAGGCCAGATACATATAGAGATACTATAGGACTTAACTCTTTGCAACATCTTTAAAATCACTTGATCTTCAACTCTTTCGTTAAAACCCAGTTGTCCCTCAGATTTCATTCCTCTGTGATATTCTTGCACTGTTCTCAGCAGTGAACCATGAGTCAACTGAATCAAAAGACACATTCAAATAGTAGCAACTATCAGGAAGACATGGCATAAGAAGTTTTGAATTTTGATTTTTCTCTCTCTCAAGAGGGCATTGGAGATAGCCTGCTCTTTTCTACTGCATTTCTAAGGTTAAAAAAATTACTACTTTTCTTTTGTCACAAAACAAATATGTTCCTTAATTTCTACTTCCTTAGAATTAGAATTAAATGTCATATTAAACAGAAGAAATCCATGGGTATGCCACTTCATCCCCTTAATATCTCTAGGTTGTTACCTCTGACCAGTTGTTAGCTGAGAAATTCATTTATATTTCTAATTTGAGGTTTTTATTTTTACATATTTGGCTGAAGGCAGCGTCCATCCCTTATATATTTGCAAATTGTCTTCAGTGCATGTTTGCACTGAGAGTTTTCCAGATTAGAGCAAGACTTAAATCAACTGGTAGTGCTTTAGATAATTTGATTAGCAAAGGTTCTTTACTCCCATGGCAGTAAGGATATTATTCCCCTTCCTTCGAAACAATACACTAATACCTCATACAAAGTCCGCTTCATACAACATCAAATTCATACAACATTGCCTAATTCCTTGAAAAAAGTTGCCTCGTACAAAGTTGCTGCGACTTTGTATGAGGCATTAGGGAAGTACAAAAGGCATTGCTCTTGTGGGTTTTGCATGAGCATGTACAAAATGGATGATCGGCAGCATGGCTGCAGATTAACACTGTGCTGCATGATGTGACATGTTAACTTTTAAACCTGCACTTCATAAAGTTTTCAAAAGTTAAAAACTTGTTGTATGGTTTGTCCCCTAAAATCAGGGTTGTTTGACATGTTTTTGTAATGTATTTAGCCTTTAGATAATATTACAGTACAATGTATCTCTATGGAAACGATGTTGTACAAGGCATCACGGCAAGGATTTGGACGTTGTATGAGGCATCACAGCTAGGATTTTGCATGCCTCATACAAAGTCCAAATCCATATAAAGTCAAAACTTGTGGAACCAAGTTTGGACATTGTATGAGGTATCACTGTACTGCTGAAGTAGAAAAAGAGTTGTGGAAAAGAATAACTATGAAAGGATGGTGGGATGGATGAGGTAACTGTGAGGTTAGTTTATGTCTAGGTTCAAGCATTTATACAGTAAATCCCTACTTACAAAAAAAATTCAATTCCGTAGGCTTTTGCTTAAATTGGTTTTTTATGTAACTTGAAGCAAACCCATAGGAAATTTTTTTTTATGTAACTCGAAGCCAACCCATTGGAAAAATTATTATTTTTTGATAAATCAAAGCAAACACATAGGAAAAAGAATTTTTATGTAACTCGAAGCAAACCCACAGGAAATCGTGTAAATCGGGACATGGTTTTAGCACAAAATCATTATGAAGGTCCAATTTTATGTAACTTGGCATATGTAAGTTGGGGTTTTACTGTATTTTGTATCTGCCTCCAGTTGATGACATTGGGTTTGTAAACAAAGCAAATCCTGCATGGGAGTATTTTAGCCACCTTGCTCCACAGAGACTGTAATATTCTGTCTGCTTGTTTGTCCACAAAGAATTGACCAAGGGATTAGAAAGGAGAGGCACATTCCATGTGGCTGCAGGAGATGTTTAAGCTCCTAGTGACAATTGTATGATGATGACCTCCCAATGATCATCCCTTCACCTTTCATTGGTGGCATTCCCTTCCAACACCAATGTATTTTTCCCCCAATCTGGAGCTAGAAAATCTGCTTTTTGATCCTCATTTGGATTGAAATTAGAGGGGGCATTTTCCTTTCAACATGGTTTCAAAACCAAGGCCCTTCAGCCTATCTTCTAAAACAGGTGGTCTCAATCTTTTCAAGCCATAGGCTGGACCATGCCCCCTCACACAGATGATGGGGCTGGACTGTTAGCCCCCCCCCCCCCCACTGTAAGCGCTGTCATAAAACACGTCCGCTGCCATGAAACACATCTGCATGCACATTTATGGCTGTTGTAAATGCATTTGCTTCCGGTGGCAGCGATGTGGGCCACATGAAATGGTGCCACAGACTGGGTCTGGCCCACGGTCTATAGGTTGAGAACCTCTGTTCTAAGACATAGAATGTGAAAAACAGGAGTTGCTTCTGAGTTAAGTTTTCAGTACACAACTCTTTGAATACTGTAGAGACACAGTTCCAAGCTGAGAATATGATGAACTCTCCAAGGTGCTGAGTCATCTAAAATAACTTGTTGAGTTCTGATATCAACAGTGCACCTGCCAAACATAAAACTCTTCCATTCAAATGGACTTGGGGGCTTTCATCTAAAAAAAAAAAGTCATTTTATTCAGGCTCCTATTTTCTGACTTAATTGTCTTGCTTGTCCCAATACAAACCTGTGTCAAGTCTGCTGATTTCTCATAATTATATATCATAGCAGCTCTTCTATTCTGCTCCCAAATTGCACTAATGACCTTCTAAATGCTCCTTCTCTGCTGTGCTGATCTCAGGTGAATGATGAAGATAGATGACAGGCATCACAGATCATCAGTCATGTGACTGGTAGGGAATCAAGAAGCATCTGTGTCTTTTATAGCTCATGTGCCACAGATCTTTCCTCAAGGGAACAGAAAATAGCCAAGTACTGTAGAGGGTTTGCACTGCCAGTTTAAAAGTAGGATATTAATAGGTAAGATCAACAGAGCATATCCTTCTCATTTGGAACTGAGTACAGTCTAATCACTGTACCTTGGCCTTTAAGGTCATTTCTAGCTGCAGACATAAGCAAATTAGAGTTATAAGGTGATAAACTGTGGCTTGAATTAAGACTGAGCTGTACTTAGAATAGACCATTTGAAATCAAGGTACTCATATTTATTGTTGTTAAAATATTTATAAATTGCCATCTGGCAATCGCAAGAAGGCTCACAACTTGCCATAATGAAACATAATAAACAATAAGCATTATCATGGCTGACAAAGGGGATAATGTCACCAGTGGCAGCAAACATCAGCTAGTTAAGGATTTGCTGTCTTGAATTATCAGAATGTATACACTTTAATTATGCACAACCCAAAATTGAAGCAGTCTGCTGCCGCCATTGATGCCACTCTCATTCTGCAGGTGGAACTATGCAACAGGATACTAGCCCATAAGAACAAAACTGGCAACTGAAACTAAAGAGCACTGTGTGAAGGAAGTCATTGTTTAGCTTTTAGAACTCATCAGTTCATAAGATTTTCATATGTTAGAAGCAATTTGATGCCATATAACATAGAGAGCACTTATGCAATAGGTACTGAAGAGCTCTATCTCAATTTTAAGTCAAGATACACATGTGAGTCTTTGGGACCAATGTAGAGTCCTATGATAATAGAACATGGCCAGCATCAGTCACAGCAGACTTTTACAAGCAAAGTGTTGGTACCAAAACAGTTACTTGTTCTTCCTTGACTGCACAAGTAATACATTTGCTGCTAATCTCAGAGTGTGAATAGCCTAGTATGGATGAAAGCAATCCTTCAAGTAGCCAAACCATTTTGGACATTAACAGCCAACTGTAATTCACATCCAGGGGTCAGTTTTCCTTTCCTACATAAAATCATTTGAAATAGATGGGAACTGTGCAAGGAAGTAGTGGCATGGGCAGAACAGCTGAGCAAATCGCCCTACAGAAGTTCTGAACTTATTTAGAAACAGCTTCCTATGGGCCATTTAAAACCGAATTGTATGTAATATTATGGAACACTTCCAAAGAACATTCCAGCTGAGAAAAAGATAAAAAGTTGGACCTCAAGTCTGTGTTAAATTCAGACTCTACTGATTTAGTATTGTATACTGCCAGCATTAGAAACAGAAAATCAGAGTAGTGCCTAAGGAAGAATGAGAATGACACAGACAAGTCAGAGCTCTGACTGTACTTCTTACCTTTCAGGAGTGAGTGCTTTATGGATTTATATATAGATATGAGGTACAGTTGGGCATATCATTCAGCATGAAAAGCTCATATCATACAGAGTACTATTCATCATCTGTCCCTTATGTAAGTCTCTTAATGGTATATCAAAATTTTCTGTACTACAGGAAGCTTCTCCCAAAGAGGAAGGGGCTGGAAAGAACTATGAACAATCACATTAGAGCTACTTATTAGTGGCATGTGTTTTGTAGGTAATAATAATTTCATGTTAGAAATTATTTTGGGTTGAAAGGATTTTTGCAGAAGAAACTCCACTCAGGGAATGCCCAAATGAGGCTCCTTTCATGTACCCATGATCTGGGACAGTGACAGGTGCTCAATCTGTCATGCAGTACCCGGGTCACAAACTGCCGACTTTCCAGCCTTCCCGCTAACAAGATGAGCTTCTTAGCCACTGAGCCACCGTAGCCCCTTGTTTTGTAGGAAAGGCTCCCAGATGGAGCAAATTACTTTTACAGCAGTCTTGCAACAGAATCATGCATTTAGAAAAGGAATATGGTTAGGCCAGTGTATCCCAACTTTTGGTTTTAGGACTTCAATTCCCAGAAGCCTAAATCAATACCCCAAAGCATGACCAGCCAATGTACTGACTTAGGCTACTGGGAGTTGAAGTCCCCCTTTTGGGCATGTGCCACATATTGGGAACCACTTCCAGGATTGCGCAATCTAACACTAGAACAGATGGAGTACTGTGGAATCAGCCCCATCTAGCCTACCTTCATGTTGGTCTGAATTTGTACCAGCAACGTATTCTTGTCCCTGAGCCAGAGAAGGTTTGAGTCTGGCATAATTCATTTCCTTCCTTCCATTTCCTAGCTTCTTCTCTCCCAGACTCAGAATGGCAGCAATAAAGGAATAAGAAAAGATCATCAAGTCCAAGGATGTGTCATTATTCTGGATTCAAAATATTTTTGCGGAAACGACTCTGCTCGGTGGACACCCAAATGAGGCTCCTGCAGTACCCAGGTCTCGAACTGCTGACTTGCCAGCCTTCCAGCTAACAAGGCAAACTTCTTAAACCCTGGACCACCTCAGCCCTGGAAACTGGAGTGAAAACACTAATGCTGGTCCAAAGAGGCAATTGTTCTCACCATTTGCAAAATAGGGATGGCTTTGTGTGCTCCAGTCCCACTAGATGGTGCTGTGGCTTTACAAGTCAACTGTCAATGCATTCACAGAAACTCATCTCTCCATTGCAAAGAGGAAGACCACAAATGAAGTTAGAAGAATCCATTTTGCTCTTGTCGCCTTTCCCTCCCTTCCCAAATTAATCCCACAAAGAGGTTTTTGGAAGATCACCAGCTCTATTTGGCTCTGGGCAGTTTTCATTTCCCCTCCTTGCTTACAAAATTCCTGTAGTTCTGCCATCACTTGGAATGCTTTAAAAAGCTGCTGTAGGTTGTGTGAGAAACTGCTTTGGGGAGAACTGGTCTTATTAAATGACTCCTTTGGAGCATTAAGAACAACTATTTTGTAGAGACATGTCTGAGGAGTGTCATTTGAGAATGTGTAACCGTAAGAGCATGTGCATTGGAGACAGAGAGCAAAGAAATGTGAGTTTATCACATGGCAAACTATTCTTCTTGTGGGTGTGAATAAGCATTGCTAAAGATCCTAGCCAAAGGGATAGAAACCTATATATGGATGAATATACATAGTGTAGAATACACGGTGAGGGTCTGGGGGTGGCTTAGTGTTTAAGATGCTGAACTTTATGACTTGATGTCAGCAGTTTGAGACCCGAGTGCTGCATGTCTGAGTGAGCTTCCATCTCTGTCCCTGCTCCTGACAATTCAAATGCAGACACAGACAGCCCTGGCTCTTTGACTATAAACAAAGATGAACATTGAATCCTAGAATTGGATATGACTGGCTTTCGAGCAAGGGCAACCATTACCTTATACTTGAATATTTCAAACCTCACAGTTTCCCCTTCCTGACTATAAGCATATGCACATCTTAATTTAAATCAGTCAATCAATCAATCACTTTATTACAGTCTATGACCAGCACAGTAAAACCAGAGGTATTTTTTAAAAATTTAAATGCTTAAAATGTAGTTAAAATATATTATTTAAAAAATATAACCATTCAAAGTTAAAAAAAATAGAATAAAATCAGTTTTTAAACTTAGTGCCACTGAGGGACCTGTCAGAATTATCCTGATCGCTGTAGCACAAAACTTGGCAGTATTACTGGTAAAAGCAGAACTTTCATCTGATAGTAGCCAGTGAGTTTAAGTGGTTGGCCAAGATATTTACAGAGCAGTGGGGAGATCTTGGATATCCCTATAGAAAGGACAGATGCATAAAACATGTTCTATAGCAGGAGTGCCCAAACTATGGCCCATTGGCTGGATCTGGCCCCCAATACCAATTCATCTGGGCTGCGCCACCCTCATCACTGGTGATGTGGGAAGTGTCTTGACCTGCTTCATAGGACAGACAGAGGGAGTTTGAGTAGATAAGACTGGTCTCAATAGACAAATCGTTTGTCCTGCTTGTAAGGCAGCTTCTTTTTATGCCCTATTTCTTTTCTTTTGTAGGCATTTGAAAGATATGAAATCATTTCTGTAAAGTACCAAATAGGTGTATTTTGTTAGTAGTTGGCCAAATGAATCTTATCTCCTCTGCCCAATGCGGGCAGAAGTGAGGCAGTGCTAGGAAGGGTGGCACAATTATCATCTAACACTGTCCAAAAAGCATCAAGGTAACGTCCTTGAGTATAATGGTTTCTTAACTTGTCTTAGTATTCATGCATGCCTGATCTAATCATTGTGACACTAACTGTCAACTGGGGCCTCTAATTTGTGGCCAGGGATGGGGTGTGGCCTCCCACTGAGTTGAGTTTTTCTTGAGAATAAAGTAATTGGTAATAATTTTCTGTATTTATTCTGTATATATATATATATTCTTGGCGACAAAGTGTTTCCTATGTTGTTTGGTTAATGTGATGGATGTTTCCCTCCTTGCCGCCTTGGTGTTCAAGCCAAGAGGCAGAAATGTAAGTTAAAAGGTGATTAATCTTCCATAATGGGGCTGTACATTACAAACAGGATCTCACCCTCCATGTCTTTGTTAGCTTTGACCGGAGCTTGCATTACCTCAGACTGAGTAATAGGTCATTTATAATGAATACAGATAGTAATAGGGGAGTGGAGGACTGTTTGATCAAGTGTCAGCTATTCTCAGGGCATTTAGACTTAATCCCATTGTTCCTGTGTTTTTCAGCTGTGGGAGGTGTTTAATTGGATGTACAGTGAGAGGAGACAATATCCAGCCCACCTTAGACTGTTTCATCCTTTTATCCCATTAGCACTATCTGTGATGCATTTTTCAATCTTGTAATTTCCCTCTGGATTTGTAGTGCAATTTAGTGAAAGACAAATAGACATAACCCCTCTGGTCTTGGGCTAACAATTATTGCAAAAACATGGCTGGGGAACAAGCTCTTCGTAAAAACAGTCCATCTGCAACTAAGGAAAAATCCTGCTTCATATAAAATTGTTATCTTTAGGAGGCAGAATACTGTTTGTGTAGGCTTCATATTTTTGCAGCAGGTTTTCTGCTTCTAAGACTTGTTATATGTCACAGTGACCTTCTCCAAACTTTGCACATTGTGATGTGATGTGTTTTAGAGGAATAAAATTCAAAGTTATGCAACCTTGGTTAAATGGTTAAAAGTGCATACATTTGAAAACTATAAACAAACAGATTGAAGACTTCATAGAAAAGGCACATATTTTTGAAAGCATGCAATCCTGCATACTTTTTCTTTATTGCAGAGGAGGAGAGAGCAGGCAAGCCCCCTTTGTGAGAGGAAAATTATACAAAACTAGGATGGAATAACAATGGAGATGGGATTTAGAGAAACATGAAAAATGGTGGATTCCTGGTCTGCTTCCTCGTACTGGTTCTAGCAGAGATACAGAGAGGCAGGTCGGAAGCCAAATCTATTGTATTATTTCCTTTTAACCAGTTTTAACCTGGCAGAGAAAGAATAAGAGGGTGAATAAGGCATATTGGCTGATCAGTTTTGGAAGTTCTGTCAGGACCCTGAGGACAGAGCTAGAAAGCTTGTCTTATAACTGAAAGCTAGTTTTTGTGTTTTCTGGGTCTATGGGTGCTCGAGTCTTTGCACCTTCAGTGCCCAGGATAAAATAGGGATGTGGCAGATTTGCTCCTACATTTGACAGGTCTCTCTTTTGGTCACATGTAATGGAAATATTAGGATCCTGGTTGTCTGTTCTCCCCTGGATCTGAGTGTCTAGCCTATTGTATTTCAGATCCTGATGCCACTGAAGAATATAAAGCAGTAATTATCAGAGTGGACAGGAACAAATGAGATGTGGTCAGTAGTAATGCCATGGAGCAGTACATGGAGCAAAACCATAACACTTGCTACACAACCATCTCAATAGCATTAGATTTGCCATCTTGGCCATGGGGATGGATGTGGGAGTAGCTACTTTCAGTTTCTTTTGACTTTATGCTTGCACCCTTGTTGAGCTGGATTCTCAACAAGTGCTTGGTCAATCTCTGACCTGATCTCCTTTTCTGTAGCCACCTTCTGGCTACAATTTCTCCACAGATGGAGATGGGTGTAAAGGTGCTGTTTTCCTAGGACAAAATATTAGGAATTGTTAGAAAAACATCCCCCCCAGAAAATCATTTCCAAGGTCTGTCTGTTAAACATGCATGGACGCACGCACACATGCACGCACACACACACACACACACACACACACACAAAGTACACACCTCTAAAGTGTCACCTTACAAAGAGATACCTCGCTTTTGTACAACAAATGACAAAGAGCTGCGCTTTTATGCAAACACTCTGGATGGCACAGAAAGCCACACCAGTAAAAAAAAGTACTGTACAGTATTTGTAATACATTTTCACCTCCATTTTGTTGAAAAAGAGAGAAATGGGAAGGGTAGTTCAAGTAACATATTCTCAGGAATAATTAGATGTAAGGAGTTCGAGAAAGTGATGAAAATGTGAACATTAACAGCCAAGGTTAACTTGATTAGCCGCAAAGTGTTTTAGAAGAAATTAATCCTAAAATCTCACTGTAGCTCATTCACTGCATAATGTAAGAGGCTAAAATTAAAATGAAGGTTCATGGAGTGCATCTTTGTGGGTAAGAGTGGGATATTAGGATAAGTTACTTTTGTTTTAATGTTCTCTTGCTCTCACTCTCTGTGGCTTAATTTTTTTAAACATCATGATCCTTTGGCTCAATGTTCACATAAGGATTGAAATCTTTGGTCATGAGTAGTAGAAGAAAGGTTTCAACATTGCCTTTAGCATCTCTGATGTTGAGAAATGTTTGAACAAATGCCGCCATTTCAAACCATTTTAGTTTTACTGAATCAAAGAATGTTAGAATAGTCCTGTTACAAAGAAAGAGCAGCAGTTGCTTCCTAGGATGACATAGGATGAACTGCAGTGGATTTAAGTTGCAGGGGAAAAAAGGAGATACCAATGAAAGATTAGGTGAAACTCCAGCTACTAAGAACGTTTGCTTGGAAAAGCAATAACATGTTTAAAGTGCCAGTGGAGGAATGTAGGGGATTAAAAAGGAAAAAACACAAGAAGATGAGGACACTGTGGCAGCTTGCCCACTACATCTCAGTAGCTTATTTCTATGTAATGGCGGTCATGGGTACAATTCTTAGGGGGATAATTGCCCAACAGAATATCCTAGTGTACCTCTCCAGGGTTTCAGATTCAGGGTTGGAGAGGTCAAAGATTGAACAAATTCTAGAACTGAAATCCCAGGAGCCTGCAGCTTCCTACGCAGCAGATGGTGGGATAAAGTTGGTGGAGGATGTTGCCCTCCAGGAATGTCAGTATCAGACATCTTCTCTGCATTGGACATCAACTGTAATTGGGGGGGGGGGAAGAGAGAAAGAAATTGAGAGAGAGAGAGAAGGGAGGTTAAATGAGGTGACTCTTGCATGGTAATACTGTGCGTCTTTGGAGCTCTTCCAAAGATAAAGGTTATATGCTTGCCACTTCATTAGAAGAAGAGGAGAGGCTTCCAGAGGCTTCATCTGTTGAGTAGACAGCATGGATCCTAACAAAAGGAATGACAGATTATGAACTGTCTGGGAGCTAATGTACTGTTTACTGCACTATAAATGGCTGGTGTTTGGGGAACGGCGAGGCAGACAAGGGGAAGCAACTCCTACCTGGTAGTCATGGAGAGAGGAGTACTTATGATTTCCAAGGCTTCTCCTCAGAAGCAAAGTGGTAATGGGAATGAGAAACCCAGATCCTCCCTCTTTCTGTTGCTCTGCTGTAAAACAGCTTACATAAAGTGATCAGGAACAAATGAAGCGATGAATAGAATAAAGAAACAGACACCAGTTAAAAAAAAACAACAACCTTGAAGCTTGGTAACATTCATTATATACAAAAGTCATTTAGCTGAGTAACTGATGTTTTATCGCTGTCTACACCCACCATATTATGCAGGGCAAAATGGGGAGCAAGGGCTGTCATGTCATCTCTCCTGTTCTCAGACCCTGTTCTTCTTCCCAGAAGGTGGTCACCTGTTTGTCTAAGGCCCTGCTTCTGCTGAAGGATTCCTTGTCTTCCATTACATAAGAGGGTGGAGATACATTGTGAGAAATACATGGAAGAAATTGAAGGAATTCCCTTCCCAGGAGAAGTTAGGCTAAAACCTTTGCTGTTGAGTTTTGCACAGGTTGCTATAATTGATCTGTTCTGAAGGATCTGTGGGTCTCTAGGATTGTTTTAAACTGGCTTTTAAAAGATGTTGGGGTGTGCTCTTAAAGAATTTTTTTAACCTTTCTAATATATGTTTTAAATCTTTTTTTTAAAAAAACTATTTCATTTGGTTCCAGCTTTGGGTGATCTGCTGGACAGATTGGTGGGACACAAATGAAATGAAATGCATAGGAACTTCCATGTGGGAAGAGACAACAGCCTTGGAAAACTGATATGATCTAAGGATAGGTCAGGAACAGTGGTGTACTGCTCCAGGTTCCCACCAGATCCTGGGAACAGGTAGCGGAAATTCCCCCAGGCCATGCCCACTTGGCTGGCTACGCCCACCCCCCTACCCCAGGCCATGGTGTGGCTGGCCAAGTGGGTGTGGCCCACCGAGTTAGCCACATCCACCAAGTTAGCCATACCCAGGGTGGGGGTAGTAAAAAAAATTGTAGTGCATCACTGGTCAGGAATGTGGGTGGAATTGAAAGAAACACACACAAAAGCATTTGGTATTTTTTCAAACATCTACTGATCACTTGCATCTGAAACAGAAGAAAATGTATTGCACACTGCTGGTTTCTTACCCATCTCAGGTTAACACTGATCTTTAAAATAAATCCATGTTTCTACCCATCCATCCAGTTCTTTGCCCACCACCAGCAGCTGCTTTATATGGTCTTTTTTTCTATTCAAGAATCCAGAGCAATGATCTTTGTTCCCTGTTTTAAATTCACGGGGACTGCAGTGCCTCAAGTGGTTAAGATGCTGAACTCGATGGCTGGAAGGTTGGAGTTCAATTCCAGAGTATTACACAACGGAGTGAGCTCCCATCTCTGTCCCAGCTACTGCCAAACTAGCAGTTTGAAAGCAAGAAATTCCAAGTAGATAAATAGGTACCACTTCAGTGGGAAGGTAAATAGCATTCCATACACTCCGGTGTTGAGGCATGCCTGCCATGTGTCCACAGAAACATCTGCAGACACAGATAGCACTGGCTCTTTGGCTGCAAACAGAGGTGAGCACTGAACCCTACAGTCAGATACAACTAGCTTTTGAGCAATGGTGACCTTTAAATTCACAACAACCCTACAAAGGTCCCCAAGTAAGATTTTCAATGGAATGACAATTAGAACCTCAGTTTTCTTCCCTCTGTTGTAGTGCAACAATCTGTGCAATACACAACCCATTTTGCCATCATCAAAATAAAACATACCCTTTTATTTAGTGTCTTAGAGAATCTGCAACCCACTTTACAGCCACAATAAGTGGTTAAGGTAACAGCTTATCCAATATTGGCTGTAACTATTTAATAATAAATTAACTCATCCTGCCACACTATCCAAGAAGCAGGCATTCGGTACAACATTCTCCTAGATTCAGAACCATGTGACGTGCAAAGGATTTTCATGCTGAGAAAAGATACTCTTCAGCAGCAATGTTCTGCCTTGACAGATGTTAACATGAAAAAGGCAGTCTTTGCCCCCGCATGCTGCCTTTTGTCTAGTGTTCCTCTGGCTGGTTGCTTTTAAAGCATGAACTTCCTCTGTATCTTTGTTCAGCTGGCTCAGGTGCAGAAAGATCTTTCCAGTTTCAAGCCTTTCTTCATCTTCCCACCTCTGCACCTCATGCAATAAATGTATACTGATTGGAAATGGGCTTCAAAATGCTCTTTGCACGTTAGTGCTGATGGTGTTCCAGATGTTGGTAAAATTACAGCCTCCGGAACCCAAGGGCTGCAAGGGGGGATTCTAAACCTAGTCAACAAAGGTCACTTTCCCAAGCTCTGCACTGCCCTGTATGAAGGAGTGAGCTCTTCAAGATATAATATAGCAGAACACACAGTCACACTTTGAGTGAGCACACACTGGCTGCCATCTTTTCACTGAAAAGTGTTTGGCAGACCTTCCACAGTGGAGGGAATTGCTTTATATCTGCTCCAAAGTAGGAAGAAGTTGCTTTTCAGTCTTTTCCCCTTCTTAATCTAGATAGATTGTTAGAGAGAACTGGGAACGAGCCAGTTGTCATGGTACACGTTGGTACCAATGATGTTGGGAAGGCCAAGCGGTCTGTCCTGGAAGCCAAATTTAGGTTGTTAGGAAGAAGATTGAAGTCCCGGACTTCCAAGGTAGCATTTTCAGAAGTGCTGCCTGTCCCTCGCGCAGGACCTACCAGGCAGGCAGAGCTCAGAAGCCTCAATGCGTGGATGAGGCGGTGGTGTCGAGAGGAGGGCTTCAGATTTGTCAGGAACTGGAGAACATTTTGGGACAAGCCAAATCTGTTCAGGAGGGATGGGTTGCATTTAAACCATGATGGGACCAGATTGCTGGCACTCAACATCAAAAAGGCTGCAGAGCAGCTTTTAAACTGATAACTGGGGGAAAGCCGACAGGAGCTGGGCAGCATCCGGTTCGGGAAAGTGTGTACTTGAGTAGTGAGGAGGATGCAAAAATTACTGAGCAGAGCAAGGAGCTAGTCACCAGCACTCTAGCAGAAGGATGCAAGAGGCAGTCTAACAATGCAACTGGACTCAAAAGACTGTATCAGGAAAGCATATATAAATGCTTGTATACAAATGCCAGAAGCCTCCGGAACAAAATTGGGGAGCTGGAATACTTAGCAATAGATAAGAATATTGATATTATTGGTATCACTGAAACCTGGTGGACGGATGATAACCAATGGGATACAGTTATCCCAGGCTACAAACTGTACAGGAAGGATAGGAAGGGGCAAACAGGAGGTGGTGTAGCCTTGTATGTCAAAGAAGTGATAAAATCGTATGAATTAGAATATCTAGGTGATTTGGAGTCACCATTAGAAGCTCTGTGGGTAAGAGTACCAGGCCATAAGGATGGTCTAACAGTAGGCATATACTATCGGCCTCCGACCCAAACTCTTGAGGGAGACTGGCAGTTGGAGAATGTTGTAAAGGAGGCATCCAGGAAGGGAAGCCTGGTTATAATGGGGGACTTCAATTACCCTCACATAGACTGGGTAAACTGTTGTTCAGCACATGATAAAGAGATAAAGTTCCTAGATATGCTAAATGATTGTTCCCTGGGACAGATGGTTGAAGACCCAACTAGAGGTACAAGAATCCTTGACTTGATCCTGAGTAATACTCAGGATCTGGTGCAAGATGTTAATGTGGCTGATCCAATAGGGAACAGTGACCACAACTCAATTATGTTTAACTTGATCATAGACTGCAAGTCATTGATAAAATCTAAAACAGAGACCTTAAATTTTCAAAAAGGAAATTTCCCAAAGATGAGGAAACTAGTAAAAAAGAAACTGAAAGGGAAAATTGAGAGAGTCCAAACACTCCAAGAGGCATGGAGGTTGTTTACAAAAACAATAACAGAGGCCCAATTGGAATGCATACCCAAAAGGAAAAAGGGCACTGCCAGGTCCAAGAGGACTCCGATGTGGCTTACAGGAGCTGTTCGGGAAGTGATCAAGAGCAAGAAAAGCTCATTTAGAAGATGGAAGGCTTGTCCGAATGAGGACAGCAGGCAGAAACATAAATTCTGGCAGAACAAATGCAAGGGAACAATCAGGAAAGCAAAGCAAGACTTTGAGGAGCGTATAGCTAAAAATACTCAGAGAAATAACAAGGACTTCTTTAAGTACATTAGAAGTAAGAACCCAACTAGGAAGGCCATTGGACCATTAGATGACAATGGAAGGCAAGGGGTTATTAAAGAGGAAACAGAGATTGCAGAGAGACTCAATGAATTCTTTGCTTCAGTATTCACTGAAGAAGACAGAGGCCACATGCCCAAAACAGAGCCTATCTTCGTAGGGAGGGAAACCGAAGAATTAAGCAAGATAGAAATAACCAGGGAGGAGGTCCTTGCATGTCTTGTTAAGCTAAACACTAACAAATCACCAGGACCAGATGGCATCCATCCACGAGTTCTCAGGGAACTTAAAGACGAAATTGCTGATCTCCTAGCCAAAATATATAATATTTCCCTCAAATCAGGCTTTGTGCCTGATGACTGGAAGGTAGCGAATGTAACACCAATTTTCAAAAAAGGATCCAGGGGTGATCCAGGAAATTACCGACCTGTCAGTTTGACATGTGTCCCAGGTAAAGTGATGGAAACCATCCTAAAAGATAGAATTAATAGGTACATAGAAGAGAAGGCGCTGCTAAAGGAGAGCCAACATGGCTTTTACAAGGGCAAATCATGCCTCACTAATCTGTTGGAATTTTTTGAGAGTGTCAACAAGCATGTGGATAAGGGGGATCCAGTTGACATTGTTTATCTGGACTTTCAGAAGGCTTTTGACAAGGTCCCACACCAAAGGCTCTTGAATAAACTTACCAGTCATGGAATAAAGGGACAGGTCTTGTCCTGGATCAGCAACTGGCTAAGGGACAGGAAACAGAGGGTAGCACTAAATGGACACTTCTCCAAGTGGAGGGAAGTAAAGAGTGGGGTCCCCCAAGGTTCAGTACTGGGACCCCTGCTTTTCAACCTCTTCATAAATGATCTAGAGGTAGGAGTAAAAAGCAAGGTAGCCAAATTTGCTGACGACACTAAATTATACAGGGTAGTGAAAACTGAGAGAGATTGTGAAGAGCTCCAGAGGGATCTCTTGACACTGGGGGAGTGGGCAAAACAGTGGCAAATGAGCTTCAACATCAGTAAGTGCAGAGTGATGCATGTTGGGGCAAAAACCCCCAATTACATTTATAAACTGATGGGGTCTGAACTCTCTGCGACAAACCAGGAAAGGGACCTTGGTGTCCTGGTGGACAGCTCAATGAAGATGTCAACCCAGTGTGCCTCAGCAGTGAAAAAAGCAAACTCAATGTTAGGGATCATTAGGAAGGGTATAGAAAATAAGTCAGCAAGTGTCATTTTGCCTCTTTATAAATCTATGGTGAGGCCCCATCTGGAATATTGTGTACAGTTCTGGTCGCCATACCTCCAGAAGGATATTATGGAGTTGGAGAAAGTACAGAGGAGGGCAACCAGAATGATTAGGGGACTGGAACACCTTCCTTACCATCTGAGGCTGCAACGGTTGGGCCTTTTCACTCTTGAACGACGGCGTCTAAGAGGTGACCTGATTGAAGTTTATAAAATCATGCACGGTGTGGACAAAGTAGATAAGGAAAAACTGTTTTCCCTATCGCACAACACTAGAACTAGGGGACACTCCATGAAACTTTTGGGTACTAGTTCTCAAACAAATAAGAGAAAGTACTTTTTCACCCAGAGGATTACTGGTCTATGGAACTCCCTGCCAGAAGAAGTGGTGACAGCTGTCAGACTTGACAGCTTTAAGAAAGGATTAGACAAGTTCATGGAGGACAAGTGTATCAATGGCTATAATTATGGCTACCTAAGGACAACCTCGGGGTTGGAGAGATAGGCAGGATATCTCTCAATGCCATTTCCAGGGAATCCTAAGCAGGTGAAGGCATCTCCTTGGGAATACCCTGAAGGAAATGGTGAGCCACTGTGTGAGACAGAATGCTGGACTGGATGGGCTGTGGCCTGTTCCAGCAAGGCTGTTCTTATGTTCTTATGTTCTTATGTTCTCTGAGACTACAAGAAAGCTCCCACATATTCCAGCAGATGAACTGGAGAGCTGCTAAAACTACTGTAGGGAATACAGGGAAGCAGAGATACTCGACTATTCAGTAACTGGCATATGGCTGCAAAATCCCTTGTGAGTTTAGGCACTTTTGAGAATGTGTCCATGTGATGTGATTTAAGCATGCAATATACATGAATAGGTTATTTCCACAGTGTGTTTCCTAAAATGTGTTCTTTGTATACAATTTTAGACAAGGGTGGGTGATATCCTTATTTAGATTATTAAAAGATCACAAGAAGCAGAAGCAGGAACTAATTTTCAACTTCTGTAGGCAACCTCTTCAGGTAGGGATTTACAAAGCTGGTGGGAAGGGGATGCAGAAGATGTTCCTAAAATATCACTAGATGTATGGGCCAGGGCCAGTGTTGAGTTGCTCCTGGTGCCCACAGGTGCCCGGACACCAGTAGTGGAAATTCCCCCATGCCATGCCCTCTTGGCCAGCCACGCCCACCTCCCTACCCCAGGCCATGGCGTAGGGAGGCCAAGTGGCCGTGGTCCACAGAATTATCCATACCCATGGTGGGGGTAGTAAAAATGTTTGCAGAGCATCACTGGCCAAGGCCCTTTGCTTACAGCAAGTGCCAGAACAGGGGCAGAATGGACAGTTTAGAGGCAGCAAATTTGTTTGTTCCTGCCTTTATATTGTTATCATTTGGAAGGGGTGAAATTATATAGACCTACGGAGATGAAGGATAATCTGTTTCAGATTTCTTTCTTTCTACAAATGAGAATTTACTACAGTGCACAGAAGATTTTTTAAAAAAAATTTAACACAGAAGGAAACAAAACTGCTCTGTCTTCATATCCAGATCCATATTTTGAGTGTTTAGTCCCTAAAGGGCAGGCTTTAAATCTGTCTATTGATATATGCATTCCTGATCTTTTATACCTAACATAGCAATAGATACAACATGGTTCTTTCCTATGATGGAAATTGTTGTGCTTATTGAGCAAGAATGGGGGAGGAATTCATTTCAGTTTGTTTTTAAAAATTCACAAGATTTTATTATTTCACACCACAGTTATAGTAAATCACACCTAAGCCTAACAAACATAAGATGACCACATTATCTGTGTATTAGAACTTTAATATAGTGTCACAAGAAGGCTTCAGATCTGTGGTAGTCAACTTGTGTCATCTCATTAAAGCAGGGGTGGCCAATTTATGGCCCGTGGGCCAGCCCAGGCCCGTGGCACCATTTCATGTGGCTCACCACTGCCCTTGCTGCTACTGGAAGCAGAAACAGATATATTTGCGACAGCCATAAAACATGCCCTCACATGTGTAAATGCACCCCACCTGCCATAAATGCTGCCATAAATACACCCGTGGCTGTCGTAATTGCATTTACAACAGCCACAGATGCATTTTATGGCACGCTCAGCTGTCTGGGTGGCATGGTCCAGCCTGCAGCTCATAAAGGTTGGGAACCCCTGCATTAAAGGCTCTCTTTTGAGTACATGTGCCTTCATTACATTGTACATAAACTATGTGCACCTGAAAATTGCACTTAGTCAACAATATTTTACCTTTGTTCACTAACAATTTTCTGCTTATTATGATGATGTCATCACTATTGTACATGTGGAGCTGTGCAACAGGATTTTAGTCTGATCACCCTAATTCAGGGTGTTTACCCCAAATAACTTAGTATAGGACAGGGGTGGGGAACCTGCACCCTTGAAGGGAGCCTGGGCTTCTGGAAATTGGTCCAAGAAACCCATGGTCTAGAACCATGATGGTGAACCTTGGCACTCCAGATGTTCTTGGACTTGAATTCTCAAAAGCCCAAGCACACTGTGAATCCACATGAATGGGTTTATTGCGATTCATCTGGCCCGCACTGCCCTCATCACTCCCAGAAGCAGAAGTAAAACATGCCCAAAGGCTAGCAAAGGTCAAACTGTCTAGGAAAAGTTTTATGGATTTCCCCTCTGTCTTATATATCAAGTGGGATGCATATTTTGGCATGTGCATTGTAAACTTGCTGAAGTGCATGCAACTATATTTAAGCACACCTAACTTAAATTCCATTAAATCTAAAGTAACGACTATAGGAAAGAGTACACGTCGATCCCACCCATGCTTTCTTGTGGTTCTGTGTTTTATCTTTCATTTAAGAGACATTGTACCTCGTGGTATTTTGTTTTGTTGTTATGAGCTCCTCTAGAGGGGACTTATCTGGTGACAGGCAGAGGGGGAACAAACTTAATAAATCAACAGTAAGTGATCCTGATTGTTCCATGGAGAGACATAACACTGAATAACTAACAGTTATATTCCTATCACCATTATCTGTCGAATTCTATGGCCATTTCCATTTCAGATCTGTGTTTTAGGATAAATATCAGAATTGATTGTGGGGACAAACGTAGCACTGTAAAGTCCACTGGAACCGTTTGTCAATAAATTTATTATAGCAGTCTTCTCAAGGTAACACAAAAGATCCTATAGCAGTCTTCTCAAGGTAACACAAAAGATCCGAAACCCTTTCGATACAGGATTTTTCAAAAGTTTTCTTCAGGGATCTAAATAATAAGTTGATGCAATTACTAATAGTCATAAACATACAAGATATATATACACACAAATATATACAACTATATACATGATCTTGGATACATAGAATATACATACCAATAGTGTTGTATCAGTGATAAGGTTTTAAAGCAGTATACCGCATCCTAGACCTCCCTAGTAAATTCTTTTGGTGTCGACGGACGTTATGTTATCTAACTCCAAGGACATTTTTAAAGAGAAAATCTCCCACAGCTGGTTAATCACAGAAAACAACTGAAATCAAGCTCTTGATTTAGCCCATATGGGTGCAGTGTGTTGAAACGGTGAATGAAGAAACTCTCCCTCTGCCTTAAAGCAATATCCATATTAATGTGCTGATAAGGTTGTTGTTTAATAATTTCCAAAACCACAAATTTAAAATCTTTGTCATTATGGTTTGCTTCAATAAAGTGGTTGACTAGAGGTGCAGACAGGTTCTGATTGCGGATTTTAGACCTGTGTTCCCCCACCCTAGTTTTAATTTTTCAGGAAGTAACCCCCACATAACCCAATCCACAGGGACAGGTTAGTAGATAGATACAGCCCGAACTGTTGCAATTTGAGAAATGGTTTAGATGTAGAATATAATTGCTGCTATGGATCGAGACCATTTTAGTTTGCCAAGACAAAGAACAATGTGTACATTGACCACATTTAAAATGCCCTGTTACTAATGGTTGCTTAGGTAAAGATCGAGCTGAATGGTCCGTTCTGCTAACTATCTGCTGAATAGATTTTGATTTCCTCAAGCCTATTCGAGGTGGAGAAGAGCAACCTGTTATATGGTTAACAATGTGCCAATGTTTGTTGATAATGTTCTGGATCTGGTTTGACAATGGAGAAAAAACAAATGAACAGTGAAGCCTGTTCTCAGGTATCCTGACACTATTGTGGAGCAATCTGTCCCTTGGAATAGCCCTAGCTCTAATTAGGTTTTCTTTAATTACCTTATCTGGATAACCTTTCTGTTGTAGAAAGGAGGCAATGCTGTTACTAGCTTTTTCGAAGTCACACTCCAAAGAGGAGTTCCTTTTTGCTCTTAAAAATAATCCATAGGGCAGATTATATTTCAGGTGATATGGATGGAATGATTTGAAATCCAAATATGCATTTCTATCCGTCTTCTTTCTATGTAAACTGACCCCCACTAGCCGCTCTGTTGAAATATAGGTATTAACATCTAAAAATGGTATTGAGGTTGCCCCAATGTTATGAGTGAACTTAAGATTCATATTGAGAGTGTTGACCCAATCCACAAATAGAGGTGCAAAATCCAAATCATTAACAATAAAGAAAAGGTCATCTAACAAACGTTTATAAAAAATAATGTGTTGAGAAAATGGATTATTCTCTTCATTAAAGAGAAACTCTTCTTCAAATTTAATCATATACAGGTTGGCCAGAGAGGGCGCTACTGAGCTCCCCATGGCCACTCCTTTAATCTGTAAATAAATTGTTTTGCCATATCTGAAGAAATTATGATCTAAAACTAAATCTAGAAGCCCCAGTAAAAAATGAGTGGGGTGGTGTAGCTCTTTGCGTGTTTCCAGAACCCCATTTACTATTTCTTTAATATCATCCAGGGGCACGTTGGTGTAAAGTGCCTGGACGTCCATAGTAATGAAGCCCCCACCTCTGGGTACTTGCACACCTTCTACTTGTGTAATAAAGTCTGTTGTGTTTTTGATGTATGAGGCAGTGTTCGTTGTGAAAGGATTAAGGTGGTAATCTAAAAAACGTGATGTGGATTCCAGAGCGGATCCAATCGAGGAGACAATAGGTCTTCCTGGCGTGATGCCATCATCAGGACGGTCTTTATGGATTTTGGGGAGTAGGTGAAACACAGGCATTTTTGGATTTTCATTGTACAAAAAGTTCTGTATGGATTCAGATATATAACCCATAGCTACCCCTTCAAACAAACTGTCCCTGAGGAGATTTAAAGTTCTATTTGTTGGATCATGATCTAATATTTTAATATCCACCACCACCCCGCACAACACAAATTCTTTGCAAGTTTTCTGGAGCACTTTCCTTCCCTAAAAACCTGTATGAAAAAGCATTCACATTTCCATGTGTTCGTTTCCATTTCGAGTAAAAACATTGAATCAATTGGACTTACATGTCTCAACGTGTCCCATACATTCCGGGAGTACATACTAACTGTGGCCAACATTTAGCCACTAGCCTGGAAATAGTGGCTTCACAGAATTGGAAATAATTTTGCAGGCCATCTTGTCTAAACTGGAGACCCAGAGCTAACTCATTCCTAACAGATGACTACCCAGAATCTGTGTGAAAACTCCAGAGGTGGTAAAATTTTCTAGAACATTTCATAATACTACTTTTTGGGGTGGAAAAAGTAGAAGTGAAAACAGTATGTGGGAAATTGACTTTCTCCGCTATCTGGAGACCACTGTCTGACTTCCAGCTGTGCTCTTTTGACATCATTCTTGAAAAGGCCCATTAGGTGTGTGGTTCTGGTCTAATCTCATCTTCCATTTATTTCTGGAATTGTACTGAGCTCAGTATAGTTTGGGGGGGGGGGGTTGATGCTCAACTGAACCAAATGAAAGAAATAGATAGATTTTAATCCACAAAAGGCCAAGAAGATAAGGCAACAAACAGTGAGCAATGTGAGCTAATAAACAAGGGAGGAATTTGAAGGCACAAAGAAAACCTGGAGAGAGTCCAAATACAGAGTAAGTTGTTTGGGATGAGGAGGCAGTTCCTAGCAGAGAGGAACTGGGCACTTGGGACAGATGCTACAGCAACATTGGAGAGGGGTTCTCCGCAAATCGCTTTGTCATCATTTAGAGAGAACTTAAAATACGGGGTGAATAAGGACAGCTAAACTGGCAGCAGATTGTGGTTTATGGTAATGGCAGTCCCAGAGGAGCATCTCTCTCTCTCTCTTGGTGACATTGAAGTAAATTGCATTGCTCAAGATGTATACTAAGGATGGATAATGAGATGTGTGCACAGGGTATAAGAGATTGTGGGTTTTATAATGCTATTGAACTACCGGAGATGAGTGTGTCTGTGTCATTCAGAGAGTCAAGTTGGGAGGAGGGAGGGGAAGCGAAGGAGGGGGAGGCAGCAACAATTCAAATGCAAGGCTCCAAGGGTACTCTTCTTTTATTATAGCCCAGATAGTAATAACTGCATGGGATCTTGGATCTACCTGTAAATGCTGTTGCTAGTCATGTGTACAGGTTTTCATGTGAACACCAGAAAATCTTCATTCTCCCTTCTTCATTTCCCACTGTATCAAAAGTAACTGATACTTCTCTAATGTTTCAAGTCACCTTATTTGCCAGCGTATTTTATTTGTAAATAGGAACCAGTGGAAGTATCAGCAACACACTGTATTTATTCCAGAAATTTCTGTGTGTGTGTGTGTGTGTGTGTGTGTGTGTGTGTGTGTGTGTGTGTGTGTGTGAGTGAGAGAGAGAGAGAGAGACTTTTAGATATCATCTGCTTATAAGATAAGAATCAAGTCACTGTTATCTCTTTCCATTGCCCCCTTTGTTTCTCAGGGACAAATATATGGTTGTTCAGGCAGAACTGAAAAACAATTACAATGGAAACTAATATAAATGATAACGCTGCTCTCAAGTTCACAGTAAAAATGAGAGGGGTTATTTTTTTATGAATTGATAAAAATCACACTTCCCAAATGAATACTCTTAGCGGAATGCAATTATCCTTTGCATTTGGAATTCTCTGAATTTTTATGAAGGAAAAATGTATATAAAAGTTCTTTAAAGAAAAAGTTGTGTTTGTGGAAACTGCTTGTAAATATGTGCGTATCATGAAAAAGGAGCACAAAAATAGGTAGAACTTTTTAGCATATGAAAATTCACATGGAAATGTGAATGCTTTTTCATACAAGTTTTTAGGGAAGGAAAGTGCTCCAGAAAGCTTGCAAAGAATTTGTGTTGTGCAGGGGTGGTGGTGGTGGTGGTGGTGGTGGTGGTGCTGACAACAGTATAGACATCAGAACAGAAAGATTCACCTATCTATGAGTCATGTGTGTAGAAGGAGAAATATTTTATTTTGAAAAGAGACATAACCTGTTTATTTATCCTAAAACACAGATCTGAAATTTTTGCAGATTAGATTTTTCTGAATAGCCAATCTGTCCTTCATTTCTTATTACAGTGGAACCTTGGTTAACGTAATTAATGCATTTCATGGGACATTTCTTACAGTGAAAATTACTTTAACCAAAATGCAGTTTCCCATAGGAATGCATTGAAAACCAATTGATCTGTTATGGGAGTCAGAAAAAACAAAAACAAAAGAAACCCACCTTTTTCCTGTTCAAAACTGTTTATAAAGTGGCAAAAAGTTCACTTTATGAAGAGTTTTGAATAGAAAAAATAGGGGTTTTTTTCTGGTTCTTTCTTACCTTCGGAAAACAGATGAACTTGGTTTTCAATGCATCCCTATGTAAAACTATGCTTTGTGCCCTCTAGTGGCCAGCTCTGGTAATTACCCAACAGTCAGCTATTCATTCCCCCACCATCGCAGAAGTGATGAATACTGATTTTAAGTTGCCAAAACACACCGAAAACATGACAAAAAATTCCAGAAATGGAGTGGAAATGCTCTGAATACCCTCCCGCCACTGTGGAAAGTGGCAAGGGGTGCCCAAGCAGCTCAAAAAAGCTTTGTTATGTGAAATAAATCTGTTAACCAAGCCACTATTTTCTCTGGATTTCCTTTCACTAATGGTATATTACGTTAATCAAACCATTCATTAACTGAGGTTCCGCTGTAGTGTAATTATTTTTCACTAATGATCCAAACATTCCAAGCCTTCTTTTTAAAATGTGCTTTCATTTTAGGAATGCCGTGAAAATATTATTCATATTATTCTGCTCTCCTAACTGAAATTCACTGAAGTCGTAAAACCTCTGTATAAAAAAAACGATCTTTCATTATTATGTTCACAATTTGTTTCTTCCATTCATTCATGCCTACTTTACACCCCACAACAGTTTACATAACCTATCGATGTATGCCTGCTAAAAGATACACAGTAGAATTTAATAAGCTTATACCCAACACCCATAATTCAATTGTTGAAACTCTCAGTTGCAAATTGGCATTAGTTAAAAAGTCAGCAAAGGTGTTTTCTGTTGTATGCCCAGTTATACAAATTAGCTCACAATAACAAATGCCTACAATGACTTCTTCATTTATGGCAATTCACTGCCAACATTTACATCAGTTGTGATTTGCCAGTGTAAAAACATAATGACTGGAATCCTACTGATGTTTGCACAAGGTTTATGCTAGCTGCAAGTAATATCTATCTATTTATCTGTCTATCTGTCTGTCTGTCTGTCTATTAATTTATTTATTTATGTTTAGCTTTTTATTCAGCCCATCTAGTGAAAATTCACTACTCTGCGTGGCAACTACAGTGATTAAAAACAAACCTACCCACAATAAAACCAATATAAATAAAATGAATATACTGTACATAAAGATCAACATTAAGGCTGCGGGGCAAACTTTATTTATTTATTTATTTATTTATTTATTTATTTATTTATTTATTTATTTATTTATTTATTTATTTATTTATTTATTTATTTATTTATTTATTTATTTATTTCCTATACGGCCCCACTGGCCAGAAGGTCACTCAAGACAGTGTAGATAAAGGCATAATAGATAAAATTCCCTCAATTATACTATCCCAACCACTCATAGCAACTGTGTTTCAAAGCCAGATAAAACACACTGGTGGTAAATCAATATGCATATGCAGCACCAATAAAACATAAACATAAGAGGCTAGATTACTCCCTGAGGGGGAGTATGTCAACAAATGCTTCATTGAACATCTCTGTTTTCAGATGTTTTTAAAAAGTTGGCAGGGGAAGAAGGCCTGGCATATCTCCTGTGGTAAGATGTTCCACAGAATAGGCACCACAACCATCTAAACCTAATTATCAAAGTAGGCAGATGTAGTCACCAGGTGTAATTGGTGAGGTACCAGGATGCACCTGTGCATTGTGCAATTGGGTGTATGACACACAAATGACTGATTCATGCCTGGCAACTTGTCAGTGAGCTACTATTAGCTGTGCCGTGTTACGCAATTTTTTTGTGAACACTAATATGCTCCTGTTCTATAGGATTCTGGCCACTGTAGAAATGGACACTTGGAGTGAAAAATAACCAGGATCAGTCCAAGACTTTCTTTCACCTGAAGTGAAGAACAAGATGAAGCCTTTCTCCACTCCACATTCTGAAACCAATGGGACAGATGGTTGCATCTTGTTTTACCCCTAGTGACAAGGGAATTCCCCCATCACACCTCAGTCAGAATACTAGTTTAGATGGCTGAGAGCAGGCTGTGAAACAGCCAGCAGGTAGGGAGCAGCAGTTGAGACACCACTTGCTACTGGCCCTCAGCATGTGCTCTTTGAGGCAATAACTTCACTCTTCTTAGTAGTATGGCAACCTTCACTACAAAATTGCATGACTGGATGGATCTGGTGTAATAAGAAATCCCTTTCCCTGTAAAAGTTTCATCTCCTTGCAGATATACTTAAATGGGTCCCCTCTATATTCTACCAGAGGAAACCAATATTTCAGCAAGATGGACTGACTAAATAGCACCACATTTGATGTGACTGGATGCATGATTACATCCAGATTTCTGTTTGTGTGTGTTTTACTAATACAATGTGCAGTTGCGGGATTGATAAAATCCAGGGGAAACAAACAATGACAGCATGCCAGAAAGGTAGCCACCTTAGTTATGATCTCTTGCAGGAAAACCAACAAAAAAATAATCTTGTGGCACGTTAAATAATAATAAACATTTGTTGATTTGCATGGAGCTGGAGAAGAGCTTTGCAAGTGCCCTGGATTGCCAGAAAGACAAACAAGTGGCTCCTAGAACAAATTAAGCCTGTACTAAAACTGGATGTTAAAGTGATGAAATTGAGTCTCTTCTACTTTGGGTACACCAAGAGAAGGCAAGATTCTCTTGGGGAAAAAAATATTGCTGGGAAAGATGGAAGACCAAAAATGAGATACATTGATTCCCCAAGGTAAGTCTTAAGCTACAGCCTACAAGAGCTGAGCAGGGCTGTTGAGGACAGGACATTTTGGGAATCTGTCTTTCACAGGGTCACCATAAGTTGGAGACAGCTTGATGGCATGCAGCAACAACATATGAACAGATGACTTCAAAATGTCTTATACATATAATAAGTGCATGGACTTTTACAATATGAAGCATTGTTTGGCTTGCATCTTTTTCATTAATCGCCCTGTCCTTATAGTGTTATAATTATAAGACATTTAATTATCATTCACAGCCTTGGTCAGCCCTCAGTGCTGTGACTTCCTTTATTGAGTCAATCCATCTTATATTTCATCTTTCTCTTTTCCTCCTGCCTTCCATCTTTCTTGCATTATTGTCTTTTTCAGCCAATCTTGCTTTCCCATAGTTGAAGTCAAAGTGCATGGACTTTTACAACATGAAACTTTGATTGCTTTGCATCATTTTGATCAATCGACCTGTCCTTATGTGCTCGCTGTCTATTGTACTTTGCTGAGGGAAAAATAACATTGCACAACAATGATTTTGCTACTGGGAATAACACATGTGATTTACATGATATCAAGTGTGCTGATTCCAAATCTGAACTCAGAATTTGCCTATCATGTACAGATTTAAATTGTAGGTGTGTTATAATTGTTCAAATGGTCAGTAATTGGCTAATGTATTTTTACATGGGAACATTATAACAGTTGCAGCTACCACTATGCCTGCTGCTGCCTCAGGTGAATCATGTCCCCTGGTGGCATGCATGTTCCAGTGGCAACCAGGCATGTCTGGGTAAGTCAGTGAGCTGCTGTCAAAAATAGGTATATAAAGTGAGATAGCTTGTCTCTAGTATGAAACCATCTTATTGGATAACACAGCAAGGCCCGTGATGATGAACCTTGGCACTCCAGATGTTCTTAGACTTCAATTCCCAGAAGCCCCTGTGAATCCACATGAATGGGTTTACTGCGATTCATCTGGCCCACGCAGCCCTCGTCACTCCTGGAAGTGGAAGTAAAACGCACCTGGACGTAAACCCATTAGTGTGGATTCGCGGAGGCTTTTGAGAATTGAAGTCCAAGAACATCTGGAGTGCCAAGGTTTGCCATCATGGAGCTAGGCCATATTGAGTCTGTTTTGAGCTAAAGATGAGTAGGTGTGGCTGTGTTAATAAACCAGACAATTTTTGCTACATTTGTGGCAATTATACCCTGCATGATCAATGCAAGGACTTAACCAAGAGGATGTGATTTGCTTACTTAAGATCCTGACATCCTTGGCAGAATTGAGCTTCAGATTTGGATTCAGCACACTTGGTTTCATATAGGACACATGGATTAGACCAAGCAGCAGACAATATTTCTTTGTGTGTGTGTGTGTGTGTGTGTGTGTGTGTGTGTGTGTGTGTGTGTGTGTGTGTGTGTGTGTGTGTGTGTGTGTGTGTGTGTGTGTGTGTGTGTGTTGCAGTGTAATTTGCCCAGATTGTGAAAACCTTCATGCGATGCCCCTCACTTCCTTATCCTGGTCTTGTGTTTCATAAATAAGAAATGGCCTGTGGCTTAATGAACTCTTAAGTTGCTGTTTCACTATGCTGGAACAACATGCCTTGATTAGAATGGAGAACTGAACAATTAATTTAACAGTTAAGAATTGTTCAGATCCCTACTATCATGTATATATAGTCAATCTGCCCAGCAGAAAATGTGTATGTGTGTGGGTTGTGGAAGTGGTGTCATTCAGGTTACCTACACGTCCTCTTTCCAACCCCCTGCACTCAGATTCTGAATTCAAAGAAATTCTTCACCTCCTAGTGTAGGTCATCATAATGCTGGCTTTCCCTGAGCACAGCCAGACAGCCTTTGCCAAGGCCAGTTGGAGTAAATTCTCTCTGTTTGACAGCTGATGAAGGGAGGGAAGATTTATAACTTATTTGAGTTCCCATACATCACCCTTTGTGTCGCTTGCTTATGATGGCCTTGCCAAAAGATAAAGAAGTGCAGGACGCTCTGTATAGGCTGTGGTGACAGGCCAGGGACAAATGTCTCTGTTGGGTAAATTGATTTGAATGACTCTAGTGAAATATCAGGCGAGGCTGAAAATATGATTGCGTTTAATGATCGTGCCTGCATTGTCTCCCACTAGAATTCCAAATGGCAGACAAGTTAATTAAAGTCACGTATTGCAGTGGGAAGGGAGGGAAAGAGGATGTGATAGGCAGAAACTGAAGTGTATTGTGGGAGCATCTATCTATTAACTATATCTGTAGGTCTATCTAGAAGTTATTTTTTACTGCTACTTCTAACTGTAGCGAGTTTTCTATGAGGTCGATAAATATTATTTGTAATTTATAGGGTGTTTTTCCAGGCATATCTGCGCAGAAAATATCTATATCTATATCTATATATGTATATGTATATGTATATGTATATGTATATGTATATGTATCTCTCTCTCTCTCTCTCTCTCTCTCTCTCTCTATATATATATATATATATATATATATATATATATATATATATATATATATATATATATATATATATATATATATATATATATATATATATATATATATATATATTCTAGCCCCCAGAGTCTAACAATTTAAGACAAAGAGACATACAAATACAGAATGAAAAGATTTAGAGCAAACAAACTGTTTATTCTTCTCTGGAAAAATTTAGTGCACATAAAATTTAATATGGTGTTAAGAATGGAACATTTATTTTCTGTGAGTAAAAGAGGCTCATGACCACAGAAGTTGCAAATCTAAAAGGGAAGTTAAGGTTGTTTAATCACATTAGGTTGTTTTTTAAAAACACTACAAACTAAAGCAAAAATATCTTGATTTGTGTCCCAGTACTTCACTTTCATTGCTGCCTAGATTCCAGGTTTATTTACAAAGTCATATTTGCGGTTAATAATTTACAGTAATTGTTAAAAAACTATGCCCTTTAGGTAATCTGTATTGTATATTTTACATCTCTGAAGTATCTTCTAAACGTTGTCTATTAAAGATCCTCTCTCAGCAGAGTATGCATAATGGAATGTATACAGTATCACTGAGAGTACTTTTAAAAGCACATGCAATGCAAATATATATTCTAAATTATGAAATGCCTTTGCTCCAACATGGACATTTTTGCACTTAATTCCCTGTAATGTTTACTTTTCTGTCATAACTTGTTTGTTTCAAATTGTCTGATAAAATTTGGGATATTGTGAAGATGCTGTGCTCAGTGACCAGAAAGGCTACAATATCTTTTCCATGTCTTGTTTAGCACTGTGGCATGAATGACATAGAAGCTAAGCTATGAATTACGATGCACCAACTCTGTGTTTCTTCTTGAGTTCGTGGCCACAGAATTCCTACCAAACAACACAGTCAGGTTCTCCATAATAAAAATCTAAAATCAGAGGCGGTTATTATTTTTATTGGCTGTTCTTTATCATACCTGGTTGTTTTGCAGGTTGGGGTTGGGGCGGGGATCTGAAAAATGAACAAATCATATTGGACTGATACTAAATCCACAGGATCTGGAATAAAACTAAAGTTCCAAGTTAAAGACTGTAAACCTGGAGAATCAGCTTGAGGTGTATGGGTATCATGTTTCCTCACAGGTAGAATCAGAATCAATCTGTATTGATAAAGGCTATTCTTGAAGCCCACAGCTTCAGGGCAATCAATACCAAGTTATGAATATTCTCTAACAACTAGAGGAAGATAAAATTTCTTCTTGAGTAGTAACATATGGATAAGTGTCAGAAAACACATGATACAAATGCTTATGGGTGGCTCTGTGGTTAAGAAGCTCACCTTGTTAGCTGGAAGGCTGGCAAGTCAGCAGTTCGAAACCTGGGCACTGCATGACGAATTGAGTGCCTGTCTCTGTCCCAGCTCCTGCCAACCTAGCAGATCGAAAGCAAGAAATTGAAAGTAGATAAATAGAGACCACTTTGGTGGGAAAAGATGTTGGAGACATGAAAGGTGCCTCATTCGGGCATCCCCCGAGTGGAGTTTCTCCAGCAAAAATCCTTTCAACCCAGAATAATTACTGACATGAAATTATTATTATTACATTATTGCTCCTGCTAGATTCTCTGGCAGAATTATGCGTGCTATCAACCTGTCATAAGTTCCTTGCCTGCTGTCAAACATGTAGGGAAGGATATTGTTGTCTTTGTCAGCAGCAAAGGAAGAGCCAAGTCCTGCGCTAGTCAGTTGCTTTGCATAAAATGGGAAAAGACCTATCTTGTTTTGTGTCTCAGATGACGGGATATCTTGAGAAAGCCCTGGTTGTTACTGATATTCATATCCTCCTGTTTATTTATCTTTTGTGTTTTTATCTGCTTATGTTTAGTTATGACTGTGTATATTGTACTTTTAAACTGCTGTGTGAGCTGCCCTGAGTTGGGTTTACCTGAGTAGGGTGGCATATAAATTTTAAAATTAAATTAAATTAAATTAAATTATTGCACAAGATATTCTTTGGGACGAACCTTTGCTATATGACTGTAGCCTGTCAAGTTGTAGCCTGGGCAGAGAAGGGTTTCAGTCACACCAGCAAATGACATTTCTCTGAACTTGCAGTGGTAATCAGGAGAATGGCACTTTGGTGCAATGTCATGCTTTGAGACACAGTGTCAATCAATCACACTTTATTGCTCCAACTTTGCTTAATGCAGGCCCATAAAATCAAAATAAAAGCACAGCCACAGCTACACATACACAATAAAACTACAAGACAAGGAGCGCACCAGAAAGCCAAACTTGCTGCCATAGCAAATGTTATGTTAATCCTCTGTAGCTAATTATCAGCATTTAAAGGCACTGTTTCTACTCCTTAGCAAATTTGGTGTGGGGAGGGGCATTCTGTTGTGATGTTCTCCTGTACAAATCCCATAGGAAGGAATGAGACCTTATATAATAATTTTGTGTCAGAGATTGCTCTTGGTTGAAAGGATTTTTAGGGGATGCCTAAATGAGGCTCCTTTCATGTACCCAAGTGCATCTGTCAGGTATAAACCCAACCTTCCAGTCTCCAGCTCAGCATTTAACCACTATGTCACCGGGGGAACTGCTAGACCTTATATGAAAGCACAGGCTTTCCGTTCAATTGTGCTGCTATGTCCCCTTCTCCACATACTTGAAGCTGGCGAGCCTCTCTTATAAATCCACCAGGAAATGCCAAATTTAAATAAAACCAATAGAAAACATTTGAAAAGCAAATAGAAGCATTGTGACTTATGTAGTATTGGGGAGGGGTGTGTATTCTACTCCCACCTGGAAATATTTGGTTCCAGTTCCTCTTTCTTGATTTACTAACTCCAATTTGTGGGTAAAAGAGATATGTATTGCAAAAAAACAGTATTATCATCTACTACATCATCATCAATGTCACTGTCGAGTATTAAATTATTCTTCATTTTACTTTTGAAAATTGGTCATGAACAGAACATTGTGTGATTCATTTTGCCATTAGCTGACTACTTTGGAGCTTACTCACAGGCTATTTGTTGCAAATGACATTCAGAATATATACATATATATTTCTTTGTGCAACTGTGAGATATGATACAGTCATTTCTTAAGCAAACCTTAAGTAAACTACAAATTGCAACCATCTCTGTCTCCCCCCCCCCCCAATGGTTGAAATAGGGTTTGGTGCCATATAGTAGAAATCTGTTTTCATGGAAGTCACACTTTGTTCAATCAAGTTTTCTCTTTGGTAAGCATTTTGGAGTAATAATAAGATCAAATAATCGTTCACCTGTGAGTAAGGCCCATCGAAGTGGGTGGGATTAATTCTGTATAGGTGTGTAATGGATCAAACAGTTGTTGCTAACTTCTCCTACATCTAGTCAATTAAAAAAAAATCCTGAAATACAGATCTATGTCTATGGTGCATTACCAGAGCTGGCCACTAAAGGCCACCATCTGCAATGTAAAACATAGGCTTCACTGTTATCTGCAGTAGATTTTGGATCATATTCTCTGCAGGCATTGGTGGGGTGACCTCTATATAGTTTCTGGGAAAATCCAAATGTGTTTCCAGTTACAGTAAGAACCCTGCATTTTAACATGGGAGGGGGGGGGCAGGGCTTCTAAAGGTGCTATATAGGAAATCCTTATCCCCTCCCCCCCAAGGTGCCATAACCTTGCAGGTTATGGCTCCAACATAGCACCATCCATGTGATCAAGTCCCTTACCTTGTATAGTTACAATTTTCAGAGGAGTAGCCATGCAGAAAAACAATTGAAAGTCTTGTGAGCAGCATGGCTTGTCTGAGCAGTTGGTTTCTTAAGTCAGGGATGTGGCATTGGTGGGATTTTTAAAGAGGTTTTTATAAGAAAATTTAATTTTTTTAAACTTAAATAAGTTGAATTTTTAATGTTTGTGGATTTTTTTGTGTTTTTACTGACACTTGTAAGCCGCCCGAAGTCACCTTGGTGAGGGGGTGGCATTAGAAATATGATTAAATAAATAAATAAGCCACCACAGTGTGAACAAGCAACTCTTTCAATTATATAGTACAATATTTACTTGAAAATCTTGTGAAGAATGGAAGGCAGTATTAATATTTTAAAAATACTATCACATACTATCCTTGGTCATGTGGCAGGCATGACTAGAACACCAGAGTACACAAAATGCTGTTTACCTTCCCACCGAACTGGTACCTATTTACCTACTTGCAATTTCATGCTTTCAAACTGCTAGGTTGGCAGAGGCTGGTACAGAGACAGGAGCTCACTCTGTCATGCAGTACTAGGGTCTCAAACTTGTGACCTGCCGACCTTCCAGTCATCAAGTCCAGCTTCTTAACCACTAAGCCACCACAGTCCATATGTACCAAAAGGTAGATTACTCTATATAGGTTTTTTTGCATTCAGTTCCAGCAGAGTTTAGCCTCATTGAGGGATAGAGAGAATGCTCACTAAATTCTTTGTTCTCATTTATGATGAAGCCCTTTTTTAAATTTCTGCAACATTTGCCACTTCTAGCTGAGAGCAAAACAATGAGCTGTTTCACACTCTGAGGATCCATGGAATACATGTTAAATGTCTCTCCTGTTAATTCCCTTGGAGAAGTAACAAACATGCACCCAAACTAAGCAAGCATGAAAAGACTTACTGATTTTTAAGAAAGATGCCAAGGGTCCAACTAGTATTTCAGATTCTTAAATAAAGAAGCAATTATTTATTTATTTAATGAATTATGCAATTTTGTGCAAAAAAGGGGGCAGTTTTGAGCAAAAATGGCACCCCCCCCCCCAGGCAACATATTGTTCTTGCTGATGTTGAAACTTTGCTAAAAAGGATCACAAAGTTCTGCGTCAATGAAGGGAAGAATGTTGCAATTGCTGTCTTTGTCTATGAAGTACAGACAAGTACAGAATTACTGTACATTCTTAGACTAGGCCTAATGTAAAGAACAAAAAGCTCAAGTAACGTAGTTGCATTAGATCCAACCATTGTGGAACTGGTGCTGCAAGAGGCAGTGCACATACTTAACTGCTTGGTCAAGGGAAAACTGAGCTGAATCAGCTTTGGGAATACCCTGAAGGAAATGGTGAGCCACTGTGTGAGACAGAATGCTGGACTGGATGGGCTGTGGCCTGTTCCAGCAAGGCTGGTCTTATGTTCTTATGTTCTTATTCCCTTGTGATAAGAAGGCAAACTAATTTCCATGAGTGCAAGGGCTCCAATAGTTTCCTGCTCATTCCTTTAATTGAAGTGAATAAAAATAGGAATGTCTTCCAAGTTTAGGATGGGCTAAGGAGCAATCTAGAATGAGCTATAGTGGGTATTAGTATGCCTGTCATACCTGTAGCTTAGAGTGATAAATTGATGTTGCTTCCCAGCATGTTACAGCTTTTTATAGAGTACCATTTATGTGTATTTCAGAATGATCAAGTTAGAGGAAGGTCTCAATTTATTTACTTTTATTAGGATATAACAAAATATCTATTCTGTTCTTTACACCCAAATTGGGTCCTCTGGGTTGCTTACGATCATGTATCATAACACAATGTAATACAGTAAAACCCTTACTTACGTAAAAAGTCTGTTCTGTAGTCTTTTATGTAAATTGGTTTTTTTACTTAACTCGAAGCAAACCAATAGGAAAAATGATTTTTTTACTTAACTCGATACAACCCCATAGGAAAATGATATTTATGTAAATTGAAGCAAACCCATAGGAAAAATGATTTTTACATAACTCGAAGCAAACCCATAGGAAATTGTGTTATGTAAATTGGGACATTTATGTAAATCGGGACATTTACATAATTTTATGTAACTCGAGGCATATGTAAGTAGGGGTTTTACTGTACAGTGATCAAACAACAGAACTCACATCAACAGTACACATGAATACACTTAGGAGCAGCAGGGGGAAAATAGACTCATCCAAAGCAATGAGTAATGTCATAAAACATGTATTCAAACCATCTCTGGACTTAATGGTCTTATGGGGGGGGGGGTTAATACATATTACCCACTTATTTCCTGAACATGGGGGGAAACTACCTTTTTGACTGCCACTCCCAGAATCCAATTGGCAGTCTAGCCACAGAAGGAATTTGGGGGAGTTGTAATCCAAAAAAGGCACTCTTCTAAACTCTTCTAATCTCAAAATGTGGTGAGGTAGTGCTCATTGCAGATGTGGGCATCCACCCTAACATCTTGCCTCAATGACACTACTGTATTCTTTAAAGGTCTTTGTGAACTGCTTTCTGTATAAACAAAATAGCTGAGAGGAGAAATGGACAGTGTAGATAACTTTTCACTAGAGCTGAAACCATGCTAGATATGGATAGATATGATTCAGGCAGACACACATGTTTTGACGAATCAAGTATCGAAGGAATAATGTACTTGAGCCCTGAAGACCGGTCACAAAACAAAGCAACCTAATTCACAAACCTGGGAGAGGAGCAAACCTGTTGATGTGACATGCATAATCAGTTGGTGAGCTATATTGTTAGTTGCTGACCAGGATCTCTTGGTCTGTTTAGTTCTATGACCTGCAAATGGCTAACAAGAAGACTCAACCCTGTGTTCCTATGTTTCTCAGTTCAAGGGATGTGGTGGAAGAACATTTAATATAACATTTCCTAATGGCCAGTTGGCTGGATAGCTCAGTGAGTTAAATACCTGGTTATGGTGCCAAAGGTTTGGGAATTCAATTTGCACTGAGACCTATAGAAAAAGAGCCAGTCTTAACTAGTGAAAACAGAGAGCTTCTGCTATCCTAAATCAACAGCACTATTGTAGGTTGCCTAGTGAATTAGTGGCCTCACTGTTAATGGGATGGTAATATGGCTGCTTTGGAAAATTAAATCTTTCAGTTTCACTTTGTCCCACATTCATTTTCCATGAAGTTCAAATTGAGGGATTCATGGGGAAATATGTGAGAAATAATGCCTTCTTTCCAAAATACATTATACCATATTTGTCGGTGTATAAGACACATTGGAGTATAAGACACACTCTGTTTCTTTCTGTTGAATTTTAAGGGGGAGAAGTGTGTTTATACGCTGGTAAATACAGTAGATGCAGTAGAGTATAAGACACACTTTTCCTGGTGTATTTTAAGGAGGGAAAAGTGTGTTTCATACACCGGAAATTACATTAAATTGAACAAAATTCCCCACCATCTGCATTGGTTAAAGGCAGTAAACAGCCTTTGCCAGTAAGATCACACCATACCTGCATTCTATTAAAGGTGAAAAGCCTGTTAAAAGGAAAAAATATAGGAACCTTAATTAATAGCCACAAACAGGGTTTCAAATGTAGACATTTACAAACCAGGCATTTGATGCATTCTGTTTGGCTGGGCAATTCCATCGAATTGGCTTTCCCCCCCAATTCTTTTCTCTTGCAGAATTTTGGAATAGCTCTTATCTAAATACTGTAGTTAATTCAGTTCCTGCCAGCCCAACCTCCCTGCTATATTCCTGTGTGTACCTGTGGACCCAGACTTTCTGGTGCGGTCCCCAGACCCCTAGATCTTATTTTATAGATAGATAGATAGATAAATCTTTATTGTCATTGTCCTTCACAGAACAACAAGATTGTGGGGGAAACACTTATCAACCCAACAAAACCTAAACAAAATACAACTATACAAAATTATCAACATACTCCCACCCCACATATACACATTTAACCCCTAAAAAGCTCTAAAACTCTAAAAACTCTAAAACTCTAAAAACTATATACAGAAGCTCCCTCATAGACTGCATTGCACTGCATTCAAAGCCAGAACCAATTATGATAACCAATTTGCCCTCTAGTGACCACAATTATCATATTCACCCCATTTCACCTGAAATGTTTTAGGCCTAGAAATAACCCTCCCCATCAGAAACCAAAATTGTTTGGGGAGAAATGAAAAAATATGACAGTTGTGAGGGCATGTAGGGTATAGAATGGGTCCAAACAGTGGGGTCTGTTCCAGAGCTGCAAGAATATTACATTGGATAGTTGCCCACCCCTGCTCTGCCTTAAAGCATGGTGGGATCTATGTATACCGGTTTGAATGATAACCCAATGTTGAAGTCATCACCTTGGTCACTTAGAGGTCAAATATTGTAAAGGGAGAAAGTCCAGGAAGAACAAGTTTACCTTATCCTCTTATAGATATCTTTCCCCAGATCAAATGGGAACTAATGTGTGGCGACTTTGTATATGCATATGATTTTCAAGTATAAAGTGACATGTTTGCATTTCTGTGGTGGATATATAAATGGACATCCATTAAACATTTGTTACCTATCTTGCAGATGCTCAGCAGTTAATAAATGATTCCTATTACACATTTGGATCCACTAATGGAAACTGTTAAAGAAGTGCAGTGTATTATCATGGACTTATTATCTTACTAGTGCAAATCTTCCTGCTTAAGTGGAAGCATTTCCAATTCACTTGGACATAGAGAAGTACCAATGCTGAGCTAGGAATAAATAGTGTAATGATGTATTTTTGTGGACTCCTCGTTAATTACTGCAGCAAAATAGCCTTTCAGGACCAAACTCCAACTTTCCCCTCCCTCTATCTCTTACAAAAACCTTCATTAGGCTTGCTGAAATAGGAACTGAAAATAAATAAACCATTTATCATATAAAAAACTAATTAGGGATTCCTTTTTCTAAGAATCAGTCTATGCAAAAATCAGGAGACCAGATGAAAATGAAATGGAAGTTAAAGAAATGTCTAGAAAAGAATGTCTTTAAAACAGTCATAATTATTTCTCCAATTTAGCTTAATTCCAGCAGATCCAATAGTTATTGTACCATCCTTTTACCTGATTCTTGTTGTCATGGAGGTCTGTCTTGCTACCTTTTGCATCATCTGATTAGCTGTCAAACCCTGGTAGGTATCACAAACATCCATCCTTCTCTTGGCAACTGACCTTTTCTGTGCAAGACCTCAGAGACCTTTCTGATGTCTGTCATCTCTAATCAATTTGATGTCTGGTGTCGCAAACAAACCAATGGAAAGTTCAGTAGCCATTTGCCAAGAAGCTTGGTTTTCCTGAGATGCTGTTATAGTGATTGGAGATCTTGTATGTCTTTAGTAATGCTATTTTCTGAAGGAATAGGGATCCTCCCTTTGAGTGTGAGCATGCTTTATGACAACCAGAGGCATCTAATAAAGTTCTTAGTATTTCTATCCAGACATGGGTATGCCTTGATTTAGATTTGAGTGGCACCACAATTGCTGCTTTATTTGTGCATTTATTTCATTTATATCATGCCATTCTTTCAAGGAGCCCAGGGCTGTTCATGATACTTCAATTTGTATTTTATCCTCACAAAAACCTTGTGAGGTAGATTAGCTCGGAAACAGTGATTGGGGAGGCTAAGCAGTAGTGGTATTCAAATTTTTTTACTACCTACTCTGTGGGCGTAGCCTGTGGAAAAACCCTGGATTGCATACAAATTAGGACTACTTTGTTTCAAAATTTGGATGGGCAGTGCCACCCAGAATTTCTGCTACTGGTTCTGGCAAACTGGGGCGAACCTGCTGAATCCCACCACTGAGGCTAAGTAGTTCAACAGTAATTGGTTATGTGTCTGGCACATAGATGGTATAAGATCCAATCATCTCTTGCTGAAGCTTGGTCACCACCCCAAATCCAAAACATTGACAAGCTGCTACCCCTCAGGGTAGAAAGTACAGTAAAAATGAAAAAAAGTCTGTTCCGTAGGCTTTTGCTTAAATCGTTTTTTATGTAACTTGAAGCAAACCCATAGGAAAAATCATTTTTTTACATAACTCAAAGCAAGCTAATAGGAAAAATGAAATTTTTATGTAAATTGAAGCAAACCCATAGGGAAATGAATTTTTACGTAACTTGAAGCAAACCCATAGGAAAAAGAATCTTTATGTAACTCGAAGCAAACCCATATGAAATTGTGTAAATCGGGACATGGTTTTAGCACAACATCATTATGTAAGTTGAAATTTATGTAACTCAAGGCATATGTAAGTTGGGGTTTTACTGTATTGAAATAGTCTGCTCAGTATTAATTTAACAAATAGTAGTAAACTTTCTTTCCCTCATTGAAAACAGAGTGCCTTAATAGGCTGAGATATCCGGGGGCGGGGGGGGGGATGTCAACTACACCTGAACTGAGTACAAAAAGGCCAGTATTTTTTTTTTCATTTGCAGTAGCATTAGCAAATTACAGTAGGAATGATTTTGCAAATAAAAAAAAAAAAACCCTTTTGCTAACTGGTCACACAAAAAAGTTCCAGAATTAGAAATTGCACAAAAAAGCTCATGATCTTATCTTGCTGGCATAAATATTTGAAATTTTTGATCTTCATTGGTGGGTGTGAAGTAAGTGAACTTTTACATCTCTAGTAAAGTAATGCTGATTGAATTGCTCAGTGGTTAAGGTATTTTGCTGTGGAGCCAGAGACTGGGAGTTCAATACTCCACTATGCCTCTTGCAAGAATAGCTAGCCTACACAGTCCCAGGATGCCTGCAGAAGAAGAGACTGGTAAGCCAGTTCTGTGTGCATATCACACACCCTTATATCCATGGAGGAGCATTCCAAGATCTTCCATGGATAGATGACGGCCACAGTGAGCAGTAAACACCATATTACAGCACACATACAAGCAGGAGTACTGAAAATGCCTCTGTTGGTCTTTCACTTGCACTCAAGAAATGGATCCCTTGGAAACACAATGCATTACTTTTCAACTTTACTTTGTAGATAATGGCCTGTAGTGGAAAGCTTTTGTAATGCACCTAGGAAATACATACAGTATGTATTTCAGGGATTTTTCACTGAATATTTTTGGACTCAAGGATAATTGGAACCGCTGATACTAAACCCACAGATACAGCACACAACCTGTATCCTTTACATAGAAATCACTTGAAAAGACCGCCATAAGTTTGGATTGACTTGCTGCACAATTGTTAATATTAAGTAAAACTACTTCTCTCTCTATGTGATAGTCCCAAAGTCATCCAGTGATCTTCTTGGCAGAGAAGGAATTTGAACTGGAATCTTCCCAGTATTAGCAGGACCATATAATCACATTAGATTTCACTGTGCAAGCTGCTTTAATTAAGAAAACGGCTTTAATCATCAAGAAAAACAGGGTTAAGTCCACTGCATTTTACAACCCTTTTTACTTTTATGCTGAACTTGCATAAGCAGAAAAAAGTTGTTTCTGGGATCAAGGATGTTCTTTATGCTAACTTGTCCTTCCAAACATGAACATCACAATGACTTCTTGCATATATGCATTTTAAGAGATTCCATAGTACAGTATAGAAATTGTTCCCATTAAAGCAATCACATCACCAAATGTTCAGGCTAAGGAAACTAGAGATCCATCAAACAGATTTGGTGAAAAGATAAACACTTTAAGATTAGGCTGGACTTTTGCTCAAATGCATGAAGGATCAAAGGTTATTCAGCATTCTGCTTCTGTCCAAATGAACCAAAGAGGAGCATCCCTTCAGACCTTGCTAGTCCATAATACAAGGTCAACAAATGGAGGGAATTGCACAAGTACAAAACAGAGATGGAGGAGGAGGAGCCAGTGCATGCATCGGCCCATTGCTCTACACTATTACTACACCCATCGTACTTTACTATTGGTGAGGTTGGTTAAGGCCAATGAGAATTAGACTTGAACAGCATGTGGAAGGCCACTGATCCATCAGCTCGGCCTCATAGCATTTGAATCCTCACATGTTTAGCTGAAGTTTAAAGTTAAAGAATACTATCACAAAGAGTTTGAGTGCTAAAATTGAATGCAGTTCAGGATCCTCCCATGGTAAAATGTCCTGTTTGCATTAAGCTTTCTTCATTTGACTATCAGTGAAGCATAATATAGGTGAAAGAAATTGTATTGTTTCCATAATTGTTAAATGGCTGCAAGTCAGAACTTGCCTACCTCTTTCCACACTACAAATCAGCTAGGCTGTTGCAGGAACATAGGAATGATAGCTAAGTAGGTATATCTAGCTTTCCTTTTTTCTGTCTCATTGTATCATTGTGTTCAAACTTTATAAGTCCGAGAGCTACACATGAATCTTGGAGGGCCCTCGTGACTCTCACCCCATCCATTTTTACTTACAAAAAGAATGGATTACAGTAAAAGCTCCCTTCTACCATCCAGTGGCCAGAAAATGTTTGGGATGGGGTCTCATGGGATGTTGGGAGGCACTCAAAACATGTCAAAATTGCCCCCATGCCCATCAGAAAGCAAAGGAGAAAATTTTGAGCCTATTTTTCAGAGGAGTGTGTATAAAAATAATTAATTTAATATTCTCATTGTCATTGCTGCTGTGAATATCAACCTGGATACCATTATCATTATTGCTATTCCATATTTTCTGAAGCTTTCTATCATGTTTTCAAGTATCTCTGTTGTCTTTTGTTGCCTACATCCTCACTAGTACTAGATATTTAGAGCAGTATTTTTCAGGATCCATTGCCTTCAGAAAGGAGACCACTGAAGAGCCAAATGGTTCCTTGTGAAAGCCATCGTACATTGATATAATTGCAGTAACTGTGACCCATGCTCTTAAAATAACAATCTCTTAACCTGCCACAACCTCACTTTTTAGTTACATGTTGAAGAGACATTTGGAGCAAGATGAAAAGCAATACAAGGAGCTCCAGAACAATAGGAGGCTGTAACAAGAAGCTTTTTTCACTTCTCTTTCAGCTGTGATGGTAATTAATGAAAGAGGCGACACTTTGTGTGGAAACTGTGTGCTGGCAGGAAAGGGCACAGTGCCTCTCACACAGAAGGAGAGCAATAGTGAAAGAAATTATACTTATATATCACCCACAGCTTTTAGAGCTCTTTCTGAGTGGTTCCCCCCACCCCCTAGATACTCATTTTACTTACATCCGAAGTATGGAAGGCTGAGTCAAACTTAAGCCCACTGGGATCAATCTCAGATTGTGTTCAGAGTTTCAGCTGCGCTACAAAGACTGTGTTAAATGTACTACATCTTTGTGCTTTGACCCCAATCTAGCCATCACCTTGAGGTCAAAGGAGAAGTGTATGAGCTGTTTGTCTGAATATTGCAGTCTACAAGCAACAGCCTGTATTACATGTTTGTTTGTTTATTCATTTGTTAGCTTTACATCCCAGCATTCTTTCAATAAGCTCTAGGCAGCACATGTGGCTCTCTTCCACTGGCCATCCCCATTTTATCTTCAGAACCACTATTTGAGGTAGGTGGAACTGTGATGAGTCTGTACTGTTGTCTCTATGATCGCAATCTGTCTGGATCTGAATCAAGATATCCTAATGTGATTGGCTGATATTTGGCTGCTGTTTTTATTTTATTATATTTCAGATTCAGTCTGCTAACCTTTTTACAAATGTTCCATAGTTTGTAGCTTAGGCATATAAAGGTCATTAGTATATTGATGACCATAGATTTTTGGGATAAAACAGTGTGACACTCTCTTCCTCTCTCCCCAAGCAAGAAAGAAATGTACATATTTTACCTCTGGAAGTGGTATGCCTTTACTAAGAAACTCCCAATGGGACTAATGTGTCTTCTTAAGAAAGTATTAGAATTAAAACTAAGCTGGCCCTGGGATAAGAACATGAAATAAATCTTATCTCTCTCATTCCTAGCCTGGAGTCACCAATGAGTTAACAAGTTTAATTACTGTATTATTTATTTAAAAAAACCACAAGTGTTCGATTATTAACCTAAAGAAGGTCTTTTTTTAAATTAAAAAAATTCATGCCCATGTCTTCCTTTCCTCCAGCATTCCAGAGTTTGGAGGAGTAAAGTTTATCTTTAACTCACCACCATCACCACAGTACTTCTACAGTTTTGCACAGCTGGTGAGAGATGTTCATTGGCAATACATTATCTCTATCCCAGGGAGAGACTCATTACATGCCTCCCAGTTAAAGAGCATTGCTGACATCCAACATTTGTTTAGTAGTGGCTGCTGCATTGAGATGTCTGGATGTGCTGCTTTTTATAGTGAGGAAAGGACTGTGATACTGTAATCTGTAAGGGAGTAGTTTAGGAGCAGGAAAATATGTAACTGCAATGTAGATATAGCCCTCTGATCACTCTCTTACTAGAGTTGCCCTGTTGAACAATGGGACTTCCGCATGTACCATGGGATATTTAATATCCTTTTTGAAAATACCAGGGCAGTGGGGAGGCAACCATATGTGAAATACTGTACCTGGATTTCATTCCGAGTGTATTATAACATCTTTCCTTTTCTTTTAATCTAATATTTAATCTAATATTTCCATGACTTTATTAGTATGGTCTTTAACAGAAAGAGGGTAATTGTTGGGCGATATAGAAATGGGTGCTATAGAAATGTAATAAATAAATAAAATTAATTGTTCAGACATATCTTAGGCCATAAAAACTTCTTAAATTCTGAATATTGGTTATCATCATGGTAATCAGCCATGAAGACTGTCCTAAGAATATACTGCAGTAGCCATTCATCTGCATTCCACATTGCAGCATGACAGCCATACTACTGTTCTAGTTCTGAGAGTCATTTTCTGGCCCTGAGCCCTTTTGGTACTCAAAGTCCTCATCAGCCCCAGGCCAGTATTGATGAAGCTGATGCCCCCCATCAAGGTGGATTCAAGTGGTTTTTAATTACCCTTCTCTGTGGACTTCACCACCCAAGTCCATTAGCCCTCAGGCTAGTTGTCAGGTTAGTTATCTGCCATCGGTGTAGAGTTTCTAGCAGTAGGGTCTACTTTATTACCATAGCAGGATAACCTGGCCAGATTTTCCCCGGGCCGCACCCGGGGAACGCGGGGCAGATGCTTAGTATCTGTCCCTCGTTCCAGCCCCACGGTTACACCTCTAGGTCCTGAGCAGCTGACCCAGGGTGACCCTGTCCTTAGGCTGCTGCTGATGAATGCCAGGTCGGTATGTAATAAGGCCCCCCTGATACAAGACTCTATTATGGGGGAGCGAGCCGACTTGGCATGTATTACTGAGACCTGGCTGAGACCAGAGGATGGGGTTCCTCTGTCAGAAATGTGTCCAGCTGGGTTCAGTATTTGGCACCAGCCTAGGGATAAGGGTAAGGGCGGTGGCGTTGCCATCATAGCCAGGGAGTCACTGGGAGTCACAAGGGCTACTGCTTCACAAATTCTGGGTTGTGAGGCCCTGCTTCTGCGTCTGGGCTCTAAGGGTCAGTTGGGAGTCTTACTCCTGTACCTGCCCCCTTGCAGGGTAAGGGACTCCCTGCCTGAGCTCCTCGAGGCCATCTCAGCGTTGGCGTTGGAGTTCCCTAGACTGATGGTTCTGGGGGACTTCAATTTACCCTCGCTGGGGACTGGCTCCGGGGTGGCTCAGGAGTTCATGGCTTCCATGGCAGATATGGACCTGATTCAGGTAATTCAGGGCCCGACCAGGGGCAGTGGCCACACACCAGATTTAATCTTTTTGTCGGAGTGGTGGCAGAGTGATCTGAGATTACGGAAATTAGACATAACACCTGTGCCATGGTCAGATCACTATTTGGTGGCTCTAGACTTCCTGGGTACGTCGCTTCACCGTAGGGAGGCAGGGCCTATTAGAATGGCCCGCCCCAGGCAACTGATGGATCCTGATGGATTCCAGAGGGAACTGGGGGATTTTCCTCTGGATCGGCAACACGATTCGCCCGAGGCACTGGTCGACCTGTGGAACAGGATGACAACAGCGGCCTTGGATGAAATCGCACCACTACGGCCTCTCAGAGCTCATCGAGCTAGGTCATCTCCATGGTTCACAGATGAACTGCGGGAGCTCAAACGGGCAAAGAGACGCCAAGAGCGCCGCTGGGTGAAGACCCAGAGAGACTCCGATTGGACACTAGCTAGGGCCGCTATTAGGGCCTATCTAGTGGCGATGGAGGTGGTGAGGCGACAATACTTCACCACCCTTATCGCCTCCGCTGATAATCGCCCAGCCACCCTGTTCCGGGTTACCGGGTCTCTCCTTGGTAGGGGGACCCCGGTGCCCGGTTGGCAGGGGTCGGCTGAGGACTTTGCTGACCATCCAGTGGAGAAAATCGATCGGATTCGCTCTGGGTTTAATCCTGGCGTGGATGGGGAGAGTCCGGAGGGAGCCGGAGCACAGTCTTGCCATGCCATCTGGGACCGGTTTGATCCAGTTGCCCCTGATGAAGTGGACAGGCTCCTTGCAGCTGTGCGCGCCACTACCTGCCCTTTGGACCCCTGTCCCACCTGGTTGGTGAAAACCTCCAAGGCAGTGACAGGTGGCTGGGTTGGGGCTGTGATCAATGCATCATTGCGGGAGGGGGTGTTTCCTGCACCTTTAAAACATGCTTTGGTGCGCCCCCTCCTGAAGAAATCTTCCCTCGACCCAGCTGTCCTAACTAACTATAGGCCTGTCTCAAACCTCCCCTTTTTAGGGAAGGTTTTGGAGAAGGCAGTGGTGTGTCGGCTGCAGGGGGTACTGGATGAAGCGGATTATCTGGACCCTTTTCAGTCAGGATTCAGGCCTGGATATGGTACCGAGACGGCATTGGTCGCACTGATGAATGATCTCTGGCGGGAGCGGGACGGTGGTCACCCATCCGTCCTTGCTCTTCTTGACCTCTCAGCGGCTTTCGATACCGTTGACCATGGTATCCTTCTGGAACGGCTCCGAGGTTTGGGAATCCAGGGTACTGTGTGGTCCTGGTTTTCCTCATTTCTGAGGGGTCGGTCCCAGTTGGTGTTGTTGGAGAGTGAGAGGTCCAGTCCTAGTCCCCTCAAATGGGGGGTTCCTCAGGGCTCGGTGCTCTCTCCTCTCCTATTTAACATCTACATGAAACCGCTGGGTGAGATCATTCGTTCCCATGGGGTGCGGTACCATCAGTACGCGGATGACACTCAGTTGTACATCTCGGCCCATGGGGACCCCAGTGATGCCGTCAAAGTCCTTTCCAGATGCCTGGAAGCTGTGGGGGTCTGGATGGGGGCTAACGGGCTACAATTGAATCCCAGCAAGACTGAGTGGCTATGGATAGGGGGTCCTGCGTTAATCCGGGAGCTTCCATCGTTGGTTCTGGATGGGGCTATTTTGCCCCAGACAGACCCGGTGCGCAACTTGGGGGTCCTCCTGGATTCACGGCTACTGCTAGAAGAACAGGTGGCGGCTGTGACCAGGAGGGCTTTCGCCCAACTTCGGGTGATTCGCCAGTTGCGCCCACTCCTGGACCGGGACTCCTTGCTCATGGTCACCCATGCTCTGGTTACCTCCAGACTAGACTATTGCAATGCGCTCTACATGGGACTGCCCTTGACGACCATTCGGAGGCTACAGCTGGTCCAAAATGCGGCTGCCCGGGTGGTGATGGGGTGTGGCCGTTATGCTCATGCTTCGCCACTGCTCCGGGAGCTGCACTGGTTGCCAGTATGTCTCCGGGTGCAATTCAAGGTGCTGGTTTTGACCTTTAAAGCCCTATATGGTAGTGGGCCAGGTTACCTAAGAGACCGCATCGCCCTGAGGACGTCTGTCCGTCCAACCAGAGCGGACCGGAGGGGCTCTCTAATTGTTCCATCAGCCAGAGGGGCTCGCCTCTCTGGCACAAGGAGGAGAGCCTTCTCCGTGTCTGCACCGGCCCTCTGGAACCTCCTGCCAACAGAATTATGTCTTCGGACGGAGTTGCTGCCTTTCAGAAGGGATCTTAAAACCTGGCTGGCAGGTCAAGTGTGGGGTGCGGGTGGAAGGGTAACCACCATGGGGTGGTTGGTGTAGAGGAACTCTTCCCCATGGTGCCTTTTCTATCCTGCAGCCCTTGCTTTTTAGGGGGTGGGTAGTCTTAACTTTTTTTACTGTTTTAACTGTTTTTAGGATTATTATTGTATTTGTGAATATTGTCTGTAAACTCCTTGGGTTGCCCTGGGGTTACTTTTTATGTTGTTAGCCGCCCAGAGTCGGCCTTGTGTTGAGTGGGCGGGATATAAATTGAATAAATAAATAAATAAATAAATAAATAAATTTACCATGAAAACTGCAGCAGTAAATCTGTTAATCTTTTAGGTGGCAAAAATAATCCATGGTAAAAGCAGAGTTGTGAAAAGTTCTCGCAAAATTAACTCATGCTTGACAAGACAGGCTGTTTCAACACTCTGAAACTGCAGGCCTTCTATAAAATTACTCACCCCTAGCGTAAGAAGGAGACAAGGGATCTTTTGGAAAAATGAACACCTAAATCAGGTGTTCTCAACCTTTTAAGCCAGGGACTGGGTCACACTCCCTCAGACAGCTTTAAGGGCCGGACAGCCATTTTGCCCTACCTCCACCACATGACACTTACTGGTGTGGTGTAGGCTGTTGGGGGGGCACATGAAATGGTGCCACAGGCCACATCTAGCCCACAGGCTGCAGGTTGAGAATCTCTGACCTAAATGATCCTCACTTTGTGCAAAATGCCTCAGAGATAAACTCTATTGTCATTTCCCTCTGTGAAACAAGTGACCCATGCATGCACAAATACAGTACACATATACTGGCTGTTTACATGACCTCTGTGATGGGTGTAATGTTTCCATATCTGTGGGAAAATGTAGAAACTATCATAGTTTTGAACAATTTGTGTAAAAAATGTTCTCACAAAAATGAGAAATCTTGATACCAGCAGAAAATATCTTAACATCTTATGGAAGAGGAGGACATTTTTGCAGTTTCTCTCATGCAAGACCAAGACAAGCAAGGACTTAACATCAATAGATTGAAGTGAGCCAGACGTTCTTTGAAAAAATTATTTGAGTTAATGTATTGCCATGTGTTTGAAGGAGTTCGGGGATATTAAGCTGGGTTGGAGAGATAGGCAGGATATCTCTCAATGCCATTTCCAGGGAATCCTAAACAGGTGAAGGCATCTGCTTGGGAATACCCTGAAGCAAATGGTGATCCACTGTGTGAGACAGAATGCTGGACTGGATGGGCTGTGGTCTGTTTCAGCAAGGCTGTTCTTCTGTTCTTATGTAAGCCATGCAACCACTACCCAGTTGATATTTTCATATTTATCACCACTGACTTAGTCATGCTGTTTTTCACTTAATTTCCATATACATAGTCATAAACATGTATATGAAAGAAAAGGGGTCGTATTGGTGCATCAAAGTGATGTCTGTCATATGTAGGTTAATAATCATACACTCATTGTTGTAGTTCTTTTAAAGCTACTGGTTTCCAGTGATCATCTCCAAAGCAGACTCGTGAGAAATCTGCTTTTCCATGGAATAGGTAGAGGAAACTGTGGCAGGGAGCATTATGCTTTGCAAAGTCATTATAGGATCCCATTAGGGCCTCAGGTAATTCCGCAAAGGCTTATTGATTTCAGTCCCCAGATTCTGAATTGTGGGTTTTTGTTCTTGTCTCATTGTACTGTACAGTAAGTCCTGCACCAAGAAGACAGATGGTTGTTTATTTCGGCTTACTAGAGCTAATCCATCACAGCTCATGTAGCAACTGCAGCTTTGAACTCCACAAAGCTGTTCTTTCCAGAGGTGAAATAAATAAATAAGTAGGTGCACGATTTTCTCTCTTGTCAGCCTGACTCTTCATTGAACATGTTCATTTATTTTGCTAAACATCCATAATTTTGAAATTGCTTAATTTAGCCAGCAGTTATTAAATGCTAGGTGAACCCATGGGTAGATGAAAGAGTAGGCTACTAATCATTTGATTAATTACCAGAAGGAATTTTCTTGCAGAAAAATGGCAAAGAACTTGCCCCCATCTCCATTTTGAGGGTAGAAGGACAGATCCATCTTCTTTTTTCATTTCTATGCTTGTGTCAGGATATATTATTCTACCTCAATTTCCCTATATTGGTTCAATAAAAATGGATGGCATTATAATTAACATTTCTCACAAGCTGTGGCTTCTCCCTGGAATTGTTATTGGTTTGGTATTCATTTATTTTTCACTCCATTACTCCATAACACAACAATTGCATTTCTAAGAATTTCATTACTTGATATAAAACCAGAAGGTGTTATTACTGACAATATCAGATCATTGAGTCAACAAGTTGAGGTTCTCTTTTCTGAAAATCTGAAATCCACGTGACATGCCCAACAAATGTAATATGGTGGTTACAATCCATCAGTGCTTGAGAGAAGTTATTGCAATCCATCAATGCTTGGAGAAGTTACTACAACTTCCAGATTACCCCAGCTACCATGGCTCCATAAACTCTGTAATTCATTCTGGCTGAGACCATATATGATACATAGGGTCATACCTGTCAAGTTGCAGCGATGAAAATAAGGGAAGTTTTCCGGGTACTGGCACACACATGCACAGTAACCCATTCACACATGCGCAGTAACCCCTTTGCACATGTGCACATGTGCAGAAACCCTTTGTGCATGCACAGAAACCCCTTTGCACATGCTTAGTAACCCCTCTCCTGGCCATTCCAATTATGGGATGGTGGCAGGAAAGTGGGGGAAAGATCGGTGAATTACGGGAAATCCCGGCCAAAACATGACACTTGACAGGCATGTATAGGGTCTAGGTTTAATTCATTTATCAGACTTGCATATTAAGCCTGTGTTTCCTTCCAGTGGCTGATCCAATCACAAGGTTGAAGTAAAGAATGTTAAGGATACACAGGTAGCGGGGGGGGGGGGGATTGTGCTATGACAAAATGTTGTGTGGTGGATCAAATCACCTTTGGTTTCTTCTGGCTTTGTAATTCACTAAAAGTGTTCAGCTATTAGTGTTTCTGATGATATTAATGACATTGTCAGCATAAATGAACTGATGTATGGAAATTTGAAGGGCAGATCATACCTGGTTAACACAGTGTTAACAAAATATCTGTTTATGAACACTAGTATTTGAATAACACTTGGATAGATCATGAGGTGTAGTGAGGTGGGTGAAGCATGAAATAACACCTTTCTCCTTAATACTCCTTTTGCCTTTTCATCTTCTCTCCAAGATCTAACACAGGAGTTCCAAACCTTTTTACACTGTGGGCCAGACCATGCCCCTAGACAGCTGAGTGGGCCAGACTGGTGGTTTCCCCAGCATAAACACTGCCATAAAACATGCCCCCGGCTGTCGTAAATGCATTTATGACAGCCATGGGTGCATTTACAGATGTCGTAAATGTGTCCACTTCTGCTTCTTGTGCGGCGACAGTGGTGACATGGGCCACATGAAATGGTGCCATGGGCCGGGTCTGGCTCATGGGCAATAGGTTGGGAACCCATGATCTAACACAATAATTGGTTGAGGCCATGATTTTATGAAGAGGGAGAGAAAAGCAGGATTCTCAGTACCAGCTTCTCACAACAGCCTTAAAAGATGAGTGCAAAATGAGAAAGTGATGACAAGTGTCCATTCTAGATCAATCTGCCTGAAGCTTGGCTTTGTGGGGTTGTTGTGGCCTTCCTGTCTTCCTTCTGTTCTTTCCTCTACCATTAATTATTCATGCACTTGCAAGCAGCAAAATGGCTTTGTTTTTCTTTAGGTGTAATTAGAGTAATCAAAGGTTTTGTATGTGCAATACAAATGTGTTTCTATTCTTGCTCTCCATGTTCCTGTTGTATGTCTCCTCCTTGATTCTGCCCATTCCTGTCTCAATCTTTCTGCTGCTATTTTCTTTATCTACTCCTATGAAAACATATTCTCTGTGTTAAATAGATTGGGTGGGTGGGGATAAATAACACTGAACCAACACTGAACCAAGTTTGTAGTGCAAGGTAATTCCTGTAGGGGAAATTGGTGGTGCCATAATAGCTGTTGATAGCAATAATTCTTTGCCAAGCAAAATGAGATTGTACTGTTAAAGACAATAATTTGTGCATTGCAGATTGAGAAGTAAGGGTGAGGCAAGAGGAAACGATAGCTGTGCTATTGAATTCTCAATGTACCCCATCTACATTTTATGAGCAAAGAAGACATGTGATCTTGAGGGTACTCATGAAGGCATAGAATCTGTAATTGGGTTCGTTTTTATTTTGTTCATTTTAGATCAGTGAAGAATTGAATTTCCCATATGAGATAGTCAAATTTGTTCCAAATAGTATCCTGCATCCACTATGGTCCCTGGCTATGCAGGGAGCTGGACCTTGGACCAGAACCTTTCCCACCATGCCACAACATTATTCTGAAGGAGCAGCCTTGTGATTCCTCCATACCACTCTTTGTATTCACACCCAGATGCCAGCTAAATGCAAACATGGATTTACCAGTTATAGAGAAGAGACTAAATGAGACAGTATGAGGGGATTCAGCAAACTGTACGACATTGTGCATAGAGTTAAGGGATCTTCTGAACGTTTCCATTATGACTAAAGTAAGGGGACAGTTTTAATACAACTAGTACCCTCCGCCCTTGAGTGGCATGACTCTTATATAAAAATTGATTAAGTGATGTTGGGATTAACATTTGGACTTAGGGTACAGAGTATGAAAACCAAAATCATTAAGAGTGGTTGAGGGAGTTTGGTATGTTACATCTGTAAAAGTTCTTTTTCATCTTCTGTTGTGGATGTGGTGCCTTGACAATTGTCTGGCCACAATAATGGAATGGACCAAAGCTAACAAGCAGTGAACCATGATAAGATGGAGGTTCTGGTGTTGAAAGGTCCGTCAGTCTGACTAGGTGATATGGCCCCTAGGGTGGATGAGATTTCTCTCTCCCCTAGGGACCAGGTGCACAATTTAGGGGTCATATTAGATCCTCATTTGACCCTCGAAGTGCATTGCAGTGGTGAGAAAAGCCACTTTTTTCCAACTGTACCAAATTGCCCAGTTGCATCCCGACTTGGACAGGCAGTCCCTCACAACATTAGTTATCTCACTGGTAGTATCACTTTAATGCTCTCTATGTGGGGCTTCCCTTAGCCTGATACGAAGCGTGATATGGAGGCTTCAATGGGTGCAAAATGTAGCAGCCAGGCTGATAACTGGAGTGAGAAAATTTGATCATATCTCCCCAGCCTTGGCAGGGCTGCATTGGCTACCCGTTCCTTATCAGGTTCAAGGTGTTAGTTCTAACTTTTCAGTCCCTAAATGGTTTGGGACCTTCCTACCTGGTGGAATGTGTTCCCCTCAGGAAATCAGCCCTCATTACTCATTCCTCTCAAATGGCGCAGTTCCAGGTGTCGATCCTGAGATTGGCAAGAAAGACCTTGACTCGGAGAAGAACCTTCTCAGTGGTTGTGCCAACTTTGTGGAACTCTCTTCCAGTTGAGCTGTGCCAGGTTCCACCACTACTTATATATAAAAACAGTTAAAATCATTTATTTTGCAGAGCTGGTAGAGTTCTTTCTGATAGGGACCAAGTTAGGATGAGACATGTCTCCTTATGTGGTAAAATTATGTGGTTCTTGAAACACGGAGATGTCCATTGCCAGAGTTTTTTCATGGAAAACAATTATGTAGGCAGTAATTGACTCACAGTGGGGAAAGTATGTCATTTCAAAATTATTATGCAAGAAAAGTATGTAGTCTTCTGATGATTCCAAGGACAGGCCATTCTGACATAGTAATATAATGGTATCAATGAATAAGTTGAAGTTTCCTACCATCACAATAGGATCCCTGCAGCTATTGACCATCTAGTGATTTAGTTATATTCAGTCACAGCTTTATAATAGTCTGACACAGTATGCCCCATGTTGGTAAATGAATTGCTTGCAAACTGGCAGCCATTAGAAAGCTCTAGTCTAGAAGATGAAATGATGTATGCAATGTGTATTTGGAAAATAATATTTTTCTTAGCACATGAATAGGAATGCTTCTTTCAGTTGATATCACAGGTAGCTGCTGTGTTAATGTGCAAAGCATCCCCACTATGCATATTCAAATGCCTTGGGGCATGTTGAAAAGGAGATGGTATTCAATTGTCTTAAGTTTGGTAGAACAACTTTAACATATAGGCTGATAACAGACAAAGAGGGCATCTTGATCATTTTGATCTGTCTAATAACTGTGTAAAGGGCCTTCTAGCTATATATAGGAAAAGAACAAAGTTGCACTTGCTCATAAGCCAGTCACATTTGACTCGAGTGGGGGTCATCTTTGTTTACAGCCAAAGAGCCAATGCTATCTTCATCTGTAGACATTTCCGTGGTTATGACTAAAGTGCACAGAATGCTGTTACCTTCCCACCAAAGTGGTACTTATTTATCTACTTGCAATTTCTTGATTTTGAAATGCTAGGTTGGCAGGAGCTGGGGCAGAGTTGGGAGCTCACTCCATTGTGCAGTACCTGGATCTCGAACTGCTTACCTGCCAGCTGAATTTTCAAACCGAATCTGGATATGTAGGCAGTTGGTGCCAGTTCAGGGATAAGAGATCCTCTGGATGTGCCCACATGGGATAGGTGAAGAGTCATTCTGTTTGTCTAAAGCAGAGAGGCATCATTTCAGTTGCTCCTGAATGAAATAATGCCCTGTAAATATATATAAAAAACCACTGCAAAATGCAGTCAAGTGTCTTTAGTGTACATACTTCTTCTGGGCTCCACTTGTTTCAGGTTATGTTGATGATGTGGTCACTGTGGTTTCTGAATCCGTGTCTCGGAACTATTCAGCTTCCTCTCTTCCAGATTCACTCAGGAACTGCCTTGCTAGCCAGGGCAACCCTCCGGAGACATGAGCTTTGTTATAACTAAGTTAATTGCCAGAAAAGCACTTAGCAACTGAGCCAGTGTGTCTCCTTTGTTTGTAATACATTCTGTGTGGAAGCAATAGCTACATATCTCTGTGTTCAGGGAGAATCAGGGCGCATGATCTGTCTCTAGCAAGCCAATGTTTGAGACATACCAGAAACAGAGTAAAGCTCTGCTGCCCAAAGGGGGGGGGATGTTTTTTTAAATCTTAAATATAGGTATTTGATTCCCACTTGCTATTGTTGTGAAGTTGCACTACCCAGAGCTGTTTTTTCAGTATGCACACTCCGGAAAATAGTGCATGGTTATTCAACTGGTTAGCCAAAGATGCATGTACTCTTAACAAACCTTTGTCTGCTTTTGGGCATGACTGAAACACACAAAAAAGTTTGAGTGTAAGGATGGAAAACATATTCACTTAGCATATATTTTAATACAATCGGGACTAATTCACATTGCCTTAAACCAGGAGTTCTCAGCCTTTTTAAACTAGGGGCCGGGTCATGCTCCCTCATACAGCTTTGGGGGCAGGATGGCCATTTTACCCTTCCTTCACCACATGGCACTTCCTGGTGTGGTGGAGGTGGTGGTGGCCCACATGAAATGGCACTGCTGGCTGCATCTGGCCCACAGGCCACAGGATGAGAATTGTTGTTGTTCAGTTGCACAGTCGATTCTGACTCTTTGCGACCCCATGGACCATCGCTCTCCAGGCACCCCTGTCCTCCACCATCCTCCTTAGTCCGCACATCCCCGTGCCCATTGTATCTACAATACCATCTAGCCATCTCATCTTTGGCCGTCCTCTTCTTCTTTTGCCCTCCACCTTCCCCAGCATCAAGGCCTTCTCAAGTGAATCCTCGCTTCTCATTTGATGTCCAAAATACTTCAGCTTCATCTTTACTATTTGACCTTCTAATGAGCACGCAGGGCTAATCTCTTCTAATATTAACCTATTTGTTCTCCTCACTGTCCAAAGGACTCTCAAAACTCTCCTCCAGCACCACATCTCAAAGGCATCTATTTTTCTTCGCTCAGCCTTTCTAATGGTCCAGCTCTCACAGCCATACATTACCACCGGAAATACCATAGCTTTGACTATATGGACCTTTGTTTGCAGTGAGATGTCTCTACTTTTCATTATGTTCCCCAGGTTTCTCATAGCTTGTCTCCCAAGAATCAGTCGCCTTTTTATTTCATGGCTGCAATCTCCATCTGCAGTGATCTTGGATCTTAAGAAAGTAAAATCTGTTACTGCTTCTACTTCTTCCCCATCTATTTTCCAGGGACTGATATGGCCTGTTGCCATTATGGATGAGAATCCCTGCCTTAAACTGAATCTTGGTTTGGAAAGTAATTTCCATTTAATTTTCTAATTTCCCTATATTATGTGATGCAGCTATCTGATTAAGGTAAAAATATATGCAAATATCTATGTTTTTTGAAAAAAATGTAGCACGTGACAATATTTCAGATTACAACTGTCAGGAATTCCCTTCCCAAGGCAGCATATGGATTCTGGAAATCAAAAATGTCCCAAAGTCTTTCATTCAACCTCTGCCAATATGTGCATGTCAGGGAGATTGCATGCCCATTGCATATAAATTGCCTATGTTCGGTCAGTTCATTGGCAAGGTCAGAAAATGGGAAAGGATTTTCATGTGGGCTTTCATTGCCACTGCATATATTGACTGGGAATTGGACACATTTGTGTGGTTTAAAAACAACAACCACCAGGAGTTTGAAACCAGTTAAGACAGATTTGTCCATATTTTATTGGGCATGATGAAAAGTTATCATTCATACATCTTCCGGGCAGTAGACATGTCTCACTATATTTTGCAAAGTAGCAGGATCAGCAGATGTCTGTCCTTTCTCACATCCCTTTGCAATGATTTGCATTATTTTGTTTCTGTATTCTCTCTCTCTTCCCCTCCCCCCATCTTTCAGTAAACTGTTGTCACACCAAATTATGGCCCAAGTGATGAACTTTTAATTAGCCATCCCATCGCCTGAGAAATGCTGCTGCTAGCTGGGATAATGTTGGGCAGTGTATAAATTGATAATATACCTGTCAACTTCCATAATGTCTTGGACAGTAACAAAAACCAGAATTCATGACAGCCTTTGGATTCCTTTATGAAACATTATTCTTGGGACTTGTTTTCTAAAAGGAAGGGAGCTTCCTTCCCCTTCTCCCCTAACAAAAGACAGATTGAAAGAAATTTAAAAAATTAGCATTTTCAGTACTTCATTGATAGCCAGTAGCATCTCTTTCGTTCAGATGCCCACTCCCCCAGTGCCACACTTTTGGCCCATAAGCATTTCTATTGTATTTCTTCTCTTGCTGTACAGTTAGAACAAGTGGTGCTTCATGGAAACCTATTAGATTCTGCCTCATTCAAGAAACAGTAATAAGCTTCTAAACAAGTGGTTCTATGAACATCTCCTTTTATCACATAGAAGGAAGCATTGCTTATTTTCTTGAAATATCTGGTCTGGTTTTGGGGTGGGGTGGGGTTTGCATTCTGGAAATAGAAATGTTTGTTCATTCATGTACCATCTTGAATGTCAGGTATTGTATGCATGATAGCAGATTTTAATGTAAGTTGGTTTAATGTATACAGTATTTTGTCTCAAGGCTACAATTGGACTTCATGACACGTAGAATCTTTGTAGCCTTGAGTGTCTCTGATTTAGCTTGGTACATAACCAAATAACTATCTTGAGAATGCTGCAACATATTGCTGCCTTGGTCAATTGAAACTGTGCTTCTACAATATATAGTAAAGTTTGCCCTTGGTCGAAAGTCAGTTGTATTCAACTCTAGGGTGTGGTGCTCATCATTTACAGCCAAAAATACATCACTGTCTACATCTGCAGACATCTCCATGGTCATGGGACAGGCATGACTAGATGCCAGAGTGCATAGAATGCTATTATCTTCCCAACAAAACAGTACCTATTTACCTGCTTGCAATTTCTTAGTTTGACAGGAGCAGGAACAGAGACGGGAGCTCCCTCCGTAATGCAGCACTTGGTTCTTGAACTGCTGACCTTCCAGTCATCAACTGATGACCTTCCAGTCATCAAGTTCAACATCTTAACCACTAAGCCATGTAGCACTATGTATTTTTTATCTAATCAGCAGGTACTGCATTAATATTCATCACTCTATGTGCACATCTACCAAAGTAGGAAATATTTAAATATCCTTTAGTACAATTGTATGCTTGTTCTTTAAAGGTGACATACAGTGATTTTTTCTAATAAATATATTTGAATTGCATAGAGCCTTTTTCTTCAGAGCAACCATTTTAAATAGGCACTGAGAATTTTTTTTGGATTTATTTGTCTCTTTTATGAAGTGCTGTTTTTCATTTACTAAGAAACTTTATAATCCATTGAGAATTGATGTATTTTTCCATCCTTGCTATGGAGTGTACAGAGCTATTTCAGAATCAGTTGACAATGCAGATGAAATAAGGGTTGGATTGGGTAAGTGGGATCCTGGATTTTTAGCCATTCTTGTAGAGTTGGGAAATTACAAATCCTAGAATCCCAGAGCTAGCCTCGCATCTCTGATCCCCAGGCATCTCTTTAGGTGTGCATAACTTTGGGGTGAAAATAATGACTGCATCTAAACCAGCACTTCTCTCTTCCATATGAACTCCAACAGTTCTTTGGGATGCCACTCAAGCTCCTACCTTGGCAATAGTTGGAGCCCATGAGGCCCTTTGCCAATCCTCTTGTTGATGCTATGGCTTGAGTTGGCTTGACTGGTAAGATATTGTGTGTTGCAATCTGTGAACCATGGAGGAGGCCCCACCACCTATTCCTCCCTTTCTCTGTGCATCTCTGCATGGGGGGGGGGGGGGGGTTGTGTCACTAGCTGAATGTATGAATCTAACATTTATTAATTAATATTTAACAAATACTTGTAGTTACAACTTGCCTAGTGATCTGCGAAGCAGGCTGGTGGCAGCTTTGCTTTCAACTAAGAGTAACAGGGGAAGCCATTGATTTCTGAAGTGTGCTTTGTTGACAGTTTTGGGTTACAAGCTCACTGGGACACTGCTTCTAATGAAACTTGGACTATGGGCATGACAAGTTTAATACCTTAAGGGAGAAAGGGGGTACTAAGTCTCTATGCATTCTGTTTTGAGCAAACATAGTGTGTCAGGCTTGTAAACCTCATATCTGGTGAGTAACAATTTGGATTGTTGTAAGGTACATAGCTTTTAAATGCATTCCGGGGATAGTTCTCATACAATCACAAGTGTGCCAATTCTACCAATCCATCCTGGGTTCTTTAGATTAACATTGAAAGTGTGATTTAGTTTTAACCTGGTTCAATTTCTTTTTATTTTCTTAATAGCACACTACCTCTGGTTTATGCCATTCAGGTACCAAAATGCTTCTGTCACTCTTTTTAAAAATGGAGAAAAATAAAACATAGCAGATTCTCCATCCACTTCTGAACCTTCCACCTAGCTCTATGTGATCAAACTATGAGCCATTAATTTTTCTTTATATTGCTGGGTTTTTAATAAACATTGGACTGCTCATTTTTATTGTTGCTGTTGTCGTCATCTTCTTCTAAACAAAACAGCAAGCTGTCTATCCCTTTGAGGAAAGATACTTTGCCATTTGGTCTAATACCAATCTGTGGTTTTTTTAAAAAAATGAATAACAAGATAAGTACCTAGATTGCTTAATATACCTTGTAAGTATGTTTAAGCAAAACAGCTAAAGCTTGCGTGTAGCTGATGAGGAACACTTTATATATTAGCATAATTGACTTGAAAAGCTTCTCCTAGAGCTAATTGTGTCTGGGGCCAAATGACCTTTCATTCACAGGATTTGTGCAATGCATATTTATAATATAAACTGGGAAAACAATCCTAGTATAGTCAGTGGGACAGCTCCTACTCAAGAATGTAGTTGTTGTGCCCCATCAAATTGCTTCTGACATAATCATAGCTGTCAAGTTTCGGGAAATTTCTGTCAAACCCCCGTAATTTTACACTCTTTCCTGCCATCATCCCATATTAGTTAGACTGCAATTAGACTGGAGTTAGACTGGAGGCCAGCACAGGATAAGCATAGCTGACCAGTTTCCTGTTTTGGAAGGGGAATTTCCCTTATTTGACAGAAATTTCCCGAAACTTGACAGGTATGTGACATATGCATTTTGTTGTTCAGTCACATAATTGAGTCTGACCCTTCGCGAACCCATGGACAACAGCATGCCAGGCTCTTCTGTCATCCTCCATCCTCCAGAGTGCACAGATCCATGCCACTGTACTAATAATGCTGTCTAACCATCTCATCCTCTGCCACCCCCTTTCTTCTGTAGTTTGTCATCTTTCCTAGCATCAAGGCCTTCTCCATTGAGTCTTTTCTTCCCATTGGTGGCCAAAGCATTTGAGCTTCAGCTTCTGTACCTGTCCTTCCAAGGAGTAATCAGGATTGGTTTCCTTTAGGATTGACTGAGCTGATCTCCTTGCAATCTGGCCCCAGCCTGGAGGGGAGCAGCTGCACAGCTGGCTGGCCTTAAAACCACCACTGGACGCCCCCTCGGCTGGCTCTGGCCTGGAGGGGGAAGAAGGGAGGAACAGCAGCTGTGTGGCTGGTCGGCCTTAAAACCACCGCATAAGGCAGAGATCTGCATCTTATTGTTGGATATATATAAGGCCTTCGATTCGATGGCGATTTAAGGCTATAATAAATAATATGGGAGTTGGTAAAAAAATTTCAACATGTTATAGACCAACTATAATCAAACTCAAACACGAATAAAGGTAAATTAATCTTTTGCAAAAAGGGTAGAAATAACTGCTGGGATAAGACAGGGATGTCCGCTGTTCCCTACCCTATTTGTTTTAGCAATGGAGTTATTGGCCAATACCATCAAAAATGATGCGGGAATTAAAGGATTATGTAATAAAAAAAATCAGTAGGTACACAGATGACACTCTCTTGGTACTGAAAGATTCGTGGAATGCCATAAAAAAAGTTCAAAGCCACTTGACAAGATTTGAACGAATAACTGGGTTAAAAATTAACTGGGGGAAAAACGAGATTATTACTTGTAATTATAATCATGTAGAAAAGGAAAAGATAAATAAGCATTACAAAATACAAATTAATGATAGCTTGAGATATTTAACAGTTTACGTTGTGGAAAATATTAAAGATACTGTACTGAGAAATTAAACCTTGATAAAGTTAAAAAAGAGGTTAAATTAACTATAGAATGGGTTAATAAATTAAAGATTTCATAGTTAGGAAGGGTAAACATGCAAGATGAACATTATGGCAAAGATAATTTTTTTATTGGGAAATTTTCCGATAAGGATAAAAGAGAAACAATTAAAGGAATGGCAAAAAAGGTAGATAAATATTGTAATAAGGGGGGGGGGGAGCCAAAGATTACAAAATGTCTATGGTACTTGGAACAGGCAGAAGGAGGTTTAGGGATTCCAAATATATCAAACTATCACATGGCGTTCAAATTAAAATGAATTATAAAAAAGGTAACACAGGAGAATAAATAGAGTAAAGAAATTGACTGGACAGAATATAAGAAATTTAAAGGTTTATTCTTAACAGATCACCAGTGTAAGATTAAAATCAGAAATAGAACACTGAAAGAATTATATCAGTTTAGGAAAGGGTTAAAAGTTAAACTAGCTCCAGGTGAATCCCCAATTTTAGAACTGATGGATTTGCCAGAATGCCCATTGAACTCAAATAAAGAAATCAAACAAAAATTATTTTTGTTATTAAATAAATGAATAGTAAAAGGCAAGGTTCAACAAAACAGAAGTGATATATACACAAAATTAGAGCTAAACTGGTATCAAAGATTGCAAGTTGAAAAATGGGACAAGAGAAAAAGAAGTAAAAGTCATTTGGAAAGATTGTCAACCCCATTTGAAGAATTGATATATAAAGTAAGAGGGGGGGGGGTGATTTTAAGCAAAGGATTAGTAGGCAGAATATACGAGATTCTTAATAAAAATGGTGAACCGCAACGAACATTAAAGAAAATTTGGGAGCTTCCCCATCTTTGACTGCAAAGTATGTAATCAGCCTGATTTTGCTGTTGGCCATCTGGTGATATCCATGTGTTGAGTTGCCACTTAAGCAGTTGGAAGATGGGTTAAATTGCATTCCTCACCTCGTATAGCTCTTAGAAGCTATCTTGGATGAGATTCTTTGGACCACCATTCCTAGAATCCTTCATCCCAAGTGGCCTTGCTGGCAAAGGGTTTCTGGGCCCAAATGTCTGTGTAGAGCCAATATAAAATGTCTGTGTTGAGCCAATATAAAACTCCAATGGCAAGTTAATTATCTTCCAAGGATATGAAGCTTCCAAAGCAATAATTTTATATTACTCAAGAGCCAGTGATAAGCATAGTCCTCTTCCTACTTCTCAACAGAGAAGATGTTGCCAATAGCCTTTTTTTTTACCAGCCACTTTCACTCATCAGTTGCTACGTTCCATTGGCAGCTTACATTTAATGGATCTTGAGAAAGTTTAGGAAAAGGGAGAGTAACTGCCTACTGATATTAACACTCTTTGGTAAATAAATCAGGAAAGTGTTTAGCTTTAATGTGCCCATTCCTTATTCCTGCTGAGTATTCATATATGCCACCAATAGTGGTGAGGAATAGTTATGTATGTGGACTATTTATCCAGCGCAAGTTTTCTGAACTAAAGCTGCAGAGCTTTTCCAAGGAGAGTGAGCATTAGGAGAGCTAGAGGAAAATAGCTGCCGCTTATGCATTTTAAAAGAAACAGCCCTGGAGAGATTCTACTATCTTCTTCCCTGATGCACAGTGGCAAGTTGCATTGCTAAATACTCTCCAGCCAAATTCTGGAGTGGATGATAAATGTGCTGTTGAAAAGCTCTCTTGAGGCAATGAAAGCACTTGAGGAGAAATAAGGATGGATTTGTCTGTCTCTCTGTTTGTTTATTACATTTATATACCACTTGATTTAGCGAGGAGCACTACTCTGGGTGGTGGAATGCAGACAATAATCTCAAAATATAACCCAACCTAAATCATCAGAAACTCTCCCAACCTTTAACCTACAACATTAACAATAGACACAAGAAACAAACAGGTAATTTGTTTCTTATGGTCACACACGTTCTGGTCACCTCCAGACTGGATTATTGTAATGCGCTCCTACATGGGGCTGCCCTCTTGATGACTATTCGGAGGCTGCAGTTAGTTCAGAATATGGCTGCTTGCGTAGTGATGGGGTGTGGGTATTATGCTCATGCATCACCCCTGCTACAGGAGCTGCATTGGTTGCCAGTGTGTATCTGCGTACAACTCAAGGTGCTGGTAATTACCTTTAAAACCCTACATAGTAGTGGGCCAGGATATTAAAGAGACCGCATCACCCCAAGGATATCTGTCCATCCTACTAGAGTGGACCAGAGGTGCTCTTTAAAATTACCAACTGAAGAAGAGCCTTTTTGGTATTCGCTCCAGCCCTATGGAGCCTCCTGCCAGTTGAAATGTGTCTCCAGACAGAGCTGCTGCCATTCAGGAAAGAGCTGAAGACGTGGCTGGCAGGGCAGGTAGAGAGGAAGTAACTACCTCCCTCGCTGGCTCATTTAGAGCAGGAATCACTCATGCTTTTTAAAGTTTTAACTAGATTTTATACTTGGCGCGGGTGGGGATGGGTTGAAGTTTTAGGATGGTGTTTGGGATATTCACTGTAATGTTTCTGAAATGCTTATGACTTGATATTTTGTACTGTAATTGTGATATTGTGTTTTTCTTTGTTAGCCACCCAGAGTCGCTCTGCGAGTGGGGTGGCATACAAATTGAAAAATTAAATTAAATTAAAATAGGTGATAACCTACTTAAAAACTCAAATCAGACAACATCTCCGTAAGAGCATTCATAAGCCAGAGGCTAACTCATCGCCACAAACGAAAAACTCGGCTTTTTATACCAAATAAAAGGGTCACTTTTTAGGGTGCACCAAATCTGTTGTCAGTTTTTTTATATCACAGTTAAAGTAATTAAATTAATTGAGACATGAAATATATAGCTGCCCTCCTTTTTCCATTCTGACACTAAACCAAGAGTTGAAAAGGTCCAAAATCCTCAAGGTCTTATGATTGTTGTGCATGCAGGTATGCTGAAATAAATAGATAGATAGATAGATAGAAATCTCCATATTGTCAATTTATTGCTCCTCTCTTTTAAAACACACACACATATTGGGGTTGGAAGGTATGAAAAATGTTGTGAAGTGGTGAGCTTCCATTTAGATACAAACACTGGCTGCCAGAAGAAAGCTCTGTATTTCTCCATGTATTTTCTTTGTTATTTCCAGGGTGTTTTGAGCCTAAAAGCAGTTTCTCAGGAGGACATGTTAGCAACAGATCTGAGTGCTGAATGCCGAGGGAGCATGGAGGAAAGCAAGGCAAAAAATTGGCTTGAGTAACCTTTTGAAGGATATTCAACATTGATTTTATATATTATCATAAGTGCTTCTCTAGTGCAGCAGTTCTTTTCCTTTGGTATTTAGCTTTTCATCTGTTATATTTATATTTTTAGTGTGGAGTACAGTATTTAAATCTCCCTCCATGTGATAGTCCTGATCCAGACGAGGCTCCATTTTTCAATGTAAAAAAAAAAAGAGAGAGAGAGAGAGAATGAGGGCTAGCAACTGAGAGTTTTCCCTGGGGTACATAAATTTAAGGGCACTGGAATCTAAAATTGAATCTTCTAGTGAGTACAGTACTAAGATAATTAATGGCAACACTTCCCAGTTCTATTCATTTCCTTCTTTCCTTCCTCCCTTTCTTTTCTTCTGAAACATAAATGGTCTCTCTTTTTTTTGGGGAAGGGCATCACATTGTCTTCCTCCTTTTGTGTGTGCAGGTGTGTGTGTAATGTGTTTGCATGTGAGAGAGGAAGGGAGGAAAGTCTGAGACTCAAGTACAGGGGTTCCCAAACTAAAGCCCACAGGCCAGATACAGTCATCCGGCCCTCAAAGCTGACTGAGAAAGTGTGACCCGGCCCCCTGCTTGAAAGGTTTGGGAACCCCTGCTCAAGTTGATACTACATATTTAAAGTACTGTCCAATGTAATGCTAAGTCACGCTGAGGAGGCTGTTTGCTACAAATAGTTGTCCTTTACACATGGCCAGAGTGATAATGGGGGTCGGTGGGGGCAGAGGCTTCACACTTATCCTCATTTCCTTCCTGGTCATTTTGCACATGTTTTCAATGCTTGAAGAAGGCTTAGTGTCATTATGTTGAGAGAAGAAGGAAACAAAGGATTATGGCAGTGGTGGGTTCCAATATTTTTTACTACCACACTGTGGGTGTGGTATGGTGGGCATGGCCAGGGGGAAAGCCCTGTGTTGCACCCAAATTAGGACTACTTTATTTCAAAACTTGGATGGGCGGGGCCAGCCGGAATTTCTGCAACTGGTTCTGGCGAACTGGTGCGAACCTGCTGATGCCCTCCACTGAATTATGGAATTACAACAAGTACAGTATATGCATGTTGTGCATGACATGGTGATATATGTGGGGTTTATGGCTGGATGTCCATGTTTACTTTTAGACATCTGACTTGGGCTTTAGGTGGTATTGTTATTAGTACTCTGAAAAGTTCCCTTTTTTTCCTGCCGTTCCCAAAACAGTGTAGCATGGCCATAGGGATTCTAGAAGTTGTTGTTCAGAAAGTAAGTTTTCTAAGCTCTTGCCAGCCTGGAGTTGAAGATACAATATTGGTTACAAGAATGCCCAACGTTGAACTGACCCATGGAAATGGACTCAGTAAATGTGACTATTTTTGCAGTTCTTTATGGAAAAGTCGGAGAAAAGCTGTCCTCTCATTTCTGTGCCCTTCTTTAGTGAGATGAAAACTCAGGAACCATTTCAGTGTTCTCTAGACTTCGGCAAAGCAACAGACAGAAATCATGTGCTTTCTTTATTATATTGTGGGATATTTTTCATTTTCTCATATCAATAGCAATGGGAAGTAGAAAAGACTCAGAGATGGTGTGTTATAAGGGGCAGACTCTGGTACATCATGGCTCAACAAGGATGAGAATTAGGACCAAAGTCCTGCTCCATAGTTATGCTGACAGAAGGGAGGTCACATTTCATGCCTGGATTCTTGATCACACATCAGGCCTCCTAACTGGTACACAACAGGGAATTCAAGGAAAAACTAGTTCTAATTAGTTTCCCCAAATATACCACTGTATTCACTTCACTACAGTAGTTCTCTGATTTCACAGAGATGTGATAAAACACCAAGTCCAGAATTCTCTTGCAATTGTGTACTCACATAACAGATGTGCACATGTTAGCCAGCTGTCTGTTACATGCTCAGATATGGCTAGGTCATGCATTGAGTCATGCACCAACTGCATGACAGATGGAGAGAAGAACATGAGAACAACTTGAGTGCTTGATATTTTGCAATAGGATTTTGGCCCAAGTGTTCACAAGATATTGATTAGGAGTTTGCCAAAAAGAAAATTGTTTTGGACTCTCCTTCAAGTACTTTGGGAGGTGCTCTTTGAAGAGCCTGGCAACACTAAAAAAAAAACCACAATGATTTCGTCCTAAGAATTGCTGTAGCAGGTTCCTTTAGGACATTAACAACAGGAAGTGGGTCCAAAATAGCTAAACAGCCTGGAAGATAAGTCTTGTTCCAGGCTGATGAAATGTCAGTTTTTATCGGTGGCTCTCAATATGTGTCTGTGTCTGGGAAATTATAGGAGAATTGAGAGTGTAGTAAAAAGAAGTATGGCATACTCTTGTATTGACACCTTAAATGACCTTTTTTCTTCTTCTTTCCTCTCTTTCCCTTTGTTTCTTCCATTGTATTCTCTAACTGGACAATAGATTTGCCTCACCTGCTTCTCTTGGGATTCAGTGGTTAGTTTGTTTTTCTATAACACATGGCTAATTATTAAGTGCTGAATCGATTAGCAATTTACAGGACATGGATAGAGCCAGAATTGCAGTCTCTCTTTTGCAGGCCAATCCAAGTTCTGTTTAAATCAATTGCAGTTTTCATAGCAATTTTGTCTGCAGTCATGCTGGATCTTTCTGTTTTTAATCTTCCCAACCCTGCCATTACTGGGAATCAAGGCTCTCATCTTTTCTCAGCAGCCTAGATGGAAGATAGAATAGACAGGAACTATTTTGAAGAAAGAAAAAGACCCTCTCAAGTTTGAGCTTTTTCTTGGGAAGGGGAAGGCCCTGTTCCTAGCCCTGAATCTCTTTGATAGTACTCAGTGGTATGTCTTTCAAGCTTTTAATTAAGTTCTCCCTTTGTCTCGGTATCAGGCAGCGCACATGTTCCCATTTTTCTTCCTGCAGCACTTAAGCATAATTTGGTGTCAAACAAATGCTCTCTGATTGAGGTCCAACTAGATTTACTTGCAAATGTGTCTGGGTCAATAGCATTTGGTTCAATTAGATTTACAAAGAGCCATTATGATTCTTTGGCACCTTAGTTGAAAAGAAGATTGTGGGAGGGCAGAGGAGATGAAGACCTGCCAGGCACTTAACTAATTTATGATTAAAAGAGAAGAGGAAGGTGGCGGGGTGGGGTCTACCATATTTAATATCATTGGACATCTGCCAAATAAGACAGGAATTCTGTGCCGATCATGAATAATCAAATGAAAAAGCCAGTCAAGCCTCTCCTATGCACAAGCATCACAGCTTGGACCTGAACATGTGAATAATGCCTATCATTGCTAGATCATGGCTACTTTTGGCAGGCAGTGGGAAATGGTTGTGTCAAAAAATTGTCAGAGGCACAGCCAGTCAAGTCAGAAGGGCAGAGGTAAAGGTTATGTCAGGTCAGAAGTTTAGATGCCTGATTAAATGTCTCAGAGAACTGCAGAATGTATCAGGGGGAAAATCACAAGCTTGTGTCCTTCACAGCTGGCATTTATCCCAATAAAGGGTTAAATTCAGAATGAAATCAGACAGCAAATTTCAATTATACCAAAAGCGAACTGGGTATCAAGGTAAAAGTCTTTTCATTGTTTCATTGTTACAATCATTCCAAGCAACACCATTTTCTCTATTTCTGCAATTTGGGCGTAAAGCAACTTTGTGTTGCCAGCTAATCTTTCTCACACTGGGTAAGATGAAAGGAACTGCAGAATGAACTCACCAAAAGGTGCCTTCATTTTGGGATTTTCACAGCTGGCCTAGACATGGAAGAAAAAGTAGAAGAAGGAGCCAGCTTTATTTATCTGCATTGCTTCTATTAACACAGAATTTGTTGTTGTTCAGTTGCACAGTCGATTCCGACCCTTTACAACCCCATGGACTATTGCCCACCAGGCACCTCTGTCCTCCACCATCCTCCTCAACCCGCCCAGCTCTGCATCAACAATCTAGCCATCTAATTTTGGGCCGCCTCCTTCTTCTCTTGCCCCCAACCTTTCCCAGCATCAAGGCTTTTTCAAGTGAATACTCTCTTCTCATTTGATGTCCAAAGTACTTTAGCTTCATCTTCACTATTTGTCCCTCCAATGAACAGTCAGGGTTGATTTCTTCTATGATCAACCTATTTGTTCTCCTCGCTGTCCAGGGTTCTCTCAAAACTCTCCTCCAACACCACATTAACACAGAATGTTTTGCAGTAAACATCCAGAAATCTTAAAGCCATGAAAAAGTGTAAGCACAAACACTTAAAAATATCTGCATTTTTGTGGAAAGCTGTTGACCACCATGAAAGGTCAGGACCAAAAACTTGAATAGAAAAGTATTATAAAATACTGAAAATAATGCTTTAAAATGCTCAACTTGTATTCTAAGAATATGGGAGATTTTAAAAATATTTTTATTAATTTTAAAACAAAAATAACAATAAATACACATTACAAAAACAATAAGACAATAAACAAACCAATAAACAACAAAAACACAATACAATATACAAAAATAATATGTGCTCCCCTCACCCTGCAGAACAATACATATGATTCTTTTACTCTATTTATTCTATCATCTCTATAATTTGTAATTGATGCTTCCTTCCAAAATGACATTTGTTCTTGGCCTGGTTTCTTTCCTTTCCCTTTTATCAGTGCATAGTCAATAAACTATCCCCATATTTCCTTAAAGTTTGAGGGAGTTTTTACAAACAAAAAGCAGAGAAATATCTCTAAAATCAAAGCATTAAAGTACTTAAAAGTAAAAATATGTCAAGTAGAAAGCATTTCTTAAAATATTAAGGTTCTTAAAAGTAAAGTGTTCTCAAAAGTGAAAGGGATTTATGCACATTAAAATAAAATAACACAGAGATACTTATTTTAAATGCTCACTCAGCACCTTGTGTTGCGATTCCATCTGGGAAGACTTCATTTTTATGTTTCTTACATTATATTCATATAGGTTATTAAGTACGGATTTTAAATCTGTTTTTATTTTGTTTCTGCGATACTCTCTGCTTAGCCTAAGCAGAGCCATAATAAGTTGCCACCTGCCATTGAATAGCATCATCCCTTTTCTATGGGAAAGTACATTTTGATTCTTCTTCCCAGGTTCACGGGCTGAGATGGAACATAGATAGGATAGCCACCTGGTATCCTTTGATCTACGCACAAAACCTGTCACTTTGAGAAGTCAATTAGCACTTCTTAAGGATACTTTCCCAGGAAAAATGGTATAAGAACCGGGGCTTTTGCTCTGTTGGAGAGTCACTTTTTGATTGCTGCCGGAGGCTCTATCTCTCTTGCCATCTGAGGTAGACTCCCACATCGAACCATCCTGTATGGGGCGGCAGGGCACTGCCACACTTAGCCTAAAATCCAGAGGTGATGGGACTTCGGTTCTGCAGAGACATCAACACTTAGAATTTCTTCTGAGACTATGCAATTTTTCTATTTCATCGCATTTATTGGACTCTGTTAATTTCTTCAATAAATCATAAAAGGACATTGATTGTCAAGAGTGCTCTTTCTGCTCTGCCTGAAGCGGAGCAGATTGAATGGGGATATTTAACAATACAGCCTTTTTCCTAAGGGAAGGGTTACAGCTTTTGGGTTACTTTGTGGGAGCCATTGCCAGAGGAGAAACTTTGTTTCGAGGTTTGGAATCCAGCTACAGAAGGTAACAGCTTTACTCCCACACACCTTACCCAGCTTCAAGGGCGTAATCAATCAATCAATCAATCAGCTTAATTTGTATCCCGCCTTCCTCAGCCGAGGCTGACTCATAATAACAACATAATCAGACAAAATAACAACAAAATAATAATACAGAGATACAATAAATTCAAAATAGAGAACAATCCAGATAAGCATAATATCAAAATACAAAAACTACACCACATAATTACATCATAAAAATACAATATACAATAAATATAAGTATACTACAGCGAACCCAACATAGCAAGACACCCATGTCCGCTGGAGAAAGTCGTAGGAGCTACCACTCACTCCGACAACTTGGGGAAAGGAGCTCCATGTCTCAGACGCGACAGCAAAGGCAGTCATGGCAGTCAAAGAGGGTTAGTCCCTGGAGCAACAGCGGCCAGCCACCACTCGAAAACCACGCCAGGCTCGGTGGAGGGTGGAGCGGCTTTTGAGGGTGATGGTGAGCCCTCAGATGCTCACTCATTCTCCCCAGCCGACCGCCGGTTAAAAGCCCTGCCAGGCTCGGTGGAAGGTAATGTTCCCCAAAACGAAATAAGAGTGTTTTTCACATGGGAATCCAGAGTCTCATCCTAAGGGGCTTTGCTACTTTAATTTCATCTGCGATATCAGTCACAGATCACCATTTCCCTGTGAACCTGTTGCCCAGCTCCACTGGACCAGGCTTTCTCAGGGCAACTTTGAGAAATCACACCCTTCCCGGCCATATTAGCCAAATCAACGGGGTCTCTTGACTGTGCAGCACCAGTCGGCCTCTAAATCAGAGGGTACCGAGGAGCACACCAGCCCAGAAATGTCCCCGATACCTTGAATCTATATGATTCCCCCCCTCCCCCATTGTTGCCTAGTTGCCACACTCTTCCCATGCTGTTGATATTTGGAGCATGTTGTGTCAGACATTTTAACCCTAATAGGGTTTTCAGAGTTAGCAAAATTTAAAATCACTCTCCTAGTAAATTTCGATGGCCAAGTGTGGATTTGAACCTTGGTCTCCAGTCTTAATCCATCAGTTTATCCACTACATCAGGGGCACCCCAATTAGGCACCCCAATTAGGCCCATGCATATCATTAATGTGGGCCGGAGTGAGTACCTGGGCTCACCACGGACCACCCATCCACCCACCCCCACTGCCTGACGTTAGCAGCAGCGGTGGCGATCGTACTTTTTCCCGGCTGCCCTGAGCAGCCTCTGGCTTGGTCCTATCCCCTCTGCAGCCTTTGCCAAAGCCGATCGCCAGTTTGGGGAAATTTTCGGGGCCTCCTCCATTTCAAAATGTGTGATGCTAGTCCGGCATTTGCCACAGGGAAGTTGAGCTCACCTGGGCTCCTAGACGCCATGGACTTTAAAAACTGCCCTTAGCATCCCCTCACTCAGCTCTTGACATTTTTCGGTTGCTACGTTGCACTTCTTGATTTGTAACTTGTATTTTATATTTGCATTTTCTGATTGTAACTTGTTCCTGTAATTCTTTATTGTTTTTTGAGATTGCCTGTAAACTGCTTTGGATTGTCGGAAGATAAGGAAGACGGTATATAAATACCTTAAATAAATAATAAATAAAATAAATGCATCCAGGATGATGTCACCGCAACGCACCAGGTTTACCCTTTCAGCAGCGTGGATTTTGAAACAGAGGAGGCTCCAAAAAATTCCCCAACATGGTGATCGGCTTTGGCAAAGGCTGCAGAGGGGAATGGACTGAGCCAGAGGCTGCTTGGAGCAGCAGGGACAAAGTGCGATTACTGCCACTGCTGACATCAAAACTGTCAGCAGTGTGAGCAGCCCGCCTCCGGCCCCACAGCTGTGTGTGGGGCGGGACACGAATGGCCCATGAAAAAAAAGTTTAGGCACCACTGCACTACATCACACTGCATACTCCTATAACTCTGTGCCTTCAGGTCAATAATATTTTATAGTGACCACTTGTAGTCTAGATAGAGAATGCACAGAAATGATTTATTTTGCTTACACAAAACCACACAGGCTGGTTCTATCACTGGATGCACAGTGAGGATTTGAAGTTCCAACCTCTGGCTCCAGAGGTAGAAACCTAAAACATGGAGCTATTCAGCCCACATAACTACCATCTTATTTACAGGGCAATGGTGTCACTAAATGTTTTTTTGATGCTACCTCAAGGGTAAGCTAGCAACAAGGTAACTGAGAAATGTACCTCTTTTATATCACAGACAGACGTATGTAACTAAAAGCAACTTTTAAAAAGAGCCACTTTTACATTGCAAGCATAATGATGATTTTATTAACATCCTGAAGTCCAAATCAAATACCTGTACACAGATAATTTCCTTAGTCAACATCAGATTATCCACATTCTTGTAACATTTTAGGAGTACATCACAAATACATTAGTTTTTGAACAAGTGATAGACACAGAGTATTAAAAAAACTTTTTAAAGCTTCCATCTGAGAGTGAGAATGGAATTGGCTATACAGTATATTTTTTGTCCCCCACAGGCATAACCCAGATGCAGAGTGTATGCAGTAATTATGCATTTTTAGCTAAACCCTGCTGTCAGACACCAGTGACAAAACATTATAATAACCTCAGTCGAATCAACATTTGGGGCTGCATTCCTTTCCCTTCCTAGCTTCTGAGCAAAAACTGCCAAACATTGATAGGAAAGTTACTTACTACCATTCCTTCCAGTTTAGTCTTCTTATATCAGATAAGAAGATAATAATAACTTTGTGTCAGAAATTATTCTGGGCGGAAAGGATTTTTGCTGGAGGAACACCCGAATGAGGGGACACCCGAATGAGGCTCCTTTCATGTCCGCAAGATCTTTTCCTAGCTAAGTGGTCCCTATTTATCTACTTGCAGTTTCTTGCTTTCGATGTGCTAGGTTGGCTGGAGCTGAGACAGAGACGGGCGCTCAGTACCTGGGTTTCAAACTGCAGACTTGCCTGCCTTCCAGCTAACAAGGCGAGCTTCTTAACCACTGAGCCATTGCAGCCCCTATCTGAGATGATTCTCTCAGTACAGTACTTGTGTCTATCCTCTGAGCAGACTTTATCAAGGCCCTGCAGCATCACCACTAGTGACTAGTAGAGCATTTTGGTTGATCAAACTTTTGATCCTGGTTAGTTCTTTCATATACTGGCTGTCTTTAGCCAGGATCTTTTTCTCTCTCTCTTCCTTCTTCTGTTGTTCTGTTCCTCAAGAACAGAGCTACTGTCATGCAGAGTGAGATAGCCTTCTCAGGCAACAGTTTTTAAGAGTCATGAAAAGGAAGTATATTGCTAGTTAATTAACGTGTTGTTGTTATATTTTTAATGCCAGGAATGGCAGAAGTTTCTCATACCCGTCAAGTATCCCATTTTGGCTGGGAAATCCTGTATTTTACCCCTCTTACCCGCCATCATCCTGAATTTGGAGCGGCCAGAGGGTGGTTACTGTGCATCCGTGCCCATCAGAGGTGGCAGTGCGCATGCATGAGGGGTTGCTGCACATGCTTGAAGGGGTTACTGTGGATGCACGCCCATTGTAGGTGCCAGTGCGCATGCACAAAGGGTGGCTGCGCATGCATGAAGGGGTTACTGTGCATGCATGCCCGTTGGAGGTGCCTGTGTGCATGTGTGAGGGATGGCTGTGCATGCACAAAGGGGTTACTGTACATGTGTGAAGGGGTTACTGCACATGCACATCTGTCGGAGGAGGCAGGCGCATGCACCCGCACCCTGAAAATTTCCCTTATTTTAGCGGCCAGAACATGACAGGTATGCATTTTCTGTCTCATGTGCCAAAATAAATTGTCTGGCATCAGACATTACTTTCCATGACCTGGTCCATTTTAGGCAGCACAAAGGCTTGGTATGACTCTTCCTGTTCCTCTTCTTTATGATCTCCTATTAGCAGAGGTCAAATGCATTCCCATAGGTGATGTGAATTTCTTCTAGCCGCTCCTCCCTTCCCTCGTTCTGCTTTAACCATTTTGACATTTTCCTCTATGCAGAGAGTGATGAAGAGAGCCAGAGAATGGCAAGGAAATGAACTCAGAAGAAGGTTTATGGGGCTGCAGGGAACTATCTGTTAATGTAAATGTTTAAGATGAAATGCATTAAATCCTAACTGCTGACGAGACATTTCATTTGCTTCCCACCATTGGGATTATTCCTGGAACTTACCCAAGAGCACCCAAGTGTCAGAGTTGAAGCTGCTGCAGTTAACCTTTATTTTTAGTTTGCTGTTTGAGCAGTCTGTATGTTGGGGAGCCAATGATGCTAGCGGGCTCAGTAGCTTGGAATTCATCAGTTTACTTGGCCTCAGAATGGATGTTTTTATTTTGAAAAGCAAATTACATAGGAACAAGGTGCTCAAGAGATTAAAACCAAAACCCAAAACCTGAAACTCTCCATAATTCAAATTTATTTATTTCTGGAGGTGATTTTAACTTACCTGCTGTCTTATCCTTACTAGCAGCACTTGAAACACAATAGATGTAGGTTAGAGGATGAAAGAATGCAATTCGGAAGGAGAAAGATCTTGTTTCACTGCTACAAATAACAGATAGGACGCACACTAATCCAACAGCAAGGCCAGAAAACAGGAAATAAAAGTTTTAAGAATAAATCCAAGTGCTTGATTGTATGCACAAATCCCAGCTGGTCTAGAAATAGTTGTTTAAAAAATATCTATGGAAGTTCGTTATTGTATACCTTTATATTGCTGCTTAATACTGAGGGTATGAAACAAAATATGCATATATAAAGTAGCTGCATTTAATAAAAGGATGCTAAAATCCCTGGCCTCATTTGGATTACTTCAGCTAATAAAAGCCAGCTCAAATAAAAAATGTTACATTGTTCCCAGAAAACACTCGTGCTTCAATTATTCTTCATTCTTGTTCTATCTTTCTGCATCGTGTCGCACTGCAAGACAACATCTGCTATGTGTGAAGTTTTGCCATCTGGATATGCTTCTTATTTGTTGTAGCCCAAAGAATACTTGGTTCAACATAGACAACTTCAGAAGGAGAAACATCTTAAGCAGACTTTCTCAAGGTTTTTGGGTCACGGGCCTGATCACGCCTCCTGGACTGCTGATCGGGCTGTCATGTGGTTTCTCTTACCTGGAAGCGGAAGTAAAATGTGTGCTGCACATGTGCAGAATGTTCTTTGCATGCACAGAACATGTTTTAATTCCACTTCCAGGATCAGTGAGGGCGTGGGGGTCCGGATGAACTGGTGTTGGGTGCTGGGTTTGGCCTACAGGTTGTAGGTTGAGAATGCCTGATCTTAAGGGTAAGAACAGTTTGATATTGAAACCATTCATTTGAAAAGATGATGGGTTTTCCTTTAGCAGAGGTCTTCCAACAAAGGTTGGCAAGCTTTCTTCTGAGGATGCTAAAATCAGAGTTTCTACACTGATTAGCAATTTGGATTTGTAATCCCTTTCAGCATTGTGGATAGCCATTCACAGGCTTTAAATAGAAGTAACTGGGATTACATTAGATCTCTATAGCAAGAATGAATTGTCTCAAATGTTGGGTTAAATCTGATGGTGTTCTAGTAGCAGTGCACTAGCATGAGGTGTGTGTGTGTGTGTGTGTTTCTTCTCTCACAACAGCCCTTGATGTTATTAAAAATATCTGCTTCAGAAGGTCTCCTAATCCCTAGAGTAGATTTTGAGGAAATACTGAATCTGTTGGGGTATTGTCTCCTTTCCTAATTTCATTATTGAGACCACTTCAATCAGCAAAATGATAGCACTAGGTCCAATCCAATATGACTGTGACATGGAAACACACACTACATAAATTAGTGTCCTTGCAATAACTATAACATTTGGAATGAGATATCTACAGAATCCTACAGGAAATGTCCAAAGCAGAACACTAGCAACCATCCATTAAGACTTTCTTCTCAAAAATGAATGGAGACCCTCAAGAGAGGTCTTGCAGATACCAACCAGTTCTCACTATCTTGGCCATAGTCTTTCAATCAGAGCTTTCAGAAAATGAACATTGCACACATAGTTTGATTTTGCATAACTTGCACAGGAGGTGTTGAGGATCTTCTTGTGTAAATTGACTATTTGTAACTGAAATCTCCACTTGGGTAAAGACAAGTGAGCGGTGCTGCATTTCTTAGTCCACTAGTGTTTGATAGGATTCTAGCTCTCAACAAGAGCCTGAAAAATTAGATTGGTTCAATGTATCCAATATCTGGGCAAAATTCATCTACTAAGTACAGTGTTCAGCACTCTAGGTCAAACTGACAAAAGCTACTGTTTACCATCTTTTTTGTTGATGAACTTTATCAAAACAATGAGCAGAGAGGAGCGTGTTATAGACAAAGTATGTCCATTTATGCTAATAACTCACAGGATGACATTTTAGATCAGGTCTCCTAGTTGGTTTCTTCTCCCTGAAACACAAGAAGGAATAGAATTATGTACAATTTGTCTCCAAATCTTTGCAGTGGCTCAGTGGTTAAGAAGCTCGCCTTGTTAGATGAAAGGCTGGCAAGATGGCAGTTTGAGACCTGGGTACTGCATGATAGTTTGAGCACCTGTCTCTGTCCCAGCTCTTGCCAATCTAGCAGTTCGAAAGCAAGAAATTGCAAGTAGATAAATAGGGACCACTTTGGTAGGAAAAGATCTTGGGGACATGAAAGGAGCATCATTTGTGCATCACCTGAGTAGAGTTTCTCCAGCAAAAATCCTTTCAACCTAGAATAATTTCTGACATGAAATTATTATTATGCTAATCTACTATTTTTCTTCAAAAGATACCCATAAAACATTGTTACACCATAGTACCTATGTCAAATCCAGTAAAATAACAGTGAGAATCAACTACTACATAACAATTTCTATTTTTATTCAAAGAAATCAACCTAGGAGTGGTACAAATGTTCTCCTTCACCTATAATCTTTTACTTGGTCACATACATCATACAGCCTCCTTCCAAAATGAAGAGAATGTTGCAGAGTTTTGCAATTCTGGTAAAATTACCTTTACTTGCATAGTAGAAGTACAGAGACCCACAGAGAAGAATAGCTACAAGTCTTCCAGCCCACCCCTTCCTCATTAACTATTACTCACAGTCTCAATAATTCACTCTGAGACATTTGTGGGAGAAAGTATTTTTAAAATGTGGGTTGCTAGCATGCATTTCTTTATTGCATTCATGCATACAACCAACTCAACAGATCAACAACAACAAAACAACTGACAAAGAGAGAAAAGGAACACAGAGCAGATATAGGAGGCTGGAAGGAACTGTTTGTTAGTCCTAGATAGACTAGATAGATAATCACCTCAGCCCAGAAAAGTACCTCCCACTCAATCAAACTACTGGCAGCATGCGAGTCTGTTGTAAAACTCCAACGGGTAATGACAAAACTCTTCAAAACTCTAGATTTCAATTTTAATTTATACCCGCCTTTTTCGGCCAAGGCCGACTCAAGGTGGCAATAACATATCCATGCAATACAATATAACAATCAGTATAAAGATACAATAATTCAAAATACAATATAACCAAACATAGTTACAAAAAAATCAATCACAATTCACATTATACAATACAGTATATAAAAATAGACATTGCAAGAAGAGCACAAAAAATACAATCCAATAAATACAAAATATAATCTCACCATAGTACACAATATACTTGGTGATACAGAAAGTCCAATACGCCAAACACAGTGGCCTCTCCGCATACACATGTCCAACCTAGACTGAGTGTGTCCTTCTCTTCTCCTTTCTCCCTTGTTTCTGATTTGTCCTTTGTGCTCAGCTCCACGCCACATTTTCTCATCTCTTCCTGAAGCCAGAGAAGATTGATGCACAATTAAGATAACTAAGGAGATGTATTGAGCCAGAAAAGACTTCAGTTTCTGCCATGAATTTACCTGATCCACTTTTCACTTGTTCTTTTGCTAACCATTCCTCTCCGCTAAGTGTCTTGGTGACCCTATCAGGTACTGGCATGGGAAGAGAAGCTGAAATTACAAGGAGGTGCCATCACTTCCTCTGTTTGCACCTACTTTCCACCTCAGGTATGATTCAAAGTAATACCTATTTCAATATGCCATTAGCCCACTCTTCCATGGCTATTTCCTTTCATAACCACAGACACTCAGAATTGGGGAAAGATCTTTTAGGTGATTGTACCAATATGTCATTAAAGTGGATAGTAAAGGTAAAGGTTTCCCTTGCTCGAAAGCCAGTCATATCTGACTCTAGGGTTCAGTGCTCATCTGTTTCAAAGCCAAAGAGCCAGCACTGTCTGCTTCTGCAGACATTTCCGTGGTTATGTGGCAGGCATGACTAGACACCGGAGTACAAGGAATGCTGTTTACCTTCCAACTGAAGTGGTCCCTATTTTTTGTTGTTCAGTCGCACAGTTGATTCTGACCCTTTGCAACCCTATGGACCATTGTCATCCAGGCACCTCTGTTCTCCACCATCCTCCTCAGCCCTCCTAGTTCTGTGCCCACTGCATCTACAATACCATCTATCCATCTCATCTTTGGCTGTCCCTACTTCTTTTGCCCTCCACCTTTCTCAGCATCAAGGCCTTCTCAAGTGAATCCTCCCTTCTCATTTGATGTCCAAAGTACTTCAGCTTCATCTTTACTATTTGACCTTCTAAGGAGCAGTCAGGGTTGATTTCTTCTAAAATTGACCTATTTGTTTTCCTCGCGGTCCAGGGGACTCTCAAAACTCTCCTCCAACACCACATTTCAAAGGCGTCCATTCTTCTGTGTTCAGCTTTCCTAATGGTCCAGCTCTCACAGCCATACATTACCACCAGGAATACCATTGCTTTGACTATGTGAATTTTGTTTGCAAGGTGATGTCTCTGCTTTTCACTACGTTCCCCAGGTTTCTCCTAGCTTGTCTCCCAAGAATCAGTCGCCTTTTTATTTCATGGCTACACTCCCCATCTGCAGTGATCTTTGATCCTAAGAAAGTAAAATCTGTCACTGCTTCTACTTCTTCCCCATCTATTTTCCAGGGACTGATAGGGCCTGTTGCCATTATCTTGGTTTTCTTGATATTGAGTCTCAAGCCAGCTTTTGCACTCTCCTCCTTCAATCCAATCAAGAGATTCTTTAGGTCTTCCTCACTTTCTGCCATTAGGGTGGTATCATCTGCATATCTCAGATTGTTGATGTTTCTTCCCGCAATTTTGATCCCATGTTGTGATTCCTCCGTCCCTGCATTGCGCATTATGTGCTCTGTGTATAAGTTGAATAAGCAGGGTGATAAAATGCAGCCTTGTCTTACTCCTTTTCCTATTCCAAACCACTCTGTCATTCCGTGTTCTGTCCTAACTGTTGCTTCTTGATTCATGTACAGATTTCTCAGGAGGCCTATGAGGTGTTCTGGTATTCCCATCTCTTTAATTATTTCCCACATTTTGTTGTGGTCCACACAGTCAAATGCCTTGGTGTAGTCAATAAAACAAAAGTAAACTGGTATTCCTTTGTTTTCTCCATGATCCAATGTATGTTGGCAATGTAGTCTCTAGTCCCCCTGCCTCTTCTGAAACCAGCCTGCATCTCTGGTAGTTTTCTCTCCACATGTTGCTGAAATCTATCCTGTATTATCTTGAGCATCACCTTGGTGGCGTGTGGGATGAGCACAATTTTTCGATAATTTGAACATTCTTTGGCATTGCCTTTTTTTGGGATTCGAATGATCTTTTCCAATCATGTGGCCCCTTTTTTCTTTTCCAAATCTGCTGGCATATTGAATGCAATAATTTGACTCCATCATCTTTTAGCACTTTGAAAATTTTTACTGGGATACCATCATCTCCACTAGCTTTGTTGTTTGCAGTGCTTCTTAGGGCCTTTCTAACTTCACTCTCTAGGATGTCTGGCTCAAGTTCAAATTTCTCATTGTTGTTATTATCAGGAGTGTTGAGGTCCTTTTTGTAGAGTTCCTCTGTGTACTCTTGCCATCTTTTTTTGATCTCTTCTGCTTCAGCTAACTCTTTTCCATCTTTGTCCCTTATCATGTTCATTTTTGCTTTAAATGTTCCCTTGATTTCCCCATTTTTTTTGAAAAGATCTCTAGTCCTGCCTCTTTTGTTGTTTTCCTCCATTTCTTTGCACTGTTCATTCAGGTATTTTTCCTTATCTCTCCTTGCTTTCCTTTGAAATTCTGTATTCAGGTGGTTGTATTTTTTCCTTTCTCCTTGGACTTTTGCATTCCTTCTTTCCTCTGCTATTTTAAGAGCCTCATCAGACAACCACTTTGCTTTCTTACGCTTCTTTTCTTTTGGTATGGTTTCTCTTGCTGCTTCCTGCATGATGTCCCGTGTCTCTGTCCATAATTCTTCTGGTACTCTGTCTATCAGGTACAGGACATTAAATCTGTTCATGACCTCCACCGTGTATTCTTTAGGGATGTTATGTAGGTCATATCTGTCTGGTCTAATTGTTTTCCCCATTTTCTTTAGTCTAAGCCTGAATTTTGCGATCAGTAGGTTGTGATCTGAGCCACAGTCTGCTCCAGGTCTTGTTTTTGCTGACTGAATGGAAGTTCTCCATCTTTGACTGCAGAGTATGTAATCAGTCTGATTTCGATGCTGGCCATCTGGTGATGTCCATGTATAAAGTCGCCTCTTGTGTTGCTAGAAGAGAATGTTTGCTATGAATAGTGCATTCTCTTGGCAGAACTCTATCCATCTTTGCCCTGCTTCATTCTGTGTTCCAAGACCAAAGTTGCCTGTTATTCCATTTACTTTTTGATTTCCTGCTTTTGAACTGCTAAGTTGGCAGGAACTGGGACAAAGACGGGAGCTCATTCTGTCCTGCAGCACTCGGGAATCGAACTGCTGACCTTCTGCCTCCCAGTCAGTGTCTTAGCCACTTGAGCCACTGCAATATTCTAAAAATCACAGGAAATCCCCAAAGTGGTGGTGCTAGTTGAAACATCTCTAATGAGAATGTTTTCAGGCTTGGGTGAAGTTACATTTCAAACTGAGCAAAGTTCTCTGCCTTGGGATGTTTCCTGTTGATGAGTGATACCCTAGATATTTTGTGAGCAGTTGTCATGACAGCAACACCTCCAAGGTTTACAGTCTTAGCTGCTGAGTGCAGTGTGGTTCCCTTTTTGTTTCAAGAAATCCTGAGTATTGAACGCTGTCCCAGTATGGAATTTACTGTGTTGGAGTAACATGTGACAGTGCGTCTAATGTTCACATTTCCCCATCAATCAGGGATCTGTTGAAACAGGCTGTGTTCCAATTACTCAGGGCCTGAGTAGTGACCAGTATTTTGTCTTGAAGAGTTTCCTCACAGGGAAAGGGGAACAGGGGAAGATACAAACAGATGCAAGCAAGAGCCAATACACAAGGAGATGTTTGAAGAGCAAGGAAAGAAAGATAAGCACCTTGCTCACCCCAACCCCCCTTCCTCTACTCCAGTCTAAAAGCAGACTTTATGATTAATTTAGCAGCCTGTGTTCCTTGGAGAGGGTGTTACTCATGGAGGATTGTGATTGAAAGGAGTGTGATTGGCTGGTCCCCACTGTTGATAACACAAGGTTATGGAGGTGCTAAAATCCAAACAAGCATGCATTTCCCAGGGTGTTGTTCCTGCTACAGCAAAAGAGCAGCATGTGTTAGACAAAACATAAGCTTCACATGGAACTTGTCTTTACTATTCTGCAAAGACGGATGCTCGCTTATAGTAGTTGGGTGGTGGTGGTGGTGAAATTTGATTGATTGTATCATGTGAGGATTCTGTCAGAATTGTGTTATAAAAAGAGCTTCTTTTGGTGTTTTTAAAATCCTGGCTTGTGATCATTGGTTCAGCAAACTGATGAATTGCACACATGGACTTCCCCTGTATTTGCCCACCCCTTTAGTCTGTTGAATGACCGTTAGGCCAGAGGTGCCCAAACTACAGCCCATGGCTGGGTCTGGCCCCCAACACCAATTCATCCAACCCATGCTGCTCTTGCCACTCCCAGAAGCGGAAGTAAAACGTGCCCTGGTTTAAGCAGAGAAAATGGCAGCCTAAAAATCTATCTCATCCTGTTGCAAAACAGTTTGCAAGGCGTGTTTTACTTCCGCTTCCTGGGGTAGGAACTACGTGACCAGCCCACTGAACCACATGACCGGCCTGTGGCCTGAAAAACCTGCTTTAGGCTATCATTGATAATTTCCCTCTTGGGTTTTGATTTTTAAAAATATAGAGAGGAATGCCTGCTGCATGATTAGCAGCCTTGGGTTCTTTTTTGAAATGGGAAGGAAAATTGCCACCAATTTGGTGGGTGATGATTGCCAACATGCTTCTTTCATAGAGATGTTGTTGTTGTTCAGTTGCACAGTTGATTCCGACCCTTTGCGACCCTATGGACCATTGCCCTCCAGGCACCCCTGTCCTCCACCATTCTCCTCAGCCCGTCCAGATCTGTGCCCACTGCGTCTACAATACCATCTAGCCATCTCATCTTTGGCCGCCCCCTTCTTCTTTTGCCCTCCACCTTTCCCAGCATCAAGGCTGTCTCAAGTGAATCCTCTCTTCTCATTTGATGTCCAAAGTACTTTAGCTTCGTTTTTACTATTTGACCTTCTAAGGAGCAGTCAGGGTTGATTTCTTCTAAGATTGACCTATTTGGTTTCCTCGCTGTCCAAGGGACTCTCAAAACTCTCCTTCAACACCACATTTCAAAGGCATCTATTCTTCTGCACTCAGATTTCCTAATGGTCCAGCTCTCACAACCATACATTATCACTAGGAATACCATTGCTTTGACTATGCAAAATTTTGTTTGCAAGGTAATGTCTCTACTTTTCACTATGTTCCCCAGGTTTCTCATAGCTTGCATACCAAAAACATTTTACATTGTGATCAAATTACAAGGAAGATAGGAAAAACTGAGGAAAGCGGCCAAACATTTCACTATAGAATTATATAATAGCATTTGTCTTTTAGCACCTGTTGACTTTGCACCTTTAATAATGCTTACTATGTCGGTTACTATGACATTTGTTGTAAAAATAGGCTGCTATCTTAAAATATACAGGTACCGGTAGGTTGCCTGATTTTATGGGATGTTGCTTACATGTTGAAAGTCACTATTTATTATGCAAGTATTTCACATATTTCTTATTCACCCAAAGTTCTGAAGATTGCCCCTAAGTAGAAATAAAATTATTTGCATAAACATCAGTTCCATAGAAAGTAGCAGTGTTAGTTTGTCTCAGCATTTGGCCGAAATGAAAGTGGAAACAAAAATAAAGGAGGAAAAGGTTAAACATTTTGACACTTTGAAGACTACCAGATTTATTTTAGTGTGGGGTTTTGTGGATCAAACTCGATTTCTTCAGACAGAAGGAGTGATTGGTATATTTCCATTACTTATTTCTGAAAAGTAATTGTAGTGGCTTAGTAGTTAAGACCTTGAACCCGATGACTAGAAGGTCGGCAGGTCAGCAGGTCAGCAGTTTGAGACCCAGGTGCTGCATGATGGAGTGAGTTCCTGTCTCTGTCCCAGTTCCTGCCAACCTAGAAGTTTGAAAAGATAAGTAGGTACCTCTTCAGAGGGAAGGGAAACAGTGTTATGTGCACTCCGGTGTCTAGTCATGCCTGCCACATGACCATGGAAACATCTGCAGACGCAGACAGCGCTGGCTCTTTGGCTGTAAGTGGAGATGAGCACTGAACCCTAGAGTCAGATACAACTGGCTTTCAAGCAAGGGTGACCTATTTCTGAAATTGATCACAAAAATCCCACTGTGAAATAAATCAGTTGGTTTTTTAAGTGCCACCCTATTTTGTTCCATGTTTTTTCTCCTTTCCCCTTCCCTTACTTTCATTTCGCCATCTTGTACATATACTATCATTTCAAGCCTGAGTGAGACTAACCAGCTAATTTTGCTTCAAAAGCTACATTGCCTTCCACCATTTGGCCAGTGAGGCACACTTGGATTCTCTGTAGAGACACTGTAGTTTCCCAAAGCAGTTTGAAGTTAGCAATATAATCGAGCCACACTCTTGCCATTAGAGTTTTTATACATTTCTTACTATACTTTTCACAATGTCAGAGCTCAGAAGAGGTTAGCAAAATTGCTATATTTAATGGAAAAGATATTTATTTATATACCGCCTTCCTCACCCTAGGGCGACCCAAGGCAATTTACAAGTTACAAAATACAGTATACAAAGTATACATTCAAACAATAAAACATGTAACAATTATAGCAAGAATACAATTTGTACATATGACATATAAGCAAAGAATACAATTTTTACCTAAGATACAATTTATCATTAAGACATCAATAACCAACAATCCAGATCCTAAACAGAGCCCAGGCTCAACTCTACCAATGGAGCTGTGTATCAGGTCCAAAAGGACATTCAGAGGAACTGTTAGTGGTGTTAAATAAAGACATCAATGCATTTGGTCAACTACTATACTTAGTTAAAAAAAAATCAAAAGGGAAATATTTATTAATGTATTTCCTTCCTTAATTCTCACAATTCTGTGTACCTAGAGCAGTTTCCTTTTTAAGTTTTAAAGCCTATATTTGTTTAAGCAGATATATTATTTCTTTTTATACATGAAAGTATTGTAAATAAAGACTGAAGTGGCACATACGTTTTCTATTAGTTTTGTTCTAGTTGGTGTGTTATTTTAAACAGATTAACCTGAAGCCGAAGTGCACTTGATTTCACTTCCTTCCCACCAAGCTGAAAAAAGAGACTCCTGCTTGGTTAAATAATTTCCTTCTTCTTGCTCATCAAAAAAATTTCCTAGTGCTAACATTAACCACAGGAGGGCTCCATTAGTGTTCCCTCCAGGTAAAGAAAACACCATGAAAGCTAGAATGAGAAACTTTAAAAATATAAAGCAAAGAAAGAGAGAATGAAAGAAAGAGAGAGAGAGAACAAACAGAATAAAACTCCACTTTCTAGTTTGCATGAACCAGGTTTCAGCTACAGGATAAAATTTTATGGAAAGCAGCCTGTATTTATCTCATATTCCCTTTTGCATCTGAAACAATGGAGCAAGGATTGAGCAGAATATTCTTGTAATTTTGTCCCTCAGCTTATTCGCTCAATGGAAAAATAGGGTGCAATCTGCCAGTCCCCCCCCCATGTAAGTGCTAATGAAATGAATGGGATCTACATAAATGCAGGGGTGTCCTGTATGTCTGTTTAACAGGGCATACTTGCTCTTTGGTGTCATGTGCATGGCTTCACCATATCCATTCACAGATGTGCTTTTTGTTCATTTATTGAGGATGATGAGCCCTTACTATATCCTATGGTGATGGTCAAGTAGATTCTCTGAGGAGGCTGTGTGTCCCAGTTTACAAAAAATGTTCCTCCATTGGAAGGCTAGTCAAAGGGCATCTCCACATCCAAGTGATAAAGAACTGTAGGAAAGAAGAGCAATATTTCATTTTTGATCATCCATTTTCTCTTTCTTGCAAGTGCAGACACAACCAAATTAGATTTCATCAGAGGCATCAACAGAAGGAATGAAAAAAGAATCCTCATAGTGAGATTCAAAAAAACAAAATTGAAATATATTCTAGATCAAATTGTTTAAAAAGCTATATACTTTAATAATACCTATCTTTTTCTTTAATAATCAGCAGCTTCCTTACATGTAGTTTGGTATGGGGGAGGAGATGATTTAGTCTATCCTCCTCATATGGTAAATTACATCAATTGGTGAGGGTAGGTGTACATAATTTGACTTTGTTCATTTTAAAAACATTCATACTAATTTCCAAGTGGAAATATAATAGAAACATCAAAGGCATTGTTCATGTTTTTTTAGGAAAAAAGAGCTAACAGTTTTTGTGTGATTGTTTTCCTTCTCTAAGGAAAAAGATAATAGTGATGCAAAGACATGTTTTGTGGAAAAGAAGAGGATAATGGCCAAAATCCTGTTAGATATTTCCACTGGTATAACTCTATCTGTGTAAAATTCACTGGTTAATTCTACAAGTTCATTAATGAAGATAGCCTTCTTGTTCTCATATATGACTCATTGTGCACTGGCATACAGATGCAACAGGATTCTGGCCATTAATAAGAAAAATAGCATTCTTTGAGATGAGAATCCCTGTAGGGTCTTTGAAATTTTTTCACTGATGCCTCATCAAGGTATATCCTCCAATTAGCACAACCTAAATCAAGGGAAGCAAAGAATTAGGAAATCTCCTTTATATTTCTGCTCTACACTAGGTATGGAAAGAATGCCTGTAACTTTTTGTGTTGTTGCCAAAAAAAAAAAATGATGAGGAATTATTAACCTTCTGAGATTCCTCACTTCCAGAGTCTAACTTCAAGAGTTTGACAAGGTGTTACGGTTTTTCTGTTAATGAGGCTATAATTTTTGCACATTGTCTATGTACAAAATTAGTATTCTTCCCTTTTGAGAAGCAAATCAAATACACACTGTAAACACAGAATGTTGGTTTGGTTGTTAGTCCCAAGAAGCCAATGCAACAAAATAGCAGGCATCATCATTTCACACTGTGTATTTTGTACTGAAGTGTCATTTGTGTTGTCTGCACTGTTTTGCTTAATTTGCACTCATTCCCTTGCTGTAAGCATTACAAATTTCCTCACCCGCCACAGAAAAAGGAGAATGATTTTGTGTTTCCTTATTCTCTCATGTGAGGAGGAAACATTGAGGATTTACATCCTTGCTCTACAATGGGAGTCATGGAATAGGGAGAAAACGTCCTCTCACTTTCATGCCACAGTTATTATCTTAGTGTTTTGACTTGGGACTTCCTGAAGGCAAGTGGCTAGCCACTTGTGGAAACAAGATTCAGGACTTGACAGGTCCTTGAGCTTATTCAGTGAGCCTGAAGCTCTCGTGCTCCTTCACAAGAATACTGAGCTTTGCCAGGAAGTGACTGGAAAGTCACTTTGTGCTGAAAGACCTTTGGCGTGATTAATTGTCTTCAGCAGTAGCAGTCCCTGGAAAAAAAAACAACAACAACACATCTCTTCTACACAGATTGAAGGGAATGCCCTGATCCTGATGACATTTCCAGTTGTTTCTGTTTATTTTATATGGCGTGCCATAGTTTGTAAAAGAAGCTGCAGCACACACATACACAAAAGGCTGTAAGGAAAATGTCACGCTGAATCCTTTGGTGACCTCTGAGTTGGTCTGTCTTTCCTGTAAGCAATTCCAGAGGTGGCTTTCCAGATGAGGGGGAGAGAGAGGGGGGGATTCATTCATAGACAGATAGACAAGCAGGCTTAAACTCCAGTTGCATGATGTTAGAATGAACTGCCCATTATCTGATAAGGTGAAATGACAAGGGAAGAGAGATGCTGAACTCCCTGCTCATAATTGGAAATTGCTAGTGGCTGTATCTCCAGTTTAGACAGTTGCTTTATTATTTTTCTCTGAACATTACATTATTATATCAAATAACTGGCCTGATGATTTAACCTGGGAAAGTTTAGGGATCAGATCAGGTTCCTCAGTGCATTTCCAGAGATGTACTGCTATTAATGAGGGCTTTAGTATTTGGAGGGAGTCAACTGGAGTTTGCCCTTCAAAATGTAAAATTTTACCAATGAAAGATGGTCTGTGCTCTACTAAACACACAGTCCAGGCATCATCCCATGTTTGCCATGTAATGCTAGTGTACCTGGAGGGAGTATTTAGGGGTTAATTGGCATTTAGAAGAAGAGTGATTAAGTGTTACCCCAAGCATTTCGGTATATATCATATTGGATGACAGTTACCAGAATTCTGGATGTGGGATTCTCGAAGTTTCCATACTCTGTATTGCTTCTGCTACCTTTGCAGCACAAAAAATATGGAACAAATTCATTGTCTTTTGCTCCAGGGGCAGGAGGCATCCAGGGTTTTAAATGGCAAGGAATCAAGTTCTGGCTGTACATTAAGATAAATTTCCTAATGGTAAGAGTTTTAACTGCCTTGGAAAACAATCTAAGTAAAGTTTGGATGGCCACCTGACTAAGATGCTCTCCCCCAATGGCTAAGTGGTTAAGATGCTGAGCTGAGCGGGAGACTGGTAGGTTGGGTTTCGATACCTGAGGGCTACACTTGGGTTCATGAAAGGAGCCTCATTCGGGCATCCCCTGAGTGGAGTTTCTCCAGCAAAAATCCTTTCAACCCAGAGTAATCTCTGACATTAATAATAATAATAATAATAATAATAATAATAATAATAATAATAATAATAATAATAATAATAATAATAATAATAATAATAATAATAATAATAATAATAATTATTATTATTATTATTATTATTATTATTATTATTATTATTATTATTATTATTATTATTATTATTATTATTATTATCAGCATCAGCATCAGCTCAGCATCAGCATCAGCATCATCTCACACAGTAGATACTGCACTGATCAGGATGTTTAGATTTTAAGTTAGACCCACCAAGATTCCTTCCAAAAGTAAGATTGTAGAGTCTTGTGTGTTCGTTGAAATAATGTATGGTCCTTCCCTATACTGTCCCATATCTGAAGAAAAATCTCTTCCTGAGAAAATTAGCTTTTAGCCTTGCTGCAAAAATCAAAACATGCTCATGGTCTCAGATGATAAATAGGGGGAATGATTCAAGACAGTATGGTGTAGCTTTCTCAATGCAATGCAACCCCCCTCTCTTTGTGGTAGGGACATGACTGCAACAGTCTACTCTAATATTTTTAGAGACATGACAATTGTCTCAGGATTAAAACCTTGACAAAAATCCAAAATGTTCCAATTTATCTCTATTGAACTGTTATCTTGACTGTGAGGCCAAAGAAACATGTAAAACCATTAAACGGTAACTATTCTTGCATGTTCTATAGAAATAAATAGATAAAATAGATTTCAGTTTAATTTGTATGGATGTGGCAATTCTGAATCATTTTCATTCTGAGTACAAAGTTTACCATATACTCCAAGAGGGTTCCAGCTATTTTATTTATAAATTTATTGAGACTTAGAGTACATGCAGTAATGTTTAAGATTAATCGTAATGGCTGAAATCCTTTGAAGTCTTGTGTTTGTGTACTAGTCCCCTAACAGCTTACTTATGAGTCTTAACACACATGTGATTCTATCCATTCTTTTGAACAGTTCAGCTTTGTATAGATAGATGTTGCATTGCAAGAGTAAGGAAGAACTGCCATGGACATGCCGGAAAACGAAATACACAAAGAGGAACTCTCAGTGTGCGCTGAATGTCACAAACCTTGGGTTTGGAAGAATGTAGGGAAATTGTGTTAAATTCCTTCCTTTCCCAAAGCTTATAAGAAACCAACATCTGTTTATTCCTCCTCCTCTTTTATAAGAAGTGAGTAAGTGTATATTTTGCTCCCTCTTTTTCCTTCCTTCTTTTTTTCCTGAGTCAGAGTTTATTGATTGTAAGCCAAAGGTGTTTTAAGCCATATTTGGGCATTCTCTGTCAATTTCAGTTGCCATAGTAAAGGTAAAAGTTGCCATTGCTCTAAAGCCAGTCGTATCCGACTCTAGGGTTCATCTCTGCTTATAGCCAAAGAGCCAGCACTATCTGTGTCTGCAGACATTTCCATGTACATGTTGCAGGCATGCCTCAACACCGGAGTGCACGGAGCACTGTTTGCTTTCCCAATGAAGTGGTACCTATTTATCTACTTGCAATTTCTTGCTTTCCAACTGCTAGGTTGGCAAGAGCTGGGGCAGACATGGGAGATCACTCCATTGTGCAGTACCTGGGATTCAAACTCAGACCTTCCAGTCAGCAAGTTCAGTGTCTTAACCACTTGAGCCACTGCAGTCCCAGAAATATTCCAGTCCAGTGATGGTGAACCTTGGCACTCCAGGTGTTCTTGAACCACAATTTCCAGAAGCCCTGAGCAGCAGGAGTGCTGACTTGGGCTTCTGGTAATTGAAGTTGAAGAGCACCTGGAATGCCAAGATTCACCATCCTGGCTCTATTCCCACCTCCTCTATGGTGTGTTGCTTTCCTATTTGTGGACAGCTATGAGTCCATATTTGGAAAGCTACAAGAGGAACCCTCCACTCTCTGTGGTGATTCTGCACATGACATGGATCTCTGATTTTCCATTTCAGACTCATACTTTCCTATGCATGGGGTAGGAGTGAGGGAGAGAAGGAAAGAGAGATGACACTAGAGGCTACTCCCATTTATCTACTTGAAATGGAGAAAGAGTGGCTGAACAGGATTTTGATAATTTATATGAGCTACTATGGGAGGTTTTCTCTTGCTGAAGATCAGGGTAAAAATTATTGAGCATTAAAGCTTCCTTCACTATTGAGAATGTAAGAATTTGTAACTTACAAAAGATTGTGTGGTACCGTAAAGACTAAAAATTGAATTATCTTTTCAAGCATGGAATAAAATAGGCTTTTATCTGGAATACTCCATGTTTGGGCCTGTTGACATAAGCAGTTACATAAGCAGGAGAGTTACTGATTGAAATTGATGGGGCTTTCTGCTTTCTCAAGGTATTAGTGAGTTTCTCCTTATTCAACTGACAGCAGAAAAGGAATTGAAGGTTAGATTAAATGGTTCATGTTCAGCTAGGACCCAACAAGATACTGCTAATAAACTGAGTATAACATCTGCATCTGTCACTCTCTCAAAATATATCTTTCTCTCCTTTTCTTGCTCAAAGATCCTTTCCATGCAAAACGGCCCAGGTGAGCTGCATGAGTATCTCTTGGGAAATTACCAGGTGGTGCTCCATGTTTCCCATTTCTGGGAGTGACTTCCTATCTCTGTGATGACAAACCTTGGCACTCCAGATGTTCTTGGACTTCAATTCCCAGAAGCCCAAGCCCCCGTGAATCCACACAAATGGGTTTACTGTGTTTCATCTGTCCCACGCCACCCTCGTCGCTCCTGGAAGCCGAAGTAAAATGTACCCATACAGGCACATTTTACTTCTGCTTCCAGGCGCAATGGAGGCAGCGCTGACTGGATGAATCGCAGTAAACCCATTTGTGTGGATTCACAGGGGCTTGGGCTTCTGGGAATTGAAGTCCAAGAACATCTGGAGTGCCAAGGTTCACCATCACAGTCCTAACTGGAGCTGACAAGAAGTATGAACTTTAGGTTCAGCCCATTTGCCAGCAGCTGTCAGTTGAAATACAAAAGGGACTAGTAGGTGTTAGGGTTGGTCACTGTAAAATATATTTTAAAAGTTATCCTAAGTGACAGCTTCCTCGCTGCTAATGCATGATGTTTGTCATGAATTATTTTTTAAAGATGCCATGCTTGGGCATCTATAATAATCTGTCATATCACCACATCCCAAGAGGGCAGGCTAATTTAACCTGAGCACAACATGGCTGCCTTTGATTTTGTGTTCAGTGCTTGTGAGGGTTGTTGATGTTCAGAGGTTCTTCTGTGGTTCTGTATTTGCTATGGTACATTCTCCCCTCCTTCCAGCAACACCCACTTCCCCCTTTGACATCCTTGCAACAGGCCTCTTTTCCTCTCCCTAGTTTCACTCAAGACATGTGTTGCTTTTCTTTATACTATATCCATCTACCTATTGTGTTGGAAGGCCACCTCTTGCTGATCTGCAGCTAACGGAGCGCACTGGAATGTGAAAGAGAAAGGCCACAGGAGGGCAATTCTGGAAACCTGCAGGCCACTTAGATAGTGCTGACTGTCAGCTCTCCCTACTTAGTGTCACGGTCTGAGCAGCCATTTCAACTGAGCTATCTATGTCCTGGTGTGTCCTCCCAGAAACTGTATGGAGGAAAGTCAAACAATCCAGACAAGATCATCAGTCCTGCTGCTGTCAGGAAATCACAGGGAAATAATGTCTTTCATCTCCATTTCTCTTGTGCTAAAATTGCCTTAACTTAGATGCACTGTTTTGCATACTGTGCAAATTTGATCCTGTTGACAGTATGCTTTCTATACAATAGCTAACCTCCTTCCTTCCCTCCTGCTTTTTATTCTCCATTTTATCTAAGTGCTGCCCTCTCCCTAGATAATGTACCAGTTTCAACACATTTTAAAGGTGTGAGTAGAAAATGGAGACAAAACGATTCCAAGTCTTGAATCCTTACAAAGATATGAGTAGAGAAGGTGAACCTGCCAATTGTCTTGCAGAGCTGATTCACCAGTTGTACTTCTTAGTCTCACATATGACTTTTTTAAGAGATAAGAATGTCATTCTATCTCCCCATTCTTCTACTTCATTTGAGATGACCCATCATACAGTGTCAGGAAACAAACACTGCTGGCACTGTCAACTATTTATTGATAAATCACTTATCCACAAATCCTTGTTGTTTTGTAAACCAAGGGCAAGAGACAATGTTGGATTTCTATTGCTAGAACAACAGACTCCAGCAGATGCAGGAAAAGAGCAATTTCTTCTTCCCACTGCAATCCCCCATATATAGTGAGAAATATACTTGCAAAGATGCGTTTAATAGAGGAAAAATAAATGTACATGTCCTTTAAAGATGCACATGGAAATGTGTGAGATGATTCATAATGACATAGTTTTTAAAAAATCACAAATGGTCAAACATGTACTTTAAAATGTATATAAAACGATATGTCTGCCCATCTCTGTTTCAGCTTCTGCAAAAGCAGCCCTTGTAAATCACTTTCTGTGTGTGCGTGTCATCTGTGTGAGAGAGTGGATGTTGGTGGTGAAGTACTGATGACATTCATCTTCTGAGCCACAATGGTTTCCTATAGAATTCTAGGTCTCTCTTTTCCAGCCTTTCTCTGTGTGCATAGACACAAGGTCTGACATGTAAGCATCTTTCTAATGATGTGAAAGTTGGAAAAGGTGTTCCATGTTCCATGTGTTACATGACATCCAGAGATTTTTAAGTGTCTTCCTCTGCAGTTAGCCTTTTCTGGATGAAAAGGTTATCTCTGGAATATGTCCTGTATCCAGAGGCTGTTGGCTTGCAGATGATCAGCTTGCTGACACATTTTCTGATACTAAACATTTCAGGCGCCGACTGTCAAGCAGGGTAAGGGGAGATTTCCAGAACACAAAATGAGACAGAATCTCTTTGTGACCTCATCACACAGAGATGCACTGATCAACAAGAAGTATGAAAATATGAAATAGGGCAAGGGATTACTTGTATGCATATGCATGGGCGGGTGATCATAAATTAATGTAAAAATAGCTTGCTCCTGGAGATATTAAATTGTCTGGCAATTTAATAATATTGGTTTCTTCCTTTCCTCCTGCTTCCCCCTCCTGAGTTGATTTTCTAAGCACAATACATTAGAAAATATATTAAGGAATTAAGCCTTCTCAGTGGTGGCACCATCACTATGGAACACTTTGCCAGTGGAGCTGTATCAGGCCCCTTCCCTGATGATATTATTTTTAAAAAAAAACACAATCCTGTACTGGGAGACTTTTAAAGTTCTGCTCCATGCAGCTAATTAATATTGTTCAGCTTAGTTAATGTGTAATTTAAGTATCAGTTAAACATTTTTATTTTCCTAGATCTACTCTGCTTTTGGTGAGGGGTGTGTGTGTCATAAGATTAAGGGTCTGTCCAAATTGTGCACTTCCCCAGGTGCCCCTGTCTCTCTCTCTGTTGCTTCATGGCCCAGGCTGAGGCACTCCATTCTCCTTGCATTTTACTGCCGGCATGGACCTCAAGCCCAGTTAAGCTAATGTCTATTGGGAAGTTGGCAGACCCACTTCCTAGCAGGAATGGTGGTAACAGTTAATGTGGCTAAGCAAAATGTCCTGTTTATGTGCCAACTCCCAAACAACCACGCAAACACACAGAGAGGGCATGGCTCTGGGAAAATGATGTGGCATAAAAAGTAACTTTTACCTTCAAAGGTGGAATGTCCCACTGATGTTTCCCAGGCTGATGGAAATTGAAAGCAACCTCCCTTTTTAGGATTCACGGTAGCAATCCCTTATCTTAAAATGTCCCCTTTGTGAGCTGCACTGCTCTCAAGGTTATGATGGTATGAATGTGCAGCCTTATTTTCGGCTTGCAAACCTGTTATCAGTTCTCCGGCATAAACTCCCCTTCTTCAGCAAAGACTCGACTCCAGAGCTGTGTTTTTGGAGTTTTATTGAAGCATAATATTCATCCATAATATGCAGGATAAACATTGTGAAGAACTAATCTATTTCTATTCTAACTTAGAATCTAAGAAAATAATAAAAGAGAAATTGGCTAATCTCATTAGCTTGTAAAGTGCGGGCTTTTACAGCCCTCATTCGAGACGAGGATTTTTAATGGTCCTGAATTGAGAGTGACAAGGGTTCTCGCCCATTTATAAAAAGGCTCCTTTTTAGGCTAAAACCTCCTGGCTTTATATACCTTTTTTTACCTACTCCTCACACCTTCCTTTAGAACGTCAAAGGTGTAAGGTGTTTGATTGTTTTGATTATTGTCTTGTTGATTTCAAATTCTCAGGTGTTTGTTTATCACAATGTACCCAATACCCGGCGATTCCCCTTTGATTGACATCCCTATTCTTAATCATGTGCTAATGTGTAGAGTGTGCTGGTATGTTAATGATGTAAATGCTTTCTCTTTATGAGAGTTAGCCTTTCTCAATCTTAAAGAGAATATTAAACTACAGTGTAATTTAAATGAATCTAAAGTAATTTAAAGAAATAATAATGACCCCTATGGATTTTCATGACAGGGGGGAGATGGGAAATGGGAATTTTTTTGAGAATAGGTATGGCTCTCTAATATGCTACCACAAATAGTGTTTTTGTTACTTTATTTTTTATGCATGTGTTTTATTTTGTAAATCACCAAGAGTGGGTACAATACCCAGATGGGCAGTGGAGAAATTGAATGAATGAATGAATGAAAAAACAAATGAACGAACAAATGAATAATCTATTAAAACACAATAGAACAAGCATGAAAACCTCAAAAAGCCAAGAATCTATTGCAGTACATAGAAGACAAGCTAAAAGAGACAACAAGCCAGTTAATAGTCATGAACTTTGTGCAGGGAGAGAGAGAATATCCCCAAAAGCCTCTTTACAAAGTTTTAGTTTTAACAGACTTTAGAATTTCTGGCAGGAGGACATCAGGCAGATGGCATTCCACATTGTGGTCACCATCACTGGTAGTATCCTTCTTGGCCTCCCTCATAGGTGGGGTCGGGACACAAAGTCCTAATGCCTGTGATGATCGGCTAGCCTGGACTGAATTTAACACCACATTAATTAACATAAGCATTCAATAAATGCTTTTGCAACTAATTCTAAAGATCCACAGTACAGACTGTAGGAATCTGACATTCTGGTTAATGTGTGGAAAGGCATGTATTGTGAAACTTTAAGAACGTTACATGAACTCATCCCCTCTCTACCTGTATTCAGCCACCATGAAGTTAGAGGTTTTCCTCTGCCCCCAACATATGCAAGTCACACAGAGCAAAAGAGAATTAATTCTGGTGGGGCACTTGGTCATCTGCCCCGATTTCCCATTCCTTTTCTCCCATCCTCCTCCTATGTAGATACATAGATGCAAGGAGATGGAAGAGCATTGTCTCTATGCCCACTGTGTGGTTAAATCTCTAGCTTTCCAGCAGAGAAAAAGTAGAAGATTCCTCTTAACCTTTGTCCTCTCTCTTTTCAGCACCCAGCCAGCTCTAAGCTGCAGTGGAATAGTGTAAGTTTACTGTCTGCAGAGTACGAGTTTCCAGGAAGCATTTACTGCCAGATGCTTCTTCCCAAAGGCACACCATGCTAACACAGAAAATGGTCCCTTTCCTTTGGGCAGTGACAACCAACACATTTTGATAATTGTGGCCAGTGTTCCTGCCCAGAGCAATTTTACTCTGGACTTCTGGATTATAGGTTCCAGAGTCCTCCCACCAGCAGACCCAGTTGACTAGAGGATTTGGAGAGTTATAGTTTTCCAAGATCCTCTAAAGTAACTTTCCCAATGCTTTGATCCTCACTGGGACTGCTAATGTGATCATGCTTTCCGAAGATGTCATCTATTTCAATTTTTTTATATAAAAAAGTGGCATTGAATCATTTAAACAATCCATTATAACCTGTAAATCTTTAATTGTAATAAGTGTTGTCATTTTTTGGCTGAATAGTAAAAGAGCATTTTGCAATGAGGAGGGAGAGGGGGAAAATTAAGCCTTTAAAATGAATCAGACAACAGGCCTAGTGCTCTAGCCCAAAAGCTTTCCTTCCACTTTGCTAGCAAAGACTCTGCTGTACAGTAGGAAAAAAAGTGTGTGTGTGTGTGTGTGTGTGTGTGTGTGTGTGTGTGTGTGTGTGTGTGTGTGTGTGTGTGTGTGTGTGTGTGTGTGTGTGTGTGTGCGCGCGCCCAGATCACCATTTCACCAGACTGGGTAAAATGTGTTATTGCTTTCGCTTTTGCTCTTTACGTATTCATCTTCTAGATAAGATGGTGTAGTTGAGAACAGACATGGCTGGTTTCTAAAGTTTGTCTTTAAGTCTCTTCACTGCCTGGATTTTTGAAAAGTGAAAGTTGATGCTAAACTTGCATTCCTTTCACCTTTTTACTACTTTGAAGTTGATGGCCCATATTCCCTCCCCCCCCCCTCTCTGAAGATGTATTTGAACTCTTTCTTTGCCTTCTAAAAGTCTGTATTTGGGAACAAGATAAATGTGCCTCAAATTGATACTGTAATCATTTTGATGTGGAATTTTAATTAAGATACTGTATTGTCATCTTATGTTACTATTTAACTGTTTTTTATAAGATATATCCCATCAACCTTAGAAGACCATATATATCATTTTTGCAATACTTTTTATTCTGTAATCTATTCTATGCAATGCTAAATACATGCTTAAGGAGATATTCTTCTGAGATGTTATTTGCTTCCAAGTAAACTATCTGTTTCAGGATAACAGGGACACTCCCTTTCCCTCTCTGCTTTCCAGTGATGACAAAAGCTATAGACTGGTGATTAACAACAAATTTCTCAAATTGTATATTAGATAAAATGCATAATTAAATGGGCCAGAAAAGAGCCTTGAACTAAATACTGTAGAATTATACACTCATATTGCAAAAATAGTGTACAAAATTTGCCCACCATGTTGTAAAAGGTATATTGCTAGATACTATACTGGTGAACAAAGGAGGGAGTCATTTTAAGTGGCAACAGTTATTCTGAATTTTCCAAGATTCAGAAGCTGGCTTGGAAGAGGTGGAAAAATTACAATGGCAGGTATTCTGCTCTTCTCCTCCTCAATAGCATTCACTAAACCTCAAAATATAGCTGGGGAAAAATAGTCAATTTCAAGAAAGGTCACAAGTGAAAAATGTTTGTTATTTAGTCAGTATCACGCTAAGAGAAACATCATAGGTCATCAAGATTCAAGGAAGGAAGGGACACTGGACAGATACATGCTGTCAGATTGGCAGTTCTCCAACTAACATTATGGAATCCAGAATTGTTCTTCCCTTTTTGCAATAGAAATCCAAGACTTTAAATGTGACAAAGTCAAGTATGCTGCTACTTGTATTGGTAAGGTATATTTAGAAAAACCTTCTTTATCATACCGACAGCAGCACTGTGCTTGTAGACTGGAAGGTCGGGTTTCGATACTGGAGTGCTGAACAATAGATCTTGGGGACATGAAAGGAGCCTCATTCGGGCATCCCCTGAGCTGAGTTTCTCCAGCAAAAATCCTTTCAAACCAGAGAAATTTCTGACATGAAATGTATTTATTTATTTGCCATACTGACATTGCAGCATGTAGCAGGATTGTGGCCCATTGTCATGCAGAGTTTTCAGGCTAGGGGATGGCATTGACTGGTGCATGTTCCAAGATTTTTAGTAGGAGTACAGTACTTTGAAAAAAATGCTTGATTGTTTCATTTTTAAATAACCAACAAAAGCAAGGGCTGCTCTTTCTCAGTGGCTATAATGAAACACTGAATCCTGGTTGTTGAAACCTGTCTGCTGAGTTAGTGACTTCAGCAGGACAGATTTACTAGGTCAAATATTAATCTCCAAAGATCAGTTGCTTATCAACGCTCCCTGGGGTACAATTTACCTCACCCTGGGGAAGATACAGACAATGAGAGTCTTGTCAGGAATACAGCAAATTGACCAGTGCTGGAGAGGTGTCTTGTGGGATTCCAGTACCGATTTTGCACTTAGTAGTTGTTATATATCTGCATGTTTGCAGAGATATCATTGCATCCTTCAATGGATGCATCTTTTCAATCCTGTAGTGTGAGTGCTGCTCTATTTTCTACTTGGCTGGGCTTTACTGCAGACCTGTTGAGCCATTGCTCACTCTGATCGATACCCCCCTTCCCTTTTTCTTTAAGAAAAGAGATTGCCCAAAAACTGGCATAATGACAATGCAGTCCAAATACATAATGATGGGAACATAGGGATAAGAGGAAAGGTGTTCCCAACCCTTTAAAGCCAGGGCTGGGTCACACTCCCTCAGACAGTTTTGGGGGCCAAAAGGCCATTTTGCCCTTCCTACAGCACATGGCACTTCCTGGTGTGGTGGAGGCAGTGGGGGACCCACATGAAATGTGGGCTGCATCTGGCCTGTGGGGTGCAGATTGAGAATCCCTGTTCTAGAAGATCCAGAGGTCTCCTGGAGGGTGGCTTTGCATATTCTTGGTTTCAGCACTGCAGGCAGGCCCTTCTCCCTGGCAGCTGCCATCCCTCCCTACTAGCACAACCAATAGCCATGTAGGCTAGGAAGATTTTGGGAACTGGAGTCCAAAAAAAAAAAAAGATTTTACAAGTTTTGGACACTTAATAATTTCAAACAAATGCAGGAGTAAGATGATACCTCTTCTAGGTTACTTTAAACATTAATCTTTATTTTTTCAGTTAATAATGTTAGTTCACTGCAGCAAATGTGTCTGCCACTCCTTCATTCAATTATACTATAAATTCTTTCTCCCCCACCTGTGAAGAAAAGTGCAAATTTTGGAAACTTTTTATGAAACACTAATTGAGAAACCTATGGTTTGTCAAATTGAAAGGAAATTCTCATCTATCCCCTGTTTTGGTCTGGTATTCATGGGCATTCATCAACTCAAAGTGAGAAAGTGATAACAGTTGCTGGAGCTGCATGCCCAGACTTTTATTATTTGAATCCTTTCCTTGATCTTGATGGGGCAAAAGATTTTGGGCAGCAGGGGAGGCCAAAATTGATACCATCATCCATAGCTAGTAGAGAAAGGTACTTTGGGCTCATCTGTACAAATGATTCACTGTTTGGCTACTTTTGAAGTGAAATACAAAAAAATTCCACCTACCCCATTGAGCTGATCTTCTTTCCATTGCATTTTGTTTCCTTGCTTGCTTAGTTTGTTTGTTTTGAGGTGCTCTCAGTCATGTGATCTCACCTCCTTGTACAATATGAAGCTGAATTGGTCAAGCAAACCTCATCTGCTTAGTGATAACTAGGCCTACATTGACCACCAGTCTTCTTTTATCTACCACTACCCCGCCCTTCACATAAAATATGTTCTATAACCCACACAATAACAGTAAAGAGCTCCCTGGAGAAAACCTGGTGGCTAGTGATATGACCAGTTCTGCAGTCTTCTGCAGAGGATTGTTGTAACAGAGAACAGGCAATAAGGTAAAATGTGATAGGCTGGTCCTAAGTGACTCTGGATTAGGATTTACATGCTATGTGAAAATTTGTGAGTTGATGACTTTATTAGAAAAAGAGAGAGAGGAAGAGAGTTGGGGAACAGTACTGGGACAGTTAAAATATTGTGCCATTCTATTTCAGGAGGGATAAATCTCTCAGCTTAGAAAAGGATGTTGTGCGCGCATGAGAGAAGGAGGGAGAGCATTACCGCTAATGCATCACAGTGGACAGGTCATTTCACTGAACGCAGCTTGGCTGCTGAGCGTTTGGAGATTAGAAGGAGCAATAATTTCTGGCTGCCTGCTTTATGTTAATGTGGCAGCTCGAGGTTGTATATTTCTGCTGAGAGGGCCGCTTCTGCCAGGTTTAATTCTAACTGCAGTAGAAGCGTCAAGTGCCCCTGTGTATTGACAGCTGCCTTTTGCTGGTTTAGATGGGCAATGAAACGAAGCAGCCTTTGCTGGTCTCCTCATGTGGGAATCACCTCTTAAGTTCCTCATATAGCTTGGTATTTCAAACCGGATGTGGATTTGCAGGGAGCGAGTGAAAATGGAAAATCTGTAGGCCCATCATTGAATGATGTATTTATTGTCCCAGTATCATTGAAATTCACACCCAGTTTCTGGCTATAATTCTTAATGTGTACATTTATTCAGGCATTTTACCTAATGTACAAATTCTCTCCCCTCTACTAAAGTGTATCAGTGTGCAGATTCATTTTAGCCTTTAACATATTAAAGTGCTTATTTAATTTTGTATACTTTTGATTTCTCTGAAATGCCTCATATGCTTCACAAATAATGCAGGTACTCAAAGTGGAGTAGATTTCTTTTCACTTTAATAATTGTGTGCCATCAAGTCAGCTCTGATTTATAGCAAACCTTTCCAGATTTCCTTGGATTTTAGGAGACCTTTTATTCATTCTTGAAATTATCTCTGTGACATGGGAAGGAAATAAATAAATTGCAATGGCTGTCTTGCAGAGCTCAGATATCTTATTCTTCAGATCTTCTTTGAACATGCTAGCTAGAAAATTCTGGGGCTTGTACTTTTTTTAAAAAGTAACTTTACCAACTTTTTGGTTAAAGTGTTGAAACAAGCCCTGAGAACAGATCTGATATAGTAAACTGCCCCAACAAAACTTCCAGTGGCTGTTGCTGTACTTGTTGAAGGTTTCAATGAAAAGCAGATGTTTCTGAAATCCAGTTTCCAAAGGATTTCCTATACACCATGTGCATGTACACAACACAGACTCTGTGTTGTGCTCCTATTTGTCATACCCCTCCCCAACATCTTAATGTTTGCTAATTTCTTTCTCTAAATAGCTTTAAGAACTCAGAAAGGGGAGAAGTAACAAGAGGGAAAGGTCTTAGCTATTCATATTCCTTTTCTTTCTGCTTTGTGGCTCTGCAGTTTCTAGGATAAATAAAGTACCACAACAAGCAATGAGATGACAGCATGGCACAAGTAGACAGCAGCTGAATCTAAACCAGAAATGAGGACACATACTGTCTATCTCTTAACAAGAATAAATTGATAATGATATGAATCCAGAGGCTCAAAGGCTGCCTTGTGCAAAGTTTGCTGTCACGGAGAGGCAAGATAATAATAATTTTGTGTCAGAGATTACTCTGGGTTGAAAGGATTTTTAGGGGATGCCTGAATGAGGCTACTTTCATGTCCCCAAGTGCAGCTCTTGGGTATTGAAACCTGACCTTCCAGTCTCAGCACCTTAACCACTAAGCCACCAGGGGAACTGCGGAGAGGCAAGATTAGTCACAGGCAAACTGCACACTCCCAGGGCACCTCCAGAAGAAAGAAAGGGTAAATCACTTTTGTGTATTCACTACTTAGCAGATAGTGACTCAACACCGAGTGTGAGGAGGCAATTAGCTAACCTGACCACTCTGAGGACTAACGGCCTTGGGTGCCGAAGTCTACAGGGAAGGATATGATCCCCAAATGGATTAAATCCCACTTGAATCGATCTTGATTCATCAATACTGCCCTAGGACTAATGAGGACTTTGTAGGCCAAAAGGGCTCAGGACCAGAAAGTGACTCGCGGAACTGGATCAGTGATACCAGTGTCATGCTGTGATGCTGAAGGCAGATGAAAGACATTATATTCTCAGGACAGTCTTCATGGGTGATTGCCATGATGATCGCCAATATTTGGATTCAGATATGGCAGAAGAAGAGGAAAACCCTGGAAAGGCTCACCATAAGTCAGAATTGACTAGATGGCACACAATTATTATTTATTTGTGCAAACAATGGTACCTTATGCTGGATTTTGACATAAAGAATACCATTCATTCTTCTACATCTTCCAAGGCAAAAAACCTACAATATATAAATATGTTAAACCTAAGGGATTAGCATACCTCAGCTGGCTCTTTTCCTCTCCTATACTCCCTGCAATCATTTCCCTTGCAAACTGAAAGGGGAGGGGAAGAGGAAGAAAAATGCGAAGAAAGAAACTTGTTAGTGTAAGAATAAATAGTAGTGGGTTGGCATTTGATACAAAATTAATGCTTTTCTTGCTAAATTTATAATGCCGGCACTCTGAAGTGCTAAAATTGCTTAAAGGCTTTTTTTGTGGGGTGAAATCTGTCAGCCAAATCTACATTACACAAATCATTGCAATACTAGTGAGGTCCATAATCTGTAGTGCACAGATTTTGACAGGGAATTGTGTTGGCTGGGTGTATCCTGCAAAGTAAAGAAGGAGAGTTTGAGAACCAACAATTGGCTCCTTTCACCTCACAATTGTAATTGCTCTGTGTATCTTTTAAATGAAACATTGAGCAATATTTAACACATATGCAACAGTCTTGTAGGAAGACAGATCATAGTTCCTCTATGCAAGCTCATTTTGCTGGCAGTTTCTCTCCTAACGTAGCAGGGACCCACATGGCTTATTTATTATTATTATTATTATTATTATTATTATTATTATTATTATTATTATTATTATTATTATTATTATTATTATTATTATTATTATTGCTTCCATGCTGGTGGTTAATTGCAAGGGGACTCTCACATTGCTTTCATTTCCAGGATTTTTGATCCATCAACAATATTTTCAAATTGTACATTTCTCCTTTTCTCCATTTTCTTTTCTCTATATCCTGGGATTTTTTATTATTTTTCTTGTTTTAAGCCAACCTTTCACCTTTTGATTGTCTTAATGGAAGACTTTTCCCAAACCCACAATAATGGCTACAATTACAAACATTAAGCATTTATGTACTTTACTCTCCCCATGAAAATATTATGTCAGTGATCAATTACACCATACATGCCCCAGTAATCGGAGCAATAAAGGACATTTATGAAGCTCCAACCTGAGTAATATGGAAATTAATCAGTTCTAAAAATCTGTATTGTCCAAGGAACCACTTTGCTGCTGCTTCTAACACAGAAAAATTAAAAGGACTTGTGTGAAAGAAATTATAAACATGCTCATCAATAAAAATGCTGCCATTGCTAGGAATTTGTTTGTTCTAAAGATAGCATACGTCATTGGCTTTAAGAACTGTCAGAGCCAGACTTTTTGAAATAACCCTCTCATTGGCAAGATAACAATTTGTCGTGGATGATTCCAAATCAGGCTTTTATTATGCTGTTGCCTAGCCTCAGTGATCAAATTTTATAAGAGGTCTGGGAGATATGAACATCCACTTGTAAACTCCTTGTGTTTTCTTGCTGCCCCCTTTCTGCTATTAAATCCACTGAAGAGGAAGAGTCAGAATAGCTGTACAGCTTTTTTTTTCTGATAAAGATAATAATTCTCCATCTGGAATCACCCTGAGTCTAGATATGTCTCCAGGTTATTGAATTTGGGCATTATCCAGGAACTCAAAATGCTGCATAAAAGAGGGAAGCCAGAGACAAAAAGATTTTGGCAAACACAAAAAAACTCAAATGTTGTGGCAAGACACTTTGACCATCCATCTATATGTTACAGATTGAAACAGTTTTCTAAAGTCACACACATGTTAGACAGATTATTTTTGAGGAACCTATAACCCAAATCTGTGTTCCCTTTCCAAAGAGACCTATGCTTTCCCACTCTTTGATAGCATGGGGAGTGTTCTGTAATACCCATTTCAGAGTATCTTTATCAAACTACCATTTCTAGGATATGGGGTAAGGGATCAAGGCTACCCGAGTGATCTAATAGTGATAGGCTGGTTCCAGGAACTGACTTTTATGTAAAGAAGGGATACAACATACAGATGTCTCATCATTTCATTTTCAGAAATCCACCCTCTTTTCCTACATGCTACAACTCACCCCATTCAGCAGCATCCCTTCCCTTGCACCTCTGAATAGTATTTTCAATGGTTGGAATGGCAGTTATGGGAAAGTTGCTGCAAAGATCCAACCCAGTATAGGTTTGTAGCATAAAGATAACTGCACAATTTACAAAGGTCAGAACGCCTTTCCTGGCTCAGTAAGGACCATCCCTTCTACTTTAACAAATAAATGAGCAGGAGAGATGTATATGAAAAATAGGGCATGTATATTTCATCCTGGGGATGAGGTGGCTTATTGTTTAAGGCTGAACTTGATGGCTGGAAGTTCGGCAAATCAGCAGTTCAAACCTTGAGTGCTGCTTGATGAAGTGAGCACCCGTTGTCTGTCCCAGCTCCTGCCAACCTAGCAATTTGAAAGCAAGAAAATGCCAGTAGATAAATAGGTACCACTTTGGCAGGAAAGGTAACAGCATTCTGTGCACTTTGGCATCTAGTCATGCCTTCCATATGGCCATGGAAATGTCTTCATGCACAGACAGCACTAGCTCTTTGACTGCAAATGGAGATTAGCCCAGTCCCATGGAGTCACACTAGCTTTCAAACATGGGAGACCTTTATCTTTACTTATGTTTCATTCTAGAAATAAAGGTGTTGAACCAGCAACATCCTTTGCAGGCGCACCCCCCAATAAAGGACTCAGACACTGATGAAAGTGGATAACGGCATTGGGCCACATTTATTGATTCATGCCCTAGTCCGAATTATAAATTTCTATTGGTAATTGACCAATTATAATTCTTAAGGCAAGCAGGCCGAAGTAACACTGGTAAGGTACCACCCAAAATTGCCAACGGCAATTGTTACAATGTATCTATTTGTATCAATTTGTTTGTTGACAACAAACAAATTGTTGACCGTAGTCAATATCTAACTAATGACCCCACCCTCTGACGCGTATCCGTGAAATCACGGGGTGATGCATGCTGTCTAGCTGTAGCCATCACCCCGTCGCCTGGTTCATCGTTGACCGGACAACGTTTAACCAACTTATGCCTGTCTAGTGTTGTCCAGTCAATTGCGAACCTGCCGGATACCTGTGGGTCATAAATGTTTACCTTACCAGTGCTACCCGCCACATGGGGAGGCTTCCCAAAAGGCTCACCGCCCCCCCCCAAGACCGTCAGCTCGGTCAACAGGCCTGCTCGCCAGTCCACTAACAAGAGGTCCATACCTCCCTGCGACAGATGGGCCCCATCCCCTGAGTAAAGCTCATAATTTTGCAGACTGATGGCGGGGAGGCGAATGACGCATCCCTCACCCTTGTCGAAAAGGAACCGGGCAATAGCCCCGTTCACGGAGCGTCGGCTCGGTCAAGAGCCTCGAGGCCGAACGCTCCCCTATAAGCGTACCGCGGTATCGTGTCCGACCAATTGAGGGTTGTGGCAGGCCACAGATAATGTGAGTAGGGCAGGTCACTGCAAATCGCAAGCTTCCGCGCTAGGCCAGTGACCTGTTCCAAGCCATTGCCCCCAAGTTACATAACCAGGACATCAGGCGAGTCAGCATCCCTGATGTAGAAAAGGAATGTCAACAGTTCCCGCCATAACATGCCGCGCTTACCATACCACCTGAGACGTGCGGATGCACCCAGTCCCAGTCGGGGTCCCACTCTGTCGTCGCAGCGTAACACGCTGCCCTGTGCAGCGTAACGCGCTGCCCTGTGCAGCGTAACGCGCTGCCCTGTGCAGCGTAACGCGCTGCCCTGTGCACGTGGCTATGGCCCACCAGCCATACTGTCACCGGTGTAATACGACACCCAGGGTCTGTCAAGGAAAAAAAAGGGGGGAGAAACAGTGCAGTGACTAAACTGGTACTCACGGTTGAAGAGGGCGAACACAAAACTGAAAACATTGTGGTCCCCACCCTCCCATGCGGCGTATTTCAGCCCCGGAGTACCCAAAAACAGCTGCAGTAGAAGCCACCCCCATCCTGAATGAATGGGTGCCGCAACGAGCCCCAGGGAGGCCAACACTGGCTAGTGCCTTCCCGGCACCCTCCAAAATTGAAATTTAGTAAGGGGAGACCCACCTTGGTGACAGAAAAACGGGCCATGGTGCGTGCCACGCAGTGCAAAGAAATCCTGTAGGGCACCAACCGGACAGATGTCTGCCAAAGAACATCGTAGCAGTCTTACTCAACTGCCTACGCCGTGCTGATCCATTTTAGAGGAGCGTATCCTCAACTGAGCCCAATCATTGGCCACATAGACATCTTCGAGTTCCAGTGCCCTACGACTCGCATCCGCCTTAGACAGCATCACAAGCTCGCTGATGCGGAGCGCTCCAAAAAAGGCTACCGTTGTAGCCGCATGAAACAGGGCTGCCTCATACCTATCAAAACATAGGTCATGCCAGCCCCGAGCTAGTTGGGTAAGAACCCCTGGGGAAATTGGGTGGCGGTCGTCCAGGCTACGCCCACGCTCCCGCACCCACCCCTCCAAAATGTGTCTCACAGGAAAGTCAGCGGTATTGTCCGCATGACCGCCTACTTTGGCCATGAAAGCCAGCGCTGACAGCCTGGATGCTATGGTACGAGGCGCGAGGCCCTGGGCATGTAGGTGAACCATAAATCGAAGGATATGGGCCACTGGGATCGGATCGGCCAGGTGTCTGGCAGCCGGAATTGGGCACAGAATGCTCGGAAAGAATTGAATGCGTGGTGATACGCCTTACTCGTGCGTGGCGCTAGCGACATGCCGATCGCCCGGTTCACCTCTCCTTGCCAATGGTCCATATCTCGTCCGGGAGTGGCGAGGGAAATTCCTCCGCATCTGGGGCCAAGGCGCGGAACCGGGAGATCTGCAGGCGGGACAAAGTGTCAGCGATATCATTATTGACACCCGGGACATGCCTGGCCCTGAACAGCACATTGAGGCGCAGGCAGCGCAATACAAACTGGCGCACCAGGTCCATGACCCTGGGTGATTTAGAGGTTTGTGAGTTGACAATGTGGACCACAGCCGCATTGTCACACCAGAAATGAACAACCGAGTTGGCCCACTCCTCACCCCATAGCATCAAGGCCCCCATAATGGGAAAAAATTCCAGATAAGTAAGATCACACAGGCGACCCGTGCCAGACCAGGCTAGTGGCCACCCACCATAGGCCCACTTCCCATTGAAGTACATCCCGTAACCCAGGGATCCCGAGGCATCGGACTGTATCTGGAAACGAGGGGAAGGCAGAAGGTCAGACCTGCAAAATGACACCCCATTGAACTCCCTCAGAAACTGGAGCCAGATAAGCATATCTGCCTTAATACCCTGGGTCAGTCTCACCCTATGGTGGGGCCTGGATAAGCCTGTCATGGCGTCGCACAAGCGCCGAGCAAATGCCCTGCCCGGTGCGACCACCCTGCAAGCGAAATTGAGGTGACCATGTAGCACCTGCAGTTCCTGCAGTGATGCCTTGCGTTTAGCAAGCAAGTCCGAGATAAGGGCCACTATCCTTGACACCTTATCCCCTGGTAACCTAGAAGCCTGCGCTACCGTGTCAATCTCCACCCCCAGGAAGACTAACTGGGTAGATGGGCCCTCGGTCTTTTCGGGCGCTAAAGGGACACCAAGTTCCTCCATTAGCGTCTGAAATGTGTTGAGGAGACGTGTGCACGTGTCCCAGCCCCGTTCACCCCCGAATAAAAAATTATCCAGGTAATGGGCTACAGACCGAGACCCTGACCTGTGGACAAAAGCCCACTCTAGGAAGGTGCTGAAACGCTCGAATGCCGAGCATGATATGGAACAGCCAAAAGGCATGGCCTTATCGAAATAATATTCTCCCCGAAACTTGAAACCCAGCAACTCAAAGTCACCCGGGTGGACCGGCAGGAGTCGAAAGGCAGACTGAATGTCGCACTTAGCTAACAGCACACCCGGGCCACATGAGCGCACCATGCGCAGCGCTCGGTCAAAAGATGTATACCTGACCGAGCAAAGGTCATCAGGGATAGCATCATTGACCGATCTGCCGGCTGGGTAGGACAAGTGATGAATCAGGCAGAACTCACCCTGTGATTTCTTGGGCACTAAGCCCAAGGGTGACACTTTAAGGTTGGGGAACGGGGGTGCAGGGAAAGGACCAGCGACCCTGCCCGCATCAATCTCCTTAGCAATGCTGGCAGCAGCCACCTCCTCCCTTCCCCTAAGGGACAAAAGGTTGGGTGCGTCTTGGGGGGACCTATCACCCGTGAAAGGAATACGGAACCCCAGTCGAAAACCCTGAAGCAGGTAAACTGCATCTGCCTCCCTCGGGTACAATGCGAGCCAACGCTCCAACATGTCCACATTAATTGGGGAAGGGGCCTTTCGATGAACCAGCTCCCTCTGCGGCAGTCTTGCCAGCCCCTTGTCCACCCCTACCCCTGCCCCGCATCCCTCCAGGCCTGGGGCAGGCGGATGCAGCATGGGGGCCAGCACAAGAGGGACACTCATGCCTGAACCGGCAATTCTTCCTATTGCAGGAACCATTGGACGAGAAAGTCCAGCACAGCAGGCGGGCTGGAACCCCCTGCCCCGCCACCTGGCGGGGTGTCTGTGCTGGGGCCGCTCGCTGGACCGCATGACCACAATGGTATCTTTCCAAAGGCGCAGGGCGCGTGGGAGTCATGTACAGAAGCCACAGCTTCTGGCAGGGCTCGTCCCACCTCAGCTCTGGGTGCAGGGGAATTTGCATACGGAATTCTTCATCGTAAGCCAACCACGACGGGCCCGGGAAGTCAACCATCGCCCGGTATATATTGTCCAAATACTGGACCATCGGGATTGCCAGATCTGGCCTGGCCCTGAGGTAAACCGCCATGTATATGAGGTACGCTGGCAGCCAGTTGGCCCACGTGCGTGGCGGCTTACGACGACATGCCTGTTCCTTATCCTTCTCATCCTGCCCCTCCCTCTCCTCCTTGGTGGGCTCTCTGTTAAGAAGGGAGAAGATGTCCACATACTCCCCATGCCAGATCTTTTCCTTGGTAGCCTGGGCCAGATGATCCCCAAGGGGCAAGGAATACCCCGCTGTCGGCAATGCCGACATCGGCACAGTGGGAACTGTGGGCATTGCGAAAGGAGCCTGGACCAACCCGGTCACCCCTAACACGTTCCCCAATGAGCAGGAGGTGCCACCCCAAACAGGGCCCTGGGTGGGAAGTGAAGTCGCCGGGTGGGACGTCGGCGACTGAACCGTCGCGCCACCCGTGCGAGGCCACGGCCACTGAAATGTTCCCCCCAAGGTAGCCAGGTGTGTGGGTGTACTAGATTGAACCACATATTCACATGCTGCACCCCCGTGGGCTGCCCCCACCGGGGGTTCCGGCCCACTGGGGGCGTCGGAGCTCACGACCGCGACTGAGCTCGCCGATGGGGCCTGCTCCGCACCAGCCTGTTGATTGGGGAGCTGCGAGGCAGTGTCCGACGCCGGCCCATGCGCCTCGGGCAGCTCGACCCGTCCCGCCGCCTGCCGGAGCCCGGCAGACGAAGCATCAACCTGCCTCCCAAAAGGGACCGCCGGGTGGTAAACCCTCGTGAGGGATGCCTCGAGGGCCGCAACACGGGCCAGAAGGGCCTCAACATTAACATAGCCCCCTAATCCCAGGGGGGGCAAAGGGCCAGCCGGCCCATGGGCCGCAGGCGCCGGTCCAGGTCCCTGGATCCCAGGGCCCGAATACGGCCAAGAGCTCAGGCCCGGCCCCTGCAGGGGGCATACCCTGCCGGGGTAGGGAACCCAACCACCCCCCATGGCCGGAACCCCCCGCAGGAAGCTGCGTACTAATAGAAGAAGTTCCCGAAGAATGGGCCATGCCAGGGGCAGTGGCCATTGCTTGCGGGCCGGGGGCGGACGGCCCACCTCGTGCCAAGGGGCTATCAACCCCATCCCACCGGTCCCGGGGGGCTGCTGAGGAGGCGCAGTCGCGGTCCTCCGACCCGGCTGGTGCCTCCGCGCGGAGCGAACCGCGTTCGCAGTTGCCTTCTTCTTAGAGGGCATAGCAGATCTGCTGGGAAGCCGGAGAAAGATAAGGAAAAAAAACGCCACCCAATAGGCTTCCCGGCGAAGGAAAGAGCGACGGAGGTAAGAGGGAAAAAACTTCTCCGCTCTGTCGCTTCGCAAAATGGCAGCGCGGCTGCCTCGTGGCCACCCCTTTTATAAGGGAGCTGGCCACGCCCCCTAACTACCCGGATGCCTTCGTCCGGTGGGGGGGGGCGCAAAGAGCGTGGCGGCCATTTTGCCGCCGCGCTTGCATTCTATTACTTCATTTATTTTAGAATCAGAGCCTGGACTTTTATTTTATTTTGTTAACACCTCTCCCAGCATGCCCAAGCCACCAATGTTCATAGAACCATCCTTTTCCTTAGCTTATCAAATGAAATACAAGGCTGTTCCTCCTCTTCCATGCACCTCTGCTTCACTGTCAACTTCTAATCTGTGCACGTATTCAGTCTTCAGCTGTGTCTATCCCAAGCCTTCAAAGTCTGCACATCAGAATGGAGCATGCATGGATGAGAAGGGAAAATCTGTGATAGGTTCCATAGCTAAATTATCAACTGTTCTTCAGGATCAAAATGGAGTCAAACTGGCAGGATGAGATGCAAACTCTCAGGTGTTGTCTGAGTGTTGGGGTTGCCAGGCCAGTCGTTTTCCATTCCCTGAGATTTCAGGGCTACTAGCTGAAGTAAATGGTGGCAGGGTTGAAATGGGACCTGCGTGTCTATAATTGTCGTGTCCGGCCCTTATAAGCAATAGTCCAGGCAACGATGAGCAGAACAACAACAGGAGTTTATTTAGCTGTCTTTCAGGTTACGCTTACAAGGCACTCCTGACATAAGATGGCTATACAAATCCCCATGTAATCAGTCTCTCCAGAATCTGCCCTAGAAGAGGCAATGGCTAAGCTACACTAGAAGTGATAGCGTGTGGAGGAGACCCAGGCTTAGCTCGTTACTGGCTACCTGTGCGGAATGGGTAGTATAGATCCGGTCCGGGCCCACCCTTGTTTACTCATGAGGCTTATATAGTGTCTCCCGGCGGTTGCTCCTTGATACAAAGTAGAGACCCGCCAGACAATTACAACTAACTAATCATAACACAATATATATGTATTTAACCAATGAGGAACAGGATCCAAAACTGTAACCAATCACAGAACTCTAATTAACATAATGAGCGCGCCCTGAGAGGGAGATTTCACGCCAACTTTTGCTCAAAATTAGGATGGCGGGAAGCTGTCACTTTCTCCTTGCAAGGCACTGTGAGCGCAACTTGCAATGTGCCTTAATACACAACAGTAATAGAGATTTCTGAGGTGGGAAGAAGTTAGGGTGCATTCCAGAGAAGGATTGGTATTCAAAACATGCTAGCCTCCTGGTTTGGAAGAAATGAAACTTACAGTTTGACAGACATGTGATAATGTATAGTGATTGGCTGGAGTCATCCAGAGGGTGGAACTTGTGGGAGAAGATAAAAACTGAAGTGAAGGGCAGAAGACTCTGTTGATTCAGTGCACAACACAGTAGGTCATGTAAGGGCTTTTAAGCTAAGAGTGGACCCCAGGCCTTCCCTCATTAGATAGGCTTTCATTGCATTAAGGTGCTTTCTGAACTTTTGAAACTAAGAAGTCTTTGCTTCCTAAAACTTTGTTCTGTAACTTACCTTGACTACAATATACTTTTAAAAGACAAAATGATGACTGGGGTGTTTACTTGGCTATGTGCTACTGGTTAGATTGCTTATTGGTTCAGGACTCAACAGCTACCTTACTTACAGCCTAGATTTAGGTCAGGAGATATGAGAAGGCAAGCTTAGAATCCTGGATTCAGGTGCATTCCCACCTATGTGTAGAGTGAGGTTCTACTTGTGAGTAACAGGATTGTTACAAATGGTGGGTTCTTCTTATGTCTCAGGTAGTGGGCTTGGGTAAAACAGTTTCAAAATAATATGTGCATATGTGGGCATGTGTACATGAGAGAGAGGGGGATTTTATTTTGCACAGTGTCTAATATTATGTACAGAACATACAAAGACTTGCATTGAGATTTGCCTCTCCAGCTGGTGAACTGCAGAACCACAGCAATTCCTTCAGGCTTCTGTTGGGGACCCTAAGACCTGACAACCCTGATGGGTGCCTGCAGGTTAAAAGTGACAGGGTGATGAAGGAGATCTTGCCCGGGACATGCCCAGGCAATTTTGTTCTCTCAGGTTATATAGATATGGGTCTTGAACTTTGTGATAAGCATGACAATGAATGAATGATCCCATTCACTCAAGAGACTAAATGTTGTAGACCATATGTGAATTACAGGCATTGACCTAAATCTTCCACTGATCTCCTCTGAGACCTTGAGAGGGTTCTTTCGCTTTCTGTGTCACAGCCTCCTCCACCTGGTGCCTAGAATTAACATTTGGCAGTGGCTGTGACATCTGTCTCCTGAACTGAGAGCCAGAACTTTGTGCAGGCAGCAGAACTGCTGCCCTTTCTCCAGTGACCTCTGTGAAAATTCCAGTGAATGTGCGGAGAGAGGACGAGAAGGTTTTTAAGGAATGTAACAGACTTTTCCCAAATTGCTACAGGAACCAACGCTATGCCTAACAGCACCCGTGCTCCTCTGAAATCCACCTTCAAACATGAGGGCAGATTGTATGCTAAATGAGGGTTTGTTTTTATGGGTGAAAATATTTTATTTTTGAATTGCTGTTCTATTTCAGCACTTTGGTAATTATCAAAGGGCGCAGAAGACTGAAATATGACTGAAATACTGAACCAATACTTCCATCAATCCTGCTCATGACAAACCATGGCCAGAAAAAATGAGCATAGAGTATGGGATTTAAACCATTTGCCATGCACATAGCATACTTTAATCCATAAATTCCCAACCTATGGCCTGTGGGCCAGACCTAGCCCATGGCACCATTTCATGTGGCCCGCCTCATCCTCCACTGCACCTGGAAGTGGGCGCAATTACAACAGCCATAAAATGCACCTGAGTGTACATAAACACGGTTAATGCAGCCATAAATACCCCCGCATTTGTCATAAATGCGGAAGCGGGTGCATTTGCTTCTACTTCTGGGGGGGGGCATGGTCTGGCCTGCTCAGCTGTCCTGGGGGCGTGGTCAGGCCCACAGCATTCAATGGTTGGGAACCCCTGCTTTAATGGGTCATTTTGTTATTGTAAGAGTAAGAATGAGGGGCATCATTAACTGAGACAGTAGATTGAAGCCATCAAAAAATCTCATCAAAAGCAACTTAGTTAAATAGTTCTTGCCTCACCACCACTTACTCTTTTGTGTTCCAAAACTGATAGCTTGCTTGGGTCGCTTACATTGATGCCTTGCCCTCTTATTTGACTGCCAACCCACTCCATTCCTTGCTGTGAGGTAAATGGAGTACAGCTATAAATTTAATTTAATTTAATTTAATTTTTCAATTTATTCACCGCCCACTCAGGCAAGCCCGACTCAGTGTGGCTTACATAATCTAAAATACCCTACACAGGAAAAACAGTTAAAACCCCCAGCCACATTAAAATCCCACATCAAAATCCCACCCACCCAAGAAGTAGAGAGAGGGTGTATCTTATGGTAAAAGCCAGTGAGCAGGAGCCACATTGTCCACAGGGCCCCACGCCTGCCCTACCAGCCAGGTTTTAAGACCTTTCCTGAAGGGCAGCAACTCCGTCTGCAACCGTAGCTCTACTGGCAGGAGGTTCCAGAGGGCCGGTGCGGACATGGAGAAGGCCCTTTTTCTTGTACCAGATAGGTGCCCCCCCTGGCTGATGGAACAATTAGGGAGCCCCTCCGGTCCGCTCTGGTTGGATGGACAGACATTCTTAGGATGATGCGGTCTCTTAGGTATCCTGGCCCACTACCATATAGGGCTTTAAAGGTCAAAACCATAAATATGTTTTCTTTAAGAAATTCAGGAATAGAGATAACTCAATTTGTAATTTGTTCTCAAACTACGTCTCATCATGCCTTACTATTTGATATGAAGGCTATTTCTCCCAGGGGAATTTGGTCAAAATATCTGAAGGTGTACCTGCTCCCCAGCTCTTTGTAAAACCAGTATCATATCTATTCTCTTAACATCTTGTTAGTATTTATTACCATGTCCCCTATGTGGTTTATTTTGTATTGTAATGATATGGGATGGCATCTAAGCAATGTGATGGCTCCTGAATTCTAAATCACAGTCAATCCATCTCTGTGAATAATCATGGAAGGAAAACAAGCAGGTACCTATTTGAGAATTAGAGCAAGTTTTGAGCTGGAAGGTTTGAATGCTGAATATGCATGTTCGTCTGCTGTATATTAGTTTTCTAAATGATGTGTGCATGTATGGATTTTGCTGAATGGGGGAAAATAGTTTCCCTTCTGATAAAGCTGCTGTATTAGTTGAGGGAGATTATCTTTTTTAGTTCAAGGAGGTCCCACACCTGAGCAATGTAATGTGCAGATAGAAAAGCATTTATAAAAAAGAGTGTGTAGTGTTTCTTTGCTTGCTTTTGCTGATTAGTAGAGTTGCTCTGAATTTTGCCCAAAGTGAAATTTAGAAGCAAATTTGGAGATTTCATTTTGTACAAGACAGATAATCTATGGAAGCAAAAAGAGCCAGCTTCTCTGTGTGTGTGTGTGTGTATGTGTGTGTGTGTGTGTGTGTGAGAGAGAGAGAGAGCACATGTGTGTGTGTGTGTGTGCGTGTGTGTGTTAGTGAGCCACGTTTTACTGAATGACAACCCACCCAAATATTATAAGCAAGGCTAGGTAGGTATTATATAAAAATGGGTTGAGATTCCATGAAAGATCACTCAAATTTGAAAGGGAAAACTAAAGCTAAAAATTACCCCTAACCACCCAGAAAGTAGGAAGGACACATTGATCCAACTTCAGCATAATTGTCTAGATAATCTACAGCTGGAAAATATGAAATAATAAGCACCCACAATATTTTAAAGTTAAAAAGGGATGCTAAACAGTTTCCATAGCAATGTTGATGGCCAAAATTTGTGACCAGGTAGCAAACTATTTAATATTGTAAGACAGGGGCTCGCATCCTGTGGGCTGGACCAAGCACCCGATGCTGTTCCATCGGCCCACGATGATGACAGCGGAGGCGGAGGTGCCCGCATCCGTGCAAACATGCCTGCTGCCATTGCATCTGGCCCGCTCAGGTGTCTGAGGGAGAGTAGCCCGGCCGGTGGTGCAAAAACCTTGAGAACCCCTGCTGTAAGAGTACCACACACCATCCTTATTTAGATGTTAAAAAAATTGAATCATGAATTTAAACTTAGGAGCCTCCAGTGTAAGGTATGTTTGTTTTATATAAAGCATTATGATGTTTTGACCTTAATTTCCCTATGAATCAAAGATTTCTAATCTAGGAAAATAACAGTGACAAAGCTTGGGAACATGCATTTTTGGACCACTTCTTTCATAATCTCCCTCCCAGCACTGCACTTGGAGAACTTGATGAAAGGTTTGGGAACTAAGAGTTTTCCAAACATTTATGAGTTTTAGCTGCACCTTCCCTGGTTGCCCATGTTGACATGTCACAAAGATTGCAACCTATATTTCCTATCAGCAGCTTGGTGCTTGTGTTGTAGTTGGAAGGATGTAATAAATACAAAAATTCTCATTGTTAGTTATTTTCCAAGTCCCACCATGCTAATACTCCACACCAAAACCTCCCCCCAGCATTGGCAAGGTTTCCCATTTTTCAATAAAGTGTTTTCCTTTTATATTTTCATTTCACCTAAATCCTGCAGAATTTAATATACTTCTAACAAGTCCTACAGAGAAAGAATGATAGTCTACACAGGAATTGTAAAATTTCTGCATAACTTGACATTTTCCCAGCAAGTATCAATGTCCAAAACTGTTTAGGGTTTTGATGATTAATACTAAACTTTGAATTGGGCATAGAAGCCAATGTAGGTGATTGAGCAAGTGAACCAGTGTCAGAAGATCTTTTGTATCTGGGAATGGGAGAATCTAGGCAATTTTCCACAAATGGAAGGCAGATCGTGACTATGGCAGATATTTGCCAGACTATGCAGCATATAGTCCTCTTGAAGGGATGAATTGCTTGGCCCAATCAATAGCTACCTTCTTGTTTTCTTTGCATGGGTGCCAAAACTACAGTCTGTGGGCTGGATTCATCCCACGGCACCAATTATTATGGCCCTTGCCACCCTCACCTCTCCCAGAAGTGAAAGTAAATTGTGCATGTGCATAACGCTGCCATAAATGACCCGCAGCTGTCATAAATGCATTTACGACAGCTGCGGGTAATTTACAGCAGTGTTATGCACATGTGCGGGTGCATTATACACCTGCACATGCACATTTTATTTCTGATTCAGGTTGGGAGGAACCACGTGATGGGCACATTCAACCACGTGACCGGCCCATGGCCCAAAAAATTTGGGCACCCCTGCAAAGAGCCTCAAAGGGCAAGGGTCAAGCAGGGAATTGTGGCTTTACACTACGTGACCATGGAAACGTCTGCAGAAGCAGACAACACGGGCTCTTCAGCTTTGAAACAGAGATGAGCATTGAACCCTAGAGTCAGATACGACTGGCTTTCGAGCAAGGGAAACCTGTACCTGTACCATACAAGTACCTTGTCCATGTCATCAGGCATCATAGGTTGAAATTGATTTAACCTGGCAAGATGGTGTGTTGGACATCTCTTCACAATTAACTATATCATAAGCTGATTCCAGCTCCCTAAAGATGGCTTCAGCCCTAGATAGAAAATGAGCCGCAACTTTGTTATGAATATCAACATCAGGTTGAAGCATTCCTCCTCCATGTCCAGCTGACACAAGGTGATGGGCCACTCTAAAGCACTCCAAATCTTGATTAGAAGGCTCACTAATTAATAAATGAATAAAATCAGCTCTCTTGGCTGATCCTATCACCTTAGGACAGGAGTGGCTAACCTTGGTGCTCTTGCTGTTCTTGGACTTCAATTCCCAGAAGCTGAAGTCAGCACACCTGCGGATCAGGGCTTCTGGGAATTGAAATCCATGAACAGCTGGAGTGCCAAGGTTGGCCACTCTTGCCTTAGCATAATCATTGGACATCCTCCAAACAGCAGCCGTAGGAGACTGCTGAAGTAAACCCCAGTAAGTTCAATGGGAATTATTCCCAAATAGTTACTATAGGCTCTGAGTATTACAAAGTGTTTCCTTTCTGCTGTCTGAAGTGCTTTTGCTTCATAATAGTCTCCTGCTCATTCTCTTGAGGATTGAATTCTTGCAACAAGATATCACGTTATGCTGCACTTAGAGGTGTAATAATTAATCAATTAATTTGTGAGATTAATATATTAATTCATAACTCATACATTGTGTGTGTTGATTTTTAATTAGGCCTGTTGTCAGCATTAGTCAAACAGTGTAAAATGCCACCCTTCATTCACACAATGTCTTTAACAAACAATTAAGCATTCATCAGTAGTTGGAACCTCTGTGTATAATCAATGTGTTAAACAATAAAAGGGAATTTGTTTTCCATTTGTTCCATTTAGTCTGCATGCCTGTCTCATGCAAGTAGTGCATATTCTGAAGGAACATATGGAGTCCAAGTGAGGGGACGGTTATGCTGCAGCCTTCCAGACCATGGTCTATAAAAAGATGATATTGGCTGAAATCCTATGGCATAACTCAGCACTGCGCAAGAGGTAATAGTAATAGTGCCAAGGCAGAAGTGCTGTTCAGGTCTGGTGTGTGTGTATATATATCTACACACCAATTTTGGCTGTTGCTGTCCCCCCCCCCCCAATGAAATTTGTACATATGAACCTGTGAACAAAGAAATCTACATACAGAATTCTAACAGCTGTGGATAAACACAAAAAAGGTACAGATTTTGCCTTATACACTAACTTTGGAAGTTCAGTGTACTAGACATGAGATCTACAGGTAGGCAATTCTATTATAATTACTTATTTATAAAATAGGTGACCCATAATAGTTCTCAAATACAACATTTCTTTTTTACTTGCAATAAGATATTTTGTTTCTGTGCTTGCTTATATAATATTATGATTCTTTCCTTGTTGATGGTTACTGCTAGTATTACAGAGAGTGTGATTATAGCTGGATCTGAGGGTCGTTTCTCACAATGTTGAATAGCTGCAAGGTAAATTTTAAGTTTCGTTAACCAATTGTTCAATACATGCACACTCTCCTCCATATATTCAAAGGAAGCAACTGCTTTAAGTCAACTTCTCAGCAGCTTGACTCGAAGAATTATTTTGTTGAATGATCACATTTTTCATCCTTTTATGTCTTATATATCCATTTGTTCTTGTCACATATTTCTTTCCGTATGATCAGTTCATATACTATCTAAAACATCCCAATTAAAGTGAATCTGTCTTACTCTTTACATGCACAGATAAGCACTGATAAAGTAGGGTTTTCTCCCTCTTGCTGTCCTCATTTTAATGGAGTCATGATCCAGAACCAACTCTTCTGGATCTCCAAATCTGACTCTCTTTATTCCGACATGCTGGTCCTCCATTGGCTTTTATTTATAACAGTCATGCTTTGCAGGGGCACCCCCCAAAAAAGGACTCAGACACTGGTGAAAGTGGATAACGGCATTGGGCCACATTTATTGATTCATGCCCTAGTCCGAATTATAAATTTCAATTGGTACTCAACCAATTATAATTCTTAAGGCAAGCAGGCCGCAGTAACACTGGTAAGGTACCTCCCAAAATTGCCAACGGCAATTGGTTACAATGTATCCATTTGTATCAATTTGTTTGTTGGCAACAAACAAATTGTTGACCGTACTCAATAAACTAACTACTGACCCCACCCTCTGACGCGTATCCGTAAAATAACGGGGTGATGCATGCTGCCTAGCTCGTGCCATCACCCCATTGCCTGGTTCGTCGTTGACCGGACAACGTTAACCAACTTGTGCCTATCTAGTGTTGGCCAGTCAATTGCAAACCTGCCGGATACCTGTGGGTCATAAATATTTACCTTACCAGTGCTACCCGCCCATGTGACCAAAGTCAACAGCAATAAACCCCTGTATCAAACCATAGCAACAGTGTGGGATGGGCAAAAAAGCCAGAACCCAAAAGCCAATTGTAGGTTCCAGCCAAAAATTCCCACCCGGCCCCGAAGCGACCAAAATATCACACTGTTAACTAGGGAAGGGGTGGAGGGAAAAACTTCTCCTCTCCGTCGCTTTCGCAAAATGGCAGCTCGGCTGCCTCGTGGCCACCCCTTTTAAAGGGTGCTGGCCACGCCCCCTAACTACCCGGATGTCCAAGTCCGGTGGGGGGGCCCGCAAAGAGCACGGCGGCCATTTTGGCGCCGCGCTTGCATTGCAGGCGCACCCCCCAAAAAAGGACTCAGACACTGGTGAAAGTGGATAACGGCATTGGGCCACATTTATTGATTCATGCCCTATTCCGAATTATAAATTTCAATTGGTACTCAACCAATTATAATTCTTAAGGCAAGCAGGCCGCAGTAACACTGGTAAGGTACCTCCCAAAATTGCCAACGGCAATTGGTTACAATTTATCCATTTGTATCAATTTGTTTGTTGGCAACAAACAAATTGTTGACTGTAGTCAATAAACTAACTACTGACCCCACCCTCTGACGCGTATCCGCAAAATAACGGGGTGATGCATGCTGCCTAGCTCGTGCCATCACCCCATTGCCTGGTTCGTCGTTGACCGGACAACGTTAACCAACTTGTGCCTATCTAGTGTTGGCCAGTCAATTGCGAATCTGCCGGATACCTGTGGGTCATAAATATTTACCTTACCAGTGCTACCCGCCACACGGGGAGGCTTCAATAAAGACTCACCGCCCCCCCCCAGACCGTCAGCTCGGTCGCCAGGCCTGCTTGCATTGCACCCAGAACGAAGTACATACCTCTGACCGACAGGTGGACCCCTTCTCCTGCCTACCATCAAATTTTTTTGTAAGCCTATCATCCGGACTCCAATGGCCGTCTCACAGCCATGCTCAGAACGGGACGTAGCCACAGCCCTGTCCAGTGACTGCCGGAACAGTCCGAACTAGTGAGATCCGCATCTCCCTAAATTGGTGTCTCAGCACGATGTCAGACCATAGCGACCGTATGTAAGCCATACGTGATACAAAATGCCAGGTCACAGCCCCTCGACAGTTTAATAACAACAGTGATCCGTATAAGACCGCTTCCGCCGAGGCGCCTGTAAAACATTGGGCGGTCCAGCATCCCTGTCAGACAGCAGGAATGGCCACAGTTCCCGCCCCCATGTGCTGCGCATACCATACCATAGCATACGTGCGGATGCACACAGCCCAGCCGGGATCCACTCTCTGTCGCTGCAGCATATACTGCTGCCCAGTGTACATAGCTGCGGCCCACCAGCCCCCTGCCACCGGTGTGCTGAGACCCCTTGGATCTGTAAAAGAGGAGAAAAAGGTGAAGGACATAATTAGGTACTCGTACAGTGAGGGGACATACCTGTCTGAAATTGCGCGTAGACGCATATCCACCTCCGAGTACCCCAAACGTAGCCGCGATCAACGCGACGCCTATCTTAAGGAAATGGTGCCAAAACGGGCACCAAACCGCGAAATGCGGCACCGGTCACCCTCAGGGACCGTACTAAGGTAAGGGTAGACCCATCCCGGTGGCAGAAAACAGGCCGGGGCGCGCAGCAGGCACTGTCGAAAATTCAGGTAGGGCACCAACCGGACAGATGTCTCAAAAACTTCGCAGCAGTATACACCACTGCCTGCACCGTGCTGAATAACTCGTGAGGACCGCATCCCCACTCGAGCCCACTCATGTGTGAAAGAGACATCTTCGAGTTCCAGTGCCCTACGAGACACATCCGCCTTACACCGGTGGCACCAACTCTGGCACCCACTCACTGATGCGGAGCGCTCCAATAAGGCTACCGTGGTAGCTGCGTGGCCAAGAGCCACCTCACACCTATCTGAACATAAGCAATGCCAGCCTCGTGCAAGGTGGGTAGAAACTCTGGGAACAGGGGTGACGCGCGTAAGGGCGGCGGACACGTTCCCATGTCCACCCCTCCCAAACACGATGCCTGAATGCAGAGTGATACGCCTTACGCGTGCGAGGTGCCAACGACATGTCCGGTTCCCCTCTCCTCGCCAAATGTCCAACCCTCAGCCAAAAGTGGCGAGTGGAATCCCTCTGCTTCCAGAGTACGGCACGGAACCAGGTGATCTGCGGTGGTGGAGAGGGCAGAATGTTATCATAAATACCCATAACATGTCTGGCCTAGAACAGCACATTTAGGCGTAGGCTTCTCAAGAGAATAGACGGACTAATGTCCTTGGGGGATTTGCATGTCTGGGTGTTGACAATGTTCACCACTGCTGCATTGTCACACCGAAATTGGACCACTTAGTAGGCCCACCCCTTGCACCATACCATCAGTGCTCTCCAAATGGGAAAAAACGCAAGGAAGGTAAGATCGCGGGGCGATCCGTGGATCCACCCTCGGAGTAAACCCCATAAGTCCGGGCGCGGGAAGTATCTGACCGTACTAGATATCTAGGGCAGACCACTAGGTCTGATCTCCCATAAGAGACCCCTCTAAACCCAGGAGTAATTTGAGCCAGAGCTAACAAATTAAGGGGGGCAATGAATTAACTACAATTCCCAAGGGCACACTCAATGTTTGGCAATCAATGCCAAAATCGCCATGGACATCCAAGCCACCGTATCAATGGTTAACCTGGATGCCCGCGAGGCAGAAATGTGATGTTAGAACATGGGACCTCGGTCTATTCAGGCGCCAAGGGGACACCCAGTTCCCACCTGAGTGTCTGAATCGTGATGAGGAGACGCGTACACGTGTCCAAGCCCCGTTTAACCTCAGACCCAAAAGTTGTCGAGGTAATGGGCTAGAGACCGAGACCCCAACCCGTGAGCAAATGCCCACTGAATGAACCTGAATTAATGCATTCAGAAAGGGATTGGCCTTATCTAATTAAAATTCCCCTCCAAACCTAAAAACCCGATAGGTCTAAAACCTTGGGGTGCACTGGCAAAAAACTGGAAGCCGAGTGCATATCACACTGTGCCAAAACAGCACCAGCATTGCGTGAGCCCGCCACCCATGGTAGCCGAGGCAACTACGAGTACCTGACCAAACAAGGTCATCAGGAAAGTCATCCCTGAACGGAGCACCCACAGGGCAAGCTGAATGGAGGATTATATTACATTCACCCTTTTCCTAGCTCAGTATGAGCTTCATGGGGGATACCTTCGACTAAGGAAAGGTAGTTCCCAGGAGGGCCCCCGCTACTCTCATAGCCCCCCAACTTCCATAACTGTGGACAGCGGAGCCCCCTCTCCGTGACCCAGGAAGGGAACCAGATAGTCGCATCCTGGGGGCCCCAACACCCCCGAATGGATACAAAAGCCCCATTGAAAACCCTCCAGCAGGTCTCCCGCCCCATCCCTTCTTGGATGAACTGAGTGACATCCCTCCAGGCTGACCATAATTGGGGCGGGGGGGGGGCATGACAAAGTTAGTTGCTTCAGACGGAGCTCTGTTCGCCCCTGTGCACCCCCTTTTAAGTCGGTAACGACCGTGGTGCTTAGTACACACATCGTCAGCTGAGCAGGCCGAACACAGTAGGCGGGCCGGAACCCCCCACCCGACCTGTTTGCGTGGAGCCAGTGTCTGAACAGCCCGCTGCTCAGCATGACCACCATGGTACCCATCACCAGGCACCAGTCTCGTGGGAATGATGTGCACGAGCACATTTGCTGACAGGACTCATCCCACCTCCCCTTGGGATAGAGAGCCCCCCTCGTCCACATTCCTCACCATGAGCCAACCGTCATGGGCCCATCCGATCGACATCAGGATGGCCCAAACAGGGCAAGCCCTGCGGCATACCACCATACGTACAAGGTATGCCGACAACCAGTTGGCCCTAAGGTGCGCGGTGGCTAATGACGATGGGACATCTCTTTGTCTCAGCCGTCCTGTCCTTCTCTCCCCTCACAGTGTGCTCGCAGTTCAATGGGAGAATATCCACATGTCCCCCTTCTGCCCTTACCCCTCATGGCCTGCGGCCAATAATCAACCGGGGCAAGTAATAGCCGTCCATCGGCAAAGCCCTTGACGGCACGTTCTGTATAAAGGGGGCCTACGCAGCAGGATCTAGACAGCCCCTGCGATGCCCAGCACTGTCCCGGGGGCGGACACCCCAGTGCGTGGTGGCTTACTACGGCGGGACCACACAATGTCTCTGTCCTCCTGTCCATACCTCCTATCCTTATTTGGGTCTCGGTTCATAGGGAGAATATATCCACGCATTCCCCCCCCCCCAAATCTGTCCCTTCCTGATCTGGGCCAGATGATCACCAGGGGACAATGAATAACCAATCATCGGCAAGGCCGTTGCCGGTACATGATGTACACCGGGCATACGCAGCGGGACCTGGACAGCCCATGCGATGCCACGTACTGCCCCGGGGCAGAAACCCCCACCCCCAAGGTGTGCCATAATGCAACCAAGGGGCACTGGGATAGGATGGCAAGTGATGCCCCACTAGCCTCTAATTGGCAAGGAGAAGAGCACTGAACCACACCGCTGCAAGTGGACTGTGATTTGGGTGTATTCAACTTGACCCAATACTCACTAGTTGCACCCCCGTGAGCCGGCCCCACTGGGGGTTCCGGCACACAGTGGGCATCGGAGCTCGCAACCGAAATCGAGCTCTAGGACGACCTCCAACGCACTCCAATCGCTGTTCCGGACAAACAGGGAGCTGCGAGACAGCGGCAGGCACAGGCTGGACTGTCTCAATAAGCTCGACCCAGCCGGCCGCCTGTTGCAGAGTGGCAGCGGTCGAAGTAGCCGGCGGACACAAAGGGGGCCCGGTAGATAGGAAAAGGACCCCCACCCACTGGATTGCTAAGGATGCCTCCAGTACAGCCAAACGTGCTAATCAGGCACCCCCTGCCACAGTAAACCCCCAGTAGGTGGGCCAGGTGGGCCGGATGGCCCAATAGGAATTGTGCCAGAGGCCCTGAATTGAGAGCCTGTGCCAGAATAAGCCATGCCCCAAAATTCCAGCCCCTAATGGGAAAAACCATGCTGTAAGCCAGCACCAGGCCCTCCCCCCAATTGTCCCGGCCATGGCCAGCAACCGTGGGCCGAGGGCCGCATCCTCCGAAGGGCCGGCCTGAGGGTGAAAACGGAATGGCACGGGAGCTCATCCTGTCCTGCGTGCGCAGAAATTGAAACACTGACCATAAACAACCCAGTCAACTTCTGAGGCACTGGAGACACTGCAGTCCTACTTAAAGGTTCGGCACCCCTGAGTTAGGAAAAGGAGTGAGCGATGGAGCAAACTTCTCCGCTCCGTCGCATTCTGAAGCCAATAGGCTAGAAAGCCAAAAGGAAGCCTCGAACAGAGGCTAGCAAACTCAAGCCTCTTGCAAAGTGGCAGAAGGGAATAAAGCGACGGAAAAAACTTCTCCTCTCCGTCGCTTTTTTTTTTTTTACACTCACCAGCTAACTCAAGGAGCATAGAACAGCACGATCCCTATCCAGGGATCAGCACCTGCTGACTGGAAAGCCGGAGACTGAGAGCCTTTTGCAATGCTCAGGAATCAAACTCTGACCCTCCAGGCAGCGAGTTCGGCATCTTAATCCCCTGAGCCACTGCGGTCCGACAGAGCGACGGAGAAAAACTTCTCCTCTCCGTCGCTTTCGCAAAATGGCAGCTCGGCTGCCTCGTGGCCACCCCTTTTAAAGGGTGCTGGCCACGCCCCCTGACTACCCGGATGTCCAAGTCCGGTGGGGGGGGGCCCGCAAAGAGCGCGGCGGCCATTTTGGCGCCGCGCTTGCAATAGTGTGCAGGGTTCTGACATATAACAGTAATGCTATAGTGTGCAGAGTTCTGACACTTAACTTGTTAATGACATCCAAAACAAGAGTGGAAGCAACAGGAAAACTATTTCAGACAGTGACTGTTAAATTTTCATATGTGTGAATAAGAATGTTATAATGAAAGTAAGAAGTCATGGTCCAAGGTCAAGGAGGACCCGTTGCATATAAAAAAATTGTATCACTTAGTTTTCAACTTGGTCATGAATCACACGTTATTTTCAAATCTAGGTTGGTGAGTTTAAAAGATTTAAAAGGGAGTTTTTATCTTTCAGTAGCATTCCCTGTCTTTCACCACAGTAGAATGGTAAAGGAAAGGGAACCACTTCTTTTCACTTCATTTCCTGCACTGGCCTAACTTTGAAAACAATGTGGGATTTATGACTAAGTTGAAGACTATGTGAGGCATCCTTTGCATATTCAGAAAGTATTCTTGGCTTATGCCCATGTCCTTTTGCTTAAAGGTCTTCTTCAAATAGGTGTTGTAATTACATGGGAGTTTGACTTGGATTGAGGAGAGCTAGATTTAAATGGGTGAGGCAAAACAATCCCTTATTTTATCTTCCCCAAATGTCATTAGTGAGAGTAAACCTTCCCTAAGTAATATTAAACACTCTCAGTAAACAAGAATATTTTTTCTCGATCCAACTAGCCATGTGGTCTAGTGAAGCAAAATGAGAGTTGTGTGCCTTGTGCAGCAACACCCTAGCCAGCATACTGGAAGGAAAATCATTTTGCCTTTAGCTATTGAATGTGTCTTTATTTCATATATACTTTTATAAAATTATATGTAATTTACACACACACACAAACTTATTGTGGTGTTGGAGGAGCGTTTTGAGAGTCCCCTGGGCAGCGAGGAGAACAAATATGTCAATCTTAGAAGAAATCAACCCTGACTGCTCCTTAGAAGGTCAAATGGTAAAGATGAAGGTGAAGTACTTTGGACATCAAATGAGAAGAGAGGATTCACTTGAGAAGGCGGAGGACAGAGGTGCCTGGAGGGTGGTGGTCCATTGGGTTGCAAAGGGTCGGAATTGACTGTGCGACTCAACAACAACAACAACAGAAGAAGAAGAATCTTATGTGTGTGCAATCCAAAATAATTCCAATTGGCATTTGCCTTATTCCAGTGCTCCTTGCTATACTGAACACTTATGGAAATAGGGGTGTGTTGTTATTCCATCACCTTCTGGTCTATATCCTGTCACCTTCCTATGCATGATGGAGACTCTTGTATCCATAGGGACTCTACACAAGAATCAGAACCCTGATTTTGTTGGATTCTAATTCACGTAGAGAGCCCCCATAGAGACAAGATACTTTCCACTTCAAATTTGTTGCATAGAATAGCAGTGGAAGTAACAGCAGAGGATGATGGGGTCAGAGCACTCCTCATCCTCCCATCTCTTAAGCAAACTAAGAAACACCTGAACAAATTATTTAGTCCCAAGGATCTTATACTCAGGAAAGTAATTGGAGAGTCCAGCCTTGCATGTTCACATGTACTCTTGCCTGTTTGGAGCTTTTAGATTTGATTATGGTAAAAATCAAACTGCTTCCAACATGTTGAACTTTTTTCTTTGCTAAAGAACTAGGCCAGCTATAATGGAAGCGCGGCGCCAAAATGGCCACCGCGCTCTTTGCGGCCCCCCCCCCCCACCGGACGAAACCATCCGGGTAGTTAGGGGCGTGGCCAGCACCCTAATAAAAGGGGCTGGCCACGAGGCAGCCGTGCTGCCATTTTGGCGAACCGACGGAGCGGAGAAGTTTTTCTTTCCTCCTTACCTCCGTCGCTCGTGTCCTCTTGGGGCAAGCCTTTTCGGGCAGCTTTCTCTTGTTTTAGGCTTCCTAGCTACCTTAGCCATGCCCTCGAAGAAGAAGGCAGCCGCGAACGTGGCTCGATCGGCGTGGAGGCGTCAGCCGGGTCGGAGGACCGCGACTGCGCCCGTTCCGCAGCCACCTTTAGCAGACCCCACCGGGAACGGTGGGATGGGATCGGTAGCTCCTTGGCCTGATGCGCGGAGCATACCTGCTGCCCCGGACGGGGCCTCGGCCCTTGGCCCCTGCCATGGTCTGTGCGGCGGGGCCCTCTTGCCCGGGTGCGCTATTCCCTATGGGGGGTGCGAGCCACGGAGGGTGGTTGGGTTCCCTGCCTTTGCAGGGCGTTCCCACGGCTCCCCAGGGGCTGAGCATGGGCTCTTGGCCTTATCTGGCCCCTGGGGTTCAGGGACCTGGACAGGTACCCGTGAATTATGGGCCGGTTGCCCAATTGCCCCCTGTTGGGGCCGGGGCCTATGTCGATGTGGAGGCCCTCCTGGCCCGGGTGGCGGCCCTTGAAGCGTCCTTGGCAAGGGCCAACCAAACAGGGGTGTCTCTAGGTTTTCAGGTGCCCCCTTTGGCCGCCGAACAGCATCCGGCGATGGGTCGGGTTGAGCCGCCTGAGGCGCGCGGGCCGGTGGTGGCCACTGCCTCGCAGCTCCCCACCCCACAGGTGCAGCAGTCTGGTGCTGGTCTGGCCCTGTCGACGAGCTCAGCTTCGGTCGTGAGCTCCGAAGCCCCCAGCGGGCCGGAACCCCCGGTGGGGGCGGCCCGTGGGGGTGCAGCGGGTGAGTATGCAGTCCAAGCTAATGCACCCACACAACTGACTTCCTTGGGGGGGGCTGTTCAATGGCCTTGGCTTCGCTCGGGTGGCCCGGCGGTCCAATGGCCCCCGGCCCACCCAGCGACTTTGCCCGTGACACAGGGCCTGGGTCGGGGTGGTGCCCCCAACGTGCTGAAAATGTGTTGGGAATCCCCGGGCTGGCTCAGGCTCATTTTCCTTTGCCCGTAGTTCCCTCAGTGCCGGTGTCGGCTTTGCCAACAGCAGGGTATTCCTTGCCCTTGGGGGACCATTTGGCCCAGTCTACCAAGGAAAAGATTTGGAGGGGCGAGTATGTAGATATCTTCTCCCTTCTAAATAGGGAGCTGACCAAGGAAGAGAAGGAAGGGCTGGACGAGAAGGATAAGGAACAGGCACGTCGTCGTAAGCCGCCATGCACGTGGGCAAATTGGTTGCCAGCGTACCTGATTTACATGGCCGTTTACCTCAGGGCTAGGCCGGATTTGGCTATCCCTATGGTCCAGTATCTGGACAATATTTGCCGGGCTATGGTTGACTTCCCGGGTCCGTCATGGCTGGCTTATGACGAAGAATTCAGCATGAGGATTCCACTGCACCCAGAGATGAGGTGGGATGAGCCCTGCCAGAAGCTGTGGCTTCTGTATATGACCCCCACGCGCCCGGCGCCTGGGGAGAGATACCATTGTGGACATGCGGTCCAACGAGCGGCCCCGGTACAGGTACCCCGCCAAGTGGCGGGGCAGGGGGTTCCAGCCCGCCTGCTGTGCTGGACCTTCTCGTCCAATGGTTCTTGCAACAGGAAAAATTGCAAGTACAAGCATGAGTGCCCCTCTTGTTCTGGCCCCCAGGCTGCCTCCGCCTGTCCCAGGTCGGGAGGATACGGGGGCAGGGGTAGGGGCGGACAAGGGGCAGGTAAGACTGCCATGGAGAGAGCGGGTTCACCAAAAGGCCCCCTCCCCGATTAATGTCGACATGCTGGAGAGTTGGCTCGCATTGTACCCGAGGAGAGCAGACGCTGTGTACCTCCTTCAGGGTTTTCAACTGGGTTTTCGTATTCCTTTCACGGGGGATAGGTCACCGCAGGATGCACCTAACCTTTCGTCACTTAGGGGAAGGGAGGAGGTGGCTGCCGCCAGCATTAATAAGGAGATTGCTGCGGGCAGGGTCGCTGGCCCTTTCCCCCCACCCCCGTTCCACAACCTTACAGTGTCTCCGCTAGGACTAGTGCCCAAGAAGTCCCCGGGCGAGTTCCGCCTGATTCACCATTTGTCCTACCCAGCCGGCCACTCGGTCAATGATGCTATCCCTGATGACCTTTGTTCTGTCGGGTATACATCCTTTGACCAGGCATTGCGCATGGTGCGCTCACGTGGCCCGGGTGCACTGTTGGCTAAGTGTGACATTAAGTCGGCGTTTCGCCTTTTGCACGTGCACCCGGGTGACTTCGAGTTGCTGGGTTTCAAATTCCGGGGTGAATATTATTTTGACAAAGCCATGCCATTCGGCTGTTCCATATCCTGCTCGGCTTTCGAGCGTTTCAGTACCTTCCTGCAGTGGGCATTTGTCCGTAGGTCAGGGTCTCGGTCTGTAGCCCATTACCTGGATGACTTTTTATTCGGGGGTGAACGGGGCTGGGACACGTGCACACGTCTCCTCAACACATTTCAGACGCTAATGGAGGAACTCGGTGTCCCTTTAGCGCCCGAAAAGACCGAAGGCCCGTCTAATAAGTTAATATTCCTGGGGGTGGAAATTGACACGGTAGCGCAGGCGTCTAGGTTGCCCGCAGACAAGGTGTCAAGGATAGTGGCCCTTATATCGGACTTGCTGGCTAAGCGCAAGGCATCCCTTCGGGGATTGTAGGTGCCACATGGACATCTCAATTTCGCTTGCAGGGTGGTCGCACCTGGCAGGGCATTTGCTCGGTGCTTGTGCGACGCCATGGCAGGCTTATCCAGGCCCCATCATAGGGCGAGATTGACACGGGGCATCAGGGCAGATCTGCACGTATGGCTCCAGTTCCTGAGGGAGTTCAATGGGGTCTCATTTTGGAGGTCTGACCTCCTGGCTTCGCCCCAATTTCAAATTCAGTCTGATGCCTCGGGATCCCTTGGTTATGGGATGTACTTCAATGGGAAGTGGGCATATGGTGGATGGCCACCAGCCTGGTCAGGTACGGGTCGCCTGAGGGATCTCACATATTTGGAATTTTTCCCATACTGGGGGCCTTGATGCTATGGGGTGAGGAGTGGGCCAACTCTGTGGTGCATTTCTGGTGTGACAATGCGGCTGTTGTCCACATTGTCAACTCACAGACCTTTAAATCTCCCAGGGTCATGGATCTTGTGCGCCAGTTTGTATTGCGCAGCCTGCGCCTCAATGTACATGTCCCGGGGGTGAATAATGATATTGCTGACGCTTTGTCCCGCCTGCAGATCTCCCGGTTCCGTGCCTTGGCTCCGGATGCGGAGGAAGTTCCCTCGCCACTACCGCAGGAGATATGGACCATTGGCAAGGAGAGGTGAACCGGGCGATAGGCATGTCACTGGCGCCACGCACGCGTAAGGCGTATCACCACACGTTGGTTGCATTTCGGACCTTTTGTTCCCAATCTCGCCTGCCAGATACCTGGCCGATCCCAGTGGCCCACATCCTCCGTTTCATGGTTTACCTGCACGCCCAGGGCCTGGCACCCCGCACCATAGCATCTCGGCTATCAGCGCTGGCTTTTATGGCCAAGGTGGGAGGTCACGCGGACAGTACTGCTGATTTCCGTGTGAGACATGTTTGGGGGGGGGTGCCGGACCGTGGGCGTTGCCTGGACGACCGTCACCCAATTTCCCCTGGGGTACTTACCCAACTGGCACGAGGCTGGCATGACCTATGTTTCGATAGGTATGAGGCAGCCCTGTTTCGTGCGGCTACAACGGTGGCCTTTTTTGGAGCGCTCCGCATCAGCGAGCTTATGATGCTGTCTAAGGCGGATGCAAGTCGTAGGGCACTGGAACTCGAAGATGTCTATGATTGGGCTCAGTTGAGGATACGCTCCTCTAAAACAGGTCAGCACGGCGTAGGCAGTTGAGTAATACTGCTACGATGTTCCTGGAAGACATCTGTCCGGTTGGTGCCCTACAGGAGTTTCTTGCACTGTGTGGCACGCACCATGCCCCGTTTTTCTGTCACCAGGGTGGGTCTCCCCTCACTCAGCCATTCCTGCAGGATGGGGGCGGTTTCTACTGCAGCTACTTTTGGGTACTCTGGGGCTGAAATACGCCGCATGGGAAGGTGGGGATCACATTGTTTTCAGTTTTGTGTTCACCCTCTTCAACCGTGAGTGCCAGTTTAGTCACTGCAATGTTTTTCACCCCCCCTTTTTTCCTTGACAGACCCTGGGTGTCGTTTTACACCGGTGACAGTAGGGCTGGTGGGCCGTTGCCACGTGCACAGGGCAGCGTGTTACGCTGCACAGGGCAGCGCGTTACGCTGCACAGGGCAGCGCGTTACGCTGCGGCGACAGAGTGGGACCCCGACTGGGACTGGGTGCATCCGCACATCTCAGGTGGTGTTTGGTAAGCGCGGCATGTTATGGCGGGAACTGTTGCCATTCCTTTTCTACATCAGGGATGCTGACTCGCCTGATGTCCTGGTTATTCACCTTGGGGGCAATGGTTTCGGACAGGTCACTGGCCTATCGCGGAAGCTTGCGATTTGCAGTCACCTGGCCTACTCGCATTATGTGTGGCCTGCCACACCCCTCATTGGTCGGACATGATACCGCAGTACGCTTACAGGGGAGCGTTTGGCCTCCAGGCGCTTGACCGGGCGCGTCGCTCCAGGGCTATTGCCCGATTCCTTTTTGATATGGGTTGGGGACGCGTCATTCGCCTCCCCATCATCAGTCTGCAAAATTATGAGCTTTATTCAGGGGAGGGGGCCCATCTGTCGCGAGGAGGTATGGACCTCCTGCTGAGTGATTGGCGAGCAGGCCTGTCGACCGAGCTGACGGTCTTGGGGGGGCGTCGAGCCTTTATTGAAGCCTCTCCAGGTGGCGGGTAGCACTGGTAAGGTAAACATTTATGACCCACAGGTATCCGGCAGGTTCGCAATTGACCCAACAACACTAGATAGGCATAAGTTGTTTAAACGTTGTCCGGTCAACGACGAACCAGGCGAGGGGGTGATGGTTACCACTAGACAGCTGGAATCACCCCCTGATTTTGCGGATACACGTCAGAGGGTGGGGTCATTAGTTAGATATTGACTACGGTCAACAATTTGTTTGTTGTCAACAAACAAATTGATACAAATAGATACATTGTAACAATTGCCGTTGGCAATTTTGGGTGGTACCTTACCAGTGTTACTTCGGCCTGCTTGCCTTAAGAATTATGATTGGTCGTTTTACCAATAGAAATTTATAATTCGGACTAGGGCTTGAATCAATAAATGTGGCCCATGCCGTTATCCACTTTCATTTGTGTCTGAGTCCATCATTGGGGGGGTGCGCCTGCAATGGAAGCGCGGCGCCAAAATGGCCGCCGCGCTCTTTGCGCCCCCCCCCACCGGATGAAACCATCCGGGTAGTTAGGGGCGTGGCCAGCACCCTAATAAAAGGGGCTGGCCACGAGGCAGCCGTGCTGCCATTTTGGCGAACCGATGGAGCGGAGAAGTTTTTCCCCTCCACCTCCTCCCTAGTTAACAGTGTGATTTCTTGGTCGCTTCGGGGCCGGGTGGGAATTTTTGGCTGGGACTCGCAATTGGCCTTTGAGTCCTGGCTTTTTCGCCCATCCCACACTGTTGCTATGGTTTGATATAGGGGTTTGTCTGTGCTACTGTTGACTTTGGTCACATTGGCGGGTAGCACTGGTAAGGTAAACATTTATGACCCACAGGTATCCGGCAGGTTCGCAATTGACTGGACAACACTAGATAGGCATAAGTTGTTTAAACGTTGTCCGGTCAACGACGAACCAGGCGAGGGGGTGATGGTTACCACTAGACAGCTGGAATCACCCCCTGATTTTGCGGATACACGTCAGAGGGCGGGGTCATTAGTTAGATATTGACTACGGTCAACAATTTGTTTGTTGTCAACAAACAAATTGATACAAATAGATACATTGTAACAATTGCCGTTGGCAATTTTGGGTGGTACCTTACCAGTGTTACTTCGGCCTGCTTGCCTTAAGAATTATGATTGGTCGTTTTACCAATAGAAATTTATAATTCGGACTAGGGCTTGAATCAATAAATGTGGCCCATGCCGTTATCCACTTTCATTTGTGTCTGAGTCCATCATTGGGGGGGTGCGCCTGCAAAGAACTAAGGTTCTCTGTAAAGTTAACTTAACAATAGTGGAGATTCTGACAATTTCAGGGTTGGAGAAGTACCTTAATTTATTTGAGATTTATGCAACATCCTTTTTGTTAGACAAAGCAACCTTGGTAAATCTGAGGCTTTTAGAAATTGCATTTTCTTTTTCTTTTCTCTATTATTCTGCTCTTGCCCCAGCTGAGGGTTTTGTGAGTTTCAAGCAGAAAGAAACAGTTCAAGTTAAAAGTTAAAGAAGAAAAAGATACTCAAAGTATTTCAGATATTTAATTGCTTTTGCATATAAGCTGCTATATTTGTTGTGAAATCCCATAAATCTTCAGTTAAAGACTGTATTTTTAGCCAAGCTTTAAAACAGGTGTGCCCAAACTACGACCCATGGCACCAAATCATTTGGTCCACGTCACTTCTGGAAGCAGAAGTAAAACATGCATGTGCATAACTTGCCGGCTCATGCACATAAGGATACTGGAAATGACCTGCGGATGTTGTAAATGTGTTTACGACAGCCATGGATCATTTATGGCAGCGCTATGAGCATGCACAGATGTGTCATGCACATGCACATTTTCCTTCTATTTCCGATGGGAGGAACCATGAGACTGGCCATGGCCCAAAAAGTTTGGGCACCCCTGCTTTAAAACAATAAGTCTAGGGGCTCGGGAATACTATATTTATTAAACTTAGAGATTTTTTTAAATGCTTTAAAATGTTTTGCCTGGCTTCGCCCGGGGTGGTTTGGGTGGATTGGTGGAGCCCCCCCCCCCCCCCCGCATTGCCTACCTGGCCGGGCGTGGTTCTTCGGTTGTGGTGAGGCTTCAGGCATGTGGGCATGATCAGCGCTGGCTGCATTGTGGTGGCACGAGCACGGCAGCATGTGCACGCACACCAGCCTGCTTGGTCCTGCGTAGGAGGTTGCACAGGTATCAGCATTGGGCTCCTGGATGCAATGCCTGCATACTGGTGCATGCGCACGTGCCAGCGCCTGCATCGGGCATCAGATTTCGGTCTCACGTCAGTGGTCATGCGGGCACCTGTGTCGGCCGTCCATTGTCTCTTGCTTCCGGTGGTTGTGTGGGCATCAGCGTTGGGCTTCCGGATGCAATGCCCATGCACTGGCGCACGTGCGCATGCCGGCGCCTGCATAGGGCACCCAATTGTGATGCCTGTGCTCTCCCGTGTACATGAACACCAGTGCTGCTGCCATGATAGTTGCCAGTGGGGCTTGTGCTCCACCCGCGGAGTCCGGACCACCCTCTTTGACCAACGGGACAGGCAAGGTAGGCCCAGTGAGATTTTCACGGGGAGGACGACGACGACGTATGCAGGACATACAAACCATACTGAATCTGTAGGTGAGAGGAACATGGAGCCCTCCAGATATAGTTGGACTGCAACTCTCTTGAGACCTAGCCAGCACAGCTGATGGTGAGGAAGTATGTGACTCACAGTCTTGCAACATCTGAAGGGGAATATGCTCCTCAGCTATGTTGTACATTCCTCCATTTACCTAGAAGATATTAAGAGTCTTGAGGAAAAAATGGCAGAAGATACTGCTCCCTGAAGATGAATTGTGGCTCAAGCAAGGAACACAGGCTTTATGTGCAGTCAGGATCCACATTGCCGTTTCTAAGGCAAGGTGCTGCAGAACCCCTTCTGTCTGAAACATGGCCATAGAATGTGAGACTCTTAAAAACTCCTTTGACTATTTGCTTATTAACAATACTGCACTTTCAGCACAGATAATTAAGACAAGAGAGAACACTCTTCCGACTTTTGCAGTCCATGCAGGAGTGAAGCGAGCAACTCCCAATGGCTGCCCTGAATTTTCAGAGAACTGGTGAAGTGGAATGGCAAAGTAAGCCAGGCTATCTGTGACTAGAAAAGGTCAACTGCATTTCCCATCAGGGAGATAAATGTGTGGTAAAGGTCAGAACGATTAAGACATTTTCAGTCTGCTTTAAGTCTGTCAAATACTTTTAGTCTTTATTACACTAAATGTTTTATGAAATGCAATACCTAGTTAGACAACTAAGAAAGCTGAAAGGCCCATCATGGCCTCCTTACTTTCTCCCCGGGTAAATATGAGATTAAAGGAAGAAAGGGGCATTCTGAATGTCTGATCTGATAGATCACACTTTTCCATGTCCTGCATTTTGATCTTGTTTATGACTACTCAAAAAGAACATATTGTTGAGTTTCATGAGGCTTAACTAAGTAAATGAGTATTAAGTTATATTCTGAATTTCATATACTGTAGTTCTTCTCTTTCCCTTGCATCTGTCTCGGAATTCAAGACAGATTTGAGAGAGAATTTTATCAAGTAATCATAACTAAAGATCAAATTGTAATGTAATTGTCTAACTTTAACACCCATACACAGTAATACCATAGTACGGATGATCTTGGGTTTGGTCTCAAATAAGCCATTCTTATGCTTGGGAAAACTCATTGGTGAGACAGTCAGAAAACCTTATGATGAAACAATCCAAATAAAATTAGTTGAGGTTTAGCTCTCTCTCTCACCTGTGTGCATATACTGATCTCAGTGCTCAGCACTGCTGTACATGCTTATCATCAAATAGAGGAAATCCCATGCATCTGGATAATATATGTTGTACAGGTATCTATTATTTGATTTATTACAATTATAGCATATGTTTCCAGTAAAAGATAAAGCTCAAGGTGGCTTACTAACTTTTAAAAATACTAAAAACAGATTTAGTTAAAAACAAAAATATTAACTCATTTATACTAACACCATCATAAAATAACTATATCAAGCAATTATATTAAAACCATTAAAACCAGTAAGAATGCAAATTAAAAATAGCACAGCATTGCATGGTCATATATAATGTACCTTGATCCTATGCATCTAATAGTTTGGGGGTCCATGGATTTAAGTTGAAAAAACAATAATGTCCACAAATTATCCATTTTTGAGGGAAAATGTTTAGTGTCCTAAATAGGAAAGTATCTCTAAATCTGGAGCTACTGTACTATCATGGGTTTCTTCAATTTGTATCATCGTTTAGATAAATTAAAAATAAAGATATGTTTTGATTTGATACATCAGGCAAATTTAAGTTTTAGCACGATCCACAGCTTTACCCACAGTAAAGGAAAGAGAAAATTAGCACATTCAAATTGGCAGGATGGAAATCTTTTTAGAATAGATTTGACTGTCATCTATAATTTTTAAGCCTCAATTTCTGCATTATAAATAATTGTAGTTTTCTTCAACATTAACTCTTTTGCTCAGCCCTTTAACACCTGCAGTATTTCAAATGATAATTTTAATTGTTCTTCACTCAGGTTCAGTCCTCTTGGCCACAGCCAGGAATGAAATACATTGATGCATTGAAGGACATTTTCAGTTTAGGAAGTAGCTGCGGTAATCATATATCCCACTTTAAAGAGGACAGCTGTCAAGGGCTGTTCAGAGAACAGCAATCTAATAGAACATGTGTTTTATGTGATCAACTATTCAATCTGAAGACAGAGGACCAACAGAAAAATGTTGGCCATCAGAGTTAGCAGCCTAGACAGCAAACTGAAAGACGCATAGGTCATGTGACCATAGGTTCTCCCATTCAGCTGGGAGGCGTCAAATTCCTCATTTAGTTATTCCACTAATAAATAGGTGACAATCCTTACTACAAGGATTGATCAACTCAGACTTAAACAACCCCATCAAATGGAAGGATGTTCTTAAAGGTCCCCTTGAAATGCTTCATTTTCATTGCTTCTTTAAAAGCCTGGAGGAATGAGCTTAAGAAGCGTCCAGTGGGAGATCATTTCAAACCAGTGGTGCCACCACTGAGAAACCACTGTCATTGGTGGAAATTCTTCTTCCTTCTCTTAGGATGGGACACTGCAGCATCATAGACTGTGACAGGTGGGAAAGGTAGAAATCCTTCATGACAGACATTCCAATAGGTAACAAGATTCCAAATGATTCCAAACTATAAAGGACTTTGAATATTAGCATCAGAATCTTGAACTTGTCATGGTAAACATTTGGCAATGAGTGCAGATGGAGAAATATGATCAAATTTATTCACACCAGTAATTCTGGATCTGCTGAAGCTTGCATACCAACCTCAATGGCAGCCCCATGTAGACAGCATTAGAGTTTTTGTAATTACCAATGCATTTTATAGCAATTATTAATGAGTTTGTAGCATATGCAACTTTTATGAAAATATGGATAATCTTTTAGTCTTTTTTGTTGGGCCATTTATGCTATTGGTAATGGGTTAGTTGCTACCATAGCAGTGCGCTGGGTTTAGCAGTTGCAGGGAATTACTTGGGAAAAAACATTTCAAGAATTCACAATCCAGAATAGTAGACCAAACTCTGAGAAGATGAACAAAACCGGAATAATGGATGAACAGTTAAGGCCAACAGGTTGCATAGCTTTTGAGAGAAGAGATATCATTGGTTGGCATTAAGGGGCATTTTTGGATGCAGGATGAGACACCTCCCAAATATTTTCGGATAATTTCCCCCATCCGGATGCAGTCCTTGACCAAATCATGCATTTTCTTAGTGGACTGATCCCTTGGCTTTTAGGAACAATTCTTTAGGAAGCACAAGGTTGAACTATAAAACTTGCTACCACAAATTGGAGTCCATGTGGTTTAATAGCTATAGTATTGGACTCAGGAGGTGTGAGTTCAAATCCTTACTTTGTTTTAAATTTCACTGGGTGACCTAGAGCCACTTATATTCTCTTAGCCTGATCTATCTCAGCATTGAGGTATATAAAAAACAGGGAGAAATTGGGCTACATATACCACCATTCTTCTGCTTTAATGTACCAATCAAACCCTGGACTGCAAAAATGAAGCTACTTTCATTGCATTGTCATTGCCCAAACCCATGTCCTCAACAGTGCATGCCCCTGGCAGCAATTGACAGACCAGTAAATGAGCTGGCTATAAATGTAATAAACAACATAAACTTGTGATAGCTAACTCTGATGTCTTAAAAATTAGATCATTAGGCAAATTCACAGAGGATGATGAATCATGCCTCAACAGCTGCTTGTCACGATGATAAAACACTACCTCCAAAGAAGGCTGATGCCCATTTGGGCTGGTGGAGGAGATGGCTAAATATAGGTAGGGACAAAATTGGATATGTTATACGCCTACATTCCTCTGTTTGTCCCACACACTCCAGAAAGAACACAGTCCCTTGGCTGTCTCCTTTTGCAAAAGAAAAAGGCAGGATTAGGCTGCCTAAGGGAAAGTACTGTACAAGCTTGCAAGGGAGAAGAACTCTTTTTCTTCTTCTACACTGGTGGCCTCCTAGACTAGAATGTGGATGGCAATAGTCAGAGACCAACAGCAGGAGAGTGCAGTTGGACTCTTATCTAGCTTGTGGGTTTCTAGAGTTCGCTGCTTAACTATTGAATTTGGCAGAATAGTGGATCGGATATGCCTTGGCTCATGCTAATAATAATAATATATTCTGGGTTGAAAGGCTTTTTGCTGGAGAAACTCCACTCCACTCAGGGGATACACAAATGAGGCTCCTTTCATGCCCCCAAGATCTGGAACAGAGATGGGCACTCAATCTGTCATGCAGTACCCGGGTCTCAAACTGCCGAGTTGCTGGTCTTCCAGCTAACAAAGTGAGCTTCTTAACCACTGAGCCGCCACATCCCTTATGCTCATGCTGATGATCTTAGGCCAGTGATGGCAAACATTGGCACTCCAGGTGTCCTTAAACTTCAATTCCCAGAAGCCCTAATCAGCAGGAGTGCTGACTTGGGCTTCTGGTAATTGAAATCTAAGAACAGCTGGAGTGCCAAGGTTCACCATCTTAGGCAATGGAAATTAGAGGACAGGAAAAATACATTGCTTAAAGACTACCTGAATATGAGAAATATTCAATGTTCAGCCATCCTTTCCAGTCCCTGCTTTCATTTAGCAAACCAAGGTCAGCAACAGCATTGGTACTTTTAATAGCATCAGTGTTCTGCAGCTTCTCTAACTCTCATTTTCTATTCCATTCCTGGGAAAGTACTCTGCTGAAAATAATAGGGAAAATTGAGTTGGTTTTATATGTACTCCAACAGCAGTTTGCAAGAGCTTGGAAGGTACAGGTATTTTAGAACCGCAGAGGAAACAATGGGATGGAAGGAAATAATACACATAAATTCATTACAGTGAAGACCCTAACAGCCAGGACCTATTGTGTGGTTTCCTTAACAATGGAGAAAGAGATACTTGAGGCAACACAGAGAGCATGATAAGAGCTAATGAAAGGAGGAAAATGAGCTTCATGCATATGGAGCTTGAGACTTGATGGGGAAAGCCTCTGGGGACAATCAGCCTTGTACTCAGTGAAAGTAAAGTGTTTGAAAGATGTGGAGGTGTATGACTTGTTCATGCCCCCTCCCTCCCAGTTCCCTTCATGTGCTTCAGAGATCACACATGCCACTCTCAAAAACATTTATTCATGCTAATATTCTTAGCATATCTGTGTGAGCACATGCTCATGGATTTATGGGATTGAGGTTTTTAAATCTGTAAACATAAGTCCTGCCGCACAATTCTTGGAGTAGTTTTGCTATGCAAATCAATGCTCCAGGGGAACCCATGAAATGCAGTGCTGCCAAGTTTCACGGACGGATTTTCTTCTTTAGACTGACAGCTGTGGAAACAGACAAACTCTGTTTATCCACTCCAGAGGCATGACTCAGAACTGTTTGTGACAGAAGAAATTCCTTGCATCCTATACCTAGGTTTAACGTTTCTCCTTTCTGATTTTTCAAGGCAGGCCAGTTTAGTAAATTGTTCCTTCCTTGGTCTTATGTTGTGGAATGGAAAAATGCACACAACTGGGAGGCAAAAATAATAAAAACCTAGTCCAGCCCTAATCCTAGGATGAGACAAAGTAGGGCAGTGGGAGGAATGGACACAATACTCACTGAAATTCTCATTCTTACCAGGGGTGTGCTGGGCACCTTGGGAGGGCGGTGGACAGGAAGTGATGGGGGTGCCTATTGGGGAGATGGGGAGGAGAAATACATTCCCATTACCTCTGCCTGCCTCTGGGGATGCCAGTCACTGGGGCGCACCAGGATGAGTCCCTGTATCTCTGTGGGACAGCACACCACTGATTCTTACTCCAGTAAGCTGTAATACGTATCAGCCAACACACTATGAGGTCCTGATGAGGATGTTTTTATATCCTAACGGGCTCGTTGCCTCGTCATCCGCTGCAACGTGTATCTGAGAATGCATTTTTTTCCTGAAGTAGGAAAAATGACACTGGCAAGATTTTGTTTAAGGTGGATACCAACTTGACATGAAGTGATCCACACACTATGATCATGGAGCCAACTCCTGCAGCACGTATGAAATTAGATATGCGGAATTTAACACCGGGACTGCAATAGACTGCTGCAGCCTTGAGAATATTATCAAGGTGCGCCTTCACAGCCAGTCCATCTGGCATGGCCTCTTACACCTCCATGACCGTTGAAAATCAGAATAATAAAGTGGTTTCTCCTCTAATCATTTTGACATTGGGCCCAATGTGATGATTTCCAGTGGCATTTCCTCCACTGAGTGGACCATCACCCCACCTAAAGGGGCTAATCCGCCCATAGCCATTGGCCCCTTTAGGGAGCAGTGGTGTGCTGGCCCACAGGGATAAAGGACCTCATCCCGGTGCACCCCAGTGACTGCCCCCCCCCAGGCAGGCAGAGATAATGGGAATTATGTGATTTCTTTCCTCTCAATCCCCCAATAGGCGCCCCCATCACTTCCTGTCCACTGCCCTCCCAAGGTGCCCAGCATACCCCTGTTAAGGAGTCAAGTTATTCACCACCACCCAACACTCACCATTATGTCACTAGCTGTACGGTCTACTCCATTACTGTAGCGGGATATCCAGCTAGCCCACTCCTTGCCTACAGATGAGGCAAATAATTCCACTGCCTTTACAGGTCTCTGCAATTTGTGCAAAATGTTTCTGGCCTTTTTTCTCTTTTGAGAACAAAAGCATGCATGCATATACTCACAGAACAAGCATAGAAGGACTGACTGATGGTTAAGAAAGTGCTTCAAATTCTCAAAGCATCAGGACTCATAGTTTTGAACCGTAGCACAAATCGTGCATATTGGTCTTTTTGCAAAAACTGGTACTTTTAAAAATAAAACATGGTTCTCACCAGTGTGAGAGTTTTGCTAAGGGCTCAGGAAAACTCTCTGCATCTTTGCTTGTGCACAGTTGTAAGATAGGCATTTAGTAACTTAGCTTATCCCAAACATGTATAAAATTTCACAGAGACATGAACCAGGGAGTCCAATCCACAAGTAACACAACTGCTGTTTCTGGCTGGACTGAATACTGCTATCTTCTTCTGCTTATATAAGCTATTCCTTTGCTTTCATGTGTTGGTAAGGGATTTTATCTTCTGCAAAACAAACAGGACATGCTTAACATTAAGATTTTACTGATAAATGTCTCATAGCAAATTAATGAATGATTGCATAGCAATTATAAATATGTTGTAGAGAGGAGCAGCATGTGTTACAGATGGCTGTAAGATACATCTGGAGAGAGCATTAGAAATTATTATAAATCATTGTTTGAAGCTGCCTGTTGGATTTTATAAAAATTTGATTAATTATTTCTTAAAATATCAGTTAATTATATACTACTTCTTTACAAGCTATTTTTAAACTTGAGATTTTATCTTATATAAGCCCTGCCAGCAAGTTCTACTTTTCATATGACATTATTGGATGTGGATCACTCAAAGAGAAGGTCTGTTAGAAGGACATAATGCAGATCTTATCCTGTGTAGCTGTTTGAAGAGAAGTTATCCCCTTTTGTATTGACCAGTTCTTAGAGACCACTTCTTATCCTGATTACTGCCTACTTCTTGAGGAAGGATGGTACTCAAGTACCGAGAAATCATATTTGTGACTTTGTATTAGATATAAAAAAAAAAGTCTCTGGATTTGCTTGGATAGCCCATCTTGACCTATTGAGATGACCTCTTGAGGACTATCCAACTCAAGAAAGAAGTATTGCTTTCAGTACTAGATCAAGAGAAGTGCAATTCTATCTAGCGAAGGTGTATTGAGACTAGCTGAGTAAATACTAGGCCAGCTGAATCTATTTCCCATGGCTGTTGGAAATTATTTACTGTTATGTTCAGTTTGGCATAACTTTGTGTTGGTACAATGGTAGTATCTCTACACTGTAGGAGTTTCCAAATATTTTGTAAGAGAACTTATCTCTTATGCTTCTCTCTACCTTCTTCTTCTTCTTCTTCTTTTGGCCTCATCTCATGGAAGATCTGCAAGGTCAGCCAGAACAATAGGATTCTGCCTGTACAAAGACAACTATGGTAAATGAAGAAGCTTTTGCCCATTTTAAACCCATTTTAAACCGCATATCATTGGATTAATGCAGCTCCTCTGAGCAGAGTAGTTTCGCCAGCAAAAATCCTTCAACCCAGAATAATTTCTGACATGAAACAACAACAACAACAACAAATTGTTGTTGATGTTGTTATCTGGACTAGACAGTGAGAGGGCAATATGTTTAGAAAGGTGTTTTTCATAGTGCTTGGGCCCTTTGGCCTAGATAAGGTAAAGGTAAAGGTTTCCCTTGCTCGAAAGCCAGTCGTATCCAACTCTAGGGTTCAGTGCTCATCTCTGTTTCAAAGCCGAAGAGCCAGCGTTGTCTGCTTCTGCAGACGTTTCCGTGGTCATGTGGCAGGCATGACTAGACACCGGAGCGCACGGAACGCTGTTACCTTCCCACCAAAGTGGTCCCTATTTATCTACTTGCAATTTCTTGCTTTTGAACTGCTAGGTTGGCAGGAGCTGGGACAAAGACGGGAGCTCATTCCGTCCTGCAATACTCGGGAATTGAACTGCTGACCTTCCGCCTCCCAGTCAGCGACTTAGCCACTTGAGCCACTGCAGTTCTTTGGCCTATTTTCATAAAACACTTCTTGTGGAATGTCACATACTTATGATGGATTGTACTGAGCCTGTCTTTGTTTTGGGGAGAATTTAGGTGGTATAATAATTAGCCAGGATTGTCAAAAATAGGTACCCAGCATGAACTTCCTGAATCTATATTAAGGCACCTAAATAAGCAGCCTGAGTTTCAAAAGCAGTTAGGCCTCTGGGCACTAACGATTTTTGAAAACCAGGCCATTTATTTATGTCCCTAAATATTGATTTAGGAGAATAACTTTGGGGAGCTAAATTTGGAAATCTTGGCCTACATTTTTTTTAAAAAGCATCAGATCCCTCCTAAAGAGTAGCTGGCATGGAACTGCAAAAAATAAGAGAAAGGGAAATGGATTGTTCACTGCTGACATGCCGCAACCTCTGGGTTAGAACATGTCAGCAGGATAAGTGTGCACCATAACAATATAAACCAAACAATGAAACTGTATTGCTTTGCTGTGGAGGCATGAAGAGAACTGATTATCCAGGTTAGAATCTGATCCAGAATCTCAATTAGAACTTGATCAGGAGAAACACTGGTAAAGTATTTGAATACACATTAGTTTCAAACCCCGAGAGAAACACTGCACCAAGCACATCAGCTTTTCAGTAGGCAGAGACCAAACCATTTCCCCACAAACTCATCCTCTCATACCATCTTTTGGAGCAACTCACAATAGTGCATCTTTCAATCAGGGTGGCTAGTGTGTAAACCAGGGATTCTCAACCTGCAGCCCATGGGCCAAATGCGGCCCACAACACCATTTCATGTGTCGTCGTTCCCCACCACCACCACCACCACCACACCAGGAAGAGCCATGTGGTGGAGGAAGGGCAAAATGGCCATCCGGCCCCTGAAGCTATCTGAGGAATGGTGACCCAGCCCCTGGCTTTAAAAGGTTGAGAACTCCTGATGTAAACTGTTCCAACATCATAGCAGAAGAAGCAGGACTTGTTGTGTGAGGCCTCCTGGATCTTCCCTTGTGCACACCACATACAGTACCATGTGTCTTAAACTAATCACGAATGTGTGCAATTGTTAGGCATGTTGGAGGTTCTGTGGCACACTCTATTGTCATTGCACTTCCACAATGTTCTTAAATGTTAAATACCACTCTAAAATGGTCTTGCTCTCCTCAAATGACAATTGTGTTTCTGCCATTTTCTTTGACTGTCCTGCCTGTCGCATGGTGATGCTTGCATTTGTTCTTTTGAGTGAATGTCATACTACACATTGCTACCATAATTCAATTCAACTTCAAAAAATATGACATAGATAACATCTTTTTAAATGCCTTTACATTTTGGCACCCACTGCATGTATTTGGGGGGGAAAGTATAGGAAATATATTTCCTTATCACATTTTGATCTTGTGCTACAAGATGCATTGATGACTCCCTTGCTATAAGTGAACACTAGTTTCTTTCAAACTATTGTTTGATTTTGTTGTCACATCTGTCAGGATTAGGATAACCGCTTAGGAAAAAAGCTATAAGAATTAAGATGCCTCTGTTACTGATGAGCACTTCAAAACAGCCAACACAACACTGGGTTATTCTTTTGGCTTGTTTCTTCAATTGTTTAATTTTATTCTATCAGAATGTTTTTGCTTGTTGGCTAGTACAATCTAGACAGATTGTATTATTAGCCGCACTATTAGACCAGCTGTTTAAATCTTCAGGTTTGGCTCATTAGACTGCACACATTTAGTTTGCCATGCATATTTTTTCTTCTTTAATGATCTTATCATTCTATTCAAGCAAGTCTTGTTTGCTGCCCACATTTGGGGCTGGTGTTCTTATTTCTTTCTGTAGATTTTTAGAGCCTAGTCCTGCACTATATGACTTTGGTCTGACCCAGACAAGTTTCTCTTACATTCTGAGAGAAACAGAGACAGACAGACCATGCTTGAATGGAATGCTGCACATACAAATTCAAACATATCCCTCTGAGGAGTTTAACATAGAGATAGTGTGTTGAATGTCACTTGGCGATACCTGGATTAAAATCTTTGTTGAACCATTGGCTGACCTAAACCTGCCATTCTCAGAATAAGAATAAAGGTCCTTCTAAGATTGCCATCCAAAGCAAGATTGCCATCCCTCCCCATCCAAAGACCTGGGCCTGGAGAGGAAGAAAAGGCTTCAGGAAGGCCCAGCTCTACTGCCCATTTGCCATTCAGAGAGGCCCAAGGGGGAGGTGAGTAAAGGATCTTGCCCCTCCCTCCCCATCCAAAGACCTGGGGCCAGAGAGAAGGACACCTCAGGAGACCCCCAACCACCCGCAGGAGATGCCATCCACAAACACCATCACAGCGAGGCCCAAGCCAGCGTCTTTGACCAACTCCATGCGGCCGAAGGGAGGCAAGAGCTGCTGCGTGCATGCAAAGGATAAGTAATCGAACTGAAATAATATAGTTGACTAAACATAGATGGCTTATGGCAACTGACATAGTGACTGTATAAGAAACTGACTTACATAGAGACTTGATATAGTGGACTTTTTCTTCCTTCCTTTCTTCCTTTCTTTCCCTTTCTTTAATTAGTTCAACTTTTACTTTGATACTATGTTATAAACTGTGATATTGTGCATGATAATACTTTGTTTTAAAACTGTTTAAACTGTGATAACATGTGTGATGGGAAAAGACTGGCGTAGCCACAAGGCATGCCACAAAGTTTGCCAAGAGAACCCTATGGACCAAAACAAAAGGCAAAACAAGGGGATGCTCAACACAGCAGATCTGAAAAGGGGGAGGGATACGAAAGGGGGAGGAGAAATACAGTGTTGCAGGGAACAATACTGCATAGGAACATGGAATGTGAGGTCTATGAATCAAGGGAAACTGGAAGTAGTTAAAAATGAGATGGAAAGAATAAGCATTGACATCCTGGGCATTAGTGAATTAAAATTGGAAAGGGATGGGTGAATTCAGCTCTGGAAACCATCATATCTACTACTGGGAGCAAGAAAACCTCAGAAAAAACTGAGTAGCCATAATTGTCAACAATAGAGTGAGGAAAGCAGTAATGGGATTCAACATCAAAAATGATAGAATGATGTCAGTCAGAATCCAAGGCAAGCCTTTCAATATCACTGTAATCCAGGACATACAACACCTCATAGCACAGACACCAAGAAATGATGTCCACATTATCTTAGGAGATTGGATGCCAAAGTAGGAAATCAAAAAGTAAATGGAATAACAGGCAAGTTTGGTCTTGGAACACAGAATGAAGCAGGGCAAAGATTGATAGAGTTCTGCCAAGAGAACGCATTGGTCATAGCAAACACTCTCTTCCAGCAACACAAGAGGCGACTTTACACATGGAAATCACCAGATGGCCAGCATCGAAATCAGACTGATTGCATACTCTGCAGTCAAAGATGGAGAACCTACATTCAGTCAGCAAAAACAAGACCTGGAGCAGACTGTGGCTCAGATCACAACCTACTGATCGCAAAATTCAGGCTTAGACTAAAGAAAATGGGGAAAACAATTAGACCAGACAGATATGACCTACACAACATCCCTAAAGAATACACGGTGGAGGTCATGAACAGATTTAATGTCCTGTACCTGATAGACAGAGTACCAGAAGAATTATGGACAGAGACGCGGGACATCATGCAGGAAGCAGCAAGAGAAACCATACCAAAAGAAAAGAAGTGTAAGAAAGCAAAGTGGTTGTCTGATGAGGCTCTTAAAATAGCAGAGGAAAGAAGGAATGCAAAAGTCCAAGGAGAAAGGAAAAAATACAACCACCTGAATACAGAATTTCAAAGGAAAGCAAGGAGAGATAAGAAAAATACCTGAACGAACAGTGCAAAGAAATGGAGGAAAACAACAAAAGAGGCAGGACTAGAGATCTTTTCAAAAGAAATCAAGGGAACATTTAAAGCAAAAATGAACATGATAAGGGACAAAGATGGAAAAGAGTTAGCTGAAGCAGAAGAGATCAAAAAAAGATGGCAAGAGTACACAAAGGAGCTCTACAAAAAGGACCTCAACACTCCTGATAATAACAACAATGAGAAATTTGAACTTGAACCAGACATTCTGGAGAGCGAAGTCAGAAAGGCCCTAAAAAGCACTGCAAACAATAAAGCTAGTGGAAATGATGGTATCCCAATTGAATTTTTCAAAGCCCTAAAAGATGATGGAATCAAACTACTGCATTCAATATGCCAGCAAATTTGGAAAACAAAACAGTGGCTACAGGATTGGAAAAGATCAGTGTACGTTCCAATCCCCAAAAAAGGCAATGCCAAAGAATGCTCAAATTACTGAACAATTACGCTCATCCCACATGCCAGCAAGGTGATGCTCAAGATAATACAGGATAGACTTCAACAACATGTGGAGAGAGAACTACCAGAGGTGCAGGCCGGTTTCAGAAGAGGCAGGGGGACTAGAGACCACATTGCCAACATACGTTGGATCATGGAGAAAACAAAAGAATACCAGAAACAAGTCTACTTTTGTTTTATTGACTACACCAAAGCTTTTGAGTGTGTGGACCACAACAAAATGTGGCAAGTAATTAAAGAGATGGAAATACCAGAACACCTCATATGCCTCATGATAAATCTGTACATGAACCAAGAAGCAACAGTTAGGACAGAGCACGGAATGTCAGAGTGATTTGGAATAGGAAAAGGAGTAAGACAAGGCTGCATTTTATCACCCTGCTTATTCAATCTATACACAGAGCACATAATGCGCAATGCAGGGATGGAGGAATCACAATATGGGATCAAAATTGCTGGGAGAAACATCAACAATTTGAGATATGCAGACGATACCACCCTAATGGCAGAAAGTGAGGAAGACCTAAAGAACCTCTTGATTGGATTGAAGGAGGAGAGTGCAAAAGCTGGCTTGAGACTCAATATCAAGAGAACCAAGACAATGGCAACAGGTCCCATCAGTCCCTGGAAAATAGATGGGGAAGAAGTAGACAGATTTTACTTTCCTGGGATCTAAGATCACTGCAGATGGCGACTGTAGCCATGAAATAAAAAGACGACTGATTATGGGGAGACAAGCGATGAGAAACCTGGGGAATATAGTGAAAAGCAGAGACATCACCTTGAAAACAAAAATTCGCATAGTCAAAGCAATGGTATTCCCAGTGGTAATGTATGGGTGTGAGAGCTGGACCATTAGGACAGCTGAGCGCAGAAGAATAGATGCCTTTGAGATGTGGTGTTGGAGGAGAGTCCTGAGAGTCCCCTGAACAGCAAAGAGAACAAATAGGTCAATACTGGAAGAAATCAACCCTGTTCATTGGAGGGACAAATAGTGAAGATGAAGCTAAAGTACTTTGGACATCAAATGAGAAGGAAGGACTCACTTGAGAAGCCCTTGATGCTGGGAAAGGTGGAGGGCAAGAGAAGAAAGGGGTGTCGAAAGATGAGATGGATAGATGGTATTGTGGACACAATGGGCACAGAGCTTGGTGGGCTGAGGAGAATGGTGGAGGATAGAGGTGCCTGGAGGAAAATGGTCCATGGGGTCGCAAAGGGTCGGAATCGACTGTGCGACTGAACAACAACAACAACAAGATTGCCATGGGGATTACTTTGGGTAGCTACATCCCCACTTCCCCAAGCACTTTAGAGAAAGCTTTCTCCTTTCCAGAGGTCTATTTGTAATCGGACTGTAGAATATATAGTCTACAAATACACAGTACTCCAAGCATCTACTGCAGCATAGCATGTATCAGGGTTTGCAAAACAGGTTGACTGAGGCCATGATAGGCTGTTAGACTTGGCATATGAGCTCTATTTGGCTTGTTAGGTCACATGTTGTGCAAATCTGATCTATTAGTGGTCAGATAAGTCTCCTGCCTTTATATGACTGTTGACCCTAAGGGTAAACACAGGGTTCTTAAATGGAAAGGAAACAACTTAAAACTTTGGGTGCTGTTCCAAAGCTTAGATTGTGCATTGCAAGTCTGTCTGCTCATAATTTTCATGTTTGATGGCAAGGATGAGAAAGAGTTTTGCCTATATTATTAAATAAATATTATCTGTCTGGCTGTTTTAAGAAAAGGAAGCTGCTCATTCTCCTCAGATTAATTTTGATCCGTTTTGAAAAATAATATTTTCTCTATCCATTTCAAATAGCTGGAACATTATTGTTGAGGCTGGGTGTGGGATTCTATCATGCCATCACATGGACTGATCCGTATGAGATTTGTTTAACTTTAGGAAGGTATAAGAATGGTACAAAAAACAAAACTGGTCAGATCAAAGGCCTACTGAGTCCAGCTTTTTCCCCACAAAGGTTTACCACTTCGTTTTGAGAAGACTACAAAAATTATATCAGAGATATTTATAGAGGTAAATTGTCATATAGAGGAATATATATCCATCATGAGGGGGAACAAATGAAAATCCCATTGTCCACAAATCTGTCTAGCTCCCTTCTAAAGTTGTCCATGTTGGCAACCATCACTATTCTTTATGGAGATGATTGCATAGTTTCTATGCAATGCATGAAGAGATTGTGTGAAGGAAATACCATAAAATAGAACAGAAATATGGTATTCCATAGATCCTCAAAAGATTAGTACTTGAACTAGGTAAAGAGGTAAAGGTCACCCTTACTCGAAAGCCAGTCATATCCAACTCTAGGGTTCAGTGCTCATCTCTGTTTACAGCCAAAGAGCCAGAGCTGTCTGTGTTTTTGCAGATGTTTCCATGGATATGTGACAGGCATTACTAGACACTGGAGTGCACAGAATGCTGTTTACCTTCCCACTGAATCAGTACCTATTTATCTACTTGCTATTTTTTGCTTTCGAACTGCTAGGTTTGCAGGAGCTGGGGAAAAGATGGGAACTCACTCCATCATGCAGTACTTGGGTCTCGATCTGCTGACCTGCTGATTGATCTGTTTCATGCACACAATATGCATGCACATAAGCAGACCTGCCCGCCCCATCCACCTCACCAAGAACATCCCAAAGAGTGGTTTATATGCCTCTGTAGACAACCTCTAAGATTCTTTAGAGAAAACTGATGTGGTGTACTGAATGTAAAAAGGAAAGTCTCTTCTCTGGAAGATGACTAAGGGAAGGCCCCTTCTTTGGAAAGGCCCATCTGACTCATGGCTGTCACAATTCTGGATAGTTTTTGCTCTGTCTGCTTTGATTTCAGTAAAATGCAGTGTTGGGAAGGTGACAGCTCGGGGATGGCTGGCATAGTGCCCGCTCTACCTGTGTGGGATTGTGATGAGATCTAGCCTTTGGGGAAAGAGATCCAAGGATTGAGCATTTTGCTTTTTACAATTAATCACAAAGTTGATGGGGGAGAACCCTTTTCAGAGAAGGGTGAAAGAAAAGGCAGGTGCCATGACCCAAACTCCTTGACTAAGTGGAAATAATGTCTTTCTGCTTGCTCCAATAAATGTTCATATTTACATCTTTCCCTGTGTGTGTGTGTGTGTGTGTGTGTGTGTGTGTGTGTGTGTGTGTGTGTGTGTGTGTGTGTGTGTGTGTGTGTGTGTGTGTGTGTGTGTGTGTGTGTGACCTCATGAGTTGTCTCGTGGTGTAGAAGAAATGAAGCCTAATGTGTGACTGACATGTCTTGCTGTAAGATCATTGGTTGGAATCCCTAGAGGGGAGGGCCGAAGGTGGACCCTGGGGGGAGGAGATATATCCCACAGATGCAGATACACACTGACTCAGACGTTCTCTGGAATGCTGTGCTTTTGCATTCTTAGAGAACAACTTTGGTTCATATCCTTGCTTTGAAATGCTTTTGATGGACTGTATCCTGTATCTTGCTATGCTCTCAATCTATACCTATAAAAAGAGGGGTTAACAGTTGGGTTTGTTCAAAGGTTCCCACACCAGGCCTAATCATCCCCAATCTAGTCTTCCGCATCACCGTAACCCCTGCATTCTCAGCGCCGTGGGGTTTTGGTCATCGCCAGTGGGGCAACAGCCCCACGAATGGAAACAAAGGGAAACAACTTCAATTCCCAATGTCCTCTGCACCGTGGCGCACCTCAGCCAATCAGGCTGAGAGGCGCGAGCAAAAAGAATGTTGGGAACTGCAGCATGCCCAATTGAAATCAAGCCGCAGGAAAAAACCCGCTGCACTAATGCAAACAAAACAAACAAGTCTCCAAGTCCCAGCAGCCTACACACCGTGAGCACTTCAGCCAATCAGGCTGAAGAGCACAAGCGCACAGAATGCTGAGAAAGCTGGCGCGTGAAAAATAAAATAAAAACACGCCAGCCTCCCGCAACGGGAGCGCAAGTCCACTGCAAACAAACACACACAAAAACCCATGCCGAGACCACCACTAGCCTTCTTTCCCAGAGCAATGGGGAGAAGAGGGACTCCCTCTCCTCCCCGCTACCCTGCCGAAGACACGTTGAGACCACCGCCGGCCTCAAGGTCAGTTGAGCCGGGGTGGGGAAAAAACCACCAGCAGGCAGCAGTTCATCAGGGGAAGAACCCTCCCTGGTGAATGACTGACTGCTGCCTTTGTACTTCTGATGGAGGTTATACAAAAGCATCAACCAGCTATCCGCAAGGAAGAGCACCACCCCTTATGGATTGCTGCCTGCCAATCTTTGGTTAGGTAAGCCAGGAGAGAAAGGAGACAGAGAGGAGAGAACCATCATCAGGCAGATAGCTCTTCTCTGCCTCCTTCTCCCCCGACCTACCTAACAAACTTTACCGGGGGAAGAGCCAGCTGACTGCTGGCTCCTCTTTTCCCCCATTGCTGCATCGAAACCAAAATTCAAAGCAGCAATGGGAGAAGAGGAACCGACAGGCAGCCCGTTCTTCACACAAAAATACATAACAACAACAAAACTAAACACTTACCCAAAACGCCAAACACCAAAAATAATAAAACACAAATAAATAAACACATTAACCAACAAAACAATAAACAACAAAATACACAAACAAAAACACCCAAAATACCATGAAAGCACAGAAAAAACACCTAACTACAACACAAAAATACCTAACTCAAACAACAAAAATACCACAAATTAAACAAATAATCACAAAAGAAATCAGAAACATAAAAACCAACCAGAAATAAACAAAACAATTAAACACATCTAAAACCCCAAAAAACCACAAAAGAAGAAACAGAAATACCTACCAGTCCAACACCAAAACCAAAACAAAACAAAAAACAAAACCCAGATAAAAAAATAAAACAGAGAACTCACCAGCACGTCCTCCCTCCACAACTCCGGAACAGAAATGAAGAAACAAAGACTACTTACCGGAAAAAGCCCCACCTAGAGGCTGGGAGAGAAAAAACAAGTCAAACAAAAAGAGAATCCAACACTATTACTAACAGCCCCACCTAATGAAAGAGATCAAAAAAGTCACAAACCACAAATGCAAAACATTCCCACCCTTAACAAAAAAAAATGCCTGGCTGGCTGGGCACAAATATGCTAGTACACTTATAAAATGTCTAAAGAGGCTTGGAGTGATTTCTTGGCTCGACGCTACCAGATTCTACACACATCTGATGCCTGGGTTGTCTAGCCAGGGGGTTGCAACTCAGAAGGACAATAGGGCCTACCCATGAGTAAGGCATCCTATTGTTATATCTGCCTCTTATTCTCTTATCTAAATAAGGTGGCTCTGATTAAGATCAGCAATTCCCAAACTGGGTCCCCACCTGTTCTTGGATTTCAGCTCTCAGAAGCACCAGCCAGTGAAGACAACTCTAAGGCCTGTGAGAAGCAAAATCCAACATATGGGATCCAAGTGTGGCAACAATTGATTTAGATTTCCCCATTGCTGACATTACCTTGTTTTGTAATGAGAGTGAGAAAATCTTCAGATGCTTGGTGTAAAGTTTTATTAAGTTTGTTTCATTTGGGCTCTCAGCTCCTCTCTGTTGCATGCCCTATTTACTTTTCTGTGATGTCATCTTTTCTCAGGCTACTAGTTCGATATCATTTTCAACCTCCTCCTAATGGAGAGATTTAAGGAATATTATCTTAATTGATTCTAACTCGAATTGTTACTGGATCTTCATTTTCCCATAATAATTTGCCAGAATATGGCTAACTATTTGTTTGCTTGTTGACTTTCTTCCATAGGGAACCAAGGTGGGTCATAACAATAATAACAAGTTAAAGTTCTGTCATATGATCTCAAGTCAGAACTGACTTACAGTAACCCAATTAGTGAGATATTTAAGGATTGCAATACTTAAGAAAGGGTTTCACCAGTTCCGCACCTCAGTGAGCTTCCTTGGCTGAGCAGGGATTTGAACCCAGACTCCCTAAATTCTAGTATTTCAGTCAATCTATTACACTACACTGGGTTAAAATACTATTCTTTCTTTCTTCATATCAGAGTGTTGCACAAAAAAACAAAAAAAAAACCACCAACAGTCCTTTTCAAAAACTGGCTAATAGGGAAAAATCAGTGAGCATTTTTATGTATTTTTATGGCTCACTGTTGTTGCAAAACAACAACAACATGCAACAATGCACAATGTAACAAAGTGGTTTTGTATGTAGAACAATGATTATGGCTGATCAATATTTAATTGTTTTTTTAAATTTATAGTTTTGTAAAATACAATGCAAAATTATATTATATATTTAAAACTATTAAAAGCTAATGAGCTGTTGGAATTTTTCCACTTTTTTCTGTATCGCCATACCTCCAGAAGGATATTATGGAGCTGTAAAAAGTGCAGATGAGGGCAACCAGAATGATTAGGGGACTGGAACACCTTCCTTACCATCTGAGGCTGCAACGGTTGGGCCTCTTTACTCTCGAATGACGGCGTCTAAGAGGTGACCTGATTGAAGTTTATAAAATCATGCACAGTGTGGACAAAGTAGATAAGGAAAAACTGTTTTCCCTATCGCATAACACTAGAACTAAGGGACACTCCATGAAACTTTTGGGTACTAGTTCTCAAACAAATAAGAGAAATTACTTTTTCACCACAAGGATCACTGGTCTATGGAACTCCCTGCCAGAAGAAGTGGTGACAGCTGTCAGTCTTGACAGCTTTAAGAAAGGATGAGACAAGTTCATGGAGGACAAGGGTATCAATGGCTTTAATTATGGATACCTAAGGACAACCTCCGGGTTGGAGAGATAGGCAGGATATCTCTCAATGCCATTTCCAGGGAATCCTAAGCAGGTGAAGGCATCTCCTTGGGAATACCCTGAAGCAAATGGTGAGCCACTGTGTGAGACTGAATGCTCGATTGGATGGGCTGTAGCCTGTTCCAGCAAGGCTGTTTTTATGTTCTTATGTGACAGTGTTCAACCCTAGAAATATATGAGCATATTTTAGCAATGTGCACTTTGAGATAAAATAGATCTAGAAACCTGGGCCTGGAACCTTATCTTTTTTTTAAAAGGAACTAATTTCCCTCCAATAACCAGATCATTTTTGTAATCACTGGTCCACTTACAAAAGTACTCTGTTACATTGTGCTCTCCTGTTCAAATCTTTTAACACAATGCCTTCCTAGGATTTCTACATTCAGTGGGGCTGAACCGAATAGTTCATCGGGGTTACACTATCAGGTTTCTTCCAAACTATGGGGACTCTGAATCTGTATCCTCCAGAGACTCCTGTTATCAACAGACCTTGCTCAGCACTTGTAAATTCAAGGCTAGGGATTTCAGAATGATCACAGTACGGGGAATTATGAGTTTGCCTTTTTGGATTGCATACTAAATTGTCAAATATTTATTTTTTATTATTACTCAGTTTTATTTAATTATAACAATATGCAGGCTGTCTTTCTATGATACTACTCCTTAAGGAAGTTTGAGGGCCGTGGTGGCTTAGTGGTTAAGATGCTGACCTTGACTAGTGGAAGGTCGGCCGGTTAGCAGTTCGAGCCTGAAAGCTGTGTAACAAAGTGAGCACCCATAATCTGTTCCTGCTCCTGCCAACCTAGCAGTTGGAAAGAAAAGAAATTGCAAGTAGATAAATAGGTACCACTTTAGTGGGAAAGATAACTGTGTTCTGTGCACTCTGGTGTCTAGTCATGCCTGCCATATGACCATGGAAATGACAGTGCTGGCTTTTTGACAGTAAGCAGAGATGATCTCTGTCCCCTAGAGTCAGACATGACTAGCTTTCGAGTAAGAGGGACCTTTACCATTTACTAAGACACTCAATGTTTTAGACTTGTGAGGTCAGTCCATGACCCAGTGCCTCATACATATATCTACTTTCAAAAACCAGCCACACATTGTTTATTTTCCCTTGAAATTATGCTATCATTAGTTTGATTTGGGGGATATATCATTAATCCATTTTTCCTCTCACAGTATTATATATTAAGTGAATACATTTTAGATTAACATAAAGCAGTTTTATAACTCAGCCAAGGGGAAAGTTGGTTGTTGAAAAAATAACATTATACTAAAATATGACAAAAAGAAGAAAAATTTATAAAATGGAGGCAATGCTACCAATTATGTGAATTCTGCTCTAGAATTTAAACCAAGAATAGAAATGTCAAGGCTTATATGTATATAAAAAAAGAAAAATACTGAAAAAATATTCCTAAAAATAGTCAGAGTGCTTATAGAGAAATAAGAACTGAATTACAGCTGGTACTCAAATGGAAACATCAGCCAGATATTTTGGCATGATATCCAATAGGATAGTTTGTGCTGTTCACCCATCACTATGATAGCTACTGTAATTTCCACCTTCTGTTTTCTTGGTTTGCTGCTTAAATAGATTTATCATTTTCTCTAGACAACTGCTCAACTGTTTGGTTTAGTCAAAATATAACTGTACTGGGCTCATAAACCATGGTTTATAAAGCCAAGAACATTATGTCTCAATAATCATTTTTATCTCCTTATGATTGTTCACTGGGCACTCTTCTTGAACTCAGAGGAATTTGACAGCCATGGTGCTTGATATAGTTTTGAAGACCCAGGGTTCTGAAACATAGGTTAAAATTGTGTTGCTAAGTTAAAACTAGACTAGCCCATTGAATTAACTCCTTGGTGAGTCAATTCCTGCATAAGTTTCATTGATTTAATAGGACTATTCTATTGATCTTAGTATAGTAACAAGATCATTTTTGAGCCGCTGAGAAACATGTTTGGTCATTTCATCAGCGTAATTATCACCCTATAATGCTTGAAGGGTACATCTTAGCCCTGTGGTAGAGTGATTGGCTGTGATAGCAATGCAGGATACACAACTCCATTAAGTAAAGTTGTCCTGTTTGTATTTTCGTTGTGGCTGCTATGTGCCTTCAAGTCCAAACTGGCTTATAGCAACCCTAATAAGGATTTCATGATAAGTGAGATATTTAAGGAGGTTCCCATGGAGCTGAGCTGGGATTTGAACCCACACTTCCAGAGTCTGAGTCGATCACTCTATCCAATACAACTCACTGGGTATTGTTTGCTTTTTTAAACCACTAACAACATGGTTTCAGCTGCAGTCTCACTTACCTGTTTTAACATATCCACAAGAGTTTTGGGATATCAGTTCCCATTTGGAAACTACTTCTGAACTGCAGCTTCCACCTTTAATCTTTCCAAATGTATACACTTATCTAACAGAATTAACACGAGCACATACAGCTGGGGAAAGGTCCATATGGGGGGAGGGTTATCAAGGGAGGGACATGGCCAAAGATTTGCATGCGTTTTTAAACGTATTTTAAAATACATATTGGGCACAAGGAGACTTTTTGAGCATTTCTAAAAACAGTAAGAGTTAATTGGTTGGAAGGGGCTTTAGGGTTGCTTGGAAGTTTTAGAAAAAGATACCACTACACAAAATCTGAATTTTAGCTTCTATGAGAAGCTCTGTTTGAGAATTCATCATCCACATACTTGTGGATGTGAATAGGAAAATAGGGTAAATTACACACTGTAGCCCTGCTCTGTGCTTATATGTACAGATAGATGCCAAGCAAGGCTAGTGTATTTCTGACTTCTGATGGCTTGAGCTAGAGATTCCATGTAATAATCTGATATTTCCATGTAATAATCTACTTTTGGAGGTCATTGAGTAACTATAAGTCACAGGTGACTTGATGCCACATAACAGCCAAACCCTTCCGCCTCTCCCTGCCACCCATTCCACCAGCGCGGAGATGGGAGAGCAGATACAGCTGGGATGCCATTGCCTCCCTCTTGGCCCTGCCCAGCCAGAGAGAGATAAATATGCCCGTAGCCAGAGGACCCCTTCAGCCTCATCTCGCCACCCATTCTACTGGCACAGGGATGGGAGAGCGGACACAGATGGGATGCCATCGCCTCACCTCTTGGCCCCGCCGGTCCAGAGGGAGATAAAGATGCCCAAAGCCAGAGGACCCCAGAGGACTCCTTTCACCTCTCCCCGCCACCCATTCCACTGGCGTGGGGATGGGAGAGTGGACACAGCTGGGCCACCATCGACTCCCTCTTGGCTCCGCCTGGCCAGAGGGAGATAAAGATGACCGTAGCCAGAGGACCCCTTCCGCCTCTCCCTGGTGTGGGGATGGGAGACCTGTGGCAGCACATCCATAAGAACTGTCGCCGCCATGCCATTGTTCTGAGCTTCTTCCCCGGTCTGGCTCCCCATGTGGTCTAGGGTTTCAAGGCAAGGTTTATATTAAACATTTGAAATAGTTATCGCAAATAACCATATTGGTTCATGTGTGCTAGCCATACCTAATGGAGTAGCCACTTGTAATATGGAAATAAAGATGGGCTAGTACCAAAATTGCAAAGAAGGCAACAAAACAAGATTGATTTCAGATTGATGCTAAATGGATTCACGTATTGACCAGAAATAAGATACCCAGAAAAAGCATCTATAACGTAACAGCCCTAGTACCACTCACACCCTTCCCTCTGTAAAGTACTATCTCTGAGTTCCATTTTTTGCAAGGGTGTCAAATGAGTTTTTTGCAGGAGTGTCAAAGGCAACAGGTTGTCATAGCTGAGTTGGATGTTTTTCTTCAGTGCAGTCCATTTCTATATGATTTGGCCACATGGGCAAAAATGCATTTACTCAACTATTCATGTTGATGGCTCCCCATGTGGCTAAGGCAGAATTTATCCCCACCAACTCAGTTTCTGTTTTGGAGGAGTTGATAGTGGCAGAACTAACACATTACCTGGACTGGTCAGGAAGCTACTTACACAAAACAGTGACTCCATGTGGGGCTCCACCTACATTGGTTCAATGCAGGCAGCCACCTACCTGGGCCACTTGCATGAATCAGTTCTAAAGGTAGGATTTCTATTAAACAGTTAAAATAATTATCAGAAATAGTCATATTGGTGCCCTGGATAGTAAGTGTGCTGGCAAAACAACAACAAATTCCCTCAGCAATGTTTTTCATAACAGAGGCATGAAAGGATCAAAGATTAAACACTAGAGGATAGAGAGAACCTTGTAAAGAGATTTAACATCTGAAGCCTAAAGCCACAGCCATCTGCAAAACAGATTAATTGAAAATTGATATCCTATGATATGTAAAAGAAGGGTACAAAGATCAGAGTTCTTTTGAAAAAGTGTGTGTGTGTGTATGCGTGTGTGTATGCAAGACACTTGGACTAGATACTTGAGAGAAAGAAAATATCATTTACTCACACAATGAGGTGAGAAGATACATGTGCTCAAGTGTCTTGGTGAAGTTGGTTTAGAGAGAAGTAGTCTTTCTTCCAGCCATGTGACCTGGAAGATGGAGGACCTCAAAAAGACATCTTTCATCTTCCAAACCAGACAGCAAGAGAGAGAAGGCCAGAGCAAACAAAGACCTTAACATCTGCAAATAGGATCAGGTGACCTCTGAGGTAGGAACATAAGAATAGCCTTGCTGGAACAGGCCACAGCCCATCCAGTCAAGCATTCTGTCTCACACAGTGGCTCACCTTTTGCTTCAGGGTATTCCCAAGCAGATGCCTTCACCTGCCTAGGATTCACTGGAAATGGCATCCCTGGAAAGAACCTTTATAATTGTAATTACAGGCAAACAATGCAAAACAGCTTCGTTTAGGTGAGGCTAGTCTTTCCTGTCTCTCTAGTTGCTGCATGCTGGGGTTGCACTAGAATACTCAACAAGGAGGATGGTCAGAGGCTCAGGAGGACTTGGCCCAGCCCTGCTGTTTCAGAGGCACAATTGTTCTCAAGCATCTGCCACCTGCACTTTGATTGCCCATAAAGCTTGGTCTCTTGTTGCCTCCCTAAAATGACTGCACACAGATTGTCATTGAAAATAGTTGCTCATCCCCCCCTCCCCCGCAATTAAACTGGCATACAAAATGTCTTAAAGATTTGAAGCATCTTAAAGTAATGCATTAAGATGATACATATATAAGATCAAATATAATCCAAACTGTAAAACTATTAAGCTTATTCAATTCCATCTCCATCCCACTCTAATCCTTCTTAAGTCCAATTTTTTAAACAATGAATAAAACCAGCAATCAAGAGTTATTACTGCATCTGCCTGCATTTTGTGTTGCATCTCTCAACATATAATGGCATGGATTATGTGTATTAGTGACTGATAAAGAAGAGACAGCCATGTGGAGTTGCAACCATTTAGGGGCTTTAATTCTTCTTTTTCCCCCAAACCATGTCTTAAAATGAGACAAAACCTTGAACCACCATCCAGTCAGATGGTAAAGGGCAAAGGTCACCCTTGCTTGAAAGCCAGTTGTATCTGAATCTAGGGTTCAGTGCTCATCTCTGTTTACAGCCAAAGATCCAGTGCTGTCTGCATCTGCAGACGTTTCCATGGACATGTGGCAGGCATGCCTCGACACTGGAGTGCACGGAACACTGTTTATCTTCCCACCAAAGTGGTTCCTATTTATCTACTTGCAATTTCTTGCTTTTGAACTGCTAAGTTGGCAGGAGCTGGGATAGAGACTGGAGCTCATTCTGTCATACAGTATTCGGGTCTCAAACTGCTCACCTGCCAGCCTTCCAGTCAGCGTCTTATTAACCACTTAATCCCCCACAGTAAGTCCTTGGCTCCAAGAAAAGATAGCTTTGGGAACTGCTGTTTTGTTTTGGCTCCTTTTCAAAAGACATTGAGAAGTTGCGGGAAAGCTGTAAGTTCAAAGCTCAGTAAAGGAATTGTGTGTGTGTGTGTGTGTGTGTGTGTGTGTGTGTGTGTGTGTGTGTGTGTGTGTGTGTGTGCGTGCGTGTGTGTGTGTGTGCGTGTGTGTGTGTGCGTGTGCGTGTGTGAAGGGGTGTTGTTTGCCAAATGGCCCTATTTGAAAACACTCTGGTTGCCAAAGTTACATCACATCCTCAGTTCTCAATCTCTTGCCCTCAGTTGATTTGGATAGTGAAATTTAACTTCCTTTTCTTTCTTGTGCCTTCTACACTGTGTTGCACTTTGACTGTTACAGAAGCTTTGCAATGCTGAGCTTCTCTGGGGAGCTGTGCATGCCAGGAGAGAAGAATTGATTTTGGCTGCCAAGGTAACCTCTCAAACACCCCAGCTAACTCCAGGAAGTCATATAATTCTTTCTGATAGCGACTTAGGCCTGGTATATCTCATATGCAAAATAACTGCCACTGAATATCCTATCTTCCTGAACAAGATTGGGAATCCATTAAAGCAACCAACTCTTCATTGTGTTACCTAGCAACCTATTTGCCACCTTTGTAAAAAATCTGCCTTCCTAAAATTATTTCTCTCCTTCCTGTCCTAGCTTTAAAAAAAGAAACTGAATTTTTCTAAAGGTATAGAAAAAAACATGAGAATATGGATTTGCTTTGTTTAACTTGTTCCAGGGAAATAGATTGCAAGGTTGCGTAATCCCGTAAAGCTTTTTGCTGCAGTTGAGGCTGATATTTCTCAGCAGAAGTTTATGGGGAAACAATGCATCTTCCCCACAGTCGTTTTAGCTAAAAATGTTGACAAAGAACCTGCCACTTAGAGGCCTGTACTGCAGGGTATTAACTTTGTGCTTCAAAGCATGCCAACTTCTTCCATGTCTAGACCAGACACGAAACTGCCAAAATGAAGGCACCTTTTACCTGATTTAATGTGAGAAATATTAGCCGGCAACACAAGATTGCTGATACCATGGTACCCCTGACTGTGTTTCAAAAATACCACAATCTTTGAGGAGGCTTTCTGTGTACCTCAGCATGCCAACTGATAGACCATTTTAATATAAGTTCAAAAGATTTTATATAAGTTCAAAAGAATGCTATTGGAGCCATTCAGTGGTGAATCTTGAAAGACTAATGATCATTTTCCTTACAATTCCTTACAATTCCATCTGATTACAAGATGGCTCGATTTTAATGTCCCACCTGATCCTTTTATATATCCTTTTGCAATAACAATTTTCTGAAAAAGTCAAAATGCAAAAAAGAGAAAGCACAACTCTTATAATTTTGCCCATTTGTAAGAATAATTCAAAATATCTCACTCTTACTTGAGAGAATAAAGAGATGATTTCTATCCCTCTCATGCAGTGAATTTAATATACTTACCACTGTGAATGTTATTTAGCTATGGTGCCTAAATTTGGTATGATGGTCATTGGAATGCACACTTCTCTCTACATTTCCCCACAAATAATCAACTATAAGAGCCTTTTCTAGGGCCTTGGCAAAAGGAAAAGGTTTGCTTTTCACACAAAAATGCCTGTCCTCTTGTGATCCATTCTGTATCTGTTTGCAAATGGAGTGTGCTTCAGGGTTAAAATGTCCATAAATTGTGCTCCTTTGTATCTCAGCACCACTGCCGGTTTCTGGGAAAGGTGTTTCAATTACTCAGTATGAAGCCCAAGTAAAGATGAGCAAGAATATTTTGCTCCACACATGTATTTGAGTTAAGTGGGAGCGATAACTTCAATTGTTTTTTTTTTATAATGTAGACTCACGACAAAATTACTCAAGCTCTTAGGGATCTGAAGGAGAATAAGAATGATACCCACGTGGTTCCTGCAATTTAGTGCTTTTAACTTGTGAAAAATAAGCGCTCAAACTGATATTCAGATGTCTCACACGCTAGCAGCAGGAGCTGATGCATCCTGCAAGATGGTAAACACCCTTTAGAAAAATGCCATAGCTGAGGTGTTCTTATCACATCTTCCTTTGCCATAACACACTCTTCTCCCACACCGCTACAAAGTGATTTGTCAGTGGAGGGAAGATGTATGGAGTCCTGTTGATTCTAAACATTCTTTTCTAGCTTCTTTTCCCCTATTTGCTCAACTTCTTTTGCTCCTCCAATGTCAATGTCATTTCTTCCTAAAAGATATAAGAAAGGATCTATTTTCCTAAAGTAAGTTTCTTAGGTAATAGTTGCCCTTGCTCAAAGCCAGTTGTATCCGACTCTAGGGTGCGGTGTCATCTCTATTTACAGCCAAGGAGCCAGCGCTGTCTGCATCTGCAGATGTTTCCGTGGACATGTGGCAGAGATAGCTAGACACTGGAGCACATGAAATGCTGCTACCTTCCCACCGAAGTGGTACCTATTTATCTACTTGCAATTTCTTGCTTTCAAACTGCTAGTTTGGGAGGAGCTGGGACAGACGACGGGAGCTCCTTCCATCCTGCAGTACTCAGGAAGCGAACTGCTGACTTGCTGACCTTCTAGTCATCAAGTTCAGCATCTTAACCACTAGGCCACCACAGTCCCCTATTAATAACCAGCTAAATTACTTTCTCGCCTCAGAAGGAGCCATTTAAAAACATGATGTTCTATTGAAGAGATGAAGTATTTGTTCATAAAAAATACTTTAGATAGAGTATGGGTGTTGGCCATAAGACACTCAGGGTATTGCTACATGTGTGGGAATGAAGTCTTAGAACCCACTAACCTTGTTTGCTGCTATCCTCTTTATGGGTTTTGTGAATGGCCACTGTAATCCTTGCCGACATTTTCTGTATCTCATGTCTTTCTGACTTCACTCTTTGAAATTATCTGATTATCTGTATGAACTCAGGACAACCCTGCAGAAATCTGATGAAATAGGCCATGGTCCACAAAGTTTTATGTCTTAGTAAGAAGCTTAGCCTTTAAGATGGCACAAAATTCTTCATTCCTTCATTAGTTCTGGTGCCAAATTAGCATTGAACTTTTCTGGAAATTCATGTTCCCTGTTTCTCCTTTAAACTCCCATTTTCTAGCCACAATCACACTCAAAACAGCTTCTCTGCCTTTCTGATCCAAGAATGGAAGGAGTGAAGGAAAAGAAAATTGTTGGGTTCACATCACCAGTAAAGAAAAATAATCCCAAATATTTCCTTGTGATGAGTTTCAGGGAGGGTAAAGTGAGCACAGAGCCATGAGCACCTTTGAAAAATGTAATAGCAAAAGATGAAATTGAGAAACTGTGGAGAAAGGCATTAAAGCTGCTCCCTGGGGTGATCTGGTAGTGAGCTTGTCCGACTTTCTCAACACACTCCCACATAGGCCATTTCCAGGCCTGTGGACACTAGAAACCAAACAGATGAGAGCCGTGCAACCATCAAAGGCTGCTTATGAGGGAAACTGAAGGGGCAAATGATACTGAACACTTTCCTGATCTGTTTTGATCAGTCAGGGTGACTGATTTTTCCCCTCTTCTAGATTGTTGTTGGTATAATGTATCCCTTCATTTAAAAATTATTACATTTTCGTGAGTATTACGTCGCTAGTTAGCGATATATACAAAGAAAAATATGTTACATTTATTTATTTATTTATTTATTTATTTATTTATTTTCTGATTTATATTGCTGCCCAACTCTGAAGACTCTGGGTGGCTCACAGAAAATAAAACCAATTTCACATTTTAAAACCCATAAAAAAACCATTAAATTAAGGTATTATTACATCAGCAATGATCTAGAACAAGGTTCCTCAAACCTACCTCTCCAGGTATTCTTTGACTTCAATTACTAGAAGTCCAAGTCAGCACACTTGCTGATCAGGGCTTCTGGCAATTGAAGTCCAAGAACATTTGGTGAGCCAAGTTTGAGGAACCCCGATCTAGAAGATGTCAACAACAAGGGAAGTGTTCAATTTGACAGAAAAGGTTGGTTCTAATTTTGGATGGGAGGATTCTGCTGAATGGCACCAAATGGGAACCAACACTTCTCTGACTGATCCAGGTGTTCTTTCAGTAGGCAGTATGGATGGCCCCTTAGATGTAGCTGGTCTTTATTTTTTCAGGAATGGAAATGAATTCTTACTCCTCGGTTGAAGATTCAGTTTTAAGATATTATCTAATAGCTGCAATATTTTCTGGTGATTAATCTACTTAACCTGTAACCTCTGTTTTGATATTGAATTTGAAATGTAGACTGCATAGCCACAACTGGCTTAATCTGGAGGCTTTACCTTCTCTCATTCCTCACTTTTGTACGACCTAGTGTGGTGAAGAGACTTGGGGAATATGAAAGCTTGCATACTTTTCTATCATTTGAGTTGGTCCCAATAAATAAGTCAAATTTAGGTTTTGAATTTTTCCGCCTCTTTGGATGACTTTCTTTGACACACACACACACACACACACACACTACGTCTTCCTTAATGTTATAGAGATATAAAGGAGGCATGGAAGGGTCTTTGAAGGAAAGAGTGGTGAAGGACTTTATACATTGCAAACCATAATGTTTCTACATTTATGAAGCAGTTTTGGCCACCATGTTGTTGGAAGTGCTGGCTCTGTTGTAAAACATTCTAGTTCCAGTTAGGAGGATACACTTGGGAAATAAAGCCATATTGCAAATATTTTGCCCAAACAGCCTACACATTTGAAAGATTCAGATAGATTTGAAACTGGCCTATTGTTCATTTTGTGAGAAACAAAATCATTACACCTGGGAAATAAAACTAATAAATACATTTTATTACACAAAGAAGGCAACCTGAGATAATCCAAAACAGTCAAATCTGTTTGAAAGCAAAAGAAGCAATAAATATTCTTCTTGGGCTTAAAATATGGGAGCCTGTAAAGAAACACATTTCAATGGTTTGATGTGATTATCCCAAACTTCTTTACAAAAAAATTGCAAAAACCAAAGCAGACTCATGGGTGGTTTAGATTGGGACATGGGAACATTTCATCCAAATTTGCCCCCTCCACCTATCCCCTCTACTAAACCCAAAACCCAAACATCTTTTATTACGCCACCAGCTTCCTCTGCTGGGGAGCCACCTCCAAATAATGGAGAGGGGGGTGTTGACTACCACACTGTGGGTGTGGTATGGTGGGCCCATGTGGCCATGGGGAAAGCCCTGTGTTGCACCTGAATTAGGACTACTTTATTTCAAAACTTGGATGAGCGGGGCCAGGCAGAATTTCTGCTACCGGTTCTGGCGAACTGGTGCAAACCTGCTGATGACCACCACTGATCTCATTACAAAAGTTCAGTGGATAACATTATTGCCCAGGCCATAAACTATCAAACTTTGCTCCTTTACCATGTATAATATGGGTTAAACAGAGTGAGTGGAGTTTGCCAGTAAATTTGGAAGGAAATACTTAATCTGAGAAAGCAAAGACTTCCCTCCTTCCATCTCTGTCTTTCTTCTCTTGCCCTGTTCCTCACCTATTATTTAATCTTCTAAACAAACATCCCCTCAGCATGCTATGTAAATATTGTCACTGGATTAGTCCTGTTTGTTTAGCTTATTACCAAAAGCCATGATAAGCTTTTTAATTACAAAATTAGCTTCACCAAATCAATTGCTTTCAATTAATGAATAGATCAAAAAGGAAAAAATATTGTTACCTCATCCTCTACAGCTAATATTCCAACTCACCTCTCTTCAAAAACCAGTGTAAGCCAGGAATATGCTTTAAATTAATAGACTTGAAACTGATGGAAGCTTGTTGTTATTTCTATTACTAAAATATTATTTCCTTTTATTTATTTTTAATATTTTCTTTTTCTTCAGTCAAGGCTATTGAATATAAGGCTTTCAACTAGGCTTTCAGTCACTTCCAAGGGTGTTTGAAAAATTTCCTGGGTTTTCATTTTAGTATGAATATATTTAGTTCCTACTTAGTCACTCTGTCCATGTACAATTTGCAATTTGAAATCCACAACTTCCAAAGTTCCCTAAGTGACTTGTAAACCAACAAATCGTCTTTTTTAAAATCGTCCATTTTCAAATGTACATAGGCAATTTGTTCAATGTATCAAAAAAGTAACAATTTCTCCTAAATGACCTGAAAATATCTACGCAAGAAAAAAGATCACAATTCAGTATAAATAGAACGCAGAACAACCCTGCCCTGGAGAAATGAAAAACTAGACTAAATTGGACTTGACAGATTCACACTGTTCTCTTTACTCTTCTAAAGACAAGGGAGGAAGAAGGCCAGCTCCAATTAGGATAGTACTACACACAAATAAGCAAGTTTGCTGGGGAAGTTCAGCTGTGCCCTAATGCTCACTTCATCCCTTTGCTGTAGAAGATCATAGAATTATTGAGTTAGGAGAGGTCTATGATGCTACCAAGTCCAACCCCTGCTCAGTGCAAGATTCCAAATCAAAGCAGATTTGATAGATGGTTGTCTGGTTTTCAAGAGTGTTCACCATCTCCTGAGGTAATTGGTTCTGCTCTAACAGCTAAGGACTTTTTCCTGATATTCAGTTTATTGCTGGCTTGCTGTAGTTTCAGCCCACTGTTACATGTCCTGCACTCTGTAATGACTAAGAACAGATTCTACCCCTCCTCTTCATGACCATCTTTCAAGTACAGTGGTACCTCGCTTAATGAGCATAATACGTTCCATGGGATTGCTCTTTAAGCAAGTTTGCTCTTTAAGTGAAACACCATTGTAAGTGGCCAATTGTGACTTCTGGCAGGGGGATTGTGAACCCCAATTTAGTCATTAAGCGAGATTTTTATTGGTTTTAGTTGTTAAGCGAGGCAACCATTCAGAAAAAATTCTGCTCTTTAAGCGAGTTAGTCTCTAAGCGAGGTGGTCTTTATGCGAGGTTTTACTGCATTTGAAATGTGCTTCCTTGTCAATGTCTAGGCCAGATGTGAAACAGCCAAAATGAAGCCACCTCTGATGAATTCATTTCTTCAGTTCCTGTCGCCTGTGCTATCATATTTCCTGTCAGTCTCCTTTTCTCAAGGCTAAACATGGATAGTTCCTTCAGTCTGTCCTCATAGTGCTTGATTTCCAGTCCTATGAGCATCCTTGTTGCCACCCTCTGAACTTGTTCCAGTTTGTTGGCTTCCTTTTTAAAGTGTGATGTCCAGAATTGGACACGGTACTCAAGATGTTGTCTTACTAGTGCTCTTGCAGGAACCTTACAAAAAAAGGAGGGGCCTTTGTGGTAACAGTGAAGCCAAGAAGTGAAACAAAATAAAACTCAGCCTTATGTTTGCTTGAAGGTTCTGGCTTCTCCTACTCATTTCACCACCAAGAAAGCCAACCAAAGTAATTAGAAATAGATTATCTTTATGTATGCAAAGGAAACATGCACTTCTTTTCCCTTGGGCTTTCCCATCACTTCAAAAATAATTTCCTCTATTTCAAGCCTGCAACAACAACAACAAAAAAACCACAGCATTTAGGAAAGCCCCATTGTTGTCAGTGCTGCTTTTGACTATGGGAAGCTCAGTTTCATTTGTATTTTGAAACAGCCTAAATTACCATTGGATAATGGAATTCCCCAAGTTACTCTCTGGATTTCTCCACAGCCTTTTCTTTTGTTTCTTTCTGTCACTATGATTTGGATTTGGAAATCCATAGCAAAGCAGGATCAGGAAGATGGTATGGCTTCTTTCCACATTTGAATGTGGAATCCTCATGTTATTTGCATCCAGAATATGATTAACGTTGTGGATTTTGAGAACTTCTTCCAAAATTGATGGAAGCAAAATACTCCATTGCTACATAGGCTACTTCATTTCTGCTTGCAGAATCATTCAATTGCCAATGGTTCCAGTGAAAAGACTACAACTCTAGCTCAGCTGTAACCTGGCTGGACACAAAGAGATTCAACACAAAACTTCCAGATGTAAGCACTGCAAGTCCTAGCCCCAGATAGACAAGCAGCAGTTTTTCATTAGAATTTTTGTTCCCTCTCAAATTCTAATGATGTTGCAAATTTTAATATTTTCTCTTTCTCAAAAATGGACTCCAAACCAATCCCCAGCCATTCCTTTTCCTAAGAAGAGAAAGAGGCAGCAAGTTAAGGTGAAATTGGCAGGATTCAGAATAGAACTCTTACACGAGTCTTCTTATCTTTTAAAATATTAGCCTGGGAGGAGAATATCCTGCTTTCCAGGAGGAAGGGCAATGCATTCTGCTTATCTCCCCCCTTTCAGAGCTCTTTTGCCTGGGCTTGATTATGTAATCCCTGCAGTGTCTTTTCCTTTTATCATCCTGACTGCTGATCCATGCCTGATGGCTATGTCAGGCAGCCAATGCCACAAGCACTTTGAGTGCTGCACTCTACGTTCTTTAACATGATAATTAAAAATAATTTTCAAATGGCCATTCCTGTTCCAAATGGAGAAACTAGAGGGTGTGCCCAATACCTTGCTGTATCAGAGACACTCAGCTTTCAGAGAAGCTCTTGGCTTTTGAATTCCCTTCCCAGCTTCGGTTTGCTTGGCTTTTATGTAAGGTGTTTTTGCCCCCAAAAGGGCTCTCCACAAAATGTATTTGAGGTGTTAAGGAATTCGTTAGGCTTTTTGGCAAATTTGAAGAGGCACTGGCCAAATAATTGAGGTTACTGCAAGGAAAATATCTTAGGATTCAGTCACTTTAATTCCTTCTTATATATTCTTATGTATGTTACCAGTTGTTTAAATAGTACATTAATTTGTATACTTGCCTGCTATACTAATCATTCTGTATCCCTATGCCACTATGATTAATTATAGTGATATGTGTGTGTGTATATATATTACACACTACTCCTCTCCTTCCCAGCTGTGCTTAAAAATTATGGAAGGCAAAACTACAGCTTGCTACTATTTGTTTAGGGATAACTTTTTTCTGATTGGGTAATCTCACCTGAATGTGAATGAAAGCTGGTGGGATGGCTTTCTTACTCATGGGTGGCATGAATAATTTCAGAGCAATGAGAAAGTCATATCGTGGATGAAGAGAAAAGGCATGTTTTCCCCTGTGGTTGTGCTTATTCTTGCTTTTTAAGTCCTCCTTCTAGATATTGCAATGTCTACTTCTGTACTTGTGCCAAACAGTCTGAGGAAAAAGTGCCATTCCTTTCCCCAAGATCTTGACTTTCATAAAGCATAACAAAACAGAAATCTAAAGGAACATTAGGGGGCAAGATTTTTAGATATTTTATTGATGGCAAATAGTTTACAATTGCTAGAATATTTGAGAAAGTGTGAAGAAAAGAGTACAGTGATACCTCATAGAACGTCCAAACTTGGTTCCACAAGTTTGGACTTTATATGGATTTGGACTTTGTATGAGGCATGCAAAATCCTAGCCGCGATGCCTCATACAACGTCCAAATCCTTGCTGTGATGCCTTGTACATCATTTCCATAGAGATACATTGTACTGTAACAGCACAGATCAGGGCAAAGTCAAGGAAACAGACAGGAAACTGACAGAACTTGAAGAAAACATTGTCTAAAGGCTAAATACATTACAAAAACATGTTAAACAACCCCGATTGTCCAAGAACCTGAAGAATGCTGCACAAAATCCCAGGAATGCTTCTGAAAATTCTGATGAAAAATTAAAAAAAAATCCAAAATCATGCTCAAAACCACTCTTTGCCTTGTGCAAAACCCACAAGAGCAATGCATGCATGTGTCCTGTCTTTTATACTGCCCAGGCACAATGCATCCTGGGAAAAACTGAATACCTCATACAAAATCAAGCGACTTTGTATGAGGTAACTTTTTTCAAGAAATTAGGCAATGTTGTATGAAATCGATGTTGTATGAAGCGGACTTTGTATGAGGTATTACTGTATTGCACACATCAAAGTAGAAGTCATTACCCAAAATGGGCAAGCAACATTTACAGGAGGATTTTAACTTGTTTCCTAATTCTGTTGCTTTTTTCCTGCTATTGTTTTCATTAGTTTATGAAATCTCAGCTCAGGACTCAAGAGAGCAAAATTTTGAAGCCCAGAGGATACTTTGTTTCCATAATAAAATAAAAATGACTTGATCCCCATGTTATTGTGTGAGCAAGACTTTCTGCTCATGGGAGGCTTGGTAGGATATTGACTAAGGAACTGCCGTCATCTTCATTTTTGGTGTTCAATTTGTACAAAACATCTCTGGTCATAACAAGTGCCCTTTTATTTTAAGAAGCAAAGAGACCCTGCACAAGAAGCATAGAATTATTGGATTGTTGTTCAAAAAGATACAAGCAATCCATCCAATGCTTCTAATTCTAAAAAAGTCCATGAAACAAATCAGTTATTGTAATTTTGCATATTTTGCACAAAACCTTACTGCAGATGTGATAATGTTCATTGAAATTGTCTTGCTCTTGTGGTGAGGATAAAATGTTTGCAAACAACAATGAAAAGAGCAAGCAATTACATCCCTATATTGTCCAAATGAGGTGTTACATCCTCTTCTGGAAGTGAGCAGCCACATAGAGGCTTTTCCCCATAAGCCAGACTGCAGGGCAAGATCTTTCAATTCAATTGAGCCAAAGGCACACGCGTCACAGTTAACATAACTAGCAATTGAGTATTGTATCCAGTCCAGCCACAAAAGGCAATCTGTAGTTCTGTTCACAATTCTTTAATTAATTTGTCTGCAACATCCCATCTTCTTCTGTCCTACTGTCCCAAAGCAAGCACATGAGACTTTCTGAATATGCATGAGCCTGGAAAAGAGTCTAAGGTATGAATCACCCTTAAACAGTCCCACCCACTCACTCCCCAACACCAGGTTTCTTGTTAAGTGTGAAGTGAGAGTGCAGTATTGGGAGTATATGTGTTTTAAATTAGAAAACCTGTCATTGGATCATTAACCAGCCCTTAGAAAAACAACAACTAAGCTGTTAAAAGATAAAGATTTACTGAAAAAATGTTTTTTATTTATTTTCTCTTCACACTTAAAAAGTGCTGCAAGTGTGGGTTCCACATATGAGCAAAACCACCCAGCCTTTTCTTGATAATTGCCATTATCAGTGTTATAAGTTCTGTGCAGATCCCAGCAGTCCTGTTGCCTCTTCTCTCAGGATCTTGATCTACTGTTTGCTGATAGACTATTTTTGAATGTCACATGTACAGTAGATGGTTTTTGCAGAGAAAAAAGTGATTTGCTATCCCCTACTCCCCATGTGAGTTTATTTTGCTCATCTTTGCATCGGAATTAAGCTCTCTTGTTGAATATCAAATCCTGAATGTACAGTGCCCAATTTTTATTTTTATTGTATTTTTTGTGGTAGGCTTTTGCAAGTCTGGCCAGGTTATACTGCTATGGTAATAGAGTAGACCATACTGCCAGCAACTTAATGCTGACAAGTCTGAGGACTAGCAGCCTTGGCAAAGTCCACAGGGAAGAGTGACGGCTCCAAAGTGGATTAAATCTCACTTGAATCCATCTTGATGGAGGGCAGCAACTTCATCAATACTGGCCTGGGGCTGATGAGGACTTTGCATGGAGCTGATGAGGACTTTGCATACCAAAAGGGCTCAGGACCAGAAAGTGACCCACAGAGCTTGATCAGTGGTATGGGTATCACACTTGGATGTGGAAGGCAGCCTAGATATATATACTAACTGAACATCTGTTCCCTTGTTATAGTTATCTGTGTCTCTAGTAGCCTTCTATTTTGGAGTACTGCAGTGCATTAGGTGCAGAACTGCCATTGAAAACAATCCCAAAAATTAATCTGCTCCCTAAAATCAGGCACTAACTTTGTTTTCTGGGACCAGCCAAGTCAATAATGTTATGACTGTACTTGCTCATCCATACTGGCTCTCAGACTGTTAATGACTCCAATTCAAAGTGCTGATACAGATCTAAAAAGCAGGAGTTCTCAACCTTTTAAAGCTGGGGGCTGGGTCATGCTCCCTCAGACAGCTTCGGGGGCTGGACGCCCATTTCTCCCTTCCTACACCATATGGCACTTCATGGTGTGGTAGAGGTGGTGGTGGGTCACATGAAATGGTATTGTGGGCCACATCTGGCCTTAGGGCCACAGGTTGAGAATCCCTGCTATAAAGCATAGGATCAAATCATGTAGCCCATATGCTGTTGGTGCCTCCAATTTCACAATTGTGGCTTTAGGAAACAAATTGTTTTCTTGTTTCACTTTGAAAGGATGTTGCAGCCACAGAAGGATCATGAGGTCAGAAAACTTGCTTTGGCCCATCTTTCGTAAAGGAATATCTCTTCCTTTACTCTGAACCCGTAGTCTTCTTTCGAGTCCAACACCAGATGAAGCTGGTGCTACTCAAAGACGGCTTTTGGAGTAGTGAAGTCATATCTAGAATTTCCCTTTCAGAGTGCCCTGACTAGTGCTGATTTTGTGGTCATGTTGGCACCTGGTGAAGTAATTTTTACTTCCCTAATTCTTTGTCTCTTCACCTAAAAATATTTCCATGCTCTTTAGAGCCATACATTGCTATTGTCCTCCAATATTGGTTTTCCCTTGGTGTTGTTTTATGTCAGTTTCAATTTGTCTTAGATTTTGTATTAGGGTTTTACTAGGTTCAGTATGGTTGGTTTTACTTCTATTTTGTGAGCTACCAAGAAAATGCTCATTGTCGAGTGGGATGGAAAGTTAGCTAATAAATACCTCTGACAGACAGGAAGCAATTTATCTAATTGAATGTTGATTGAAGTTATCAGATGCAGAAAGATTAAAGTTCTGATTTTACTGGATTTATATTGTGTTCCTCTGGGTAACTGATGGTAAAGATACAGTACCATGGTTTCTCCATCTACAGCCATTCGATTTTTCTAACGTCACCACACTATTATTCTGCTGAGCAACTTTGCCAAAGTCAACCAGTAAGTTACATGGCTCAATGAGGACTAGAACCTTAGTCTCTCCAGTCTTGGTCCAATATTTTGACCACTATGCCACATTGGCATAAATCACAATGATAAAAATGATGGAATATTATACTGTATTGTAGAGATGCGGTTCAAATACCATAAAATCACTGGTGGGATTCAAATTTTTTTACTACCTACTCTGTGGGTGTGGTATGGTGGGCATGGCTAGGGAGAAAGCCCTGCATTGCACCTGAATAGGACTAGTTTATTTCAAAACATGGATGGGTGGGGCCAGCTGAAATTTCTGCTATGAGTTCGGGAGAACTGGGGCGAACCTGCTGAATCCCACCATTGCATAAATGTCTTACTCCATCTCTATATATCGGTTCATGTATGTCGTCTAAAATGGGACCACAGTGGCTTAGTGGTTAAGACACTGAGGTTGACAACCGGAAGATTGGCCGGTTAGCAGTTCAAGACCTAAGCGCTGCATGACTGAGTGAGCTCCTGTCATCTGTCCCAGCTCCTGCCAACTTAGCAGTTCAAAAGCAAGAAATTGCAAGTAGATAAATAGGTACAACTTCAGTGGGAAGGTAATTACTGTATTTAATTATTGTTGGTAAACTGCCCGAGGGAGGACTGTGGTGGCTAAGTGGTTAAGAGGCTGACCTTGATGACTGGAAGGTGGAAGGTCAACAGTTCAAGACCCATGTAGATAAATAGGTACTGCTTTGATGGGAAAGTGCGCTTTGGCGTTTAGTCATGACCATAGAAACTTCTGCAGACACATACAACACTGGCTCTTTGACAGTAAACAGAGATGAGAACCACCACCTAGAGTTGGATATGTTTGGCTTTTGAGCAAGTGAGGTCATTACCTGTGCAAGTTAACTGTTCTAGGCCCACCAAAGGTTTACTTACTTAAGCAGTGAATTTTTCAACTCATTTCATAAGCATGTGACATCATATACATAAATGTATAAATGCCTCCTAAGAGTTTCTCTCTGTGTATTCATTAGCATTTGGCCACCTGGAAAAGACCTCCTCCACCAAGATAATCCAGAACAATGTGTCCTCCACTTCTCCATGCTGACACTAATAGGCAGTGACAAGAATGGAGTAGCATTTTGCAAGCTGCTCTTTAAGCTTTTATGTAAGGTTCGTCAAGCAGCCCCTTCATAATGGCTCACTTGGAGCTCCGTCTCCAAACAGCTTGAGCTGTAACATTAACTTAAAATCACTTTTTCCCCATTGTGAATGAGTTGCCAAACTAATGATAAACTGGTTGGGTGGTAGATGAGGAGTATACTTATACTTGTGCTTAGAAATGTTACATTTTTAGGAATGCTGGTCCCAGATTTTGCTACCTAGGATGGCTGTTGGAGTTGTAATTTTAAAAAGTAATTTTCCAACTTTGCTTCTTTCATATGCATTTTGACAATTCCAAACATTTTAAAGGTGCTCAGTAAACAGCAGTCAACTCCATTAAACCCATGTTGTTGAATGGAGATGAGTTGAATATGGCTTTCTGCTCAGATAATATATCATAGGACTGAGGCTGGCTGAAGGTTTAGCCAATTATCTCAGCTGCAAAATGCCCCTGTTTCAGCAAAGGCTAATAGAGTTCAAGGTTGGAGCTCAAAAGGATACTTGTTTGTGTTTTGACTATAAATTCAGAAAAACATTTTCAGATTACAGTTTCCATAATGTCCCATTTGGTCAGCTGGGAGATCCTGGAAGCTATAGTTCAAAAACGTAATTTTAACACGCTCTGATATAAATCCTGCATCTGGTTGATAAGTGGGCACTGGCATTTTCCACTTGTTATTGACTCCTTTTCCTAATACAGACTTTTTGAAAAGAAGCACAATTTTACCTAAAAGCTTGAAACTTAGATGTTGCTTTCTGGTGTTTTCAACAAACTGGTTGGAAAATAAGAGGTTTAAGAACAGTTTAGGATGGGTGAAGAAACATGATATATTTATTTATTTTAAAATATTCATACTAAGACACTAAATCATAGGATTCCAGGGCAAACACCCTGATTCTTCTTCTTTCCTGTCCTGATCAAACCCTGGACTGATTCTTCTTCTTTCGTGTCCTGATCAAACCCTGGACTGATTCTTCTTCTTTCGTGTCCTGATCAAACCCTGGACTGCAAAAATGAAGCCACTTTCGTTGCTTTGTCATTGCCCAAATGCAAGTCCTTATTAGTGCATGTCTCTGGCAGCAATCGGCAGACCAGCAAATGGGCCAGACTCTGTGTCTCTCCATATTCACTGGAGCATGTTGGTCTTGCATTTAGAAACTCCAACCCTCAGCCTATTCAGGGTCCTCCAGGTGACGTAGGGGAGATTGAGATCTTCAGCTATATCCACCTTTAATGATGTTCCTTTCCCAGTGAGCTCCTTCCTCCATCTTCTAATTTGGTTTTGCTCTTGTGTACCCTCAAGAATGTTTGTTCTTGTCTTAAAGCTCTTCCTGGATCTGAGCCAGCAGACTTGAGGCTCATATCTATTCAGAAGGTGTCAATGGTCATTCTCTTGCTCAGTTCTCTCAGCATCTGCTGCTACTTCTCTCCTGATCTTAGACGGAGCAATACAAACAAGGGGGTATATCTTCTGAACTGGTGTAGGTTTGAGGCATCCTGACACAATACGCATGACTTCATTTACAATGATGTCAACTTGTTTTGTGGCATGTGGATGCGCTCCACACTGGAGCAGCATACTCTGCTGTGGAGACACTCATGGCCAAAGCTGATGGACGCAGCATGGATGGTTGAGTTCCCCATTTATAGTTTGTGAGTTTCCAGATTATGCTGTTCCTTGTACTTTGGTATTCAGGCAGTGCTGCTTAAAAGTGAGTGTCCTGTCAAGCATTACACAAAAGTTTTTGGTGCTGGAAAATGCTATAAATGGTTCCCTTGCCACATAACATCCAACTAAACCCTTACCTCTCAGTTTCAAAGTTGGAAAGCACATACTTGAGTCTTGCTTAGATTAGGATTCAAATGGTTGATGTTGTAATACTGTCCTAATTCTTCAAGAGCTCCAGTAAGTTTTCCAGTTACCTCATCAAAGCTTAATCCTTGAACTGCAATTTCTGTTTCATCCACATAGATGAACAATTTTGTATTGTCAGGAACTGGATGATCATTTGTAGATAGATTATACAGTGTTGGGGACAATACACTTCCTTTAGGCAGTTCATTCTTCTGCAAAGTCCATCTGCTGTTCTTTCCATTCATTGTGACATAGAATTTCCAGATCTGAAGGAAGCTGCCAATGACCCTGGAAAACTTGTTATCTTTGAAAAAGTTATTTATTTTACAGAGCAGAATTGTATGATTAAAAGTATCGTATGCTGCAGTTAGGTGAATGAAAGCCACTCCCATTATTAGATTTCTTTCAAAGCCATCCTTAATGTGTTGCGTAAGGTTAAGCATTTGGCCACAACATGACCTGCCCGTCCTGAAGCCTATTTATTCCTTCATGGTCTTTCCATCAATAAATTCGGAAATATGATTGTGAATCAACCATTCCAGTGCCTTATAAAGGTGGCAAAGGAGTGACACTGATCGGTAGCTTTGAGGGTTAAAAGTGAGAAAAGGCCATTATTTTGTCACTGTGCCTTTGCACAACTTTTTCTTCCTATTTTTATGAGAATTTTTTCCTATGTTTTGAGGCCATTGGCTAGAATCTGACTGGTGTAAAGTATCTGAAATGTGTCATAGCTAATCACAGCTAAGGTGCCCAAGCATGCAACCAAAATATGCTCTGGCACTTCATCAATTGTCTACAACTAGTCATGGCAAGTTACATAAGCCTTATGCAACTGACAATGGGATTCTTACCAAAATTACAAAATGTAAAAATAAAATAAGCTACAAAAAAATCTTAATTACATTGTACCCTTCAGTTTATTTTAGGGACATCTACATGAATAGAATAAGCTTTACTACTTCTTTCTGTCTAGATATTGCTAAAGAAGTGAATGCATGAATTTTTAAAAAGGCCCAAACTACAAGGCTTTCTTTAGTAACATTACCATTTATAGTTGTAAAATCCCCCCAAGCCAAAATGGCAGGATGCCCCCCCCAAGAAATATGTTGGAAGCCCCCTGCTGACTTGAAGCAGACCAGTCCTGCAATGATCTCCCTGCTGTGAGGCCTATGAGAAACCCATTGATTTCCACAGCATGCTGCGAGGAGCTCATTACCACCAAGAGGCTCTTGATTTTGAAATGCATATACCATAAAGCACCACACAAACAGGTTTGTTTTACTATTCCTTTATGTGCAGAGGAGCAGCACACCTCCTCAACCTCCCTCTTCACTGAGAGTTATGGTGTCTTCTCCTGAACTTACAGGGTGACCTATAAGCCCCTACCCATCCATAAACAGCATTTTATGTATCTAGTGTATTTGTGTGCTGCGTGGGTAGTGACTTACAGGCCAACCTTTAATTATTACTGGGAGGTGAGAGTCAAAAGCATGTTTTTTTCTTGACTCTGTAGGTTGAAATTCAGCATGTGTGAGAGAAATTAACATTCACATACATCCCTAAAAGTGGGGAAGGAAATCTGGTCTGTTCTCTAAAGGCTTGGCAGAACCCAATGGGAAGATGGTGTCCATCTTTGATTTTCCTTTCTCTCATCTGCCCCCCCCCCCCATACAGATGCTCTCACTTTTGTGCTTATCAATCCATTATAAGCCATTGTAGGCCCTGCCTTCTCCTTCTATGTAAAGTGCCATTAATGTAGATGGCATAACTATGAAGAGTGAGGCCAGTAAAATGACTGCCTACCTTGACAAGGAGCTCAATTCAATGGCCAACTTTATGGTTCTATGATCTCTGGGGTGGGGCGGGGGAATGTTGCAATATATCCTTCTTCTTCCCTAAGAGGAGTATTTTTGTCCTTGTGTTTGCCAATTAATCATGACTTGAAAGCACACAATTATTATGCTGATGACTATTTGTCAGGATACTACAGGCTTTGGAGACTCCTAACCTCTGTGCCCAGCTCTTATTTTTCCATATCACCCCCTGCACCCCACTTTCCAGACTGCTCATTAACACAATGAAATTAGTAAACATGCTAAATCCTTGTTGTTGTTGTTGTTTTTTGGGGGGGGGAGATAGATCCTCCCTTTCAATTCACAAAGCTGCACACTTCCTGGCAGCTGAAGAGCCCATCAAGTACAGTATGTAGAACCTATTAACTTGTCTGCAGATGGCCAAATTGACAGGCACATTTACATTAGGACTCTCTGTTTGCAAATGCTACATAATGATATCACAAAAACAAAATTGCTCTTGTTATTACTAGTGACAGTGACAGTAGCAATAACATTTTTGCACAGAATCATTTTTTAAAAATCAAAGTCTAGGTTGGCCAGCTCAGCTGGTTAAATTTCTGGGCCCAAACATGACACAAGAGGAATGGGGAGGGTCACAGACTGCATATCCTGGTGTAACTGTTACAGAATGGGTGTGTGTGTGGAGTGGTGTGTGCATGCTTGTATATCATAGAGCAGGCTTCCTAAACCAAGGTCCTCCAGCTGTTCTTGAACTTCAATTCCCAGAAGCTGATCAGCAGGAGTGCTGACTTGGGCTTCTGGAAACTGAAGTCCAAGAACAGCTGGAGGGCCAAGGTTGAGGAAGCCTGTCATAGAGTCACTGAGTTGTAAGGGGCATTTTAGGTCATTGAGTCCAACCTCAATGCAGGAATCCAAATCAAAGCACATCTGACATGATGGTCCAATTCTCTCTTGAATACTTCCATTACATTGTCAAAAGTTAAAAAGCTGGCAATCCTTACCATATACCAATCATGGTTACTGGTAGTGGGGCAAGAGGAAATGCCTCTTATGATTTCTTTACTTGTGGATATTTACCACTAAAAGTTACACTGCTGGCATTATGCTTGTGAAAATATATAATAGGACTAAAGCCCTTATGTGCATGACACACACATACAAATATATTGGTGCTAACCCAGTGAGCCCTATAAACAAATGGGAGTGGGAAACACTTTATCCTCCATCAGCCTAAGATTTATTTCCCTTCCTAAAGACATGGGGAAACATAATAATTACTAAAGACTTAAGGTAGCATTCTGAAACCTGACAAACATAATGATATTAGGAAAATCTAGACTAGCATTTGGTGAAGCCCTAAAAAATCAAAGCTCTCAGAATCTGTATGCATTATTTTTTATGTTTTCCTTACTACTGGCAGTATGAGTTAGAATGTTTTTGTCTCAAAATACATTTTGTTTATATTCCACACCATCTGCTGTCAATCATTCTGTTGTTATCCCCTTGTAGTATAAAAAGCCAGACAACTGCAGCTCAATTATCCTATCCAGTGCATGGAGCTAATTTGACAAGAAAGGGGTGGCTGTATCTAATCTTTAACAAAAGTGAATGATATTTATATGATTCTAGTGAAGAAAATGGATCATAGCAGAATGTAGGCTACCCTGGTTTCCTGACAAGGTAAAGTAACATTTCTCCTTTCAGAAAACTGTTTCTCCTTCGACAATGGCAGCAGGCACAGTAGGCTTGATGCTAGGTTTCTTGTAGGTCAGGAGTGGGGAACTGTAGAGACCCAAAAACTACCCTTTCCTCTTTCCATCCCCAACCCCTAGACCAGGGGTGCCCAAATTTTTGGGGCTGCAGTCTGGTCATGTGTTTTCTCCCATTGAAAGTGGAAGTAAAACGTGCCTTGCAATCAGTTTTGCAACAGGATCAGATAGATTTTAGGCTGCCATTTTCTCTGCTTAAACCGGGCTGCCCAAACTACGGCCCATGGGCAGATATGGCCCCTGTTGCCAATTGATCCATCCCACGCCACCATCGTTGCTCCTCGAAGTGGAAATAAAACACGCCCGTACATGTGCATTTTACTTCAGCTTCCAGGAGCAAGGAGGGCAGTGTGAGCCAGATGAATTGGTGACATTGGGGCCAGATCTGGCCCATGGGCTGTAGTTTGGGCACCCCTGCCCTAGACCTCTGCAGATCATCCATCTTATTCTGATGAAATCTGAAGTGACTGGATCATGCTACTGGTTTCCATAAATTCTATTGGCATCTGAAACCAAGGCGAAGGAGAGTAAAAAATCGCATTTGATAAGAAAATTGCAGCCCTTGGACACCTCTGGATATCTAACTGTTCAATTTGTTAGGCGGGGAAAAGATCGCTGTGGCAGGGCTCTGAGAATAGCCCCATCTTTATGAGCATCCATTCCTGTATGTTGCTTTGTTTCAAAGCTTTGGGCTAAATTGCAGCACAGAATGAGATTCAGAACAGAGCTTGACATTTAGTTTTCTGGACTACAGTATTCAGAATCCTTTAGCCCAGAATACTCATTGATCATGGTATCCTTCTGGAATGACTCCGAGGATTGGGGATCCAGGGCACTGTGTTGTCCTGGTTTTCCTCATTCCTGAGGGGCCGTACCCAGTCGGTGTGGTTGGAGAGTGAGACGTCAAAGCCCTAGGCCACTCCAATATGGGGTGCCTCAGGGCTCGGTGCTGTCTCCTCTCCTATTTAATATCTACATGAAACCGTTGGGTGAGATCATCCATTGCCATGGGGCACGGTACCATCAGTATGCGGATGACACCCAAGTGTACATCTCGTCTCGGGGTGATTCCAGTGATGCTGTCAAAGTCCTGTCCGAGTGCCTGGTGGCTGTTGGGGTCTGGATGGGGAACAATGGATTACAACTGAACCCTGGCAAGACTGAGTGGCTATGGATTAGGGGCCTGGTGTTATCTCGGGAGCTACCATCGTTGGTTTTGGATGGGGCTAGTCTGCCCCAGACAGATCCGGTGCACAACTTGGGGGTCCTCCTGGACTCATGACTGCTGTTCGAAGATCAGGTAGCGGCCATGGCCAGGAGGGCTTTTGCCCAACTTCAGGTGATTCGCCAGTTGCGCCCACTCCTAGACCGGGACTCCTTACTCATGGTCACTCATGCTCTGGTCACCTCTAGACTAGATTATTGCAATGCGCTCTACATGGGGCTACCCTTGACGACCAGTCGGAGGCTGCAGTTGGTCCAGAATGCGGCTGCTCGGGTAGTGATGGGGTGTGGGTGTTATGCTTGCGCCTCACCACTGCTTCGGGAGCTGCACTGGCTTCCATTTTCCCTCTGGGTGCAATTCAATGTGCTGGTCATTACCTTTAAAGCCCTATATGGTAGTGGGCCAGGATACCTAAGAGACCGCATCACCCCAAGAATGTCTGTCCATCCAACCAGAGCGGACCAGAGGGGCTCTCTGCTTGTACCATCTGCTAGAGGGGCCTGTGTCCACTCCGGCCCTATGGAACCTCCTGCCAGTGGAACTAAGGCTGCAGATGGAATTGCTGCCCTTCAGGAAAGATCTGAAAACATGGCTGGCGGGGCAGGTGTGAGGTCCTGAAGCTGTCGTGAACCCCACCTGCTGGTTGGTTTAATATCAAAGTAATTTTCCTCTTTTTAATGTGTGGGGGTTTTAGCGGGGAAATTTGTTTTAATGGGGTTGTTCTTGTTTTAAGGGTTTTACGATTGTATGCTGCCCAGAGTCTTTGTGAGTTGGGCGGCTATATAAATATGAATATAAATAAATAAATAAAATCATGCCAGGAAAAGTCACCACTCTAATTTCTTCTTAGAGCCCTGGTGGTGCAGTAGTTAAAACTGCTGTACTGTGCCCAAAAAGGTTGTGAGTTCGATCCTGACCAGGGCTCAAGGTTGACTCAGTAATCCATCCTTCCAAGTACCCAGCATGTCGGGGGCAAAATGCTAATTAACTTGTGAACTGCCCAGAAAGTGCACTAAGTGCTATGGGGTGGTATATAAGTGTGATTGTTTCTTCTCATCAATCTCTCCAAGTATTCCTAGAAGGAAGAATCAAGGCCCAAAGGGCAAACAAATATTGGAGAAAATAACAGAATGATAGAGTTTAAGAGAGACAGAAAAGAAAACAACCAGAGATAATTAAGAAGGTAGAGGATGGGTGGCCATGTGGTTGAGTGGTCAGATCACATGGTTCCTTGTGTTTATGACAGCTGCTGGTGCATTTATGGCAGCATTATGTCCATGCATGCTTTACTTCTGCTAACGGCAAGGATGGTGAGGGCCGGATAATTTGGCCCACAGGCTGGGTCCAGCCCGTGGGCCATAGTTTGGCCACCCCTGAGGTAGAGGATAAAGAAATGTCAATTGGACAGGGTTTATTCTGAGAGTCAGACTATATGCTAATGGTTAGTACATTATTGGAAGAGGATATGCTTTGAAAATATAAAACACATGCTTATTTTAGAATAGTGATGTGGATTTCTGTGTGCTGTTCAATGGAGGGAGGTGGCAGTGTTGCATTATAGGTTATCACTGGTCAGGAACTGCTTGCTAAACATTCTAACCCTCGTATTTTTGGAGAAATGAAACTTAACTTGCGATAATTCAAGGTGCTGTTTTTGACTTTTAAAGCCCTATATGGCAGTGGGCCAGGATACTGAAGAGACCCCGTCACTCTGAGGTCCTCGACCCATCCCATGAGGGCAGACCGGAGAGGTTCCATACTGGTCCCATCAGTTAAGGAAGCAAATCTAGCGGGGACCAGGAGTAGGGCCTTTTCCATGTCTGCCCCGGCCCTTTGGAACCTCTTACCTCCAGAGCTGCACCTCCAGACAGAGTTGCTCCCTTTTAGAAAAAACCTAAAAACTTGGCTATGCCAATGGGTGTGGGGTAGGAATGACTCTACCTCCCAACCATGTTGGCTTGTCTAGCCATGTGGGAGTTGTTGGCCTTTCAGTTTCTCTCTCTCTCCTTTTTTTTTGTTTGCTTAGTTTTTTATGTAGTTTTTCGGGGCATTTTAACAGGGTGAAGGGTGGATGAGGGTTGTTTCTCTACAAGGTTTTATGGGGTTTAAATGTAATTTTTTAAATAGGGGTTTTAACCAGGTTTTAATTGATGTTCTTAATTGTTTTTATATGTTGTTATGCCACTTTGGGTCTCCCTCGGCAGAGGTAAGGGGGGGTATAAAAGATTAAATAAATAAGTAAATAAAATAAACATGTAGTACTGTGGACGGTCATTGACTAGGACCCTTCAGAGGAGGAACTTGTAAGAGGAGATAAATAGGAAGGGAGAAGTTCATTGCTCTTTTGCTGTGTAAGTAGTTCTTTGAGGGTGCTTTGAACTCAAGCAATCATGTAATCTTTTAAGAGAAGGGGGGGCTCTGGGCTTCCACACTTAGTCAGGTTTTCATTGTTTTCAACATGCTATCTGAACTGAAAATGCTTTATTTGCCTAGAATTGTTTTGCTTACTGAAACTAAGTAATATGCAACCTTCTTTTGCTACAATATACTTTTAAAAGACATGAAGATGACTGGAGTTGTTTATTTTTACATCCGCTACTTTCCTAACAGCCTGACTTTGGTCAGGACATGTGAGAAGGCAAGCTAAAATCCTGGATTGCTTAACCACAGGGCATCAATTCAGATGCGGTCCCACTTATTTGTAAGCCCAAGGGTCTATTCAGGAGCAACAGGTCTGTTACAAGTATTATAATAGCTAAAGGCAAAATCAAAAACCATTGTCAGTACAATATTTAAATCCTACAGTAAAGTCACTGTGGAACATAGTGAAATAATTGTGATGCTCTCTTGTCATTGCATGACCTTTCTTCAGATGACAGCAAGCTTTTTGGAAACCTGTTTGCTTGCTTGCTTGCCTTTCTTCATTCCCAGTGCTTTCCTTGATATAGAACATGATAATTTTGCCATGCTGTGATGCAGAAGGCAGATGAAAGGCCACTGTATTATATTCTCAGGACAGTCTTCATGGTTGATTGCCATGAAGATTGCCAACATTCGGATTCAGATACAGCAGAACAAGAAGAATAACTATAGTCACCCATTTACTATACAACCTTAGCAGGAAGCCATAGTACTATCTAAAATTCTAAGTATGCTTGATGAGCTCTAGGGAAAGATATAAATACGATAGTCATTGGATCCACTGTATAAAAGTAAATGGTTTCATAGCTAAAGCCGTGGTCTAGGTCACCTCCTACATTCCCACCACTAGCAAGACCAGCCGAAAATGCCCCAAGTGTCGACAGAAACTGCTTCAGCACAATTAAATATCAGTGCATACTCTTGTCACTGTGCAAGGAAACATAATGGACTCTTAAATAGCCCTTGGTCAAGGATGTTATGATGTTTCAATGTATGTCAAGCAGCCATAAATGCAAGATTTAATTAAATCTGTTTCAAATGTCATGAGTCATCAGTTCTCTAAAAGCAATTATAGCAATACAGTGACAGCACAAGGCCCTTATATTAGGTGCATGACTGACTATGTCACGGAAGGCAAACCCATATGGGGGTAGATGTTTGTAGCTTTGTCTTGTTCTTGTTTAAAATAAAAACCAGTTGTGAGAGACTGATTTTGGAATGCAAGAACAGTGGATAAAGAGGAGGAGCTTAAGCTTTTGAATTATAATAGTTTTCCCCTCCCCACCTTCCACATCTATAAGCAATGTTGTATCTTGCAAGGGGAAAGGAAAGGCATGTTTTCCCCCAGGAGATCATTGAGATACTCCAAACACACCCAACAACAAGCAATTTTGGAAGCTAAGCAGGGTTGAGCGTTGTTAGTCCTTGGATGGGAGACAACAATGAAATACCAGGAATCTTCAGGTAGGACTAGGATAGTGATGGCAAAACTTTTAGAGACCGAGTACCCAAACTGCCACCCAAAACTCACTTATTTATCACAAAGTGCCAACACAGCAAAAGGGGAGGAAGGAAATGCTCTCATTGAGCTGCTGGGCAGAGGGACAGGGTTAACTCTGTGCTGGGGGAGGGAGGAAGTGCTCCAGTTGGGCTGCTGGACAGAGGGGCAGGCCAAACTCTGTGCTGGGGTGACTCCATGGGTGCCCACAGAGAGGACTCTGAGTGCCACCTCTGGCATGTGTGCCATAGGTTCGCCACCACTGGACTAGGATATAAAGATGCCTGAAATCCCAGTGAGCCACTGCCAGCTGACAGGACTGGGCATGGCTATTCCCAGTATGGAGACATTCATTTGCATCTGCTTTCTGTGTAGTTTTTTTAAAAATGAGCAACCTACCTTAAAGAGAAGTTGCAATCTTTGTTTAGAAAAAATAAGTTAAATACACAGAGATTCAAAGGCAGATTTTCAAGAGCTGAATGCTTAAACCCATTGACCTGGATAGCTGCATCCATCAGAACCAGACACAAATATATTTTTTCAAAAAGAGAGAGAGAGAGAGAGGGAGATTTCTGTCAAATTTATAGAGATATTTGAGAATACAGTGGAACCTCAGATAATGATGCATTCGGATAACATCAGAACCGCGTAACGACATGTCTGTCATGCCTCACGTGATTCCCCGCATAATGACAAAAAACCCCGTCATTATCTAGATAACAACTTTTTTTGTCGTTATGCAGGAAATCTCCCATAGGGATCACATAACAACAAAAATCGGTTAGCGATGCTACTTGGGGAACCAAGCTTTGCCGTTATCTGAGGTTCCACTGTATCAGAAAATGAATGAAACAAAGCTGTCACTCATCATTATCCAAAATAAAATTTAAAAACAGAAAGGTGAGAATACCTGTTTTTAGCTTCATCTTAGTTCTGAGTGTGACCAACTGGTTGGAGGCAGATGAACTACTTCGTGCTTCTACCAGAACTCAGAAAAGTTACTTTTTCTTTGACAGTTGTTAGACTATCATTTCCCCCAGAATGGCCAGTGATCATACTGGCTGAAAGATTTGAGAGTTATAGGCCCAGAAAGTATATTTTCGAAGTTGTCTTTCTGCCTTTTCTCCAGATCTTGAAAGTGTCACATGGCTGATTCCCTTGCCTGAAATCATCTGGGTTCAGGAATTGTTGTAGCATTCGGTCCCAGACCCCATTTATACTCGGCTTGGCTTGGATAGCCCATAGTGTGAATTAGATTTGCAAGCAATGATTTTAATATTTTTTTCCATATTCTAATTTTCTTTGCCCAATCTTGGTGAAGGATTTTGTACCAATAATGGGGAGCATTTATTTTCCCACTTTTTAAAGTTTTTATGGAATAACTACATCTCAGCATGCAGTTTATTAAATGAAAGTACTTCAAAGTTGAGCCTCCAACTACTTTTTTCTTCCTCCTGACACTTTTATAAAAATATTTTTGACTGTATTTTCACCTTACCTTATTCTCCCTCCTTAGGTTTCCCCAGATTGAAAATGATGTCTGCTTCTTATGGGGTATTGATTGTGTATTATCAGTTGAGCTCACATAGTGACAATTACATGTAGCACCAAGGTAGCTGTGACAATGAAGACCGGTTACCATGGCAGTGAAAGGGAGCCTTTGCCACTACTAGTTGCCTGCTCTATAGTGATAATCGGGTTGCTCATTTCATTTTAATTGAAATTGGAAATCATCTTCTTCAGATGAAGCAAATGGACTTTTCTCTCTCCCTATTTTTATTTAAGAAAGCCCCTCCTTTCAAAAATGAGAGATAATGGTGCAATGTTTGCAGTAAAATATTGACTTGCTGAGGGACTCTTTTCAAGCTGTTGCTCAGTCAACACAGAAGAGCTAGGGCTGATGCAGAAACCTTTATAAAAGCTTCTTTCCCCTTCCTTCAATGTTTTCTCCTCATTGTATTATTCCTAATTAATTCCCAGTTTCCCCCCCAAAGAGATTTAATTTGCTCCACCATACATGATTCTGGATATTGGTTGATTCAACACGTTAGGGACTTCCTACTCAAATTACAAGAGCCTGTGGCAAAGCAGAAAGCAAGGTACTTTTTCCTACTTGGAGAATTGTATAAATGCAATCACCATCAGCTACACTGCATGGTCTAAGTCCTGGTGAAGGAAACCAGGCACGATCCACCTGGCTTCAATAGAATTTTGCATATTTAGATCCCTGGACAAATTAAGGGACTTTGAGTTACACATTTTCTTTCATCAGAACAGCCTTATCATTTCTTTACAATCATTTCACATCACGGGCAGTTATAGCAAAGCTGCTTCCCTCAGTATTCCACTGACATTTTGACAATAAAGACTCTTTCCATGCCTTAAAGACTAATATGTTTTCTTTGACATAAGGTTGTATAGATATGAGCCCACCTCAGGACTGCTAAAGATATCATAAGCTCTTTTGTTGTTTTTGCTGCAACAGACTTCAAACAAATACTTCCTTAGAAATTTCTGAAGGGCAAGTTTCTTTGCAATGCCACAAATGGAACCAACTGCAACAGAGCAATATTTTGCTGTAAATACCTACTCTGATAGTGATTCAGTTGAAGGTTGTGCAACAAGTTAGGATTGATTCACTGCATCAAAAGGTAAATTAGTTTCAACAGTCAAGAGAAATTCTATGTTTTGAGGTGTAGTAGTTTCATTTTCTCTCTAATGCAGTCATGAACTTGGATTTGAAAACTTGAAAGTGAACTCTGCGAAGGATCTTGATATTGTAGCATTTGTCTTCTTCAACACAAGTATGTTAATAGTATTTTTCAGGCATGAAAGGATACTGGACTAGCTGCACCAATAGTCTCCTTTGATTGAAAGGGTTGTGAACATATTTTTGGAATAGGAGAATTATGACTTAGTGGTAGAGTCCATGTAGAGCAGGGGTGCCCAAACTTTTTGGGCTGCGGGTTGGTCACATGGTTCAGGGGGCTGGTCACTATGGCATGGGGGATGGATCCGACCCCTGACACCAATTCATCCATCCCATGAAGCCCTTGTTGCTCCTGGAAGTGGAAGTAAAACACACACGTGTGGGCGCATTTACTTCTGCTTCCAGGAGCGACTAGGGTTTTGAGGGCTGGATGAATTGGTATCAGGGGCCAGATCTGGCCCCTGGGCCATAGTTTGGGTTCTCCTGATGTAGTCTCCCAAGATCCAGTCACCAGTCTGGCCAAGCAGGGTTGTCAGAAAGCCTAGAAAGTCCATCTTCTCCGTGTCCGCACTGGCACTCTGGAACCTCTTACCAACAGAGTTATGTCTCCAGACGGAATTGCTGCCCTTCAGAAAGAATTTAAAACCTGGCTGGCAGGCCAAGTATGGGGTGCAGGTGGAAGGTTGACTTCCGTTGGGTGGCTGGTATAGTGAAATTCCGGCCCCCTCAGTCCCTGCATCCTTTTTTAGGGGGAGGGTAGTTTTTAAGCAGTTTTTAATCATGTTTTTATTATGACTGTGAACCGCCCTGAGTTGGCCTTGGCCAAGTGGGCGGTATAGAAATCAAAATAAATAAATTAATAAACAAATAATCTGTGTTACCAAATCTGAACTAGGCAGACCAAAGACAGACTCTACATAAGACAGCTCCCTATGTTAATATATTTCAGATTTCTTTGGAGAAATGTATTCTAGAGTCATCACAGCATTTTTGCTTTGTATGCAGGAACTGATGTTAAAATAATCCAGATGGCAAAGTTGAGATAATTGCATACCACAGGGCCAAATTAGTTGCTGTGTGCAGCATGTATTTAGCAGCAGCACTTTTCAAAGTAGTGAAAACAGCTGTTTGTCATTGCATGTAACTTTGTCAGCACAAAGCCTGACTACTTATCCTGCTTTTAGCATGTTTTGTCTTGTGATTGGTCACTGGGAGGTAAACATAAGGTTCATTTGCAAGTCTGCTTGCTGGGGCATATAACACTGAGAAAACCATGTTTTTAGAGGGGAAATGAGTTAATTGTGGAGATGCCCCATTCCTCTTATGTCAGTTTTGACACTGAGATCCTGGAGAGCTACTTTCAGTTGTTGTTGTTGTTCAGTCGCATAGTCGATTATGACCCTTTGCGACCCCACTGACCACTACATCATCCTCAACCCACCCAACTCTGGTGCCCATTGTGTCAACAATGCCATTTAGCCATCTCATTTTCTGCCACCCCTTCTTCTTTTGCCCTCGATCTTTCCCAGCATCAAGGCTTTCTCAAGTGAATCCTCTCTTCTCATTTGATGTCCAAAGTACTTTAGCTACTTTCAGAATTGACAGCAATAGAGTAAGAAAGCCAAGGGACTCACTAGAAGAGAGAGCCAGTAGAATCAAATTTGGTGATCTAATCCTGTGAGTGATCTACAACACAGAGCTAAACCAGTTCAATAGTTAGACTCTGCTCCCATAATGTGGGGGGTATAGTTTTGAGAGATATTGAGAGAGACTGGGAATGTACAGCAAAAACCTTGAGATACAGTTTCCCCAACTCTTTGTGTGAAGCCAATGAAACTAACCCCAATGCAAGCTTCTTCGTCCATATCTAGGCCAGATGTGAAACTGCCAAAATGAAGGCACTTTTGGGGGAGTTCATTCTGCATTTCCTTTCGCCCAACCCAGTGAGAGAAAGATTAGCTGGCAACACACCCAGGTTATGCCCAACTGTGGTTCAAAAATACCACAATCTTCAACGAGCCTCTTTCTGTGTAACCCCCAATGCAAGCTTATAATGTAAGATCTGCCTTATAGCAGGTTGATTGGGAGTTGGGTCCCCAATCTGAGTAATGTTTTCATGGTTCTAATCAATGGCTGTTGAAGATTCTAAAGGCTCTGGCCCTTTCTCTATGGATGATTTCATTCTAAGAAACTACAATGAAGAAGAGTGGATGCCATACTTGCCCCTTGGCATTAGAAGACTGGAAAAGTGAAGAGAACAGCCTCAGTATAGGAAGACACGTCTTACCAGCAATTGGGAGTCTTGAAGAACTATTGAAACTGTAGAGTTGTTTTGTAATTTTAAGTATTTTTATCTTCCCTGCCTCAATGAGTATTATTTTATTGTACACCATGCCACTGGATTAGTAAAGTGCATCAGAAGATCAGCTGAATCCCTGCAGTGAAATAGATATTCCATTTCTTCTGACATTGGAAACAGAATGTTCACTTGTTATATAATATGTCCATCATATAGACCTCAAAAAGAGTGTTTTGTTTTGTTCTGATTTGGTTTTGGACTACAGCTCTAAAAATTTACAGTGGCCATGCTGGAGTGTGAGACTGTGGGAGTTGTAGGGCAACAAATAATTTAGCCAAGCCATGCCATAACATTTTATCTAGTTGAGTAGTCACCAGCCTGACATCTTCCATTGAAGTAGTACTACAGATGAAATACATAGGATACTAATATACTGGTTTAGACCATTGGTCTGTCTAGGTTAATATGGTCAACTCTGATTGGCAATGTGTCAGTAATGTAGGCAAATTTCTTCCCTAGCCCTAACTGGAGTTCCCCAATATGCCTTGGTGATCTCCCATCCCAAGTACTAACTAGAGGACAACCCTGCCTGGGTTCTGAAATCAGGGATTTTCAGAGTAATATGACATAACATCCTTAGCTAGCATGGGTGATGACAGAAGTCATAGCTCAACACATGGACAGCAACTTTGAGACAGCAATTTAAGTCTGGACTAATTGTTCACTAGCAAACACAGACCCTAGGAGCATTAACTTGTATATGAGTCAGAAGTTGACAAAAGCAATTTAATTAGAACTGATGGACTTTGTTCTAGTGTTGTGAAAGAATGAAGAAGACAATGTGTGGCATGACTTTAGTAAGTAAATTAGAATGTGAACCTATAGCCACTCAAATGCCATGAAAAAGAAGCATCAGTTGTTGAGTATCATTTGCATTTCTCAGTGGTTTAAAAACTGTACTGTGAAAAATATTCAAAAGGTAATAAACTTTTAATGAACTTGGGAGCAAATACCAGTGGCTGTTTTTCATCACTTCTGCTTGCAACCTGTTGTGGGTAGTCTGAGCTGTGCACATGATGTGATCCCATGACTGTGCCACAGATTTTTATGCTGATGATAGAAGTCAGCCTCCTTGGAAAACCCCCACTTACATTGAAAAACAAAAACAGATTTCTTCTCCTGAGAGCTGCAAGATAGCCTAAAAGCAGTCAAGCAATGCATGGTGAGCTGCATTCCAACAGAGAGCTGTTAAGTTAGTCCATTGTTTTCTTTCTTTCCTTACATCTTGTCACAACTACATTATTTAATTAAAATAACAGGAGAACACCTAATTTATACTAGTTGTAAAAGACTGGTTCCAGCTTTTGTGACTCAGAATTTGAGCAACCATGGTACAGATTTTAGTTCCTAATTAGGGTGGTTTTCTGAATAAGAATCTTAAGGTGGTGGAGTGAATTATATCACAGAAAGGATTTGTTTGTTTGTACACTCTCTTCTTATTTGTGAAACACACATGCAAAACATTATAGAAACTGAAAACTCTTCCTTATGGCACCTACCTTATGGAACAGCTTACCTGCAGAGCTGTGCCAAAAAACCTCTCTAGACATGCTAAAAATGTCTGCAAAAACTTTTTAGAGGGGCATATAAGACTGGCATACGATGGTCCATGGGGTTGCAAAGGGTCAGAATCGACTGTGTGACTGAACAACAACAAACAAACAAACAAACAGCAGCAGCAGCAGCAACATAAGACTATTTCCATACATGGTTATTTATTTTATATTCTGTTGTTTTTCTGGATGCAAAATTTATCTTTTTTCATTTACTGTTGGAAACTGCCCAGACTGGGGAATTTTCTTTATAATTTTCTTTGTAAAATTCAATAGCTTGATTAATTGTATATAAATTCATATACATTCAGTCAATCAATCAGTGTATAGTAGTGATTTAATGAAGCCCTCTGCAGCTGCTGTGCTTATTTCCTACCTCCACAGTTAAACCAATCTGGGGTGGAGTGGGGCATTTTATCACCCACTCCTTGATGCAATGAAAGATTCTTAGCCAACTAGTTTATTGAAGCATTCATATACAAATATGTAGGGTTGCATTTAAAATTATGATTCTCTCCCCTGTCCAAGAGTTTGAAGCATTACAAAAAATAATCAGAACAGGTATTTGGCTTATTTTCAATAAGAAAAGAGAAGCACACATAGTAAAAACATGCAGTTAGATCTTTTAGCCTCTTAGTCATTATATTCTTCTGGGAAGGCTGATGAATTTAGGTGCAGTGATACCTCATACAACATCCAAACTTGGTTCCACAAGTTTGGACTTTATACGGATTTGGACTTTGTATGAGGCATGCAAAATCCTAGCAACGATGCCTCATACAACGTCCAAATCCTTGCTGCGATGCCTCATACAACGTCGTTTCCATAGAGATACATTGTACTGTAACAGCACAGACCTCAGGGCAAAGTCAAGGAAACAGACAGGAAATTGACAGAACTTTAAGAAATCATTGTCTAAAGGCTAAATACATTACAAAAACATGTCAAACAACCCTGATTGTCCAAGAACCCGAAGAATGCTGCAAAAATCCAAGGAATGCTTCTAAAAATTCTGACGAAAAAATTCAAAAAATCCAAAATTGCGCTCAAAACCACTCCTAAACACTCTTCGCCTCATGCGAAACCCACAAGAGCAATGCACGCATGTGTCCTGCCTTTTATACTGCCCAGGCACAATGCAACCTGGGAAAAACCCAATGCCTCATACAAAGTCACATGACTTTGTATGAGGCAACTTTTTTCAAGGAATTAGGTGATGTTGTATGAATCCGATGTTGTATGAAGTGGACTTTGTTTGAGGTATTACTGTATTTGGGGCTCTGTTTTGCACTGGCTCCAGTCATTTCTTGAGGGCTAGTATCAAATGGTAAAGCAAAGCAATCACACTTATGTACTACCCCATAGCGCTTAGTGCACTCTCTGCACAGTTCACAAGTTAATTAGCATTTTGCCCCCAACATGCTGGGTACTTATTTTACTGACCTCAGAAGGATGGGAGGATGAGTCAACCTTTATCTCCATCTCTTGGGACTTCTGGTGTATGGATCTCATAGGAGTTGACCTTTTCCACTATACTTTTTAAACATCTACAGTACATGTAGCCATACTGAGATTTGACACAGAGCGCTATCTCTTCTTCGCTTCATATTCAGGTTATGTACAGATCCTAGGGCACTGCTTAGTATTGATAAGGGACTTGCCAAGAGCCAATAAAATTGATGGTGATCTTACTGTTAGGAGGATTATCAGACCAATTAAAAAATTTACATGGGTTGATGGGGTTTGATCCTTCTCCTGAAAGGTTGGGTCAAAAGCTTTGGCGTACTCTTATGGTGGCTCAAATATTGGTCATGGCCAAGAATGCCCAATTGTGTCCACATCTGGATAAGAAATGCCTAGTAACAGTGATTCACACTTTAGTTATCTCTAAAATAAACTACTGTAATGTTCTCTGCATAGAAAAAAGAATAGAAACTTCTGGAAGTCCAAAATGCGATGGCCAAATTGATTTCTGGGACTAGTAAATTTGATCATATATCTCCTGTCTGAAGATGCCTTCATTGGCGCCCTAATATAAGGTGCTGGTTATGACCTATGAAGCCCTTAATGGTTTAAGATTACAATAATTCTCAGAAATCAGCTACCTGTTTCACCATTCCTTTCATTAAAATTTGCTAAAAATTGCCACACCAAAGGAGGCCAAATAGGTGACAACAAATCAGGCCTTTTCAATGCTGTCCCTGGAACAAGTTATCAACTAACATATGCCAGGCTTGCTCCTCCTTCCTTCCTTCATCACCCATCTAGGAAATGTTCCCACTCTAGGCAGTTTCTAAGAACATAGAAACATAAGAAAATAGATAAATTAAATTCAAAACATAATACATGACGTAAACCCAATCTTCCCCATAGCGACATGTTAAACTTTTTAAAATGGCTATTGCTCATTGTCCATAGGGTCGCAAAGGGTCGGAATTGACTGTGCAGCTGAACAACAAACAATTGCTCAATCAGCACTAGCTTGGCTGGAGATGGAAATATAAATTACATAAATTACCTTTTCTCCTTATTTTCAGGATATTGGTTAAAAAGGATTATTCAAAGCTGCTATCAACAACAGATTACTATGGATGCTGTTAATTTTAATGTTGATTTTTTCCCCTCTTTTGTATGAATTTTAGACTGTCATATCATTGAATGTGTTTTATAATGTGGAGTTTTGTGGTGTTTAACTTTTAACCTGTAAACTATTTAGAATACTGCTTACATTAATCAACCAAACAATTCTTGCTTGATTCTAGGTAGAAAAACTACTTCTACAGAGTTGATCTTATAGTCAGTACATTCTAATGCAGAGTTTCCCAACCTTGGGCCCCCAGATGTTCTTGGACTTCAATTCCCAGTAGCCCTGATCAGCAAGTGTGGGATATTAGGGAGCCAAGAACATCTGTAGTGCCAAGGTTCGCCATCACGGTTCTAGAGGGTTTGACTTTTAGGGACTGGCTATGTTTTACTTTGACGAAACTGAAAAGAAAGTGTTGTGTGTAAGTGACAAATAGTTAAAGGAAATACTGTAGTTGCAACTTGATGAGAGATTCAAGTGCTAGGACTCTATAGTTCAACACTTTACTGTTCCCCTTTGCATGGCTCCTTGAAGACCAGCAGAGTTCTTAATTAAGTGTCAAAGAATTGATTAACCAGCGCTCTTGCAGTTCAATCCCATTGATGAAACCATTTTTGTCAGGCTGGCTGATATAATTAGACCAAACGAGATGTGAAATCTTCAGTGTTTTGAACGAGAGTCCAGTAATTGTTTAATTTGTAATAAAAAAGCAGCGGGGTGGGAGTGTTGTGTTCTAATAATGTAACCATCTTCATGTGATAACAATGTATCTTAACAATGTAACAGTAACAATATAGCCTTCAGCTGTATCACTATAAACCCTGTATGAGGACGCGAGCTAATGACCACCAGTGGGCAGCGGCGAGCGTCCAAGCTCTCTTGGTCCATACTCATCAAAGGCCACAGCGCGGAGTTTCCCGCCACTACCTACACCTGGACAAGAAGGGCGTGACCAGCAATGACGTCACGCGGACAATAGCCAATGGGCTATCGTGGAGCCACGTTCGAATGTTTACTACTGTATATATAGAGCTATGCATCCGCCATTACCTCATGTTCCCTCTGACCACCATGCAATAAACCTGAGTTAAACCAGCCCGTGGCTGTTTCCTGTGTCTTGGTTCTCATACACTAAAGGGAGGTAGTAGTAGGGGAGGAGCTGGAAGCAAGGGAGATGCTAGAGGGATGAAGTAGCAACAAAAATGAAGAGAAGCACAATCTAATGAGTATTTTCCCATCCTTCACTTTCTACCTTCCTGCCTTATAATAGGGCTACTGGCAGGTGGAGCATCTGCAGAGGTTTTATTGACTTGCTAACATCTCACTTGGTTGGATGTAATAAAGCATCTTTATTATAAATAATTAGACAAACCTTTCAGATCATGAACAAAAATTATAATTGTGGGTTGTCAAGTCAATTCCGATTTATGGTGACCCTTTCTGGGATTTTCTAGGTACAAAATACATAGAAGTGGTTTACCAGTTCCTCCTGCTGGGGGCACACTGGGACTGAGCACCTTACCCAAAGCTACACAGGCTAACTTTTCTTCTTAGAGGCCCAGTGGGGAATTGATCTCTCAGCATATAACTTCTCAGCCAGATACCTAAGTGATAGAGCCACATATTTTTCTGTTATGACAAAAGTAACCCTTTCTTTTCTCTTTCCAAACTTTCTGAGAAGGGAATTTCAAGCAGGAAAAATCACTGCCTTACTTTTGACCCCCACAGAAGATGCTTCTTCATTAATTAAGAACTAGGCAACAAGAGTGCTTCTGTGAATCATTTCAAAGCCTCAATCAGTTTTTGGCACTTTTTAAAATCATTTTTGGTTTTGCTACTCAGTTATAAGCAATCTCAGCCAAGCAGATTAGTGACTATCTGATTAGGCTGTGGAGTGTAGACAACACTAATTTAGAGAAAGGGTAATTCCCCATCATTGTTGCTGCAATGAAGGCAGACTTTGAAACAAAAAAAATGACACAGCTGCCATTTGGAGCTGCCAACAGAAGCAAACAGATGCAAGAAAAGGACACTTTGGGATACCTTAGGACAATATTGCAAACCCTCCAAAGACCTGTTTTTGTGCTGAACTTTTTTCATGGAGAACATTCAGTTTATCTTCAACATCAGAAGAAAGTTGGCTCTTCTGATAGGTAGACTGCCAGGTTTTGAGAGATGCACCTGTATTGAAAAGGGGGTTCAAATTTATTGAGATTTGTCAAAGCTCTGATGAACATTAACATTTATTTAAGACTTCTCAGTAGGAAACCTTTCTGAAATGTACTGTATCGTAGGGAATCAATCACTCCTTTTGTAAAGATAACTGAAATGAAGAGATTGCTTCATGGAGTGGAGGCCTGCTTGCTTTCTAATCTCATTGAGGATGTGTCTAAAATCGTGTTGAAACTGTGCTGCAGAGGGAAAAGTTTGGATCACACTTTCCTGGGTTTAGTACTGCTAGTGATATCTGTCATTTGTACAGTAGAATGTGATATCTGTCATTTGTACAGTAGAATAAATGTATATGGATACTTTGAGAAAAGGTAAAGGGGACTGGAAATAGTTTTGAGAAACATTCTACATCCTGAAACAAGTGTCTTAGAATACAAAGAAAGGTTTTTGATGGTGAAAACCACCATATTCAAAGGAAGGAAAATGTTCTCCATGTTGCCTGAGGGATTTCAGGAAAACATTGATGGAGAACACTTTTACCAGGTAACAGTCTTTATAGCTGCTCTTTTTTTCAAAAAATGTTACATTTACAGCAGTGCATAGATGAGCTTCCAAATTTGTCCAACCCATTTTGTGGAAGAGAAATTGGAAGACAATTTTTACTGAATTTCTGTTTGAAATGCTTGAAAGATTTCACAAAGGAGGGAATTGCCATTAGCAATAGTTGTAAGTCAGCTTTGTTCTCTTTTTCCAAAGTTGCCTGGGCAACAACAGCGGTTGGCAGACTGACCACCTTTTCGGTTACTTTGCAATGCCTCTTCCTAGTCCCACTCTAGATTGTTGTGGTGAGGGAAGTAGCTGTGTGTCAACCATCCAAAATATAGTTGGAAAATGAGAGAATAATTTTGCAAATGGGCCTTGTGTTTCTGGGGGAGTAATATAAAGATCTCAGGATGTTTATCAGAAGAATGTCTTGTGCAGAAATGTCAGCTCAACACACACCAATCTTCAATGTTCAGCATTTTCCTCATGCATTCTAAATTCCATATTAGGGGCTGCAGTGGCTCAGTCATTAAGAAGCTCACCTTGTAAACTGGAAGGCCAGCAGGTCAGCTGTTCTAGACCTGGGTACTGCATGACAGTTTGAGTACCTGTATCTGTCGCAGCTCCTGCCAACCAAGTAGTTCAAAAGCAAGAAATTGCAAGTAGATAAATAAGGGACCACTTCAGTGGGAAAAGATCTTGGGGATATTATTATTATTATTATTATTATTATTATTATTATTATTATTATTATTATTATTATTATTATTATTATTATTATTATTATTATTATTATTATTATTATTATTATTATTATAGTTGCACTTATACCACGCCTCTCTAGGGAGATTGAATCCCTACACGAGGCGGCTAACAACATAAAATCCCCCATACAACAAACAGACATTTTAAAAGTACCTCTCATAAAATTATAATAAAAATAAGCTACAATGAAAGGAGCCACATTCAAGCATCCCCTGAGCAGAGTTTCTCCAGCAAAAAATCCTTTCAACCCAGAATAATGTCTGACACAAATTTATTTTTATTAATGCCTTATTTTTGAAGGGTCGTTGTGCATAAATTTTCTTTTCACTGCAAGTATGGGAGTTACAAGCCTGGAATGAGGCAAGTGTTGTGTCTCCAACACTTGTGGAAGAAGGTAAAGGAACTCCTGTGGTAGACTCTTCTTATAATTTCCCCAAAGTTTTATTTTTCTGAAAGAGGCTTCTAATTCTTATCTCATTCTCAAGGCCTTTTAGATTTTCTTTTGATACCTTATATACTTGAGTATAAACTGATTTTTTTAGCCTCAAAAATGAGTCCCAAAAAGGGGACTTGGCTTATACTCAGGTCAATGACCACGAGGATCCCAAGACCATGCCGGATTGAGATGTGCCAACAATTTAAACAATTTTACCATATTTTCATGTATTTTGATTTGTTGAAACTCAGTAGCAGCTGCTGCATTTCCCACCCTCAGTTTATACTCTGGTCAATATATTTTCCTGGGTTTTCAGGTCAAAATTAGGTACCTCGGCTTATATTTGCATAAGCTTATACTCAAGTATATACGGTAATACTTTTGAACTTTTTGTAGTTTTCTAAGGGGTGCAGGTTTTTCTGTCTGTGACACAGCTTATCATACTTCTGCAGTCTCCTCAGCTGCCTATATTTCCTGGTCTGAAAAAGTCCTGTGGAAAAAGTAACCTTGTTATTTCTTCCCTGAACTTTAATTAAAGTGTGAGAAGCTGGCTGAAGTGGTGAGGGGAGCTACCAGTTTCCATAGAGATTGTTGTAGGGCATATCCCCACAATCCTCAACTACTTCATCAGTCAGTAAACATAATTATTTTGAGCTTTGTCCATGAGAATGTCTTCAAAATTTCTCCTCTTCGGAGAGAAGTTCTGTGATACAAAATTGATTGAGAATGGTTGGAAGTCTTGTGGGAGAAATGTTTACCACAGCATTAATTAAAATGTAGCACAGTTGTCACACATCAGTTATAAACCATTCAAAATAATCCTCATAAAGTATACAAAATAGTAGGCTGTACAGAACATGGTGTACGACTGTTTTCCACCTGCTCTGCTTCTGTTGAACTTTTGTTGTTCAGTCGCACAGTCGATTCCGACCCTTTGCGACCCCATTTTCCTCCAGGCACCTCTATCCTCCACCATTCTCCTCAGCCCACCAAGCTCTGTGCCCATTGTGTCCACAGTACTATCTATCCATCTCATCTTTGGACGCCCCCTTCTTCTCTTGCCCTCCACCTTTCCCAGCATCAAGGCCTTCTCAAGTGAGTCCTCCCTTTTCATTTGATGTCCAAAATACTTTAGCTTCATCTTCACTATTTGTCCCTCCAATGAACAGTCAGGATTGATTTCTTCCAGTATTGACCTATTTGTTCTCTTTGCTGTCCAAGGGACTCTCAGGACTCTCCTCCAACACCACATCTCAAAGGCATCTATTCTTCTGCACTCAGCCTTCCTAATGCTCCAGCTCTCACACCCATACATTACCACCGGGAATACCATTGCTTTGACTATGCGAATTTTTGTTTTCAAGGTGATGTCTCTGCTTTTCACTATATTCCCCAGGTTTCTCATAGCTTGTCTCCCCATAATCAGTCGTCTTTTTATTTCATGGCTACAGTCACCATCTGCAGTAATCTTAGATCCCAGGAATGTAAAATCTGTCACTGCATCTACTTCTTCCCCATCTATTTTCCAGGGACTGATCAGACCTGTTGCCATTATCTTGGTTTTCTTGATATTAAGTCTCAAGCCAGCTTTTGCACTTTCCTCCTTCAATCCAATCAAGAGGTTCTTTAGGTCTTCCTCACTTTCTGCCATTAGGGTGGTATCGTCTGCATATCTCAAATTGTTGATGTTTCTCCCAGCAGTTTTAATCCCATATTTTGATTCCTCCATCCCTGCATTGTGCATTATGTGCTCTGTGTATAGATTGAATAGGCAGGGTGATAAAATGCAGCCTTGTCTTACTCCTTTTCCTATTCTAAACCACTCTGTCATTCCATACTCTGTCCTAACTGTTGCTTCTTGGTTCGTGTACAGATTTCTCATGAGGCATATGAGATGTTCTGGTATTCCCATCTCTTTAATTACTTGCCACATTTTGTTGTGGTCCACACAGTCAAAAGCCTTGGTGTAGTCAATAAAACAAAAGTAGACTTGTTTCTGGTATTCTTTTGTTTTCTCCATGATCCAACGTATGTTGGCAATGTGGTCTCTAGTCCCCCTGCCTCTTCTGAAACCGGCCTGCACCTATGGTAATTGTCTCTCCACATGTTGCTGAAGTCTATCCTGTACTATCTTGAGCATCACCTTGCTGGCATGTGGGATGAGTGCAATTGTTCGGTAATTTGACCATTATTTGTTGTTGTTGTTCAGTCGCACAGTCGACTCCGACCCTTTGCGACCCCATGGACCATTTTCCTCCAGGCGCCTCTGTCCTCTATCATCCCCCTCAGCCCTCCCAGCTCTGTGCCCATTGTGTCTATAATACCATCTAGCCATCTCATCCTTGGCCTCCCCCTTCTTCTTTTGCCCTCCACCTTTCCCAACATCAATGCCTTCTCAAGTGAATCCTCCCTTCTCATTTGATGTCCAAAGTATTTTAGCTTCATCTTTACTATTTGACCTTCCAATGAGCAGTCAGGGTTAATTTCTTCTAAGATTGACCTATTTGTTCTCCTCGCTGTCCAGGGGACTCTCAAAACCCTCCTCCAAAACCACATTTCAAAGGCATCTATTCTTCTGCGTTCAGCCTTCCTAATTGTCCAGCTCTCATATCCATACATTACTACTGGGAAAACCATTGCTTTGACTATTCTAATTTTTGTTTGCAATGTAATGTCTCTGCTTTTCACTATGTTCCCCAGGTTTCTCATCGCTTGTCTCCCAAGAATCAGTCGCCTTTTTATTTCATGGCTGCAATCCCCATCTGCAGTGATCTTTGATCCTAAGAAAGTAAAATCTGTCACTGCTTCTACTTCTTCCCCGTCTATTTTCCAGGAACTGATGGGGCCTGTTGCCACTATCTTGGTTTTTTTGATATTGAGTCTCAAGCCAGCTTTTGCACTCTCCTCCTTCAACCCAATCAAGAGGTTCTTTAGGTCTTCCTCACTTTCTGCCATTAGGGTGGTATCGTCTGCATATCTCAGATTATTGATGTTTCTCCCAGCAATTTTAATCCCATATTGTGATTCCTCCATCCCTGCACTGCGCATTATGTGCTCTGTGTATAGGTTGAATAAGCATGGTGACAAAATGCAGCCTTGTCTTACTCCTTTTCCTATTTCAAACCACTCTGTTATTCCATGTTCTGTCCTAACTGTTGCTTCTTGGTTCATGTACAGATTTCTCAGGAGGCATATGAGGTGCTCTGGTATTCCCATCTCTTTAATTACTTGCCACATCTTGTTGTGGTCCACACAGTCAAATGCCTTAGTGTAGTCAATAAAACAAAAGTAAACTTGTTTCTGGTATTCCTTTGTTTTCTCCATGATCCAGCGTATGTTGGCGATGTGGTCTCTAGTCCCCCTGCCTCTTCTGAAACCAGCCTGCACCTCTGGTAATTCTCTCTCCACATGCTGCTGAAGTCTGTCCTGTATTATCTTGAGCATCACCTTGCTGGCATGTGGGATGAGCGCGATTGTTCGATAATTTGAACATTCTTTGGCATTGCCCTTTTTTGGGATTGGGACGTATACTGATCTTTTCCAATCCTGTGGCCACTGTTTTGTTTTCCAAATCTGCTGGCATATTGAATGCAGTAATTTGATGCCATCATCTTTTAGCGCTTTGAAAAATTCAACTGGGATACCATCATCTCCACTAGCTTTGTTGTTTGCAGTGCTCTTTAGGGCCTTTATGACTTCGCTCTCCAGGATGTCTGGCTCAAGTTCAATTTCTTCATCATTGTGATTATCAGGAGTGTTGAGGTCCTTTTTGTAAAGTTCCTCTGTGTACTCTTTCCATCTTTTCTTAATTTCTTCTGCATCAGCTAGCTCCTTTCCATCTTTGTCCCTTATCATGGTCATTTTTGCTTTAAATGTTCCCTTGATTTCCCCAATTTTTTTGAAAAGATCTCTGGTTCTGCCTCTTTTGTTGTTTTCCTCCATTTCTCTGCACTGTTCTTTTAGGTAGTTTTCCTTATCTCTCCTTGCTTTTCTTTGAAATTCTGTGTTCAAATGGTTGTAGTTTTTCCTTTCTCCTTTGACTTTTGCGTTCCTTCTTTCTTCTGCTATTTTAAGAGCCTCATCAGACAACCACTTTGCTTTCTTACTCTTCTTTTCTTTTGGTATGGTTTTCTTTGCTGCTTCCTGCATGATGTCCCTCATCTCGGTCCATAATTCTTCCGGTACTCTGTCCACCGAGTCTAAGCCATTAAATCTGTTCATCACCTCTACCGTGTATTCTTTAGGGATGCTGTCTAGGTGATATCTTTCTGGTCTCTTTGTTTTCCCTATTTTCTTTAGTCTAAGCCTGAATTTTGCGATCAGTAGGTTGTGATCTGAGCCACAGTCTGCTCCAGGTCTTGTTTTTGCTGACTGTATGGAGGTTCTCCATCTTTGGCTGGAGAGTATGTAGTCAATCTGGTTTCGGTGTTGGCCATCTGGTGATGTCCATGTGTAAAGTCGCCTCTTGTGTTGCTGGAAGAGAGTGTTTGCTATGACCAGTGCGTTCTCTTGGCAGAACTCTATCAATCTTTGCCCTGCTTCATTCTGTGTTCCAAGACCAAATTTGCCTGTTATTCCCTCCACTTTTTGATTTCCTACTTTGGCATTCCAGTCTCCTAATATAATTTGGACATCATTTCTTGGTGTCTGTTCTATGAGGTGTTGTAAGTCCTCATAGAACTGGTCCATTGTGGCTTCATCTGCACCAGTGGTTGGTGCGTATATTTGGATCACAGTGACATTGAAAGGTTTGCCTTGAAATCTGACTGACATCATTCTGTCATTTTTGAGATTGTATCCCATTACTGCTTTTCTCACTCTTTTATTGACAATTATGGCTACTCCATTTCTTCTAAGGTTTTCTTGCCCGCAGTAGTAGATATGATGGTTTCCAGAGCTGAATTCACCCATCCCTGTCCATTTGAGCTCACTGATGCCCAAGATGTCAATGCTTATTCTTTCCATCTCATTTTTTACCACTTCCAGTTTTCTTTGATTCATAGACCTCACATTCCATGTCCCTATGCAGTATTGTTCCCTGCAACACTGTATTTCTCCTCTCCCTTTCGTATCCCTCCCCCTTTTCAGATCTGCTGTGCTGAGCATCCCCTTGTTTTGCCTTTTGTTTTGGTCCATAGGGTTCTCTTGGCAAACTTTGTGGCGTGCCTTGCCGGTCTCTACGCCATTATTTGGCATTGCCTTTTTTTTGTGATTGGAACGTACACTGATCTTTTCCAATCCTGTGGCCACTGTTTTGTTTTCCAAATTTGCTGGCATATTGAATGCAGTAGTTTGATTCCATCATCTTTTAGGGCTTTGAAAAATACAATTGAACTTAGATTGTGTGTTATGTACTGTCAAGTCATTTCCAACTTTTGGTAGCCCTATGAATGAATAATTTCTAAAATGCTTGTCCTTGACAGCCCTCCTCAATGATTGGAAACTCAAGCCTTTGGGTTCCTTTAGGGCAGGGGTACCCAAACTACGGCCCCAGGGCTGGGTCCGGCCCACAGCACTAATTCATCTGACCTGCGAAGCCCTCATCGCTCCTGGAAGCAACGAGGGCTTTGTGGGCTGGATGAATTGGCATTGGGGCAGTCCCTGGGCCATAGTGACCAGCCCCCTGAACCACATGACTGGCCCGTGGTCCTGCTTTAGGGAGTCAATCCATCTTATTCAATCTTTCTCTTGTCCTGCTGCTTTCAACCTTTCCTGCACTATTCTAAGAGGATCTTGCCTGCTTATGATGTACCTAAAGTATGAACATCCTCAATTTCATTATTTTTGCCTCTAGATATGGTTCAGGCTTCATTTGCTTTATGACCCCCTTATTTGACTTTCTGTCAGGCCAAGGTATCTGCAAAGCTCTCCACAAGCCCTATCTTTCAAACAAATCATCATTCTTTACTGTTGAGCTTTCAAACCAGTACAGCAGTGAATACAACAGTGTGGATGATGTTGAGCTTGATATCTTCTCCATCTTTACACTTGATAATTTTTCCTTTATTTCTGCCCTTCTGAGACACACTCTTCTTCTGATTTCTTTCCTGCTGTTCTCATTTAGATCGATAATTCAATGAAAGTATACAAAATCTTTCAGTTTCAAATATTTCATTCTCAGTGTTAAAGTTGTGTAATTCTTCTGTGTAATTCTTCTGTAGTTGTGGATTTTTGTCCTACTTGTGCAGTCCTATTTTGGCACCATCTTCTTTCGCTTTCAATGTTTCAAGTCGTTACAGCTTTTAACCCCAATTTGTCTTTAAAATTACTCTGCCCATTATGCATATTTATGTAATGACACTTACCGTTGGCATGCACCTGCAGCGTTCACCAATACAACCAGTTCTGATGACATACATTCACTACAGTCATCAAAATAATGACTGCTTTATGCCTTGTGTCTCTAACTAGTGAACTCTTAAGATAGTCTCTGCCAGGAAAGAACAGGAAACTCCTTTCTGCTGGGTGACCCATTAACAGCCATGTAATCTTCTACTCCCATAAATATTTCTATCCTTTTAAATTCTCCAAAAAATCTTTACCTATGTTAAATTTTGCTCTTCTGTGAAGCCTTGGGCTTCAACTATGGATGGGCAACCTGTGAGCCTCAGCCTAATTTCTGAATCCTTCTAAAGCTCATTGGTTTGAACCTCTGTTAAAAGCAATCTTCTCCACACCTAGCAGCACCCAAAGTGTAGAGTAGAAGGAAGAGAGAAGATGCCTTGTGATAGATAACTCCAAATAACAGAATACAGGAACTATTAAAAAAAACATTTCCAGCTATTCTGTCTTTCTTTGCACAGTGCACCTCCATAAAATTATGTTTGGAGCAGGGCAATCATACAATAAAAGATTTATTTAGAAGCATCCAGAAATGTACAAATATAATGAACGCGTAGTCCTGGTTACTTTGGCTTTTGGCCATGACCATTGATTTCTATATCCTCCCCAACTCTGATTTGTAGTCCCCGCTCTCACGCATGCATGCATATGTACCTTCAGCCTTTAGGATTAGTCCTTATTGAAATGGAGCCTAATCAGGTGTGATCAAACCTATTCATATTTTCCTCCCTTGCTTGCTAGGTTTGCTTACCACCCCTCCTCCCTGTTGCTTCCCACTCCACCAAAGAGGTAAAAAGCTCTTCAGGTATGTTCCTCTTTCCTCCTTTTTATAATACATCATGCATATTAAGAGGGCCAAAATAACAACAGTCTTAACAGCAACAATACCACTGATAATAAAGATTTTCAGAGAAGGAAGCAAAGCAGAAGTTGGACCCCATGGAAGAAGATGAGGTTATCAGCTGCAAATTAAACCTCAGATTTCCATCATGGTTGCGGGCTATGCTGTGCAGTAGGCTGTGATATTTGGATAACTTCACCCCTATAAACAGTGTTATGGAAATGCTATCATTATTTGCTGATTAGGTGGATCTCCCCTACTTCCCCCCCCCCCAATTTCTTATTTTCTTTGACGTGTGTACGCATGAGTGCAGAAAGAAGATAAAGCTGACAGTATTGGAGATGGAAGAGCAGTTTCAGGCAAGTTACAGATGGCATCCAGTTGAATGACTTCTTCCCTGCTGTTCTGACAGCAATACACTAGATTAGACCGATATAAGAAGCTGCCAAAACACTTTTCCATCTCCACTGGTTCCCATGCTACCTGCAGCCTGAGAGATGTGACTAGTGTGGAGAAGGAAGGCAATAAGCCACAAATAAAGGAGAGTGGAAAAAATCTCACTAGAAGCAAGGCTGGTCCCCCAGTGAAGCAAAGTGAGTCCTGTTTTTCAGGCAACAGACTGGGAGCATACCTGTCAAATATCCTAGATTGGCCAGGATTTCCCGTATTTTCACGCCGATTTTCGCCATTTTCCACCCGGAGCTGCCGCTACCCTGTAATTTGGCAGTGGGGGGGGGGGGGGGGAAGGAGTTATTGCACATCCCTTCTGCGCAGGTCCTTTCTACGCATGCATCTGTGCAGAAGGGGATGCGTAAAAGCCTTCTACGCATGCGTAGAAGTGAGCTGCGCAGAACAGTTCTGCGCAGGTCCATTCTACGCATGCATAAAAGCCTTCTACGCATGCGTAAAAGCCTTCTACGCATGCGTAGAAGTGAGCTGCACAGAACGGTTCTGTGCAGGTCCCGTAATCTCCGGAGCCGCACTTGACAGGTATGACTAGGAGGAACAACAGATTGAGTGAGGCTTGGCCTCCAAAAGGATCTAGTTACTCCTCCACATCCATCGCTATTTTCCTGGACAGCTGTCACCTTCCTTTCTCTGCCATTCTCAGCTGAAGGGAGTGTTTTAGCTGGCTTGGCTACTGAAATATGGGACTGCTCCTCCTCCTCCTCCAGAAATGAGATGGCTAGATGGTATTATAGACGCAATGGGCAAAGAGCTGGGTGGGTTGAGGAGGATGGTGGAGGACAGGGGCACCTGGCAGCCAATGGTCCATAGGGTCAAAAACGGGTTGGAATCGGCTGTGCCCCTGAACAACAACAAATGTCCTGTTTCACTCACTTCTATCACTCCGTCACACAAATTCCATCTCCTGCCTGTCTCAAAAGCCAGGCTATCAAGCTTCCCTGCTGTTGTGTGCTCAGGGAAGTGCTTCTGCAGCTGTGCTGCCTCCCTTTTACTGGCTGGTGGGAAGGGATCCTCTCTCAACATTATATCGTCACCACTGTTTGTTTGTTTTTCCTCTCTGAGCTCCATAATATTGTTGGAGAGGAGAAACTGAACTGAACTCCATTCTTGACTCTCTCCTGAACTTCCATAAGATCAGGTCAGGAACTGAAGGGAAGAAAGTTCAGTGGAAGATTTGAAAACCCCTAAGTGATAAAGAAAGCTTCACAGCAGAGATTTGGTGAAACAATCTGTGGAGTTCTGTGTCACATGAATCTTCACCTTTAGCCACCATTAGAGGTCTTTTTTTTTAACTTTTACTCCCTAAACCCCACCACTACAGAGCAAGGGGTGGGGATAAATTTTAAAATGTCTCTAAAATGCTCTTTAAAAATAACTGCTGAAAGTACTTAGAAAGTTTAAGAGCAATAGTAACTATTTTTGTCACGTTGATTTTTAAATGTAACTTGTTACCATTCTCCTTGTCCAAAAAGTTGTTTGTAAATATCTACTTTCAAGCTCTGGATCAGGGGTGTGCAAACTTTTGGGCCGCAGGCCAGTCACGTGGACAAGCATGTGCCGGTCACGTGGTTCCTCCCACCCAGAAGCAAAAGTAAAATGAACATGCGCGTGCACAGAGTGCACCTGTGCATGCACAGAATGCTGCCGTAGATGACCTATGGCTGTCGTAAACATGTGGCACGGGCCGAATTAATTGGTGCCGTGGGCTGGCCCTGGCCCATGGGCTGTAGTTTGGGCATCCCTGCTGTGGATCAACTAAATACTTTGCATTCTATACTCTTTCTCATCCTTGAAAGCTTTGATAATTTAACTTCCTCTCTTTAAACTGCTACTGCTGAAGACTACAGGGAATTTTTAATAGACAGCTCTATTGGGGGTGTGTGTGTTTGACTATGATTCATTGCACCTGCACATATACCCCACTGCCACCCAACCAACCACCCAGTAGTTTTAATTAAGACTTCGGTTTCTTTTTAAGGTGGAACCACTTGTTTGTGTTCATATAAACTAATAATCAGCTTCTAGTAAAATTCACAAATTTTAGCTCTATAATTAATTATTGAACCCTTATTTTTTACTTATAACAATGGCTCATAACATTTGAGCGTTTCCCAAATGAGCAGCAGAGAGCTAGAGCGCTAGAGGGTACAAGATGAAGCATATTTCCCACTAAACTAAAACATCTTAATGGCTGACTTGACTTCTTTTTTCCTGTTTTTTAATTGTTATTACTTTAATCTATAACTGCAAAATGTTTATATAATTTCAGTGAAATATTGACACACAGAGACATATGCACTCACACACACACACTCATGAAACACACATATATGTGAAGAGTTTATGTTGGGATCAAGGAGACGCGGAGGCTTGAATTCATCCATAGGCCTCATAAAAAGCAGTCCGGCTGGACTTTATTAGAAGCAGGACAAAGACATTCCAGAGAGAGCATGTAAGATATTTTCATTGGTTATCTGCGATAACAGGAGACTACTTAATTGGTTAAATATCTGCATGTCTTCCTCGTGCTCACCTTGCTCTAATTGGACAGAAGCTGCGTGATAGCTATGTGCCATCCCTGAACAGTGCAGGGAGGGGCAAAAGCCTTGAGAGAGAAGCCCCAACGTGGGCCTCTAGATTGCTGTGTGAAAACAGATGAGGTAAGGGGAGACAATTTATGGCCAATGAGTCACAGCAATCGCACCGTGAAACCCCACATCTTCCCCCTTCTGTTTTTAAGAAGCTTATAAGCATAATAAATTTAACCCTTGCATTTGCGAGCCGGAAGCGTCCTTGCAGGCTGGCAACGAAGGTATGCATTGAATAAGCAACAGGCAGTTATCAGAATTTACAAATGCACAAACAAGCTTTAAGGCAACAAGCGGTTGTTGAGAGATAAGCAGGAATATAATTCCAAAGTTAAAAAGAAGGTCCTCAGTTTCTCCCCCGGTGTCGACCCCGGGAGGGAAACAGTGAGGCTTTGACTTACAGTTCACAACCTTGACACATTTTCTAGCATTGCTAACAGCTACAATAGGAACATAGAGCAAAACTCATTTACATGTGTCACTGCTAACAGCTATAATAGGACTGAAAACTTTCTCATGTACTTCTAAAGGAATCTTGAAAAATGCAGTAACATAACACAAAATATAACATAAGCAAAATATATAACAAACAAATACAGGTCATTCCCCAAGCAAGAGAATAAGCAGGATATTTAAGCATCAACCAAATATGAACATCTCTCTTCTTCCTTACAAGAATAAGGCATTATATCTTTTCTTCTCTCACTGGTGTAAGCAAAATCAGGTCTTTCCCTAAGCAAGAGAATCTCTTCTTACATGAAGGAGGTCTCTATAGCATTCTAGAAAGCAATTCTCACTCCCCAATTACATGAGTAAGGCATATTTCTCTTCTCTCACTGGTGTAAAAGTGAGAGAGGCATTAATCACTTTTACTACAAAGCATGGTAAATCAGCACAAATATCATTAAAGCATTTCACACTCATAGCATGAGCAGGTAAAACAAGTACTAATATCAACAGAGCATTTAAAGGCATTTGAATATAAAACAGAACATAGCATGATCATACAGTTGAACCATTCACCCAATTTAAAAAGGGTTTTCAGGTTTAATAATGCAAACAAAGCCAATTCTTCTTAGAGTCACACAAACTTTTAGACCAATTAAAATGTCCGAATTGTAAGATCAAACGTTGATTGAAGACAATTTAAACACAAAACACTATCCTCTCTCCAGTTCAGTTTTTTAAACAAACACTTCTTCTTGGCATGGCAGGGTGAAAGTAAGCCATAAACTACTTCTCACCGAATTCACAAGACAACCAGACAACCCCCACCCCCCTCTCAGCCTTTCAGGCAAACACACATTCCTTCATGCTCCGGCCGTCCCCATCTGTACTAAGGCAGGCCGATAAGGTGAAAATCACAGGAAATTTCCATTTGCTTTCTCTGCAATCCGGACGCCTGAAACTTGGAACAGCCCATTCGGATCTCTTTGATGGAGGGGTGGATAGCTCAAAATCAGCCAAAAACTCCTTGTACTTTTGCAGCAGTCTGTTGTCTATCGCGGCAGAATTGACCCCCCTCCTCCTCTGGTTTTCTGTCATCTGCAGTAGCTGATCCTCAACTTTATGACAAGCTGCACCTGTTAGTTGGTACTTGCGAGAAGACCCCTTTTTGGGCTTGGGTTTTGTGCGTTCCTCCTCTGGGCCATCCTCCCATTTCTGTAGGATCTTCCTGCCCAAACGTGAGGTATCAAGTTTACCGCACAGCTTCTCCTGCTTTTGTGAAGAGGGTTGCTTCACGGGGGGGCTGAGATCCCCCATGCTGCTCTGTGAGACGCACTCCTTGCTTCTTGCCACTCTGCATGCATTAACAACTTCAATCTGTGATGAGGTGACAGCTTCAATCTGTGATGAGGTCCCCACCATTTGTTCCTCATCAGCTGGCATTTGTGGTTTCTTAGGCTCGGCAAGAGCCTCTCTGTTCACTGGACCAGCAGCAACAGTTTCCATATCCAACACATCTGTAGCTAAAGCAGCAGAGAACAGGTCTTTTGTAGGGCTAAAAGCACTTGATTGCTGCAAGGCAGGATCTAATGCCCCATCTCCATTTCCACCCCCATCTCCATATGAGGGCTCCTGCTGTTGTGTCCCATATGATGAAGGGACAGTCAGACTCCATATCTTGGCTGGGGGCAAAATCTGTGGCAATTGTAAAGTAAACTCCTGAGAGAACAAAAGATTCTTTGGAGTAAAGTCTTGCCCTTCTTTGGCTTTTGCTCTTTGCCCATCATCCCATTTGAGTAGTCCAATTCCTGGGTGCCAGGGACATTGGCATTTGACTCCCTTAGTGAAGCCTTCTGTACTATCAAGCGTGATGTCTGGACATCCGCTCTCCTTGATGGATCTCTGCAATTCATTTGCATGGGTCTGTTGCCCAGAAGAAACTTCCCCCCCCATACTCACAATTGGGAGCTCAAAAGCTGAGCTGATCGGTGCACCAGGGGGCTATGCCAGCCGGTAAGTAGGGGGTTGGGATCCGGTAATCACGGCGCGGGTCACCAGATGAAGAGTTTATGTTGGGATCAAGGAGACGCGGAGGCTTGATTTCATCCATAGGCATCAGAGCAACCGGGAGAAGGCAACAGCAGTTCAGCCAGCCCAGCCCAGTTGGAGTTTATTAAGAAGTACACAGAACAAAGAAAATTCCAGAGAACAGTATGCAAGATATTTTCATTGGTTATCTGCGATAACAGGAGACTACTTAATTGGTTAAATATCTGCATGTCTTCCTCGTGCTCACCTTGCTCTAATTGGACAGAAGCTGCGTGATAGCTATGTGCCATCCCTGAACAGTGCAGGGAGGGGCAAAAGCCTTGAGAGAGAAGCCCCAACGTGGGCCTCTAGATTGCTGTGTGAAAACAGATGAGGTAAGGGGAGACAATTTATGGCCAATGAGTCACAGCAATCGCACCGTGAAACCCCACATATATGACATTGTCAGTGCATAAGCAGAGCAATGCAAGGTGTGTTGGAAGTGTTGGTTTTAGTGTGAGATATCTTTGAATAAGTTTAAGCACTTGATCTATGCCTTTAACCCATGTGGGTTGTGTGAAATTAACATCTAGCACCTGCTGTTGATGCCTGGAGTGTGTTCATGTGAAAATACATGGAGCATTTGCCCAAACTAAACAGTTAACCTTCTGTGTTGCGGAAATGATGGCATTTGCATAGGTGGTAGCTTTTGTATGAGTATTATTCCAACTGAAGCTTTACAAACACATTCATGAAAAATGATAAGAAAGACACAAGTACATTGTCTCTTCCTTTGCCCTCACATCATTTAATGACTTCTCTTTATAAGCTAAGATGTCAAGTCTATTAAAAGCCAAGTTTCGTGGGTATAATTAACTTGGGATTTGTGTGTGTGTAGAACAGTGGAGTACAAAAATAGTTAACATTTAAGGCCATATTTTTAAGGTGGATCTGTGTTGGTCAAATATAGCAAAATCAACAAAAATCTTTCAGAAACTTAAAGGCTAATAAAGCTTACTTGATATAAAACTTTGTTTGCTGTAACTCAATGGACTGTAGTATCAGTAGGTAGAACATGCGAAGGACAGGGATATGAAATGTAATGGAAATTTTAAAGTTAAAGATTGTTAATTACTCTTAAGTAACACTCCAGATGTAGGAGGAAACAGTCTTTACCTTTAACCTCTTTAACTTCTGGTTAGGAAAGATCTGGAAAGAAACTAGTTATTTATAATTCCTTTTTAAGTGATGATGTTGTACATTATTTAAATTGTATCACTGTTGCCTGTGATGTACAGTATTACTCTTTTTTGTGGTGTAACTACAACCAGCTCCTTTTCTAATCATTTTATTAGTTACATGGATTTGGCCTTATTAAGTATTTGAGGAATAATAAAATAACAAGTGCCTATAGACCTATTGTGTTCTCTTGGTACGTTCTAAGAATGTGTACTCTGCACAATTTTTAAAAGATCTCACAGACCAATTTCTTTGCTAGCAGGAGTTTGGATTTGGTTTAGTTGTGAGGACCTTGACAATGTCACTAAAACTCTTTATGCTGTTCACAGGTGCCTGCATTGACCATCGTAATTAATAAAGGGGGGTTGTTGACAGGCTTCATTAATAGGCTATAAAGATGATTGAGGTTCTTGGATATCTTTAGGAGAGAATGAAAAAGCAGTTTCAAAAGCACAAACAGTCTGTGATCAGTTCCAGCACTTGCCTTCCAGTTGCCTTTGCAGTATTTTATACAGGGCACGGATGGACAGAAGGATCTTCTAGGAATGGTTGTCAGAATCCCACACTGCAAAATGAGAATATAAAGCCAAAAACTAATGTTGTCTTGCCGTAACATTGCTGTGCTAATCAAAGTCATTTGAGCAACAGAGTGACATCTAGTGATGATAACTTGGTTGCCAGGAGGAATTTGAGCAATTGTCTTATATTACTTAGGTGGACATGGCAGGATGGTTCTCAGCAGCAGAAAGTGTGACTGAGAGTTGAATGTCATCTACATTAAATTTGCTGTTTTCATTCTGTAAATAATGAAACCTGTCCCCTCTAGTCTTTTAATTGTGATAATAAGTTATCCAAAAATTATCCACAATACATGAATCCCAGGTTGTGATTGCTTCTGAATGCATAAACCTGGAAAGGCAAATTTTAGAAATGTGTGTGTGAGAAAGAGAGATACAGAGTTGGAGTTGAAAGAGGTCAAGACATTTTGCTGTCTAAGGCAAACATGATTCCATGGACAGAAGTTAGCTGACCTACAGTAGCTGTAGAACATTCATGCAGCTCTAGAAATGCGACAAGATACTCCATCACATGTGGTGCCAGACATGCTGTATGTCACACACACAAGATTTTCCAAAGGAAATAAAAGCCCAGAGATTTAGGAGTAATACCTTCTGTCTATGTATCTGTATCTCTGTACCAGACCCTGTTTTTTCTATTTGGCTACTGATAGGGATGGCCCTAGATCAGTGATGGCAAACCTTTTAGAGACGAGTGCCCAAACTGCAACCCAAAAAACCCACTTATTTATGACAAAGTGCCAACACAACAACAGGGGAGGAAGGAAACACTCCCATTGGGCTGCTGGGCAGAGGGGCAGGGTGAACCCTGTGCTGGGGGGGGAGAGAGAAGCACTCCCATTGGGCTGATGGGTAGAGGTATGGGGCAAACTGTGCTGGGGAGACTGCACAGGTGCCATAGGTTCACCACCAGTGCCCTATGTGATGGTTAGCTTTGCATTTGATCACTTGTGGTTAGAATGGCCCTCTTAGACTTGGATTAAGGGCCTGTGTTTTGAGAACAATTCAAATTCTTCTAACCACCAAGGTTTTATTCTTTTAGCTATTCTGCTCTAGTCTTTCTGTTCAGTGACTTCCAAAACTTTACCCAGTTTTATCTTTGCTGTTGGATAAAGTTAAGTGTATGTTATGTGTGTCTAGTCAGAAATAACATACAGTATTTTTACTAGGGCTTTTAAGATAAGTGAGATAATGAAGGTGTGGTTTTGCCATTCCACACTCCCGGTAAGCTTTCATGGCTGATCAGGTTGAACCCAGACGTCCTGAGTCCTAATCCATCACTCTATCCACTACAACAGGGTTCTTCAAACTTGGCTCTCCAGCTGTTCTTGGACTTCAATTCCCAAAAGCCCTTTATGTGAGGTGATCAGGGCTTCTGGGAATTGAACATCTGGAGATCCATGTTGGAAAAACACTGCACTAGACCACTGAGCATTTACCATGCTGGATAAAGTACACATGATCTAATAGGTCATGCCAGGAAACAGCCACTCGCATAAGTGAGGGAGTGTAGGTATACAGTATACAGAATTTGTATCCCTGCCAATGCCTATTTAATTTAATTTAATTTAATTTGTCAAATTTATATACCGCCCACTCGTCCAACGCCGACTCAGGGCGGTTCACAATGACAATTTAAAAAATATGTTAAAAACAGTTAAAACTACCCATCCCCTAAAACTATGAGAAACTAAGCTATGAGAAACCTGGGGAATATAGTGAAAAACAGAGACATCACCTTGAAAACAAAAATTTGCATAGTCAAAGCAATGGTATTCATAGTGGTAATGTATGGGTGTGAGAGCTGGACCATTAGGAAGGCTGAGCGCAGAAGAATAGATGCCTTTGAGATGTTCCCCGTTAAGTGAGAATTAATGGCATTTGGAAGGTGGAATCACATGACACCATTAGCAGGCCACTGCTATCAGAAAACACTCTGCACAATCTTATTCTCACTTCCATCAGTACAGGCTGATGAAGACACAAGCCTGCTATTGGCAAGGCTGTGCTTGCATCAGATTTTGGAAGACTGGTGCCACAGTCTTTTAGTGTATGAGAACCAAGACAAAGGAACAGCCGAAGGACTGGCTTAACATATCTTTATTGGATGGTGGTCCGGGGGAACATGAGGTAATGGCGGACGAGCAGCTCAATATATACGGTGGTTATACATTTGAATGTGGCTCCACGATAGCCCATTGGCTACCGTTGGCGTGACGTCATTTCTGGTCACGCCCTTCTTGTCCAGGTGAGGTAGTGGCGGGAATCTTCCCGCGCTGTGGTTCCTTGGGGAATTGGGACCTGTGAGCTGGGCACTCGCTATTGCCACCAGGTGGTCAGTAGCTCGCGTCCTAATTGCAACGGGTTACATTGATATGTATGTTAAAGGCATAGTATTGAGAACACAACGCATAGTATTGAGAACACATGATATATATGTTAAAGGCATATTATTGAGGACACAACAAGTCTTGTGATTTCAGATAAGGACAGGATATGGAAAGCCACTGTGACAAAACTCAGACTGTGCTAGTGATAGTCCCACTGACCCAGCCCTGCACATATCAGTGTGTGCTGATGATGGAATTGGACCTTACCTGAAGGTTTTCTGGTACAGCTTGATTCATGTTGACATTGAGATTTGATTCGGTCTTTGAGCTTGGTATATTCTGGGCATTGTGAATGTATGAGGCTTGGGAATGTTCTTCCATCTCTTCCTCTCCCCCTTTTAGCCCACCATACATATGGTGATTCTTTTTTTCTGGCATGACTGTTATTAACCACGCTGCAATGGAAATGGCATCAAAATACAGAAATAGGTCCATGAGGGAGGGGGGAGGCACATTTTCTGGACTGCTTTGCATTTAGCTTTTACACTTTTGGGATCTGAACATAAAGCATCTGTCCCCCTTTTTGGGTTTTTGTTTTGTTTTGTTCACAGCTCTCATTTAAGGCATGTTGCTGAGTGTGTCAGTAGCTATGAAACTGATTCTCTTCTCTTTTTTATTTTGCTTTGACTGTTGTTGCCAGGACTAGCAATTAATCAAGACAGCACTGTGCCCAGCTCCCTTAGTTCTACAGTGAATAATGAAGAATGATGTCTTCACTTCTTCACCTCCACATCTCCTGGGCAGAAAATGCTCAAGCTGGTACCTTTAACAAGGAACCTGCACTAGGGAGAATGTTCTACCGATGACAAATGTGGCCCTGAAATTTGCCAAGTGTGAAGTTGGCTTCCTGACACTTCCCTCTTTGTCACCATCAATCTTCCTCTGTCAAAGGCACCCCTTTTGCCCTCTTTTTTGTTGCTTTTTTACTCTTTATTATGCACCGTGTTTTGCATAAGTACAAACTGCCTGGAGACCGGTTTTGTGGAAGGCATTAGGCAATGGAGAAACCCAGTGAGAGTGAATTCACTTGATTTTGTTTGTTGTTGTTTAGTCGCATAGCCGAGTCCAACCTTTTGTGATCCCATGGACCACTGCATGCCAGGCACCCCTATCCTCCACCATCCTCCACAGCCTTCTCAGCTCTATGCCCATTTTGTCAACAATGCCATCTTACCATCTTATCCTCTGCTGTCCTCTTCTTCTTTTGCCTTTGATCTTTCCCAGCATCAAGGCCTTCTGGAGTGAGTCCTCTCTTCTCATTTGGTTTCCAAAGTACTTTAGCTTTATCTTCAATATTTGTCCTTCAAAGGAGCAGTCAGGGTTGATTTCCTTCAGGATCAACTTATTTGATCTCTTTGCTGTTAAGGATACCCTCAAAATTCTCCTCCAGCACCACATTTCAAAGGCGTCTATTCTTCCACGCTCAGCCCTCCTTATGATTCAGCTCTCACAACCATACATTACTAGTGGGAATACCATTGCTTTGACTATGCAGAATTTTGTTGGCAGGGTACTTTTTGTTGTGTTCCCTAGGTTTTTCTTGGTTTTGTACAGAATAGGAAATGAGGGAAGAGAGAATCATGCCCTATTTAAGCATGTCTTAAAGTATGTGGACTCCACATATGATGAGGGTAGCACGCTAGCTTCACAGATTCTATCACTATTTTAACCATGTAGATGCAACTCTCTGAAAAACAGGGAGCTGCTCAATATGGGTAACTTTTTTATGTGAGCCACAATCTGACTGAGACATTGGGTTATGGCTTACAGGTATATGGAGAGACTATCCAAGCAGACTAACCCGGCTACCATTTCAAAATTTTTATCCAAGCAGAGAAATTCTCTCTTTTCTGATTTTTAAATTTCCATGATTAAAGCAATGATGGAAGGAGGAGGGGGTAGGGATAAGGCATGTCCTTCACTGCATCTGGGTCCTATGTCAGTAGTTATGATGAGCTTGCATATAAAAAAAGCACATTGAACATCACAGTGTGTGTAGCTTTAACTTAATAATTGCTAGAAGACTGATGGGAACTGAGTGAACCAGTTGCATTAGAAGACATTTCTTGGTCACTCACAGCAGATTCCAGGATCCTTCTAGAATATTGCATTCCCCCCCCCCCCCCCCAATGGCTGGAATTATATTGTAATGGTATAAAAAGAGGCATTAACGTTTGGAGACAAACTGTCTCAAGTTAAGAAATTTCCATAAATATTATATGTTGTATACTGAGTCAGACAACTTAGCAACAGGGAGTGTCTATGGAGATTTCTTAATCTACAGCCAAAAGTTATACTTTTTTCATAGCAATGCAACAAGATTTTAGTCAATATGCATTAGACCAGGGCCTGGGCAGCTGAAGGCTGGTTCTAGCCAGTAAGAACCAATCTTATAGTTTGTCAGTCTGTTGTGGAAACCTTACTTAGAGGTTTTCATACAGATTGCAAAGAATCTCTTGACATGCTCATTTGGGTTCGTTTGTTTTCGTGTCAGAGATTACTATCTTATCAAAGACTTGTTTTCTGTTTGAATCCACACTTGGATGAATGCATAAGTATGTATAGGTATGTATGAGTATGTATGCAGCAGTCCATGGGGTCGCAAAAGGTCGGACTCTACTGAGCGACTGAACAACAACATAAGTATGTATGTGCACAGGTACATGGTGTGTGTGTGGGGGGGGGCGAGATCAATTAGATTTTCCTGTGGCTCTATTTAGACTCCATTTGATAATATGCAAAATAGTCAAAGCTGTGTATGTTTTTCTCTAATCCTCTGTACCCTACCAGAATTTTTTTAAAAATCCATATGGCATAAATCAGTAAATAGACTGAGGTGTGTGCCAGAACATGCAGGGAAAGAACATCTCAGGACAATCTGTTACTATATTTTTGTGTTCACTGAAGGCATGGTTTATTTTCCCTCTCTCCTTGGGGAATCAAGTGACTGTGTATGGCATTGCAGGGACAAATTAAATATGTATGATGCCCCTGCATGGAGAAGAGACTGTGATAGGTGGATGAAATTAAGCCAAGAGAGAGATTGCTTAGACCAAGCCATAGTCAAAGTATTGTAATTTGGAGGAATCAGAAATATACAGCATAAAAACATCAGCCTGGTTGTGAAAGTGAGATCTAAAGAGAACTGAAGCAATCTCCCCAGGGAGTGATAGGATTCCTGGAGATGGAACCTTTCGAAACTGGATTCCAAAAGAAGAGCTGTGCTTCAGTCCACTGAAATACAACAGTCTTGTGGCATTTCAAAGACCAGCAAAATGCTGGTGCCGTAAGCTTTAGTTCAAAGCCAAATTTAAGTAATTATCAATTTCAAGTAGGGATATCAATCCTTGTTTGTCCTGCTCTCGCATATAAGGATGAGGAATGGCAACATTTTTATGCTTGTTACCAAAGATGATGAGAAATGTACTGCTGCTCTCAATAGAGTCCATACATAGGTGAGAATGATGTTTTCTGCAATTCTTTTTGCACAAAAAGAGTGAAATTTGTAGGAAAATTGTGTACTTCACACAACTGCATAAAAATGTCAAAAACTGGAACTGGATGGGTTGTTTGCATCTTAATAACCATCCATCCCTTCATGCTTCCTTGTGTGTATCTTCACATGTGCACACATGCATGTACACACACTTACAGACACACTTTGTGTCTTGAATGGAAAAAGCACTAGGACCATTTTAAACAAATTCTAGAGCCTTGAAGTGGAGAAGTGAGTTTTCTTTCTTACTCTCAGCTGGAAAGGACTCTAGTAGAGCTTTAAAATTCCTTGCTGAGATGTCTCATCATGTAAGAATAACTCAATACATAAGAACAAGAAATTTAGCAAGCATTTTTCCATTCTTAGTTACTTTCAAACAATGCACAACAGCATCAAATCTAGCTCAGTGATTGCAACATAACTTTAAAATGACCTAGGAAAAGTGGGCCTCCTGAGCAATGTTATAAAAAGTTTTCCAAACCTTCAACATAACCTTAAAATACACAGAGCTCCAAAATCTATGGAATTTCTTCTTTTTCAATATACTAAATAGTTAACAATATAAAAATACATAGGCAATGGACAAAATCCAGTAATTTTTTTGTTTTTGTTTTTGAGAAGCTATGGATTAGCTATCAGGAAAGTTATGTAGAAGCACATTGTGTGTCATTATGTAACTTTCTGGACATTAATTTTATTCTTCAAAGTTTCAGAGAATATCCCTAAATTCGTCATCTGTAAATCATTAGTCCAAATCTAATTCTGTTTCCTTTTATTTCCTGTCATCTTTCTACTATTCCTCTTTCTTTTAATTACTTCCTGTGGAATATCCCTCCTTGTGTTGCTGCTTGTCATTAACAGCCCCATGGTGGGGAGATAATTTACCGGGATGGAAGGGCGCACACTGCTGCTCAAAGCCCATCCCTTAAAGGAAAACACCACCTTGGCATTTTTCGCTTTCTCATGCCAGTCTCCATTTTGCTCCATGGAAAAAGTCCAAAGATCTTCGGGCAGCTTCGGGAGAAGCTGCCCAAGCTGCTTGAAGTGCTTCCAACTTTTCCCCATGGAGCAGAGTGGAGACTGGCAAGAGAAAGTGAAGCGGAAAATGCTGAGGTGGTGTTTACCTTTAAGGAATGGGCCTTGAGCAGCAACGCACGCCTGTCTGTCCCGGTAAATTCTCTCCCCACCATGGGCCTGGTCATGAAGCCTGAATTAGAAGACAGTTGGGACTTCACACGTCTGTAGGGACTGGCCCTACAAAAAGGCAAAGTTTAGCACAAAGTTCTCAACCTTTTAAAGCCAGGGGCCTGGTCACACTCCCTCAGACACCTTTTGGAGGAGGGGGGGGGTGGACAGCCATTTTGCCTTTCCTCCACCACATTGCACTTTCTGATGTGGGGGAGGCATGGGGTGGCCACATGAAATGGTACCAATGGCTGCATCTGGCCCACAGGCTGCAGGTTGAGAATCCCTGAGTAGCAGTTATAAAATATTTGGAATGTTCCAAATGGGAGGCAATTTGTTTATTACTCAATATATTATTGTACTTTTATTGTCAAGAACAGAGAGAAGTGCTTAGGGATTTCCCACCTCATGAACAAAAATATAGGTGGATGTAGGTACCTCAAGTTACGAATGTAATGCATTCTCTGCAATATTTTGTATCACGTAAAATTTCTAACCCAAGGTACCACTGTATTTTATATTGCAGACACTGGCCTCTAGTGTCAAGCTCTGATAACGCACCATTTTCCTGGGGAAATTGCTTCGAATTCTGAAGAAAAACATCGTAACCTAAGGCACTATTTTCAATGGATTTTCATAAGTAACCTAAAAATCTCATTACTTGAGGTGTTTGTAACTTGAGGCACCACTGTACTAAGCAAAGGGCTAGAGACACTCTTTGTTGCTGTGGTTCAAGCAGCCACATTTATTGGGTTTGGCCTACAACAATGTTAAGATTATCCATATTAAATCAGTAGGTACATCTACAAAGAATGATTAGGCACAATGTAAGAGCTGCAAAGGAAGCTTATATGACTGACAGATGTGCTGAGATAGAGGAATGTTAAAATACCATATATACTCAAGTATAAGCCAACCCGAGTATAAGCCGAAGGTGGGAAATGCATTCTTTCCAGCTGTCTGGAGGCTGTTGGGGTCTGGATGGGGGCAAATGGGCTACAGCTGAATCCTAGCAAGACTGAGTGGCTATGGATAGGGGGTCCTGCGTTATCCCGGGAGCTACCATCTTTGGTTTTGGATGGGGCTGTTTTGCCCCAGACCAAACTGGTGCACAACTTGGGGGTCCTCCTGGATTCACGGCTGCTGCTAGAAGAACAGGTGGCGGCTGTGGCCAGGAGGGCCTTCGCCCAACTTCGGGTGATTCGCCAGTTGTGCCCGCTCCTCGACCAGGACTCTTTGCTCATGGTCACTCACGCTCTGGTGACCTCCAGACTAGACTACTGTAATGAGCTCTACATGGGGCTGCCCTTGATGACCATTCGGAGGCTGCAGCTGGTCCAGAATGCCGCAGCCAGGGTGGTGATGGGGTGTGGACGTTGTGCCCATGCCTCACCACTGCTTCGGGGGCTGCACTGGTTACCAGTTTGTCTCCGGGTGCAATTCAAGGTGCTGGTTTTACCTTTAAAGCCCTACATGGTGGTGGGCCAGGGTATCTTAGAGACCGCATCGCCCTAAGGACGTCTGTCCGTCCAACCAGAGCGGACCGGAGGGGCTCTCTAATTGTGCCATCAGCCAGGGGGGCTCGCCTCTCTGGCACAAGGAGGAGGGCCTTCTCCGTGTCCGCACCGGCCCTTTGGAACCTCCTGCCTGTGGAACTGCGTCTCCAGATGGAGTTGTTGCCCTTTAGGAAGGAACTAAAGACCTGGCTGGTGGGCCAAGTTTGGGGTGCGTGTGGGGATGGGGGTACTGTTGGGTGGTTGGTATAGAGAAGTGTGCCTTCCCCCAAGGTCCCTTCGGTTTGTGCGCACCTTTTAGGGGTGGGTTTTTTAACTTTTAACTTTGTTTTATCATGTGTCTTTTATGTATTTACTGTCTGCTATGTAAACCGCCCTGAGTTGGGTTGTACCTGAGTGGGCGGTATATAAGCGTGAAAAATAAATAAATAAATAAATAAATTAGCTGCTAGTGAGTTTCTATAATCAAAATACATGAAAATGTGGTAAAATTAATTAAATTCTTGGCACATCTCAATCCAGAATGGTTCTGGGACCCTCGTGGTCATTAACCTGATTATAAGCTGTGTCCGCTTTTTGGGGCTCATTTTTAGGCTAAAAACCTCAGCTTATATTCAAGCATATATGGTAACCACAATTCTTTCAATGTACAGTGAACCCCTGCATTTCGGACAGCTCACTTACCAGAAAACTCGCTTCAGGAAAATAAATCCGTAGGAAATGACAGTCTGCTTCAAGAAAACACTGTATGGACAGGTTTTCTGGGGGTTTTCTGACAGCGGACTCAGCTGTGGTTGCTCCCAGTGCTTGCTGTGCTGCAGCAGGAAGATAGGAGGACCATCCCCGCCCCATTTGGGGTTTTTCCCCCAGGTTGCTTGCCACTTTTTGGCAGCTTAGAAGCACTGGGGTGGTGATGGGGAGAAATAGCTGACTGGTGGATCATTACCAGAGATGGCCACTAGAGGAAAAATCACTGTAAGGAAAACCACATGAAATGGATTAATTCCTTAAAGCGAGGGTTCACTGTACATGAAAAGATCAGAGATGTTATTGACAAAAGACAACAGAAGACTTGTGCATTGTTAAAGGACAAGGGTAGGAATCTTGCAATGAGAATAAGGGATAAACTCAATGTATGGAAAGAATACATAGAAGATTTGTTTAGTGATGAAATATGAGAATAGCACATCAAAAATGTTTATACTGATCTCATCTGATTTCGGAAGCTAAGCAGAATTTGGCCTGCTTTGTACTAGGATGGAAAACCACAAGGGAATACCAGGAATTTTCTTAATATATCAGACAGCAGGGGCTGATGAAAGAAACCTAATCCTTCTAACCTCTTCTCAGAAGAGTAGCTACTGTGTGACCCTTTTGCAGTATATTGCAGGTGAAGTTAGACCAGGTCTTCTCTTCTTTTGGAACCATCCCTGCTGGGGCAAAGAATCCCTGGTTTGAGATCACTTATGTGGGGGTGTGGGGTGGGAGGTTGGCAGGTATAGAGTTTGGAGGCTTAGATTTAACTTCTAAGTCAATAATAGACTCACAGGGTGACCTTCAATTTTTCTCAGTCTCCATTTCTCAAAAGACATTGTTGTGTGCATGAATGTGATAAGACGTGTATAGTTGTTTACATGTTATCAGTGCAATATAAGTGATAGATGAGGTCTAAGCTAGCAAACAACCCTTATCACAATCTCTCCTGCAATGTCATTTTGATTGTCTAAGGTGTCACTTGTCAGTGCCTCATTTATGCCTTCATTTTTCCAATTGTAGAAGAGTACTTCTACTTCTGCCTATGACTTATTCATCTAGTTTGAAATCTGCTTTACTCATTTTCAGTGATTTTTGTCAGAACAGTGTTTGTCCATGTAATTCTATGCATGCAAATAATTATACTTGGAGAACAATGTAATTTATTTATTGTATTTATAAACTGTCATCTAATTCTAGATGAAAACGAGAGCCTGAAAATATTGATGACTCTGAAAATGTATAGGAGTGGATCTCTTCCCCAAAAGTATTTCTTTCCAAAAGCCTTCTACCTCTGAATAATTTTATCTTCCAAAACTATTCCTACAAATAGATATTCCATGAAATATAGTATTTCAAAACTGTGGTCATTTTCTAGGGATGCCACTGTAATGCGCAAGGAGGAAATTTTGATACAAGTACATTTGTTCCATTGGTAAAGGTAAAGGTCATCCTTGCTCGAAAGCCAGTTGTATCGGACTCTAGGGTTCAGTGCTCATCTCTGTTTATAGCCAAAGAGCCAGCGCTGTCTGCGTTTGCAAACATTTCTGTGGACATGTGGCAGGCATGCCTCGACACTCGAGTGCACAAAACACTGTTTACTTTCCCACCAAAGTGGTACCTATTTATCTAGTTGCAATTTCTTGCTTTTGAACTGCTAGGTTGGCAGGAGCTGGGTCAGAGATGGGAGCTCACTCTGTCGTTCAGTACATGGGTATTGAACCCTGACCTTCCAGTCTTCAAGCTCAGTGTCTTAACCACTTGAGCCACTGCAGTCCCTGTTCCATTGGTACAATCTGACAACAACCCTACATTTTTGTCGGGCTTGATTCTATATGATTTCTTTTCTAATTTACTAGCTATCTGATTTAGGGAAGGATCACAGTTAAGGAGGAATAAACAAAACCTGTGTAGGTCAGGATATGAAATTTTAAGTGTACCTCTTAGCATTATGACATGTGAAGACTATCCTGCTCTCAGAAGGATGACATTTTGATGGCACCGTCTTTCCCACAAGACAAGCAGCTAGTCACTTGTCACTATATAATACAACCAGAGTTGGTTAAAAGTATTTATGGACTCATCTGGATGCAGAGGAAAAAGAACCACCCAGAGAGTACACTAAGCACTATGGAGCAATATATAAGTATGAACCATATATAGTCTTTGTGGTCTATGTTTGCAGGTCCAAATTTCTATTTCTCTCAAATCATGTATGTTCTTGCAAGTCAATGCAAGGCAGATTAATGGAATGGAAATTCTCTGTACCCAATGCATGTTATTAAGTCAGCACACATGAAGTGGTCTGCCATTAAAATTCACATCAGTTTCTATAGTGTTTTTCTCAGTGGAAAAGGCAAGAGTTTGCTATGTATGAAAGTTGTTCTACAAAGGAAATTAATTTCATAGTTTTTCCATGGATGTATGGGAACATACAGTGGCAAAGTGGAACATTTATAGAAAGATTTTATAAGAGCATAAGTGGGTCACATGATCTCTTACATCACACATATTTGCATGGCTTATTCTTACTTCAATTTTTTGAAATGGTAGCCATGCTAGTCTGTGTTTCAAACATATCAGAGTGTAAACAAAACTAAAAGACAAAAAATGTTGTCACACTTTAAAGAATACAACATGAGAAACACAGATGTTGTCAAATACACACACAGAGAGAGGCTCCCAATCACACCATTTCAACATGGCAAAGATTCCTCCAGAGAAGAAATGTTGTAGTATGTGGTTACACAATGGAGAGTGATGAAATGATTAAGCTTTGAATTGTTTGCATGCCCCCACTTCCCAAAGCTCCTCTCATGCTCAGCACACTTCCGCTGCAAAATGATTACTCAGGCCAATAACTTGAGGTAAAAAAGATAAAAGTTATTTATTTACAATATGCTCAAAAATTCATAATAGGATTTGGTATCAGGTTTGTTGGAATAGGATAGTTATTCAGATTACTGTAGTTACAATAAAACATATGGAGGGTTTTTCTTCATTACAGCTGTGTGACTGGGAAAATAGTAGTAGGACAGAGAGCACTCAAAATTTCTGCAACTTCATCATGAACAAAATGGCCAACAACAAAAAAAACAGCAAAAAAGGTAATGGTTTAGGATCAGCCAATCAAATTTCAGGCAGGAAAGTCTTTGGCTAGGGATATTAACCAGTGGTTGGCTCCCAAAAAATTTACTACCACACTGTGGGCGTGGTATGGTGAGCGTGGTCAGTGGGAAAGCCCTGCGTTTCACCCGAATTAGGACTACTTCATTTCAAAACTTGGATGGGCAAGGCCAGCCAGAATTTCTGCTACCGGTTTTGGTGAACTAGTGCAAACCTGCTGATGCCCACCACTGATATTAGCATCATGATAAGTTGCTTGTTCAATTACACTGTTAGGTCCGACCTTTTGCAGCACTGCAGCACACCAGGCTCTCCTCTCATCTGCCATCCACCTTAACCCGCCCAGATCTATGCAACAACGATGCCATCTATCCATCTCATCCTCTGCCGCCCCTTTCTCCTTCTGCCTTCAATCTTTCCCAGCATCAGGGCCTTCTCCAGTGAGTCCTCTCTTCTCATTTGGTGGCCAAAGTACTTGAGCTTCAGCATTTGTCATTCCAAGGGGCAGTTAGGGTTGATTTCCTTTAGGATTGACTGATTGTATCTCCTTGCTGTCCAGGGGACTCTCAAGAGTCTCCTCCAGCACCACAGTTCAAAGGCATCTATTATTCTGTGCTCAGCCTTCCTTATGGTTCAGGTCTCACAGACATACATTACTACTGGGAAGACCATTGGGAAGACCATTTTTCTTAACTATGTGAACTTTTGTTGGCAGGGGGATGTCTTTACTTTTTATTATGCTGCCTAGGTTTGCCATAGCTTGCTTCCCAAGGAATAAGCATATTTTTATTTCATGGCCGCAGTCACCAAGGATCCCACAAGCAAGGGATTGTATAGTCCCCATCTCAGCACCAAAAACTCCCACTTTCCAAGTATTGTATTGATCCTTTGCATGCAGAACTGTACTTGTTATATTCCCAGCAGAAAGCTCATGGGAAATAGCCCCTATAGGGACAGACATCTTTAAAAACTAATTGTAATGTGTAGGTTTTCTGTAATTACACAACATTCAAGAGTGTGAAATTATGTTGTCTGGAGACTGAGTATAGCTGATCACATTCTGAGCTGCATGTTTCACATTCAAATATAGACTAGGATGACTCAGTTAGCTACAACTTTTTTCTGTTTGTAAATTGTCAGCAAGCGTAATCATTTACAGTACCTTTTCAGAGGCAGAAATCATTTGAAATTGTTTACTAAGTGATTTTTCCTCCCAAATAATTACTAAACTGTTAAGAAGCACCTCTCCTTTTTGGAATGGAAACTTTTCTGTTTTGATGATTGGGACTGTGAATCATATTCCACGAGGTGCAAATACATTTCCCTGCTGTGAACATTTCTCCAAAATGTATCCAAAGTTTCCCCTTGCAGTATTTCCAACACGGCTTTGAGTTTAGAAACTGGAATGTATACAGTGCGAGCGAGACTGTTAGTAAATGTGGCTAATTATTGGATAAGAATTCTGTTTGCCCCATCTGGCTTACTCAAACTAGTGATGTCCGACCCTTGGATGCCACCATGGATTAGCTCTCTTGAAAGGACACTAACCACTTATGGCATTTCAAAACCTTATGTTCTTTCCTTAGGATCTATTCATGCTAGAGAGTTAATAAAACAAAGAATTCTCAATATACATAGCCAAAATGATTTAAGTAAACTAGTTTCCCCATTGTTTGATAGATCAACTTTCAATGTTGCTAAGCCCTTAGCATACTTGTCTTTAATAAGAAATCCTGATCATAGACGTTCCTTCACACTTATTCGGTATAACATGCTTCCCTCCTCCTACAGGGAGGATTTCTTTAAGAAAGGCCTAGCACTCGAGCATTTATGCCCATGTCAGTTAAATACGATAGAAACCTCTGAGCATATTCTGCTAGAGTGTCCCCTATATAATAAACCCAGGAGAGACCTTTTTAGTGTTTTCCCGAACTTGAAGTCTAACAATAAAGTCAGGACACTTAATATTCTTTTATCGGGTGAAGGGCAAGATACGATGATAGTGGTCGCTAGATTCGCATGGTATGTAACTTGTATTCGTAAAGGCAAGATAAAATCAAAGGAATAAGGAAAATGCTTCCAGATTACAACTTGACTGTCATAGGATATGTCTGCAGGACATAGAAATAACAACCCTTGAAATTCTGGTTGTATGTTGCTATTGTATATATAATCTGGTGTTCATGATTTTGTGATAGTTTTATTAGGTTGCCTCACTTGTGTCAAGCAGCTTGATTTTGTGATATTGTAACATTGGCCTTGGGCTGTAATAAATAATTTGTTTGTTTGTTTGTATCCAAAGTTTCTGCTTGATTGAATCTTTAGGCATTCATGGAGCACACAAACATCTTTGAGCAGGAACAGCTTTGGCTGGTGAATGTCTTGCTGTAGAAATAGCTAGTTTAAAAATAGTGTGGGATTATGGGAATATCTCTTTAAAATCTTGATATAGCAGCAAAAACTGGTAGTGGCTACCACAAACAAAGGACATTATTGGCCTGGCTCGAAGTAAAATCACAACTTGAGAAATCCACAGTTTTTGTAATTCATCCCTTCATCTTTCCATGTGTATGTGTGTGGACACATAGGGTCTGTCAGGTATGTGATATAGCGCATTGGGGCAGGGTCATCAATTCTGTTAGGCAGAGTGAGACACTTGCCCAATGTAGCTGGCTTTCAGTTGGGACTGCGGTGGCTCAGTAGTTAAGAAGCTCGCCTTGTTAGCTGGAAGGCAGGCATGTCGGCAGTTCAAGACCCAGTTACTGCATGATGGATTGAGCATCTGTCTCTGTCCCAGCTCTTGGGGACATGAAAGGAGCCTCATTGGGGCGTTCCCTGAGTGGAGTTTCTTCCACAAAAATCTTTTCAACCCAGAATAATTTCTGACATGAAATTATTATTATAGTGTCATGGAAGGGCATCAGTTTATGGGTTAATCCTTATATTATTGTTATTGCATTTTCTTTGCCAAGCATGGGCGCTATATAAATCCTCGCTTGTGGGATTGTTGGCATCAGGTTCCCAAAATAATTTGACTTGCCTTGAGGACTATGTATCTCAGTTCAGAGCATGGAAAAGTTACTTGTTTGGACTTTTCTGACATAGAATCTGTCAGCCAGCATAGTCACAGGATTGGGAAGCTTTAGTTTTTAAAAAGTACATTTTTGAAACTCTGTTCTGATTTGGGGTATAGAGTTGTGCTCAACTTCAGACAATAAAATTCATTGAAGCAGCCTTGCATAAATAAAACAGTGTAACATGATATGAGAAGAGGAGAAGTACAAATACATGCAGATTTTCTGGGTCAATCAACCATCCAAATTTAAAAAAAAATATTTTCAGCTCTGCTTCTTATTCATGAGTGCTCACCTGGAAGTACTTCACTGTTTGCTAAAATGTTGTGTATGTGTATACTCTGAGCTAAAGTACATTAGTCTTCCAGATATGTGCTTCCAGTAGACTAGAGTGAGCAGTATGCTTCCCAAAGCCATTTTAGTGGTCCAACAGAGATGTCTGTGTGAGTGAGTGCATGCACGCACGCACGCACGCACGCACGCACACACGCACACATTGTTTTGTGTCTAGGCTTTAAATGTCACTTCCTGCTTTTATTTTTGTTAAAATTGTGGTTCTGCAACTTAACAACTAAATATGTTTTCAATCAAAAGTCCTTCCATGTTCATTGCCAATGGTTTGTTGTTTCTGTTTACATGCGCCAATTTTTTAGGGGCTATTTTGGTATCAGAGAATCACACTTAATTGTTGAGTCATATATTAGGGGAGAAAACAGTCACCATTGAATATGAATTGAAGATGGCCAGCTGATTAACTTCCTTATTAAAGAACAGTAATTAAAATAAACAACTACGATACTAAAGCAAAATAAATGTGGGAAAATGTTTTAATCAATAAGTATGTTAAAATGTGTTTTACTAAATATAAAATAGTTTCTGAAAGCCTGGGAAATTGGTGACAATACGTGCCATTGATTTTCAATTGATTTTATTTTATGAGAGAGAATTGCAACCTCTGAAGTGTTAGCCAAAGTGAAGACCAGGCCCTAAACCCCCAACTGTCCTTTGTATCTGAGCAACTATACTATATCGATGGGAATGCTGCATAATACAGCCAAGAACCTAGCAGGAACTAAAAGCCATTCATGAGTTTGTGCCATATTTCCATTTGTAACCCTTGTATGTGAATGTGTAAGCCATCCAAATTGTACTTTTATCTTATACCAGAACCTAGAAAAGTTGTTCTTGGGATTGCAACTCCCAGAACTCCCTGGCTAGGAGATTCTGGGGATTGCTGCACAAAATTGACTATTCCAAATCTCCCCTGCCATGAAATAAAGTGATGTTGGTTTTTGTACACCTGGCAAGATTTGAGATGATTACTTCCAAAATGCCATTTGATATGATATGAATATCAGAGGAGAGTATGAGATGCTTCCAAATGTCTCTGTTTCACAAAGTTCTTTTTTATTCCTGTTCACAAGAATCACATGGGGTGCTTCCCACTCTACCACTGCTGTTTTTTTTAAGTGGTGGGGGGAAATGCAAAATTCCTTGTTCTCAACAAGATAGTCTGTCAACAGCACAAGAACTAAATAAGAACCTTTCCTTGTCATTGACACTCCTGCAGGTTGTACAATCTATCTAGGGTTGCCATAATTCTCTCCCACCAAACCGGGACAGCCATGTGACATCATTGCATTCTTCAAACTGTGCATGTGTCATGGAGACCGCAGCTCTAAGACCCCATGGAATCCCCATCCAGGATAGGCAGCCACCATCAGTTTTAAAAAAGCTGTAGTCAAGAGGTTGTTTCCCATATAATTCTTCTTGCAAAAGATGATTCTTGATGTTTCTATTTTTATTTCTTTTCCCATCTCTGCCCCTGCTCCTGCCAACCTAGCTGTTTGAAAGCAAGAAATTGCAAGTACAGTAGATAAATAGGGAACACTTTGGTGGGAAGGTAAACAGCATTCCATGTGCTCGGGTCTCTAGTCATGCCTGCCACATGACCATGGAAACGTCTGCAGATGCAGACAGCACTGGCTCTTCAGCTATGAAGCAGAGATGAGCACTGAACCCTAGAGTTGGCTACGATGTGCAAGAGGATCCCTTGGAAGAAAGTTCTAAGGAGGGGCCCGGAACAGTAATGTAGCCCATGGAGCCTTCGTTTCCCTCTGGAAGGAGAAAAGCAGGAGACAGGAAGGGACTTATTTTGCAACAGATAACTCTTCACTTTCTGTCCTCTCTCTCTAGGAATAGCGACTCTATGAAAGTAACCCTTTGTTTCTGGGATTTTTACATATTTTTTGTTAAACCGGCCAGGACTGCTTCAACCCGGAAAAATCCCAGGAAATGGGGACATATGGCAACTCTAAATGTATCTGTGCAAAGCTAGTTTTTTTTTTCTTTAAATGTACCTACAAACACAGAAAGCACAAAAATTCAGGCTGACAACTGAAAAAGATACAAACAACCTAACCAATTCTTTGGCTTTTTAAAATTTCCTGCAACAAGGCAGCAACTACTAACCTTTTTAACATGCTGTAAATGTACTACCTGTATACCTTGATTTCAGCAAAGCCTTTCACAAAGTGCCCCATAATGTTCTGATTAGCAAGCTAACCAGGTATGGTCTGGAAAGCACAAGTATTAAGTTAATTACAGAATCATACTCAAAGAGTGTTTAACAACGTCTCCTTCTCAAACTGAGAGGAGATAACAAGTGGGGTACCACAAGGCTTAGTCCTGGGCCCAGAGCTCTTCAGCATTTTCATTAATAACTTGGATGAAGGAGTGCAGGGAATACTTATCAAATTTCAGATGACACAGAATTGGATGGAATAGCAAATACTTTGGAAGACAGGAACAGAATTCAAAAAGATCTTGATTGGCTTTAATACTGAGCTGAAAGCAACAGAATGAAATTTAACAAGAGTAAGTGTAAAGTTAATCATCTAAGGAAAAACCTCTAATTCACAGTTACAAAGTAGGGGATACTTAGCTCAGTAATACTACAAGTGAGAAGGATCTTTTAATTGTTGTAGATCACAAACTAATATGAGTCAACAGTGTGATGTGGCTACGAAAAAGGCACGTGCTATTTTAGGCTGCATTAACAGAAGGAAAGTCTCCAAGACCTTGAGATACTGTACTAGTCCCCCTCTCTTTGGCAGTAGTCAGACCACATCTAGAGTACTGCATCCAGATCTGGACACTATACTTTAATAAGGATGTCATCAGAGTATGCAACAAGAATTATCAGGGGCCTGGAAAACAAACCTTATGAGGAATGACTGAAAGAATTGGACATGTTTAGCCTTAAGGAAAGGAGCCTGGGGGGGGGGGGGGGGGAGGGTATGATAGTACTCCTCAAATACTTGAATGTCATAAAGGGAGGGAGGTAAGATCTGTTCTTGATCATCCCAGAATATAGGACACATAATAATGTGCTGAAACTACAGGATGCCAGATATAGGCTGAACATCAGGCAAAACATCTTAACTGTTAGAGCAATACAACAAAGGAACTAATTGATTTTGGAGGTAAGCGAGTTCTCCGATGCTGGAGGCATTCAACAGAAAATTGGACAAACAGAAAATTGTTCTCTACATGGAGCTGTCCTTGACGACCATTCGGAGACTAGAGCTGGTGCAGAATGCGGCAGCCTGGGTGGTGTTGGGGTGTGGGCGTTATGCCCATGCCTCACCACTGCTTCAGGAGAGGCACTGGTTGCCAGTTTGTCTCCAGGTGCAATTCAAGGTGCTGGTTTTGACCTTTAAAGCCCTATATGGTAGTGGGCCAGGATACCTAAGAGACTTTATCACACTGAGGACGTCCGTCCAACCAACCAGAGCGGACCGGAGGTGCTCTCTAATTGTCCCATCAGCCAGGGGGGCTCGCCTCTCTGGCACAAGGAGGATGGCCTTTGTGTCTGCTCCGGCCTTCTGGAACCTCCTGCCAACAGAACTACATCTCCAGACGGAATTGCTGCCTTTCAGAAAAGAACTTAAAACCTGGCTGGCGGGCCAAGTGTGGGGTGCAGTTGGAAGGGTGACCTCCATTGGGTGGCTGATATAGAAGAGAATAAGAAGAAGAGAATTCCTTCCCCATGGTTCCTTCGGTCCCTGCACCCTTTTTAGGGGGTGGGTAGTTTTAAATAATTTTAACCTGTTTTTATCTGGGATTGTCAACCACCCTGAGTCAGCCTCGGCTGAGTGGGCAGCATATAAATTTAAGAATAAATAAATATATATATAAATAAAAATCATCTATCAGATCTGCTTTGATTTGGATTCCAGCATTGAGCAGGGGATTAGACTTTATGGCCTCATAGGCCCCTTCAAACTCAGTTATTCTATGATTAGCCCTTTGTGCAGTTTGTATGCTATAATCAATTGGCACAAAAATTGTTCTCAGAAATGAAAAGTATGGCAGAAGAGCTATCACCACTGAAGAGTTGAAGGGACATAAGAACGAGGTAAGCAAAGATTGCTAGTAAGTTTCAGAAACAGGAATATGACATCCAAATTAATGAAAATAAGCAGAAAAAGCGAGCAGAAGGAAATAACTGCTAACCATTGCAGCTAGGTATACGTCCTGGCACAGAGTCTAGGGAGGATTGATAATTAAGAGATTGAGTCCAGGATCAGTCAAGGCTGTTACAACACAACACCTATGCATGCAAAAAGTGACTAGACCTACTTTGGAGTTGAGGAGTGAGGCAATTGGCAGATAGAAAGTTTAGGTAGAATTCACTCTCTTTGGCTTTTCTAAATCTATATTCAGATTGCTACTCTGAGATTCTTCCATTCCTCTACTTTCAGAAGCCATCTTCTCCTTGTTTCTCTATCTTAGTTAGAAAAATAGATCCCAGTAGATGTGCATACAAAGAAGCTAATTAGAGGACTCTTTTTATCTATGTTTAGGTTTCTTTGTCCTCACGCGCCATCATTAAACGAATCCCTAAATAATAAACAATATGTTGCTTTTCCATTTTACTGCATAACAGTCTCTACCTGGAGTGATTGCTTCCACTAATAGCCACAAATTTAGGACTAAGCTGTTTCTGCTCTGCTGATAAAACCCAAAGAAAGGTGTCTTCTGATTGCTGAATAGGAAAAACAGGGTTTTCTCATCCGTACTTGTGTTCAAGGAAAGAAATATTGCACACAAAATAAAGCTTTCGAAAGAATTACTGGGATCTTGCTGATCAACTGGAGTATTGCTGTACCAGTGCTTTTACTCAGCTTATGATGACATGTTTCAGTGAGTTAGTCAGATGGGTGCAGGTAGATTACTTGCTCTGGTGGCACAGTGGTTAAACTGCTGTACTGCAATCAAAAGGTTGTGCGTTCAAGCCTGACCAGAGGTCAAGGTTGACTCAGGCTTCCATCCCTCCATGGTTGGTAAAATGAGTACCCAGTATGTTGGGGGCAAAATGCTAAAATGCTAATTACTCTGTGAACCACCCGGAGCGTGCAATAAGTGCTATGGGGCAGTAGATAAGTAGTATAATTGCTATTGCTATTGTTATTCATAATTCAGTCATAGCAAAAATAGCCCCTAATTATTTGGCTGTCCCTGACACCCCTGGTCCCTGATAACCCTTCAAATGGTACCATCTAGAATTCCTACAATAAATAGAAATATCTCAGAATACATTTATAGAGATCACAACCAAGTTAGGAAGATCTTCCTTCCTTTATGACAGTTCCCCAAAAAAGCTAGTTGTGGTGGTTGAAAGAATGCTAAGAATTATGTGTGGGAATGAGAAATTTTCTCCTTTCTGATCAGAATGTCTAATTAGAACAGGAGAGTACTTTGTTATAGAGGTACAAGGAGTCAAAATATCTGAAGTTGTTTTACAACAAGAGCAGAGTTTTGGATTCAATTCATAAGAAATTGCTATTTAAAATGCTTGGGTCAGGTAAAGTAGAATTGACAGCAGAGGAAGAATAAGGTGAGACTAAGGGATGGCAAGTTAATTTCACAATACAGTAATACCTCATACAAAGTCAGCTTCATACAACATCGGATTCATATAACATCGCCTAATTCCTTGAAAAAAGTTGCCTCATACAAAGTCATGCGACTTTGTATGAGGCATTGGGGTTTTCCCAGGTTGCATTGTGCCTGGGCAGTATAAAAGGCAGGACACATGCGTGCATTGCTCTTGTGGGTTTTGCATGAGGCAAAGAGTGTTTAGGGGTGGTTTTGAGCACGATTTTGGATTTTTTTGGATTTTTTCATCAGAATTTTTAGAAGCCTTCCTGGGATTTTTGCAGCATTCTTCAGGTTCTTGGGCAATCAGGGTTGTTTGACATGTTTTTGTAATGTATTTAGCCTTTAGACAATGATTTCTTAAAGTTCTGTCAGTTTCCTATCTGTTTCCTTGACTTCGCCCTGACGTCTGTGCTGTTACAGTACAATGTATCTCTATGGAAATGACGTTATATGAGGCATCGCGGCAAGGATTTGGACGTTGTATGAGGCATCGCGGCTAGGATTTTGTATGCCTCATACAAAGTCCAAATCCGTATAAAGTCCAAACTTGTGGAACCAAGTTTGGACGTTGTATGAGGTATCACTGTAGTTCCTTTTCTGGCTATCACTTTCAAATTAAATACAGTACATAGATAATTTGGGTGAAGCCCACATCACATATAATAGTTCCATGGTAACTGGGGATATATTGGAAGGTGTGCAAGATAACATTTTCTATTCTAAATTATAAAGCTGATTATGAGCCAGATGAAGTAGATTTGTCTGTCTAAAGGGATAAAAAAAGAATCCAAATAAATATTTATAATCAGTTCAGTGCATTTCATGCAAACCAGCAACATGAGTGAAAACTGAAGGGGACAATTACACTTAAATTCCTATCATTCCTTGAATTTGCTGTGGCATAGCATTTTACAAATCTTTAGAGTGCTTATCTATATCATATCCTAGGGCAGTATTAGTTTATTTAAATATATTATTTAAAATTACCGTATTTTCCGGCGTATAAGACGACTGGGCGTATAAGACGACCCCCAACTTTTCCAGTTAAAATATAGAGTTTGGAATATACTTGTCAGCTGCAGTTAAGTACCTGTCCTGTAAGACGACCCCCGACTTTGGCACAGATTTTTTGGGGTTAAAAAGTAGTCTTATACGCCAGAAAATACAGTATTTTAGGCCACCTTTGAAATGGGAAACTACTCACTCGTTCTAAATTAGATAGGTCATTTTTCTCCTGAGAAAAAAAATATACAACCAAAAAGAAAGAAACTAATTTGAAATGAGTTCCATGCATAGAATAAAAAATGTTTTGATTAACCAAACAATAGTAAATATATGAATCAACAAACCTTTTACTCAAAGTGGTCACAAATATAGGAGAAATCCAAAGTAACTTGTCCCATGTTAATCCGTGCCTATGTTTTAGGCCAGGTGTTCTCAACCTTTTAAAGCTGTGGGCCGGACCATACCCCCTTGGACAGCAGAGTGGGCCAGACTGGTGGTTCCACTCGCTGTAAACGCTGCCATAAAATGTGTCTGCAGGTGTCATAAATGCATTTACTACATCCGCAGGTGCATTAGCGGCTATTGTAAATGCATCCACTTCCGCTTCTGGTGGCAGCGTGGGGTACATGAAATGGTGCTGTAGGTTGAGAACCCCTGTTTTAGGCTGTAGCCTTTGGTCTTCAGCTAACTGGGGTCATTTATAGTTGTAGTTGTAGTTTTTGAAGTGGTATCCATATTAGTCCTTGTAAGCACATCTGAACAACAAAGAAAAAATGTTGTGGCACATTAAAAACTGTTATATCAGGGGTCTTTAGTAATCAACAAGTGTTAGATACCTCACTGATTCACACAATTTGAAGTTTGTCTTTGTTAACGGACCAGTCACTTTATTTTAAGACCACACATAAATTACTGACACGTCGTCTCAACTTTTATGTCTGAGGACGTGAACTTGCTCTACAAATGTTCACATTAAAATATAACAGTCGATGTTTGAGGTGCCACAATGGTTTTTTTATCTTTTGTGTGTGTGTGTGTGTGTTTGTTTGTTTGTTTCTTGTATGATATGGATTGATTCAATAATTGTTTGTCAGACAACCATGCTTTGGGATATTGTTTTATTAATTTGTTTATTTTAGGGGGACAACATTTTTTACAGTCTTAGTTCATTTCTGTAGATTGAGTGCTTGGAAAATCTGCCTTTCTACAGTACAACTCCCAGAATTCCCCAGTTAATATGACCACTGGAGGATTCTTGGCATCTTGGAGATTTAGTCCAGTTTTGGGAGTTGTTCCCCACAAAAGTTACTTTTCAAAGCTCTACATAGCTTCTTGAAATGGGTGAAGAAAAGTGGAGAAGGGGTTGCAGCTGGGAATTTTCAACCTTGGTTCTCCCAGATATTCCATTCAGCCACTAAACAAACTCTGGCTTCTTCTCTGGCACTTACGTTACATCTTACCCTCCCCAGTCCCCTGCTGTTTCAAGGTCAAGAAACAAAGAGAGTAAATCTTCAATAATGGACACTTCCCTCTGTGAAGCCCCCATAAGGTAAAGCCTTGTTCTGCAATTAGTGTCGCTTCAGAAAGCGAGCAGAGAAAGTGAAGCACAGAGAAACCCTCTGAAATTACAGTCATTTTCTCTGCAGATTTCTTTTTCCTATCCCCAGGAGCACTAGGAAGCTACTGGCAGTGGTAGCATGAGAGAGAGAAATGCAGAGAGAAGCAGATTCCATCCGTGGCTGTGGAGGACAGGGTCATGCCAGGATCTTAGCACCAGACACCAAACAGACATAGAAGCTTGAATCAGCCTTGTGTGCTTCTTAATAGCACATCCCTCAGCGTATATGCTACATGCACAAAACGTGGATCACAAAGGTCCACTGAAATGGTTGGGGATAGGTGAAAATTTCAGTTGAGTTAATTTTTAAAACAAGAATTTAAAAAAATGGCTAAATTCTTTTGAGAAATAAGTAGGTTGAGAGGATAAAAGAGAGAAGGAGAGGGGTGGAGGGAGCTGTCAGAAATGACCATCTGAACCCAACGCTTAGCATTCTCAGTTCCTAGAAGATTGATTTTCAAATCCTTTTGGTGTAGGAAACAGGGATGTGACCTCTTCTTTCTGATGGTATTGTCTTCTTCAGCACCTATATGTCAGTTAGCAACAACACAGTCCACGGGGTACACAGAAAAAGCTTCCTTGGAGATTGGGGTATTTTTGAATTACAATTGGGTGGACTCCAGGCAATGGCAACCTTGTTGTGCCAGCTGATCTTTCTCACACTAGGTCAGGTGAAACGAACTATGGAATGGATTCGCCAAAAAGTGGCTTCATTTTGGCATTTTCATGTCTGGCCTAGACACCGAAGAAGAGAAACACAGTCCCTCCACCACCATACTGCAGATATCTTTAAAGTAAAGGTAAAGGTTTCCCTTGCTCGAAAGCCAGTTGTATCTGACTCTAGGGTTCAGTGCTCATCTCTGTTTCAAAGCCAAAGAGCCAGCGCTGTCTGCTTCCGCAGACGTTTCCGTGGTCATGTGGCAGGCATGACTAGACACCGGAGCACACGGAACACTGTTTACCTTCCCACCTAAGTGATCCCTATTGATCTATTTGCAATTTCTTGCTTTCGAACTGCTAGGTTGGCAGGAGCTGGGACAAAGACAGGAACTCACGCTGTCGTGCAGTACTCGGGAATCGAACTGCTGACCTCCGGCCTTCCATTCAGTGCCTTAGCCACTTGAGCCACTGCAGTCCCATTCAGATATCTTTGCCTGCTTATTTTAGCCCATGGGGTGGCTGAGAATTTTTTTTCCATTGGGAAGAGCTTGCCTGCCATCCTATGCATAGGATTGCAGCCTGATGTAGTGCCAAGAATTCCCTGTTCGACAGAGAGGAGAGAACTAAAGAAGAATTGCTTGATGTGTTGGTCTTTATGTTTTTATACAGAAAAACTGTTTCCTAGTTCAATACAAAAGCTGCAAGCAAGATACTGTACTTAAGGAGGGGATGTTAGATTTTCCCCTGAAGATCAGCACAATAGATATCACATTTAGTCAAAGCATTGTTTGCCTGGTTGTCACAGAGCGCCACCCATTTCGGTACCTTAAGTTTCTATAGCAACTAAGGCTAATGCAAGAGATAAAGGAGAGAGAGAAAGAGACTGAAGAAGGAATCAAAGCTGGTGACTAATGTGGTCCCCTCAAATGCGTGACAGTGCTTGTAGCACCCCCAGTCACGTCTCTTCGCAGTGTGGGGTATACTTAGGAAAGTTACTGCAAATCAATCAATGGTACACTTTGCAACGAGTGATTGTACAGATTAAAGCCTGCTAAAATCTTCTCTCTTCTTTAATTCAGGAGGGTCCCCTGCAGCCCAGAAGAATATGCTGGTTTTGTACTTAAGACCAGAGTGTGATTTCAGCCACAGTAGTCTAAATCCAAAGCAGTTTTTCCCCCTTTAGTTACTGCCAATGCAGGATTATTCCCAACAGCGCAATCACAAGGGCTTTAAGTATTTGGCTTCAAATAATTTAAAGAAAAGAAGTATTGTATTCATTTTAAAGGTGTCCTGCCTCCCCCAAATTAACAGGCTTTTCTTTGAAAAGATATGCTTGTTGTGGTACTAAAGTATATTCTCTGTGTGATAGAGTTCACATGGAGGAAAAACATCTATCTTATTCCAGCTTCAACCAACTACTTTGTGTGTATTTGAGCCAGAAGAGTATACCAAGTGGCCATTTTCATTGTATAATGTCATGTCATCAAAGAGTCAAGGCAGGAAGAACTGATGTGGTAACTCAGTTCATCTGACCCTTATAAGCACAATGTCTTATCTGATCAGTAGCCTGACCAAGAGAAAAATAATAAACATTATTGGAACCATTGTCACATTTTACAGAACAAAGTATGTAAATGCAAAAATCTGAGAGTTAAACTCATTACCAAATGTGCAATAACACAATGATTACCCGTACTGGTAATCTCAGCTGGACAGTAGTATTGAGCAGAGATAAAACTAAATAATGTCTGGGGAGCTCAAACAGAGTACACCGAATTTGCCGAATCCATGACATACTCAAGCGGAGCTTTTTCTTGGATAGTGGTCTCATGAGAAGGTGATGATGTCCACCAACTCCCATTGGTTATTGCTAGTTGCTAAAAGGAAGCCTTCTAGTCTGATCCACTTCAGTTCTCCAATGGTCCACCAAAAGTCATGACTAGGTCAGAGATAACAATAAGAACTCCTTTATACTACTTGTCCTCTCATTTGAAAAGTACAAGTGGGAAGGAATCCAGCTTGCTATCTTCTATTTGTGAACTAACATTCCCACCCCTCATGTTCTTTTTGGCCGGGGCAGCCAATAGGGTTCTAATACAGTACAAGGTATTTTCATTATGTTCTGGATGTGGTAGAAAAATGACACTTATTCAGCCAGTCAGTCCAGTATGGCAACCTTTCAGATGCTTGGTAACCCAGCTTCTTTTGTTGTCTACATGGGCACTGCACAATCAGAAGCTCTCAATTAACTTGTGGCAGGCTGCAGTATATACAGTGGACACTCGATTAACGATGTGTTCAAATAGCATCATTTCAACTTAACGACGCATCATCACTCACCACGTGACTATCCGCACAATGACGAAAAACCGTCATTGTGCAGATTAACAATTTTTTTAAACATCGTTGTGCAGATAATGACAGCTTTTTGCTGCTAGATGGCGGAGCTGCCATTGAAAACCGCACAACGTTTCCCCTATAGCGATGCTACTTGGGGAACGAAGTAGCGTCATTATTCGAGGATCTACTGTATCTGTTTTGTTATGTGCTGATTTGATAGGTCCAAAGAAGCACTGTGGAAAGAGAAATTACGTAAAATAATAGAAGATACCCTGGAACACACAAATTTAAGGACAGTGAGAGTAATAAAAGTGTGATCAATTTCATTTTGGAAAATATGTGGGCCAACACCAAATCCCTGGCTCTGTGTCCAGATGTGCTATCCTGTACTCTGGCTTGCTGCTTTCCAGAATTATTTTTTGGAGCTTCATCATGTGTGTGAAACTTCTGGCATCAAGCTCTCTGAGAGGTTTTAGAAAGAAAATATGTAATGCCGAAGAGGTGAAGTCTACCTTCATTGCAGATGGAGGGAAGCCACATGGTAGGTATCCTGCCTTGAAACCTTTTCAGATGAATAGCTTGTTAGCTGTGAGTTGAATAAAAGTCTGATTATATACCAGGAGGTAAAAATGTAATAAGAACCATAGTGGCTAAGTTAGTAATTTATGGGGGTGAATTGAATGTTCTCCTCTCCCTACCCCCTCCAAAGTAGTGATTTTAGTATGCCAAGTACTGTATCATGCCTTTGAAGGGGGAGGAACTAATTGTATGATTTGTAGTTGCTGACGTCAACCACTTTTTCATTCTTTCTGAAGTTTATGTGACAAACTCAAAAGTTGTTTACTTTTTCATTCCTCTTTGACTGATCCAGCCTATCAGCAATCATTTATTAGACAGATGGTGTCACAATGTTATGCAGCCACTCAGATTTTAGATATGTGATGATATTTTAGATATTAATAAATTGGAGTGTGGAAAGAGTAGATGTGGAGGGAGCTTTTACAGCATGTTCTTTGGTCCACAGTATCATTTTCTCAGAGAGGAAATAAGCCTGAATAAGGAAGCAACAAGCACCAGATGAACAGAATGATCTACCTAGGAAGATTATGGATTATTATTAAAGGGTATGGCATAATGTGTGTATTTCCATTGAAAATCAGTCCATCTGTAAGAGAATTTGGCTCTCTAAATTCAATGTTCAGGCTCTTCTGGTTTAGAAAAACAGCTTCAGAAAATAAACTGTTCATCCCAATTTCCCCACTTCTTACTACAAGTGGAATTGAAATAAAAGCTATTGGGACATAGTAATCTCTTCTACAGATCTCTTATGTTATCATAATAGGAGCATATACTTTGGCTATAGGAAAATACACAAAAGGCATAATTTAATTTTCTCCTCCTCCTCCTCCTCTTCAATTCCTCTTTAACCCTTTGAGTGTTGCTTGCTTTATTTCAGCTTTCTTATTATTATTCTTGTTCTGCCATATCCGAATCCGAATACTGGCAATCCTCATGGCGACCAGCCATGAAGACTGTTCTGAGAATATAATCCAGTGGCCTTTCATCTGCCTTCTGCATCACAGCATCACAGCATCACACCTGTAACACTAATATTGCAGTTTTTTTAGAGAATGGGTGGGTCTAAATATAGTTAAATGATCACTTTTTGAGGTGGTTTGTTTGTAGTTCAGATAATGATGGAAATGATGCTTGCATGCTTTGATGCTTCTTCTTAAGACCTACTTGCTTTACTTGCACACTAAGATTAATGTCTGGCCGGACATCCCGCTATGGTAATGGAGTAGACCATACAGCCAGCAACTCAAAGCCAAGTGTTGGGCAGTGATAAATAACCTGACTCCCTAAAGGGGCCAATGGCTACAGGCAGATGAGCCACTTTAGGTGGGGTAATGGTCCACTCAGTGAGGGAAATGCCACTGGAAACCATCAAATTGGGCCCAAAGGTAAAATGAACAGAGGAGGAACCACTTTAGTGTTCTGATTCCCAACGGTCATGGAGGTGGAAGAGACCATGCCAGATGGATTGGCTGTGAAGGTGCACCTTGATAATATCCTCAAGGCTGCAGCAGTCCGATACAGTCCCGGTGTTAAATCCTGCATGGCTCATATCATATGTGCTGCAGGAGATGGCTTTGAGATCATAGTGTATGGGTCACTTCATGGCAAGCTGGGATCCACCTGAAACAAATTCATGCCAATGCCATTTTTCCTGCTACCAGGAAAAATGTATTGTCGGATATGAGTTTCAGCTGACAACAACAACGACACTAGGATCCTGTGTGTCCAACTTCTGCTGGATGTTCTGTTTTCATGTTCCCATGCAGCAGGACATTGTAGGCTTCAGTTGCTTTTCAGCTATTCAGAGAATCCCACCTTGGTGCAAAAAAGTGAGGTAGCAATTTCTCCCAACATTCAGTACACACAGCAGTCATCTTTTATGTTTCACCCCAATGGTAATTGCTAGTTTTCGTTCTTGCTGTTTTTGGTTTCCAAACACACAGGGTTTAGAAGGAGGGTCATTGCTGGGTTTCAGATGAAAGTCTTCCATGGTGTTCACCTTGATCTGTGCACAAATACTTTGACATTTCCAGCATCCATTATATTTCACCTTCATTTTCTGGTAAGGGGGTGTTATTAATAACACTTGTGTTGATACTAACAGCTTGCAAAGAGCTTGCTTTGGACATAGATAGGCCAGACTGATGTTCTTTAACTGTGGTTTTCATAGCAGTAATCTCTCTCTGCTCTTTGTTACGGAGGCTAAATGGCATACCAGAATTTCCCAGAACCACTGTGCTATGTATACATGCATTATGTCTTGTGTGTTGTTGTTTTTTTGCATACAAGTAGGAATGTTTCTCAACATAGACGGGCGCGTGCAGGTATATCAGGCAATTGGGCTTTGTCCCACCCTTCCCTTGCCTCTGGTGGCCTAGGGCACCAACAGCAATGTATAGGATTCCCCCCAGCCCCCAACCCCAAGTAGGTGCCTCCACTACTCCCTGTCCAGTGCCTTCCCATGGTGCTCTGCACACCCCTGAACGCAGTCTGATGGACTCATTTTCAGGTACCCATTACCCATTCTTGCTGCATGTTCCCTGAAGCAACACTATGATTATGATCTTTCTTGAGAGGCAGGGAAGCGTGAAAATTAAACCACTATACTGGGGCTTTGGAGATCCAGTGGTCGGCATCAGCAGGTTCACACCGGTTTGCCAGAACTGGTAGCAGAAATTCTGGCTGGCCCCACCCATCCAAGTTTTGAAATAAAGTAGTCCTAATTCACGTGCAACACAGGCAGTGGTGGGCTCCAAAAAAAATTACTACCACACTGTGGCTGTGGTATGGTGGGCGGGGCCAGGCAGAATTTCTGCTACCAGTTCTAGTGAACTGGTGTGAACCTGCTAATGCCCACCACTGAACACAGGGCTTTCCCCCTGGCCATGCCTGCCATGCCATGCCATGCCATGCCCACAGTGTGGTAGTAATTTTTTTTGGAGCCCACCACTATGGAGATCTCAGTTCTGGCTCTCACAAAACTTACTGGGTGACCATTGACCTATTGCACTCTCTCAATCTGGCTTCTCTCATAAGTTGTAAGTGTAAACAAAGAGAGGAAGAGGAGAATCTTTGACACAGCCTTTTATTAAATGGGGGAAAGGATGGGCTATAAACTAATAACAAATGCAGCTAGTCAGAAAGGGTAAGCATGAGGCCTATGAAATTTTGGGTGACACTATAAATCAGGGGTGCCCAAACTATGGCCTGGGGGCTGGATGTGGCCCCTGATGCCAATTCATCTGGCACACGGACCCCTCGTTGCTCCTGGAAGCAGAAGTAAAACGTGCCCATCCGGGCGTGTTTTACTTTCACTCCCAGGAGCAATGAGGGGGTTGTGGGACAGATGAATTGCCATCAGGGGCTGCATCCAGCCCCCAAAACATAGCAACCAGCTTCCTGAACCACGTGATCGGCCCATGGCCCAATACGTTTGGGCACCCCTGCTATAAATCTTCAAGAGGTTTGTGGTGGTTTTGTGGTTAAGACACTAAGATTAGTGACCAGAAGGTCAGCTGTTTGAGACCTGAGTGTTGCATGACGGAGTGAGCTCCTGTTGTCTGCCCCAGTTCTTACTAACCTAGCAGTTCAAAAGCAAGAAATAGCAAATAGATAAACAGTGTGTGTCTAGGCATGCCTGCCACATGTCCATGGAAATGTCTGCAAATGTAGACAGTGCTGGCTCTTTGGCTATAATCAGAGATGAGTACTGAACCCTAGAGTATGCTTTTGAGCAAAGGTGAACTGTACCTTTACTGAACTGTGAGGAAAAGGTCACAGTGTTCCATGCCTGTGACTTGACCGTGGAAACATCTGCAGATGCAGACAGTGTTGGCTCTTTGGCTGTAAACTGACATGAGCCCCACCCCCTAAAGTCAGATACAACTCACCTACTAACAAGGGAGACCTTTACCTATAAATCTTCAGATTTTAGCCAGGTCCTTGGTCTGAGCTACATATTGCACATAAAGAATACCATACTACTGCCAAATTAACCTCTAGTTTGCTTCCTAACCTTACTTCACCCTTCCCAGCATTATGTCTGTCTTTACCCATATGCCTTGACAGTCCCTGCAGCCTACCATGCCCAAGAGATACTGTTTTTAATTATGCATCTTTTCCACAAGGCAGCCTATGTTTACATGATTTCCTCTGCTCTCACAGCAGACACACAGAAGTCCATGGACAAATATCACCATGATTAATTGTATTTACTTCCATGCAATAGGATCCCCTTGCAGTCTTCTCAACCCTCCCCACTACTTCTACCACCACCACCACAAAAAATCATTAGGTTAAGAGGAGCCATTTGTGAATAGCTGGAGTTTGGAATATAACCTTAAACTCCTAAGACCCAACTCTGGGTTTATTTAAACCTGCCATATGTGTATTTTTCTTTTTTGTATAAGAAGCGTCAAAAGCCACACAGAGAGGCCCTCATCTTAAGAGAGGCTATGCATTTTATTTTCCTCATTGTTTATGGCCTGAATAGAGTATGGAAGTCAGTCTCTTATCACTGCAGAAATAGATGGCTTTGTTGTTGTTGTTTTACCTGAGAGTGGCTCTTCTCTTTTTTGCAAAATCTGCATGCTGATGGCAGGAAAAATAACGTGCGTGCAGCTGGCTTATGGCTGTTTTATGACACTAGTTTTTACGCATGTAGTTTTCTAGTCTTTGTCATCGTCGCTCCCTCATCGCTGTCATTCTCATTTTGCCCCAAACCTAAGCCACATTTTTCACTTAGTTGCAAAACTCCAAGCTTAGCATGACATCTTTTTTTCAATAACCAACATTAAAATTGAATCACCCCAGAACTGCAAAACCATTGCTATTGTATGATTTTATTGGTGTGGATTGCTAAAGCTGAAGTCCTCACACTATTTCCCTGACAGTTGTCTCAGAAGTACAGTAAAACCCCGACTTACACATGCCTTGAGTTAAATAAAATTCGACTTACATAATGATTTTGTGCTAAAACCATGTCCCGATTTACATGATTTCCTATGGGTTTGCTTCGAGTTACATAAAGATTATTTTTCCTATGGGTTTGCTTCGAGTTACATAAAGATTATTTTTCCTATGGGTTTGCTTTGAGTTATGTAAAAATTCATTCCCCTATGGGTTTGCTTTGATTTACATTAAAAATTCATTTTTTCTATGGTTTGCTTTGTTGTTGTTGTTGTTCAGTCGCACAGTCGATTCCGACCCTTTGCGACCCCATGGACCATCGCTCTCCAGGCACCTCTGTCCTCCACCATCCCCCTCAGTCCTCCCAGTTCTGTGCCCACTGTGTCTACAATACCATCTATCCATCTCATCCTTGGCCTCCCCCTTCTTCTTTTGCCCTCCACCTTTCCCAGCATAATTGCCTTCTCAAGTGAATCCTCCCTTCTCATTTGATGCCCAAAGTACTTTAGCCTCATCTTTACTATTTGACCTTCCAATGAGCAGTCAGTGTTGATTTCTTCTAAGATTGACCTATTTGTTCTCCTCGCTGTCCAGGGTACCCTCAAAACTCTCCTCCAGCACCACATTTCAAAGGAATCTATTCTTCTGCGTTCAGCCTTCCTAATTGTCCAGCTCTCACATCCATACATTACTACTGGGAATACCATTGCTTTGACTATTCTAATTTTTGTTTTCAAGGTGATGTCTCTGCTTTTCACTATGTTCCCCAGGTTTCTCATGGCTTGTCTCCCAAGAATCAGTCGCCTTTTTATTTCATGGCTGCAATCTCCATCTGCAGAGATCTTAGATCCTAAGAATGTAAAATCTGTCACTGCTTCTACTTCTTCCCCATCTATTTTCCAGGAACTGATCGGGCCTGTTGCCATTATCTTGGTTTTCTTGATATTGAGTCTCAAGCCAGCTTTTGCACTCTCTTCCTTCACACCGATCAAGAGATTCTTTAGGTCTTCCTCACTTTCTGCCATTAAGGTGGTGTCGTCTGCATATCTCAGATTGTTGATGTTTCTCCCAGCAATTTTGAACCCATATTGTGATTCCTCCATCCCTGCCTTGCGCATTATGTGCTCTGTGTATAAGTTGAATAAGCAGGGTGACAAAATGCAGCCTTGTCTTACTCCTTTTCCTATTCCAAACCACTCTGTCATTCCGTGTTCTGTCCTAACTGTTGCTTCTTGGTTCCTGTACAGATTTCTCAGGAGACATATGAGATGCTCTGGTATTCCCATCTCTTTAATCACTTGCCACATCTTGTTGTGATCCACACAATCAAATGCCTTAGTGTAGTCAATAAAGCAAAAGTAAACTTGTTTCTGGTATTCCTTTGTTTTCTCCATGATCCAGCGTATGTTGGCAATGTGGTCTCTAGTCCCCCTGCCTCTTCTGAACCCAGCCTGCACCTCTGGTAGTTCTCTTTCCACATGCTGCTGAAGTCTATCCTGTATTATCTTGAGCATCACCTTGCTGGCATGTGGGATGAGCGCAATTGTTCGATAATTTGAGCATTCTTTGGCATTGCCCTTTTTTGGGATTGGAACATATACTGATCTTTTCCAGTCCTGTGGCCACTGTTTTGTTTTCCAAATCTGCTGACATATTGAATGCAGTAATTTGATGCCATCATCTCCTCGAGCTTTGAAAAATTCAACTGGGATGCCATCATCTCCACTAGCTTTGTTGTTTGCAGTGCTCTTTAGGGCCTTTCTGACTTCACTCTCCAGGATGTCTGGCTCAGGTTCAATTTCTTCATCATTGTGACTATCAGGAGTGTTGAGTTCCTTTTTGTAGAGTTCCTCTGTGTACTCTTTCCATCTTTTCTTAATTTCTTCTGCATCAGCTAGCTCCTTTCCGTCTTTGTCCCTTATCATGTTCATTTTTGCTTTAAATGTTCCCTTGATTTCCTGGATTTTTTTGAAAAGGTCTCTGGTTCTGCCTCTTTTGTTGTTTTCCTCCATTTCTTTGCACTGTTCTGGTTTGCTTAGAGTTACATAAAAAAATAAATTTTGTTACGGGTTTGCCTTGAGTTACATTAAAAAAACGATTTAAGCAAAAACCTACAGAATGGACTTTTTTTTCGTAAGTAGGGGTTTTACTGTATAAAGGGATTTTTTAGAAAGACAAAAGGCAGGTAGTGTCCTCCACAGGTTTCTCTTTTCTTTTACCTTCCTTGAAATAACCTCCTTGTTGGCCTTACATATTATAGAACAACACAGGCTTTGTTAGTTCTGAGCCTTCCATTTGCCTGAGCCCCTTCTCATGGTGAAATCTGGGCCATCAGAGGGACAAATGAATGTTTATAGGTTTCAAAGGAGGGTGCTGACTCAAGCAGGGCTTGTTCAAGTCGATGTTCAGCTTCAACTTTGTCTCTCTGTGCCATACATAGAACAAAAAAGACACGCAAACATGCCCTGTGGGAAATTTGTCTGGCTGAGCAGCTAAAAAACCTGGTTGGGGACCAATGTACAAATCTAAGATGAAACCAAATCAGCCTGCATTAAGTTCTCTGCAAATGACTGGACTCAGACAAACCATTACATAATTCCAAGCTCACAGATGCTAGCAGGAGTCATGTTAGGGATCTGAAGCAATGGCAATAATTTTCCCTACAGGCGCACACACGAGCCTCAAATTTCTTCCTGCCATGTGTAATAAGCAGTTCAAAGCTGCACCAGGCTCTTACCCAGCATATTTCAGTGGAGGCTGGAGTTCACCAAGCGTGTCTCTGGGAAAGATCTCCACAGAGGCAGCTCTCTTACTGGGGGCTGCAAAAGGGATACCTGGAGAAGACTCTTCCCAAATTAGAACCATTTCATTCAGATTAAATATTTCTGAGTAGTGCAGGATGGAATGAGCTCCCGTCTTTGTCCCAGCTCCTGCCAACCTAGCAGTTCGAAAGCAAGAAATCGCAAGTAGATAAACAGGGACCACTTCAGTGGAAAGGTAACAGCATTCTATGCACTCCGGTATCTAGTCATGCTAAACGGCTGCAGAAGCAGACAGCGTGGCTCTTTGGCTTTGAATCAGAGATGAGCACTGAACCCTAGAGTTGGATACGACTGTCTTTCGAGCAAGGGAAACCTTTATAGAAGGGAAAGAATGTTTAAAACAAGCAACTGAATGTGAGTGTTTAGATCAATCAGTGGCAATATGGTGCCTTCCAGGTGTTTTGAACTCCCATTAGCCTCTAGCCACTATATCCAGCAATTACAAATGCTGAGAATTGTGGTTTAAAACATCTGGGGAAGACAAGTTAGGGAAAGCTGCTAGTCTTACTTCAGACTGGCATAAAACTCCAATGTCCAACAGGTTAGATTAGCTTCCTTTGTGGCCTGCATTACTTCTACAGTATGCTCCCAAAACTAATCCAGATTGGGCTAAGAGAAACCCAATCTGTAATCCAATTCCCTATAGTTCTATCAGATGAGAATGGTCCTGCTTTACAATGGGTGGAACTCTTTTTCAATGCCTGTCAGAAGACAATTTTCTGTTTGAAGGCATCTCCTATAACATGTGAAAGGTGAACCCATCTGAGTCCAGTTGCACACACACATTATTTTTAACTGGACTCAGATGGGATCACCTTTCACATATTATAGGAGATGCCTTCAAACAGAAAAATGTCTTCTGACAAACATTGAAAACGAGTTCCACCCATTGCAAAGCAGGACATCTAACCATTCTCATCTGATAAAACTATAGGGAATTGGATTACACAAAAAATTGGAATGCTTCTCTTAAACACATGCCATTCCAGAGTTTGTTTTATGTATGCACTTGTTACAGAAGTCTACAGAACGGTGCGGATGTACTGTAAATATCCCAGAACTACAGGGAAAATATTTGACTTCTTTGAAAGATTATTTTCACTCTCCAGTACCCATTGGAGAAGAAAATTTAACACCACGGGAGGATAAACAACTAACCCCTTGGCCTTACAGGTAACTACTCTTTTCAATTTAAAAACAAATCTTTAGTTCAAATAAGTTAATAAACACCTGTAGCAACTATGTCCTATAGATTTTTTTTTAAAATCTGGAACACAATAACTTACAAAACAACTGAGAATCTGTAAATGCAAGAATAACCAAGAAAAACAACTAAAATTGGTAGTGGCTGGCTGCTACAAAATAGCATTCCATAGCCAGGGAGGAATTCACTGTCTCCTCCAGCAATCAAAAAATATTTTGAATGCAATGTTTAATTACATAGATATAATTTTAAAATGAATATCAAGTAGCAAGATCATAATCTCCAGGATTTACACCTACCCAGCCAGCAAAGTGTGATGTTCTTGTGTCAAGTGAGACGTTATTGACAATTTTTTATCAAGCTAGAACGAAATTATACAGATAATATGTCTGGAGTTGAGAAGAATATGATGAGTTTTAGAGAAGGCTCTCTCTTGTAAGTCAGGAGACTATTAGTGTTTACTATGTACAATTTTTAAAAAAGGAAATCAATTGTTGATCTAAGTCAATATAAAAAGGTTGTCAATCAGAGTTTAAAAAATGTGGAGTTAGTCTTTAGGGTGCCACAGTGGTTTTTGTCTTTTTGTTGTTGTTTTGTTTTGTTTTGTTACTCTCAGATATGCTTGCACAGACTAACATAGCAACCACTTCAAAAAAAATTTAAAAGTGTGAGTATTTCTGTTAAGAATGCAGAGAACAATAGCAGTAGGTTATGAATGTAGCCATAGTTCTGGTGTTGTCTGCTGCTTGAATCCTGCCCTGAAATGTTTTAGCGTGGGAAAAACAATGTAAATATTGTAAGACTGATAAGTAGATAAATAGGTAGACAAACAAATGGACAGATAGATGAATCAGTCTGGATGAATGAACTGGTGGACATATGGAAGTGGTGGTTCTTTAGCTAATTTGATTTGAAAGTATTCATACAAGCATTGTGCTTGCATTTTGTACCTTCTTGTTGGGATTAAAGGTTAGTTACCCATTTTGACAATTATACTCAAAGTATTCAGATATGTCTCTGAATGTCACTTGTTATGGAATAAATGGAGGACTGTTTTGCCATAGGCACTGCGGGAACAGAATGCTGGTCTGGATATGTGTTTGTTCTGGATCCAGTAGACCTCTTCATATGTTTTTTTTAATGGCTAATACAGTGGTACCTCGCTTAAAGAGCATAATGCATTCCATGGGATTGCTCTTTAAGCGAGTTGCTCGTGACTTCTGGCGGGGGGATTGCAAACCCCAATTTAGTTGTTAAGTGAGTTTTTGGTTAGTTTCAGTTGTTAAGCGAGGCGACCATTCAGAGAAAATTCTGCTCTTTAAGTGAGTTAGTCTCTATGTGAGGCACTCTTTATGCGAGGTTTTACTGTAATTGTAAACTGATCCTAGACTCCTAAGAGGTTATGTTCTGTAAGTACATCTAGCCATATTTTGGCATTGTTGTTTCCACACATATAAGGCAGACCTATGCATGCTGTCCTCATGCCACTATTATATTCTATGCTGATCCCCCAATATATCCATGCACTGGCAATTTGTTGTACACAAGAAGCATATTAAATCTATGAAGGCTGTCCTCATGATTAGGAACTCTGACTACAGAAGACCTTGCTACTACAGACACAATAATGTCTACTATGTTCACCTTTTTGTAACTGAAAATGATGAATCCTTTGGAGCATCTGAAATTAACAAATACATTGTGTCAATGCTATTCCATGGATATCCCCTCATCTGGTACTCTGGGGTGGTTATATTCTATGAGGTGCTAAATGTTGCCAGCTGAAATTATTTGGAAACTTCTGTGGTTTTGGTTTGCCATCCCAAAGTACACAGGTTGCAAAAATTATGCCTTCTGTTCCTAACATTTGTTCTCTCTCTCTCTCTCTCTCTCTCTCTCTCTCTCTCTCACACACACACACACACACACACACACACACACACACTTTTTTTTAAAACTTAGTCATGAACAGAATGTCCAGACTTATTGGCTGAAGTGCCTGAAAAAGCATTGGTACCCATTTGGTGGAGGGGAATGATATGCCCTTTGGCACACTCATTCCATCCAAACTTCCCCTAATCTTCTATAGACACTCAGGGGAAGTAAAAAAAAATCGCGTTTCAGAGAAAATTGGTAGAACAAGTAAATCAGTTCATCAAAAGGAGCACTTGTGTGGGGTGAAATAGGCATGACATGTGAACACTGTAACTAGGAGTGACCATACGAACATCATTGAAAAGGCTGTATAGCCTGTCTGAACATGCTCTAAGTCTCACAGCTCAGAAAGTCTCAGAGGTCAATTGATTAGGTTTGATCAGGGATCAGCATTTCATACCGATGAAATGGCTGAAGGCACAGATTCCATAAATGATATGCATTATATTAGTCCTAGCTGGAGTTAGTGTTTGGCAGTTTGATTCCCAGCTATGCTTCCCGACAAGAGAAGAGCCAACCTGTGTAGCTTTGACTAAACTACACAGTTCAAGAGCACCTCCAGAAGAAGGGAATGGTAAACCACTCCTGAATATTTTATACATGGAAAGGGTCCCCAGAAGGCTTTGCATAGACTCCCAGGAATATTGAAGGCATCTCCATTCATGTTCCACTACTACTTTACAAACAATAATCATTTCCAAGTATTCGATTAAAAGATTGTGCTGCAGGATATTCAGCAATGTGTCTAAATCATCACATCATATTTGCAATGGGTAGTCTTGCTTATGGGTCCTTGGAGTCCTACTACATGTACTACTAGAACTATTTCCCCTCTTAATCAGCTAAGTACAATATTTTATTGGTGTCTGTTTCTACTGTCCTTCCCAAGTATGTTAATACCAAGGAAAGTGAACATGCTTTCATCATCCTTGTGAATAGGATTAAATAGTCTATTAAAATATTCTCTTAGTCACTTTTATCAACACAATCCAAAGCAGCATTTTAATTAAAATATAACTGATCATATTCACCTATAAACCCCACCACCCAACAGAGCTGCATCATAATTTTGTGTCTGAGAAAAGAATATTTAATTACACAGTGTATACTTTCATAGTAGTTATTGGTTTAAAAAAAGGTAAATATGTAGATGACAAGAATCGTATATTTTATTAGTCTTGCATGCATAGTAAATTAATGCATCAATAAGCATTTAACATCCTTTTAAAATGCCGTGTTTATTTAAATCTTAACATTGTTTCCACCACTTCACATACTTTATACTATATAGTCTTTAAAAAGTAATAAATGGTAAATGTAAGATAGTTGTTAAACATTAAACAAATTAATATGTTTTTATTTATGATTACACAAGCAGGAACATTAATATGAGCTAACTAGCATTGCTGACCTGAATGGTGATAACCATTTTAATTTCGAATTTCCTTTGATACTTCAAAACAGCCACTCTTCTTGAAAAGAGCTGAGGGACTGGGGTGGCAGGTAATGTTTAATGACAAACAATTTTAAATTTGTCACAGTCATTTCCATTTGAATTTAGAAGCCGTATCCAGTTTCTCTTTCCTAGTTAAACTCAGCATGCTTGGAATAAAATGGCTAGCCTCTCATCACCATTAATACTTTCTACACATTTTGCTCATGGGTAAGCGAGAGCTTGGAAATAATGCATTAAAATTAAAGTGTTGATATTAAACTCATTAATTTGGTGGACCAATGCCAAGAAAAGGCTCTTAAAAGCTAATCTTGCAAAAAATGTTTTTCAGAAGTAATGTTAATGTTATGCAAATCATCCCAGTTTCATCATGCATAGGTGCTACTGCCCTGTAGGTTTTGTCCTAGTAACATGATTTTTCAAATCTAGGGCAGTTCACTGAACTGATTATAAGTGCAATAGGAGTTGGTCAGCAATTCTTCAATAGTCATCTGAGAAAGGAAATAGGGAAACAGGGTTCAGCAGATGTTCCAAATAAAACTACACTTTCAATCGAAGCTTCTTACCATATCATGTTAAAAGTCTGTAACTGGAACTGAGCAACTAGTTATTTTTAGAGGAAAGGCTACCATTCTTGGGCTTGTTGATGATCTTTGAATATAACACAGAAGCCCTAAGAAATACAAGATTCTTGGCTCTGTCAACTAAAGTGTTGGACTCTTGTAGACCAACTATATAGGCAGTGATGGTGAAACTTTTAGAGACCGAGTGCCCAAACCGCAACCCAAAACCCACTTATTTCTCTCAAAGTTCCATCACAGCAACAGGAGAGGAAGGAAACACTCCCATTGGGCTGCTGGGCAGAGGGGCAGGGCAAACTCTGTGCTGGGGGGAGGGAGCAAGCGCTCCCATTGAGCTGCTGGGCAGAGGGGCATGGTGAACTCTGTGTTGAAGGAGGGAGAAAGTGCTCCCATTGGGCTGCTGGGCAGAGGGGCAGGGCAAATTCTGTGTTGGGGTGACTGCACAGGTGCCCATAGAGAGAGCTCCAAGTGCCACCTCTGGCACACATGCCATAGGTTCGCCACCACTGTTATAGGATCAAGGTTGGATTAAAAAGCACAAATCTAGTTTTAAAAGAAGGTACAGGTGTCTTCGTATTTGTGGAAGAGTAGTATTTCCTGAAATACTGCAGAGGAACATAATTATTTATCATGCACTTAATTAAATATTTGTATCCTTCTTTCTGCTCAAGAGGACTCAAGGCAGCTTACAATATTAAAACAAACAATATAAAGTATAAAACAATATAAAAACTGAAAGGGGCAAAAAAAAAAAACCAACACCAACCCACCAGCCCCATTTATGGGCACACTGAAGAGAAAGGTCTTTGCTTGCTTGAGGAAGAACAGCAAAGAGGGGCCAACCTGACATCCTGTGGGAGGGAGTTCCACAGCTTAAGAGTAGCAATAGAGAAGGACTTCTCTTGTGAATTCACCAAACATACCTGAAAGGGTGGTGGGATAGAGAGAAAGGCCTTCCCTGCTGATTTTAAAGCCCAGGCTGGCTCATAAAAGGATATGTGGTCTTTCAGTTACCTTGGACTCACGTTGTTTAGGGTTTTATAAGTCAATACTATTACCGTACTTTAAATTGTGCCCAGATAAAGACTTGAGCTGCTATATTTATGTGAATCCTATAATTGCATCCAGTTAACAATCTAGTAGCAACATTTTGGAGTCACTGCAGTTTCTGAACACTTTCCAAAAGGAAGCTTCACATAAAGGTCGTTACATTAATCTAAACAGGCTGTAACTAAAGCCTATGTCACCATGGCCAAGTTAGACGTAGTTGGCTCATTACTGTTCGCTGTGCAAATGCTCTCTTAACTGAGACTTTGGCATCCAGGTTTAGGGATTAATCGAAGATCATGCCCTAACTGCAAACTCCATCAAACATGGATTAAAGCCTATTCCCTGATTTGCCTTTGGACTGACCAGAAGCACTGTGTTGTCTGGGCTGATCTTCAGTTTGTTTATCCTCATCCACTATATCATTGACTCCAGACACCAATTTAGAACTGAAAAAAGCTTCCTTGTAAACATCAGATTAATATTTTAATTAATGTGTTAATAATGTTCATTTAATGAGTTACTTGTTCTCATTTTTAAACATTAATGAGCTGATTTCCTAGTTTTTAATATTTCATAGTAACTAATTAATCATAGGACTGAACATTTCAAGCTCTGTTACAGGATCTTTATGCAAGCAAGAACCTACTACATGAGCAGAAATATCTTCGGCAGACTTCCCACTTTCCATTTACAGAAAGTGATGACAGAAAGGGAAGCACGAGCCATTCCTGTTGCAATACACTGACCTTATCCAGTTAAAGAATACAGTAAAACCCCTACTTATGAAAAAAGTCTGTTCCGTAGGCTTTTGCTTAAATCAGTTTTTTATGTAACTCAGAGAAAACCCATAGGAAAAATTATTTTTTAACATAACTTGAAGCAAACCCATAGGAAAAATGAAATGTTTATGTTAAATGAAGCAAACCCATAGGGAAATGAATTTTTACGTAACTCGAAGAAAACCCATAGGAAACCATGTAAATGAGGACATGGTTTTAGCATAAAATCATTATGTAAGTTGCATTTTATGTAACTCAAGGCTTATGTAAGTCGGGGCTTTACTGTACTGAATAAAGTTATATAGAAATGTTCTTTTTTCCTCATGACAGAGTCTCATCTTCTTCTGTGTCTAGGCCAAACATGAAACTGCAAAAATGAGGGTACCTTTTGGTGAGTTCATCCTGCAGTTCCTTTCACCTGACTTAGTGTGAGAAAGATTAGCCAGCAACACAAGGTTGCTATTACCAGGGTACGCCCGATTGTGGTTCAAAAATATCACAATCTTTGAGGAGACTCTTTCCGTGTAATCCTTGGCAGAGTGATAGGAGCAGTATATGGTGTTTTTTTAAAAAGTGCTCATGAGTTTTGTTCATCTAAGGGTGGAATCAGATAGAGGCAAAGGTACATCTCTGATTGTATCATAAAGGGTTGATTATCAGGCAGCAGTCTCTCTTAAAGCAGTCTGCTATGGAATCACTGCAGTAAATGTAAAGGTAAAGGGTCACCCTTGCTCAAAGGCTAGTCATATCTGACTCTAGGGTAAAGTCCTTATCTCTGCTTATAGCCAAAGAGCCAGTGCTATCTTCAGATGTTTCCTTAGACACGTGGCAGGCATGACTAAACACCGGAGTGCATGGAACGCTGTTTACCTTCCCACCGAAGTGGTCCCTATATATCTACATGCAATTTCTTGCTTTCAAAATGCTATGTTGGCAGGAGCTGGGACAGAGATGGGAGATCACTCTTGCATGCAGTACTCAGGTCTCAAACTGCTTATGTGCTGACCTTTCAGTCATCAAGCTCAGTGTCTTAACCACTAAGCCACCACAGTCCCCGAATCAATTCAGCCCAGCCCTAAAAGTGGTAGCCCAAGCAGCTGGACCAAAACAGATTCCGTTTCGGAACAGATCAGGTCCGGCTGGAGAGCAAACCCCCCCCCCCTTCATGAAGTATGATCAGTGGGAAACTGATCACACTGGACTGCTCCTCAAGCAGTCCAAAATGCAATCTACTCCCCCCATGTCCTCACACACTGAGGCAATTGCCTGAGCCTTGCTATGGCTTTGTCACACACATGCTTCAGAATCCTTTCCAGGGATTTGTATTGAAGATGCAGTCATGACCTTTTCATAAAGCAAGGATGAACAGTGAAACTGGTAAAATGGCAAGTCCCATGCCATCAGGTTTACTATTTATATTACATAATGTATGCAGATTCTCCTGATAAAGAATCTAGGCTCAAATTGCATTAAGATATTTTAGTGTACTGGAACCAAGACAATAGAAGCAGCCGAAGTCTGGCTTAACACATTTTTATTGGCCCACCGGTAGACTGAACATGTGGTAGTGGCGGAGGTACAGCTCCCTTTATAATGCAACAATACATTTGAACATGGTTACACGGTAGCGTATTGGCTGCTACCTGCGTGATGTCATTCTGAGTCATGCCCTTCTTCTCCAGATGTTCCTTGCACGGGAAGGTTCACGCAGCTGATGGTAATTGGGGAATTTGTACCATGTGAGCTGAACGCTCGCAGCTGCCCTCTATGGGTAGCTAGCTCGCGTTCCATTAACAGCTGATATATATTGTGATCATTGTTAGGTTACATTCGGACATTGCAGTGGCTACATTCATTCTTAAAGCGATACAGTTTCATCCACAACAGATATGGTTAGTATTTAATCCATTCCACCCTCTTTCCCACACTGATCTTTCTTCCTTTACTGTGTTCTCGCCATAGACTCAGCTGTGTACCATGCAAATTATATAATCAGCAGATGTGATACTATTGAACAGGCAGACAGTAATTTGTCATATGATTACAGTGGCGATCTCATTCAACACCAAGGGTTCCATAAACTACCAAGGTGATCTGAGTCTGTTCCAAAATGGGCACCTGGATTTTAAAATCATTTCTAATTGTTTCATCATTTAGTCAGTTGCTCTCAGAATGGACAGTTGGGTAAAATGGCCACAATCCAGCATGTAAATCCTTTACAGTCACTGAGATCAAGGTTATTAATTTGTTGTGTTTTCTTACAATACGAAAACATAGTTATGGAGAGACATTTCAAAAGTAAAGCAGAAAGGATTTTAGAAGATTACAGATAAAGACAAAATAAGACAATGTTCATAGAGAAATTCATTGGCTGAATAGAGAGAATGATTCTATTAATTTCTTTTACTGCTTCTGTGATCCTTTATTGCTTAGTTCTGCTCTACAGATACAGCAAGATAAGTTGGTAGAATATTGAGGCATAGATGAACATAAGAACATAAGAACAGCCTTGCTGGAACAGGCCACAGCCCATCCAGTCCAGCATTCTGTCTCACACAGTGGCTCACCATTTCCTTCAGGGTATTCCCAAGGAGATGCCTTCACCTGCTTAGGATTCCCTGGAAATGGCATTGAGAGACATCCTGCCTATCTCTCCAACCCGGAGGTTGTCCTTAGGTAGCCATAATTATAGCCATTGATAGCCTTGTCCTCCATGAACTTGTCTAATCCTTTCTTAAAGCTGTCAAGACTGACAGCTGTCACCACTTCTTCTGGCAGGGAGTTCCATAGACCAGTAATCCTCTGGGTGAAAAAGTACTTTCTCTTATTTGTTTGAGAACTAGTACCCAAAAGTTTCATGGAGTGTCCCCTAGTTCTAGTGTTGTGTGATAGGGAAAACAGTTTTTCCTTATCTACTTTGTCCACACCGTGCATGATTTTATAAACTTCAATCAGGTCACCTCTTAGACGCCGTCGTTCAAGAGTGAAAAGGCCCAACCGTTGCAGCCTCAGATGGTAAGGAAGGTGTTCCAGTCCCCTAATCATTCTGGTTGCCCTCCTCTGTACTTTCTCCAACTCCATAATATCCTTCTGGAGGTATGGCGACCAGAACTGTACACAATATTCCAGATGGGGCCTCACCATAGATTTATAAAGAGGCAAAATGACACTTGCTGACTTATTTTCTATACCCTTCCTAATGATCCCTAACATTGAGTTTGCTTTTTTTCACTGCTGAGGCACACTGGGTTGACACCTTCATTGAGCTGTCCACCAGGACACCAAGGTCCCTTTCCTGGTTTGTCGCAGAGAGTTCAGGCCCCATCAGTTTATAAATGTAATTGGGGTTTTTTGCCCCAACATGCATCACTCTGCACTTACTGATGTTGAAGCTCATTTGCCACTGTTTTGCCCACTCCCCCAGTGTCAAGAGATCCCTCTGGAGCTCTTCACAATCTCTCACAGTTTTCACTACCCTGTATAATTTAGTGTCGTCAGCAAATTTGGCTACCTTGCTTTTTACTCCTACCTCTAGATCATTTATGAAGAGGTTGAAAAGCAGGGGTCCCAGTACTGAACCTTGGGGGACCCCACTCTTTACTTCCCTCCACTTGGAGAAGTGTCCATTTAGTGCTACCCTCTGTTTCCTGTCCCTTAGCCAGTTGCTGATCCAGGACAAGACCTGTCCCTTTATTCCATGACTGGTAAGTTTATTCAAGAGCCTTTGGTGTGGGACCTTGTCAAAAGCCTTCTGAAAGTCCAGATAAACAATGTCAACTGGATCCCCCTTATCCACATGCTTGTTGACACTCTCAAAAAATTCCAACAGATTAGTGAGGCATGATTTGCCCTTGCAAAAGCCATGTTGGCTCTCCTTTAGCAGCGCCTTCTCTTCTATGTGCCTATTAATTCTATCTTTTAGGATGGTTTCCATCACTTTACCTGGGACGCATGTCAAACTGACAGGCCGGTAATTTCCTGGATCACCCCTGGATCCTTTTTTGAAAATTGGTGTTACATTCGCTACCTTCCAGTCATCAGGCACAAAGCCTGATTTGAGGGAAAGATTATATATTTTGGCTAGGATATCAGCAATTTCATCTTTAAGTTCCCTGAGAACTCGTGGATGGATGCCATCTGGTCCTGGGGATTTGTTAGTGTTTAGCTTAACAAGACATGCAAGGACCTCCTCCCTGGTTATTTCTGTCTTGCTTAATTCTTCGGTTTCCCTCCCTACGAAGATAGGCTCTGTTTTGGGCATGTGGTCTCTGTCTTCTTCAGTGAATACTGAAGCAAAGAATTCATTGAGTCTCTCTGCAATCTCTGTTTCCTCTTTAATAACCCCTTGCCTTCCATTGTCATCTAATGGTCCAATGGCCTTCCTAGTTGGGTTGGACAGTAGCATTTCAAAATTATATGTAGAGGAATTATATTTCTGAAGGTTACCCTTGTAATATATACATACAGTACCTGCCTGCCAACACATGTGCAATACATACCTAACAAAAATCTCCCTGCTGGTAAAATCAACAAAACTAGCTTGTAACGATGCGACATTATTTATCCGCTATCCATCGGAGGGCTTTCTCAGTGACGGCTTCGGCTAACTGGAACACACTACCTGGGGAGCTGCATTTGATTGACTCTTTAGGGACCTTTAGGAAGCATCTGAAAACTTTTCTTTTTGAGTAGGCCTTTGGCAGCTTGTTGAAACTTAAATAGGAGATCCTCCCATTGTTAGCCACTTGGGCTAGTGGTCTTTGGTGCTGATTGGACTAGCTGTGTGGGTTTTTTTTAATACGGTTTTATGGTGTCTATTCTGCTCTTTTTTAACTTTGTGGGCCACACAGAGTAGGAATATATCCCAGATGGGTGGGGTATAAGTCAAACAAACAAACAAACAAATAAATAAATATTCTGCAGTTTCACATCCAAAATCTCTGGCATTTCATCAACTCTTTGATGGGGTTCTAATTTATACCTAGAAAACACTGAGTGGGTCAGCATTAGTTAGAACTGATTGGATGGTACATATCGGTAGTTAATTTATTTATTTTGCTAAGCCATTATGTTATTTCATTTTTTAAAGCTAAATGCAAACTTTAACATTAAATTTAACATTTGACAATTCCACATTAATATGTGAGGTAGCTTAAAATGCCTTTCCCAAAACTTTGAGTAATACTTTCCTTCCTTTTGATTAAATACACAGATTTCCCAAGGAGAAGCCAACAAGACTCTCAGAATAGGGAAAGATAAACTTACCAAGTCCCTATCAGAGGTGAAGGCATTTCTGATTAGTATCTGGCATTTTCCTCTGCCCCTTTTTTATGAGTTTGTCGCACCACTTTTGCACATCAATCTCATAAAACATTCCTTGTCTTACATTTTGAAATATTGATATTATCCTACGGCAAAAGATAAAAACACAGCTAAGCAATATAAGTTGGTGATAGAATTATTTGCAATACATGGAAATCTCTGCTGATGTTTAGGGCTGGCACAGTATTAAACACATTACTTTTGCTGACAGGCATTTTCATTTCCCCTTGCCTCACAAGTGAGGGGAATTGGAAGGAAATCTAGTTTTCAATTCGAGGCCCATTCAATAAAAAATGCAAACCAAAAATATAGGCAGGTTTGGCAGCACCTAGTTAAATTAAAAAGGACGTTGCTGGAAATATATTTTAAAAAGTCATAGAAAATAAAGAGAGAAAGAAGGGAAATTATCAACTCTTAAGATTTACACATACTTCAGAGAAGTCTATCAATGAAAGAACAGTGTACAAACCATTCAATGTACAGTACAGTATTTGATTTTCCCATGGTGGGGAAAGGAAAAGTAGGCAGACAAATGTATGCTCTCACTCCAAGGGATGTTCCAATTTTGGGATAATGAACAGCATAGAACATCATGGGTGCTGCTCATTTTATAAATCTCTTACTGTGTAAATCTGAGCCCTCATAGCACAGTGGTTACATTGTAGTACCGCAGCCAAAACCGCTGACGTTGTGAGTTCAATCCTGACTGTCGCCTGGTTGAGTCAGCCTTCCATCCTTCTGAGGGTGGTAAAATATCCTCTTTATGTTGTATGCAAATATACTTGAAGCTGATTGGCTCATTGTCTCTTCTCTCTCCTGGGAAAGAAAGTGTTAAAGGGAAGAGACAATGAGTCAGTCGGCTTCAAGTATATTTGCATACAACATGAAGAGGATATTTCAATGGTCCTGCCTTAAACACAGAGTTTTTAAAAATGAAATTGAGGTACACAAGGCTAAGAAAGTAGACAATTAAGTGATTAAAGTGTAAAAAACAGTTTCATGAAAAATCACCATAATATGAAATGCTGTTGCAGCAGAGAATGTGGAAAGAGATTTAAAATAGAATTATTACAGTAAGGCTGGCCTGTAGGGGCTGGCCTGTTGCCTATTCCCTGAGAGGGACAGCAGTGGTGCTAAGAGGAGTGGGGGAGTGCCTAGTGGGTGGTTCTTCCGCCACTGTAGGGGAGCCCAACACTCATCCCTGGCTCTGGTGGCTACTCTTCTTCTAGGCTCTTGGATGTGCCTGGATTTTGGGGAGGAGGAGGTGTGGCCTGGTGGGTGGGGGTGTGGCCTGGTGGGGAGAGGGGTGTGGCCCCAAATTTCCCCTTATTTTCATGTCCAAAACTTGACAGGTATGAGTCATGGACAAACTACACAGTTCCAGGGTGTTATCAGGAGAAGGAAATTGTAACCTACTTTTGTGTATTCTCTACACAGAAAGGGTTGCCTTAAGTCAGAATTGACTTGAAGGCACACATTTATTATTATCGTTGAGGATGGATAAATCTGTCAGTCCTAGTCTCATTGTGTTCCCCATTTTCCCACAGGGTTTGTCGTTCTCACTTCACTTTGCATAATGAAACATTAATCATACAAATGTGCTGCCCACCTCTACTCAGAATCCATGCCTTTCTTCAAGGGTACAAAGACAGAAACATCCCACCATGGCATCAATCTTTCTTCTTCTCCCTGCTTGATTCAACCATAAAGAGGAATGGAGGATAACTGACCATAATTTTTTTAATGTAGGAGTCACATTTCACATAAAGGATTGCATCGGCTATCTGCAAAACCATTTCCGCTCAAAAAATGAGAAGTTAATGCATATTATGCATTGGCTTCTTATTTCACACTTTTAAACTTCTGATCAAATTTTCCCCAATGGCGCAGTTTTGTCTGGTGTTTTGGCCAGTTACAATAACAGAAAATTAGTATCTGATGGCTCCGTGTTAAGTGCTTGATAGCTCCCAAAATAAACATTCTGCTTTAGTAAACTGTTCTGATATACCTATATTAACAGCAATGGAAGACATGCCCAAATTTGTTCTGCAGTACCTTCTCTGGATTTTTCTGTCATCGTCATCCTCAGCAGCATTTTATTTATATCCAACAGCCAGACATATAGATTAGCCACATATTTGTCTCAAGAGTGAATTAAAATAGTACTACAAATCTGTTTTCTTGTTATCTTTACTGAGAAGGATGCAGCAAAATGACCATGACAAGAGATAATTTTAAGGTGGACTTACCTACAGAGATGTGCCACTTGGATTTTTAAAAAATAGATGGCAGCTCATTATTCTCAAAGAATAACCCAGGCAGAATTTAGAGAATTATAGTCCACATATCCACATCTACAGACAGTTACATTTCACTCACCTGTACCAGGATCTTATCTTGGAAGCTGCTTGGCTGTCTTGGCCCTACTCCCTGTTGCCAATGCAAGTAAAAGCAGTTCGCAGTTCTTCCTGGGAATGGTACCTTCACTACCCTGTAGGCTCTATAGAATGTGCTTCGCATGGCAGCTTCCATTTTTTTTGTACAATAACAACAGGAATGTTTGAATTTTAGTCATCTGGCCCTTTGTGTCGTTGAACTGCAGAAAAGAAAGATGCTTATTGTGATTTCTGGGCATTGTAGTCTCATTACCCTTTAGGCCAGTGCTCCCTAACCTTTGGTTTTTGGACTTCAATTCCCAGAAACCTAAGTCAGTACATTGGCTGATCAGTACTTTGGGAAATTGACTTAGGCTTCTGGGAATTGATGTCCAAAAACCAAAGGATGGGGACCACTGCTTTAGGCTATGTTGAACGTGCCTCTTGAAGTACTGTGATGCTCAGGAAGCACCATAACATTCCATCTTTGTACATAAGCAACAGGAAGCAATCCTGATATAGCCTAGCAGTTTCTGAGTATGGGGGGTGGGGGGTGGGAGGCTGGTGCAGAGGAGTGAAATGAAGGTGTGAGTTTGTGGTCTGGAAGTGCCTGAATTCTGTCTGGGGAATTCTTGGAGAATTTAAGTCTAGCAGCTCCCAAAACCTGAATGTCACATCAACTAACCAGTGTAATCAATTATTAGAGATTATGTGAGCTGTAGTCCACCTATATCATAACTTTATGGGTAACATTTTTTTTTGGGGGGGGGGCGGGCTTGTCATCTTTCGTGAAAGTGTACCATGAAGTCCAGAGAGATTTATTTATTTATTTATACAATTTCTATACTGCCTTATTGTATATTGCTCAATTAGACAGAATTTTGGCAAAAGCATTTTAGAAGCAGAACCACTCTGTTGTATTCTTGTATGAGAGGCAAATATTTCTCCATAATATTTTAACCCCCTATATTTATGTAGTATCTAGGACCTAGTATCTAGATGCTAGGTGAATGTGACACATCACCCATCATCACAATGCCAAGACAAGGGAGGGTATCACATCTCAAAATTTGTTGACATTACAAAGAGATATAGCAGACCAATATCATTTATAACCTCTGGCTAAACACTTCTCATCCCATCCATAAAGAGAAACCTGCTGTTGGTGGAAAGTACATTATAGGGTGTCAAGGCATTTACCCAAATGTCTTAGAGAACTGCATCATTTCCCTTCTAGAAGAAAAGACACACCTCAGTGAAAGCAGCAGATAGTTTCACTTTTATGTGTGATGTAGCTTTAGACATTGGGCACCCATCTCCGCCTGTAGAAGGATTGGGGCTAGGGCTCAGTGGCTTAGCATAGAGATGTTTGTTGTGTCTTTGTTCCAAATGGCTTGGTAAGTTCAAATGCTTGTATTCACTAGAAAGCTAACCAGTCCTTTCCATTCCCTCTAGGTTTGTTTTCGGTACTCTGACAATGAAACCAAGGGATGTGAAGTTTTGATATATTGTACTCTAAATCTCACAGTTTCCCATTCTGAGAGCACTCTCAGATTTACTGGGAGAAAAGCCCTAATCTAAAAGGCTTTGAGACTTAGTTGGTCTACTTCCACCTGTGCTTCCTTCCCCAGTGCTAGCTGGGGACTTTCCATCTAAAGTTGAGACAGGCCTAGCCAAGCCTCAGAGCCTTCCATTGGAAGGCCCTTTCTTCTTATGAGTCACATTTAGGTGAGTGTATGGTGGAAGTTAGGTAGAACTCACAAAATGGAGTTATGGGATTTGTAGTCCCAGCAAAATGAAAGCTCTACCCCTAGTATCTATTATGCCATTTGGAACAAGGCATTTGGTACTCTTGCCTGTCCTATCCTGTCACAACACACACTGCTTCCATTTTTGTCTTGAGTTTTGGCTCTGAAATCTTAGAGAGAGGGATGTTGCTGATCCAGCAGTCCAGGTGACAAGTCAAAGTGGATGACAGAAAAGGTACTGTGAAAGGGGGTGGGGGGTAGACAAGGAAAATATTATTAAGCTGCTGAACTTGATGACTGGAAAGTCGGCAGGTCAGCAGTTCATGACCCAAGTGCTTCATGACAGAGTGAGCTTCTGTCTCTGTCCCAGCTCCTGCCAGCCTAGCAGTTCAAAAGCAAGAAATTGCAAATAGGTTAATATGTACCACTTCAGTGGGACGGAAACAGCGTTCCATGCACTCCAGTGTCTAGTCATGCCTGCCACATGAACACGGAAATGTCTGCAGATGTATACAGCACTGGCTCTTTGGCTGTAAACACAGGTGAGCACCGAACCATAGAGTCAGATACGACTGGCTTTCAAGCAAGGACAACCTTTACTAAGGTTGCTTACCAGGCAGCCAAGCCAGACAGTATTGAGAAAGAATCGCGACAAAGCAAACAAAAAGAAGGGAAACAGTTTCTTGGCAAAATTGCAGAGTTTCATCCAGAAATGGCGGCTTACCCAACTCAGGCCTCCCATTGCTGTCTCTTGTAGGGATTGCTGGAATCAAAGTAAGAAAAGGAGATCAAGGGGCCTGAGGGTGGATTGGACTCAGGAACTGTTCCTGACATTTTGTCACAAACATTATAAATAACAAGAGAGAGGAATGTATTAAATTGTAGCAGACACTTACTGCTTCCCTTCACACCTTACTCAGCAGGCAAGAAAATGTACTTAGCACGCAGCTTAATATGGAGACACGCTCCTTCTGCTAATGCTGTTCACAATTATTTCAGCTACTTGGAGAGATGACAGAATCTGCACATCTGGTACATTTTGGGATATTTGGCATGAAATCATCAACATCCACCCACCTTCTCTAAAACGATGTGTGGTATAAGCTACATAAGTCAATGTAGTTGTCAGCCATACAGTTACACCTTCCAAACTTTTTCTCCACTTTGAAACCAGAATGTGGGGGGAATCTTGAAATCATCAGTATCAAAAGTAGCCTCTTTGCACAAACAACTTGCACGGGAGAAATATATCCCTCTCTGAACTAACCACAACTTGTGATTTATTGACACATTCAGAAAATGAATCTGTCATAGCCCAAAACTTTACATGAATTAGATTTCAGTGGGTGGAATGGGGATTGCACTCTGCCAAGTACACAGTTTCTTCTTCTTTTGTGTCTAGGTCAGACATTAAACTGCCAAAATGAAACCACCTTGTGGTAAATTCATTCCATGATTCTTTCCCCCTAAATAAATTTTATGTCAGAAATTACTCTGGGTTGAAAGGATTTTTGCTGGAGAAACTCTGCTCAGGGGACCCCTGAACGAGGCTCCTTTCATGTCCCCAAGATCTGTCATGCAGCATTCGGGTATTGAACCCTGACTTTCCAGTCTCCAAGCTCAGCATCTTAACCACTAAGCCCCTGCAGTGCTGCTCTTCCCCCCTGACAGTGAGAGAAAGATTAGCTGGCACAAGGTTGCCATTGCCCAGGGTATACCCAATGGTGGTTCAAAAATACCACAATCTTTGTGGAGGCTCTTTCTGTGTACCCCAGTGCACAGCTTTTCCAGCACATACACTGAACACAGGGGTAGACCCTGGACTGAGACAGTAGCATCACCTGCCCCAAGGACAAGATACTTATACAGTAAAACCTCACATAAAGAGTGCCTCGCTTAGAGACTAACTCACTTAAAGAGCAGAATTTTCTCTGAATGGTCGCCTCGCTTAGAAACTAAAACCAACCAAAAACTTGCTTAACAACTAAATCAGGGTTCAGAGTCTCCCCCGCCAGAAGTCACAACTGGTCACTTTCAATGGTGTTTTGCTTAAAGAGCAAACTCGCTTAAAGAGCAATCCTGTGGAATGCATTATGCACTTTAAGCGAGGTACCACTGTACAGTATTTGAAAGAAAATGAATTGTAGCAATATCACGCTTTGTTTATATCTTTTTAAGAGATAATGTGAATCATCTGGCCACATGCAGGTAGTGTAAACCATAGCTAATAATGACAAGAGCAAAGCTTATTGACTCTATGCCTGCACATTCTCATCTTTCCTCCTCCTTTGGAAATTTTCACTTCTGATTTCAGTTAACTCACAGGATGCCTTGTTCTTTGAAGCTTAAACTATACCTCTGGTTTCACCATAGTTTGCTTAAACAGCTATTTTAATAAACTGTAGTTTCCAGTTTGCTTGCTTCAAGCAAACCTTAGTCAAGATCACAGCCTGGAAAAGTAGCCAGGCTGGAGGGTAGATTCTTGGGGCTGTAGTCTAAAATTAACCCTTTCCAATAGCATTAATTAATCCAAAGCAAAAATAAAAGCTTTCCAACTCCTTACTGCTTCTCTAAAAGAGGAAGAGCCTTATTTTCTGCCACTGGCACTTTCTGTGATCATAAGAGAAATACTTAATTCCTATGTTGTGTGGTCATTAGGCTTCATTAAGTTCATTAGGTCTCCCCAGCACCACCAGACACACAAAAAGGAATATGAGACTTTTTTCAGCCTAAATGCCTCAATTAGCTTCTAGATCAATTATGTGTAGGTGCTGCAGATTTGATAACTCACCCTTCATTAGCACACATTAGAAATAGGCTGGATCTCTGAGATTCATTGTCTTGGGAAATGTAAAGGTATCCCTTCCTCTAAAGCCAGTTGTGTCTGACTCTAGGATATGGCACTCATTTCTGTATACAGCCAAAGAGCCAGCACTGTCTGCATCTGCAGATGTTTCTGTAGTCATGTGGCAGGCATGACTAGACACTGGACCACATGGCATGCTGTTATCTTTCCCACTAAAGTGGTACCTATTTATCTACTTGCAATTTATTGCTTTCAAACTGCTAGGTTGGCAGGAGCTGGAGCAGATAATAGTCGCTCACTCTGTCGCACAGCACTCGGATCTTGAATTGCTGGCTTGATGACCTTAGTTAAACTCAGTGTCTTCACCACTAAGCCTCTGTGGCCCTTGATTGTCTTGGATACCACTTGGCAAAGCTTCTTACTCACTTAATGCCTCAAACCAGCATCCCTATTTTAAAACATTCTGACTTGTATTAACAGAAAGGACTATGTAATGCCTTAGATTGTTATGTTTTTTAATGGGCAGAAATTAGGAATTTTTAAAAAACTACAAGTCCCATATTGCCCTGACAAATATTAATAACCATGATGGGTAGCTGAGGGATTCTGGAAGTTGTAATCACTCCCCTCACCTGAAAACATTTCTCCTCTTTCACTTGTGAGGTTTGCTACTCTATCAGTAGCCTTGGATGTAATGCCAACTTGTCAAATATATTGACAAGGTAGAAGGGTTCATAGGGGAGAGCTTCAAAGTTGTTAAAGGTTTGTGTGCAGAAAGGAAATGTATCTATTTAGCTGAGGTGGGTTAAAAGAAGGTAGGTGTTAGTAGGAGAATGTGACTTAAAGCAGTAGGAGAGATGCAATCAGATTTAGAAATAGAAACATTTGGGAAGGATTGCAGTTAACAAGGCTCTTTGTTGACATTTAGATGCTCTAACAGAAGCTAAAATGGGATTTATCACCTTCCCACTCTCCTGTTCTGACTCTGAAAAGTGATAGAAAATAAAAAAGGAAGATTGTTAAATAAACGTCTTCCCTCCTCCATAGTTTGCCCATTAATATCAACTGAGCAGTTTCTAAGAAACAGATTTTTAAAAATATTTCCCCCATGTGATGTGTTTTGTTTTCTAATGAGGACAAGTGATGATCATACTAACTCTGACCATTCTTAATGGGACATTTTAACCTGTGGGGAAATAATGTGTAATGTATCAAATAGGGGCCTGCAATCAGGGCTCAGGGTGCTAATGCTCATTGGCAGTGGTGTAGTGGCATCAGGGCTCTCAGGAGTTGAGTCACTGGGACTTCTGTGTCGCAAAGATGGTGACAACCATGTGTAACTCTCTGATTCTCCCCACCCCCAATTATGAAAGGACAGTAACTGGGAAACAAAAGAATTTCCTCAAGTACAGTATATTGTTACAAGCTATCTCTGCTGGGATAAACAGAAAGAGCCTCCTCGAAGACTGTGGTATTTTTGAACCGCAATTGGGCATACCCTGGTAACGGCCGCCTTGTGTTGCTTGCTAATCTTTCTCACACTAGGTCAGGTGAAAGGAACTGCAGAATGAACTCCCCAAAAGGTGCCTTCATTTTGGCAGTTTCACATCTGGACTAGACGTGGCAGAAGAAGAAGCTGTCTCTGCTGTAAGGCTAAATATTGTGGGGGTTGAGGGTTGGCCTTTAAACGGCAGCTAAGAGCCAGTGTTCTCAAAATTGTAAGGCGGAGATGCTTAGCACATGTGCAGAAAACGGGTGGCCAGCATAGGACAGCAAATATGATGGAAGACAGAGTAAAAAGGAGAGAGAAATTGTCAGGTGAGCAGAGGCATGGGATTGTTTCAGAAACTGCACTTGTTATCCTCAGCCCCCTCCCCACAACAATATATTGATTTGGGCAATTTTTCCAAGAACTGTACAGTATATTGTTGCAAGCTATCTCTGTTGTCAATGTCAGGCAAAATTTGGGGATAGATAGGGATTAATCTTGAATAGGCAATCAAGAGTCATTGGCTTTACAAAACACCTGATTCTCAACTGTTGATACAGCCCAAACCACTCTTTCAGAAATTTGCTAATAAACTGGAACACATTCAGAGGACTGGTGGGCATGAAATTAATGTATTTCAAACCCAGGTGAAGCCAGGTTAATTTCTGATTGGTAAAATTAAAAAATAAAATGGTTGAGTACATTTCAGAATGTTGAACTAGATCTTGAAAGATCCACATTGGAGTCCCCAATCAGCAATGAAATTAAGTGGGTAATCTATGGCCATTCTCTGTCTCAGCTGTGCCTACCTTGTAGGATTGTTGTGAGGAGAAAGAGGGAAGCAGTCGAACAGCCCTGAGGACACTGGAGGAAATGTGGCCATTATTGCAGCAGATGAAATGAAAGAAACAGAGGGCATTGCCTAAACTTAGCTCAACATATAGCCACATTAAAACCTGCTCTACTGTATTTTAAAAATAAATACTGCATGAAAAATCACTGTATTTTAAGAGCATGTGGTACTTTTTGCTAGAATAAAGTGGGACACTTTGTTCAGGAGCTGCCAGTATTCTGTGGTTAAGCTTTTCCAGAAGTTTCTTTATGCAGAAACATTCAGAGCACAATGTGATACAGTGGTACCTCACTTAAAGAGCATAATGTGTTCCACGGAATTGCTCTTTAAGCGAGTTTGCTCTTTAAATGAAACACCATTGTAAGTGACCAATTGTGACTTCTGGTGGAGGAGATTGTGAACCCCAATTCAGCTGTTAAGTGAGTTTTTGGTTGGTTTTAGTTGTTAAGTGAGGCAACCATTCAGAGAAAATTCTGCTCTTTAAGCGAGTTAGTTTCTAAGCAAAGCACTCTTTATGCGAGGTTTTATTGTATTTTAAATTCAAACACTGAATAGACCACAGTACCTCTTTCGCAAGCCAGAAAACAGCAATCTTCCCCAATACAGCTATCTGTGCATCCTAAGGAGTGGAAGAAGAGGACTTAATTTTGAGCATAAAAGTATGTGCCCATTGCTACATATAGGACGATGGCATAGAACAGAAAGAAATATCCAAGTTAATTTTATGAGGAACTTAGTTTAATTTATACATATTAGTCATTTTTGTTTTTGTTGCTATTTATAATTTAGTGCATTTATTACTTAAGTCTAATTTTCTATTGTAAAGGTTTTTTAATATCTTGTAAGCCACCCAGAGGGAGAAAATATCCCAGATGGGCAGGATATAAATGTAATAAATAAATATTAAAGGGGCATTAGCAATCAAAGTATTACTTGGCATACTATACATTTTTGGTTCAGCTGTGTATTTAAGCAACATGATCTACCATCAGAGTGCATGGAATGCTGTTACTTTCCCACCAAAACAATACCTATTTATCTATTTGCAATCTCTTGCTTTTGAATTGCTAAATTAACAGGAGTTGGGACAGACAACAGGAACTCATTCCGCCGTGCAGCACTCAGGTCTCGAATGGCTGACCTGCCAAACTTTCAGTCATCAAATTCAACATCTTAAACACTAAGCCACTGTAGTTGCTTATAAATGCTGTAGATAGTTTCGAATACTGTATCTAATTCACCTCTCCTCTTGAACCATGTCAACTGTACAAGCATGTATAGTCAGGGACTGAGTAAAGGTAAAGGTTTCCCTTGCTCGAAAGCCAGTTGTATCTGACTCTAGGGTGCAGTGCTCATCTCTGTTTCTAAGCCGAAGAGCCAGTGCTGTTTGCAGACGTTTCTGTGGTCATGTGGCAGGCATAACTAGACACCGGAGCGCATGGAACACTGTTACCTTCCCACCAAAGTGGTCCCTATTTATCTACTTGCAATTTCATACTTTCGAACTGCTAGGTTGGCAGGAGCTGGGACAAAGATGGGAGCTTCATTTCCATCCTGCAGTACTTGGGAATCAAACTGCTGACCTTCCGCTTCCCAGTCAGTGTCTTAGCCACTTGAGCCACTGCAGTCCCTCTAGTAAGGGACTGAGTAAGAAAAGGAAAAACCCCTTCCCCCATCTCCTGAAATGATTTATCCATTTAAAATGTCATGTCATTTCATGACATTAAAAAGGCACATTGCCAGTCATAAATGACTTGTGAGCAGGCAGACCCTCTAGCCCCCTCCCATCCCATTTTTAATAGATCAGATATCTCTCTCCACCAGTCTATTAATCCCTGCTTTTAATATTCTGTGGGGTTTATTTAACCTCATAATTTTCAACGTTCCATAAAGCAGAAAAAACATCTCATCAACATAGCAGGACTTTTGAGTTTTATCCAAATCAAGTGTATTTTTACCTCAAACACAAAGAGAAACACAAGCAGAATGAGAAAACACACTTAATTTGTGAAGCAAAGAACACTGTTATGCTGCTTGTATCATGGGATTTTTTTTACACTCTCTGGTGAGGTAAATGTCAACTTCTCCCAGAGCGGAGAAAAACCACTGACCCTTGTTTGCACTGACCTACTGACAGCCAGAGAAGTACACACCAACTTCTCTACCTTGTTTTGCCCCAAAGAGGCATCTGATGTCTTTTGTTCCAAGATGATACATTGGCTGGGAGGAGGAAGATGACGTAACCCCTGTGGCAAAAAACAATACATTTGCTGGGATATATTTGTTGCAGACTATTTTTTATCAACTGTAAAATAACTTGAGTAACACTAGGCAGGTTGTTTGCTGCTGAAGAATTAGAATTTAATGCTAAAACAGGGACTGCAGTGCCTTAGTGGTTAAGACACTGGACGCAAAGACTAGAAGGTTGGCAGGTCAGCAGTTTAAGACCCAGAGACACAGAGTCGAGCCCATTTGCTGGTCTGCTGATTGTTGGCAGAGACATGCACCGATAAGGACTTGTGGTTGGGCAACAACAAAGTGAAGAAAGTGGCTTCATTTTGGCAATCCAGGGTTTGATCAGGACACGAAAGAAGTTCAGGACCTAAGTGCTGCATGACAGAGTGAGCTCTCGTCTCTGTCCCAGTTCCTGCCAACCTAGCAGTTCGGAAGCAAGACATTGCAAGTAGCTAAACAGGTATCACTTCACTGGGAAGGTAAAGAGCATTCTGTGCACTCTGGTGTTTAGTCATGCCTGCTACATGTCCACAGAAACATCTGCAGATGCAGACAACGCTGGCTCTTTGGCTATAAACAGAGATGAGCACTGAACCTTAGAGTTTGATATGACTGGCTTTCGAGCAAAGTGCATCTGAGAGATGAGCTAACACCCACAATTACATATCACCACTGTGCCAGCCCTGTACATTTTGTCCCCTCATCTGCTTGCATATTTAGGCCAAGGTGATATCAGCAGCCAATACACAAATGACCACACTCTGCCCTCTGCTTCTTAGCAGATAGCTGAACTGCAGAGATTTGGAAATGTTAATTTTTCTGCCTGCCATACTGTTTGATATGACACAGAAGCAAGATCAAAAAAGTAGGTAGCAATTCTTGATAAAGCAAGTGCCAAGAGCAAAATATATATGGGCAAAACTATTTGAAAAAGCTCAAATGAGCATACATTCCCAGTTCTGCCTATCTTTCTGATTGTGAGCATGTCCACACTGACCCTTATGAGGCAGTCTGGGCTTGCTCATTTCAGGGTTGCTCGAAGATAGGTAGGAATAGGTGCTAAATTACATTTAGCCACCTCCCTCTGTGCACATGTGACCTTTGTAGATAATAATTTCATGTCAGAAATTATTCTATGTTGAATGGATTTTTGCTGGAGAAACTCTGCTCAAGGGACGCCTTTCATGTCTCAAAGAGCTGGGACAGAGACGTGCACTCAATCCATCATGCAGTACCTGGGCCTCAAACTGCCAACTTGCCAGCCTTCCAGCTAACAAGGCAAGCTTCTTAACCACTGAGCCACCGCAGCTCCTCTGCAGAGAGGTAGGATAAATGTTTAATAATTCCCCCTTCTAGGTAACAGTTGTAATGCTGAATCAGAAAGGAGAAAAACACAATTGAACAGTTTCCCTAACACTCAGCAGAGGAGCTGGGAAATTGTTTAACTGTAACATTCAATATACTGACAGGCTTTGTTAGCCCTGTCAGCATACTGGATATTGACGGGAATCAGCCTTTTGGCTGCAAGCCTCCTTTATATGCTGTTTGGGTGTTCACGGATGCTGGTAATGGTGTTTATTTGAGAAATGTAAAAAGGTAGAACCCAGCTGAAGGTGGTTCAAAATGATGTATTTGAGGGGAGGGTTGCGGGACTCCAGTGTCCACACTATCTGGGCACACGGAGCCCAGATCAATTCCCAAGAGCATAAAAGAACACACTAGGTGTTTGTCTGGACATGATCTGTATTGGAGCCTGCAGACATTCTTTCTGAGACTGAGTCCCAAAATTCCCCAGTCAGCAAAGCTACTGAATACATTGGTTAGAGTCTTTGCATTATATTTCTCCAAAAGCAAACTTTTCCCAGTTCTGCACATTCTAATCTTTTGAAAGTCATGTTGCTGGTTATAAAACATTGAGATAAATCTTATGGATAAAAATCTTCATTAGAAACATTTCATTTTACAGAATAGTTTTCTAATATTCTGAATCTTTTATCTGTCCCTCTCTGCCTCATTCTTACCACACACATGATGATACCAAAGCTGAAAATCCCTTTGAACATTAAACATTATAGCGCAGCTAAGATGGGGAAAATACAATTGAAATCTACCCCTTCCTGTAATGATGGTGCTGCGAGAAATATGAGTCACCAATGAATTACAGAGCAGTAAATATATCTACTGACATCTAATAAACAAAAGCAGAGTGAAGTCCCAGTGCTTTATGGTGTCACTAGAAATTCCTTGATGTATTTATAGCCAGCCTTACATTGTTGGTTTTAATTTACCTTTTATAAACATTTTTTTACAGTAAGCCTAGGCTTGATACTTGTCAAAATCAGAGGATCTTTTCCAATTTCTAGAGCTCACCCACCATTTTGTAGCTCAGAAAAAGTTAAAGTGTAATTAAAGTGGCTTTTGCCTGCCTTTAATACTCATGGAACATCATAAGAACATAAGAACAGCCTTGCTGGAACAGGCCACAGCCCATCCAGTCCAGCATTCTGTCTCACACAGTGGCTCACCATTTCCTTCAGGGTATTCCCAAGGAGATGCCTTCACCTGCTTAGGATTCCCTGGAAATGGCATTGAGAGATATCCTGCCTATCTCTCCAACCCCGAGGTTGTCCTTAGGTAGCCATAATTATAGCCATTGATAGCCTTGTCCTCCATGAACTTGTCTAATCCTTTCTTAAAGCTGTCAAGATTGACAGCTGTCACCACTTCTTCTGGCAGGGAGTTCCATAGACCAGTAATCCTCTGGGTGAAAAAATACTTTCTCTTATTTGTTTGAGAACTAGTACCCAAAAGTTTCATGGAGTGTCCCCTAGTTCTAGTGTTGTGCAATAAGGAAAAACAGTTTTTCCTTATCTACTTTGTCCACACCGTGCATGATTTTATAAACTTCAATCAGGTCACCTCTTACACGCCGTCGTTCAAGAGTGAAAAGGCCCAACCGTTGCAGCCTCAGATGGTAAGGAAGGTGTTCCAGTCCCCTAATCATTTTGGTTGCCCTCCTTTGCACTTTCTCCAACTCCATAATATCCTTCTGGAGGTATGGCGACCAGAACTGTACACAGTATTCCAGATGGGGCCTCACCATAGATTTATAAAGAGGCAAAATGACACTTGCTGACTTATTTTCTATACCCTTCCTAATGATCCCTAGCATTGAGTTTGCTTTTTTCACTGCTGAGGCACACTGGGTTGACACCTTCATTGAGTTGTCCACCAGGACACCAAGGTCCCTTTCCTGGTTTGTCGCAGAGAGTTCAGACCCCATCAGTTTATAAATGTAATTGGGGTTTTTTTTGCCCCAACATGCATCACTCTGCACTTACTAATGATGAAGCTCATTTGCCACTGTTTTGCCCACTCCCCCAGTGTCAAGAGATCCCTCTGGAGCTCCTCACAATCTCTCACAGTTTTCACTACCCTGTATAATTTAGTGTTGTCAGCAAATTTGGCTACCTTGCTTTTTTACTCCTACATCTAGATCATTTATGAAGAGGTTGAAAAGCAGGGGTCCCAGTACTGAACCTTGGGGGACCCCACTCTTTACTTCCTTCCACTTGGAGAAGTGTCCATTTAGTGCTACCCTCTGTTTCCTGTCCCTTAGCCAGTTGCTGATCCAGAACAAGACCTGTCCCTTTATTCCATGACTGGTAAGTTTATCCAAGAGCCTTTGGTGTGGGAGCTTGTCAAAAGCCTTCTGAAAGTCCAGATAAACAATGTCAACTGGATTCCCCCTTATCCACATGCTTGTTGACACTCTCAAAAAATTCCAACAGATTAGTGAGGCATGATTTGCCCTTGCAAAAGCCATGTTGGCTCTCCTTTAGCAGCGCCTTCTCTTCTATGTAACTATTCATTCAATCTTTTAGGATGGTTTCCATCACTTTACCTGGGACACATGTCAAACTGACAGGTCGGTAATTTCCTGGATCACCCCTGGATCGTTTTTTTGAAAATTGGTATTACATTCGCTACCTTCCAGTCATCAGGCACAAAGCCTGATTTGAGGGAATGATTATATATTTTGGCTAGGAGATCAGCAATTTCATCTTTAAGTTCCCTGAGAACTCGTGGATGGATGCCATCTGGTCCTGGTGATTTGTTAGTGTTTAGTTTAACAAGACATGCAAGGACCTCCTCCCTGGTTATTTCTATCTGGCTTAATTCTTCGGTTTCCCTCCCTACGAAGATAGGCTCTGTTTTGGGCATGTGGTCTCTGTCTTCTTCAGTGAATACTGAAGCAAAGAATTCATTGAGTCTCTCTGCAATCTCTGTTTCCTCTTTAATAACCCCTTGCCTTCCATTGTCATCTAATGGTCCAATGGCCTTCCTAGTTGGGTTCTTACTTCTAATGTACTTAAAGAAGTCTTTGTTATTTCTCTGAGTATTTTTAGCTATACGCTCCTCAAAGTCTTGCTTTGCTTTCCTGATTGTTGCCTTGCATTTGTTCTGCCAGAATTTATGTTTCTGCCTGCTGTCCTCATTCAGACAAGCCTTCCATCTTCTAAATGAGCTTTTCTTGCTCTTGATCACTTCCCGAACAGCTCCTGTAAGCCACATCGGAGTCCTCTTGGACCTGGCAGTGCCCTTTTTCCTTTTTCCCTCAGGAGCATTTGGTACTGTACAACTAGTAATGCTCCTAGTAAGACACATGACTCATGTTTTTTCTCGTATTCCTGTAACCGAATGGTCACAGATCATTCAGTCACACATCTAATGGTCATACTATCCTTACTTCTGGCTAGCTCCATTTGGTATAACACCTAAGTTGATTGTTGTCTTGCTTTATAGAAGGCAAGCGTCTTTGTGAGTGGCTGCCACTGGGCAGTCCTATAGTTATAAAGCCATCTATTCCAAATCCAATTTCAAAGTAAAGAATCAAATAAAAGAAGAGTATCGACTACAAATATTCATCAACAGCACCAAAAATGCAGAGAAGCCTAGTCACACTCTTCAGCACTCTCATGAATCATCATTGTCGTTGTCATCATCATAATGATGCAGCTCCCCCGGTGGCTTAGTGGTTAAGACACTGAGCTGGAGACTGGAAGGTTGGGTTTTGATACCCAAGGACTGCACTTGGGGACATGAAAGCAGCCTCATTTGGGAATCCCCTGATTGGAGTTTCTCCAGCAAAAATCCTTTCAACCCAGAGTAATATCTGACATGAAATCACCACCACCATTCTGGCTTACTGTGATCGTTGTCAGAGTTTTCCATCCCTTCTTCTGGGGATGCACTAGAACTTTGCAATTTACCCAAGTCCACAGAGGGTGACTGTACTCACAGGAGCCACAGTGTGGAATCAGACTTCTAACCTCTGACTCTGCAGCCAGATACATAATCCACTGAGCTATCCAGTCATGCATGTACAGTATTACTATAAAATGTGATTCAATGTCCAATATTTTTCCTGGTCTTTTTCAAGGAGAACACATTTCCTGTTTTGGAGGAAGGGCATGCATAATTGACCATCCCAGTTTTACACCAGCTTTGTATACTGGTAACTGAAATGGGAAGGCAAATAGCACTGTGGTTCCCATGCAGATCAGGTTCTAACACATTTACTTCTAACATAAAAGAGAAATGTATCTGAATTGCATGCTACATTTGTAGTACTATGTATTTTCTAGTGTTTCCTTGGAGAGACCATGATTATCTCTTGAGAGGAGGCCTTCTTTAGAAGTAAGTAAAGGTAAGGGTAAAAGACTCCCTTGCCCGAAAGCCAGTTGTGTCCAACTCTAGGGTATTTTGCTTATCTCTGTTTACAGCCAAAGAGCCAACACTATCTTCATCTACAGACATTTCCATGGTCATGTGGCAGGCATGACTAGATGCTGGAGTGCACAGAATGTTGAAGGGGTATCTATTTATCTATTTGCAATTTCTTGGCTTCAAACTGCTAGGTTGACACGAGCTGGGACAGACGATGGATGCTCATTTTGTTGTTCAGTACTTGGGTCTCGAATTGCCGACCTGCCAATCTTTTAATTGTCAAACTCAGCATTTTAACCACTAAGCCACTGCAGTCACCTTCTTTAAAAAGTAGAAGCCTGCAAATATGTGTGTTAATTTAAAAATACATTATTTTTGCAGAAGTTTAAAATATAAAAGCAGAAATGATAAGTGGTTGTCTAAAACAACATTACAGTTAGTTATTTATTTGGCTGTAAGTTCACTATGCAGCAGCCTAAAGCATTAATCCTCTATACCTTTTTACCTGGGAGTTAATGATGGACTTAATGAAATGATGGACTTTCATTTGAGTGGACATGTATAGGACTGCATTATAATCTGTTGAAATACAGCATTAAGAGTGCAGGAACTTTTCTTTAACTATCTCTTATAGGAGCAGAAGAATGTGAACAGAAATGTCCCTTGTCCCAAATTAGCATTATTTATTTAGTTTATATACTACCAGATTTGTTATAAAAACACTTATCATGGTGGTGCACAGCATAATAAATACAACATTTGAAAAATAAAAATGAATATATATGGGACAAGAAATATGGAATAATGTGAGGTCCAACCCAACCCCAGCCAGAAATCCTAACTTAAACATATTTTTGGCAGTTGAAGAAATTCAGCAAATGTTCTTTAAATAGATGTATCTTTAACATTTTGTTGAAAAACTGGAGAGGCTTTGTCTGCCAGATTTCCAGTGGGAAATCATTCCGGGCAGAGGACATCACCACGAAGAAGGCCCTTCTTTGTGTATCACATCTTTTAATCTTATAATCTCTCTAGGGTGTTTAACTACCAATGCATAGTCCAAATATGTAACAGTATTTTGGAACCTGTGTGAGAGGATTCTCCTTCCTCCCCCAACTCCCAGCTTCCAGATTTCCAAAGTAAATGATACCAAAATGATGGCTTACATCCAAATGCCATCCAGATACTGGATTTCTTCTTTGTCCTACCAGCCAAGATATTAGATTGGATTATAATTTACAAGTAGATTTAAATCTAGTGCAGCAATTTGGAGTATGTTCATATGAAGCACCATGATGGGTTTTGTTTTCTGCATACATTTGGGAATATGCCCTCATTGAATGCAGATTCTGAAATACTTACTCTTCATCCTGAAATAGGTCCAATTTCTTAGTTACTTAATTTGTTATGGTTGTATTTTTGTTGCAGGGAGGTGAGATGAAGAGGTGCTTGCTGAGTTTTCTGGCCCAGGTGCCAAAATAATTTCTTGATTTAGCTGGTGGGTGGAATGATTTGTTGCTTCACATCAAGAAGGCACTGAACAACTACAGTTACTATTGATGCCTCTGTCTCTCCTCCACCCCCCCTTCCTTGACCAAGTCTTGAATTCTCAATATATTCTAATATAGGGACAACCACCATCCCATTGCTTTTTCCACATTCTCAAGGTTTCTTTTCCTGTTAAGTGCAACAGATTCCCAATGAGTTAGAGGTAAAGGTAATGATCATACTTGCTCGAAAGCCAGTCGTATACGACTCTAGAGTTCAGTAATCATCTCTGTTTACAGCCAAATATCAAACGCTGTCTGCATCTGCAGATGTTTCCCCACACATGTGGTAGTCATGACTAGACATGGAACACTTTTTACCTTCTCACCAAAGTGGTACCTATCTATCTACTTGCAATTTCTTGCCTTTTAGCTGCAAGTTTGGCAGGAGCTGGGACAGAGATGGGAACCCACTCTATCGTGCAGTACTCTGGTCTCGAACTGCTGATTTACTGACCTTCCAGTCATCAAGTTCAACATCTTAAGCACTAAGCCACCACAGTCCCAGTAGTCCCTAATGAGATCCAGCTCAAAACCTCCACTTTAAAGCCCCAATCTATGCCACAGACAAGTCATCCAACAGTGCTGTTCTCATCCTTTTGCTCATAAACCTACTAGCAGCAGCAGGGAGATGTAGGAGAGGATTTCTAAAAACAAACAAAATCTTTCTCTTCCCAATTCACAAATATATGCATTAAGAGAAGGAATTTCTGTTGCACTTCCTTGCAGGGGGGGGGGAGCTTTATTTCCCACTGCCCCTCTTCATCCAACTACTTTTTTCTACCGGTATTTAGCCTCCCCTCCTTTATTCCTCTTTCAGCTCCCATCTCCTGCCTAAATAGAGTTGTATCTTATGCTTCCTCTATCCCTTTGGGGCTAGCAACAATAAAAACGTAATTACATTTCAAAAAGCCATTTCTGAAAAAGGGTCAGGATGGGACTGGAATGCAGCCAAAATGCCCTTGGGGGTTTCCAGAATGGTACATCAGCTTGTTGTCCAGCGCTTTGCTTCTATTTGATCTAGCTCCATTTCTCTTGTCTGTCTAAAAAAGCTCATCTCCCCCCACCCATGTAAAAGGCAGCATCTCAGTTGTATAGGAAAGTGATACAAAGAACAGAGACTTGTATCTATGTGGGTGAGAGAGACAGAACACTCAACACTTACAAAACTCAATCCATCCCATCACCTCACATACTCTTCATCTTTGTTTTAAACACACACACACCTGTCATTGGTGATGGTGAGTAGACTGTCAGAGGGAGGAGACATTATAAGCAGGATTATACCAGGTGCTCCCTTGGGCTGCTGTTTCATGAAATCCAAACGTGTTTCTTTTTTTTTCTTTTGTGGAAGAATGTGTGCTTTAGCCAGCTGTGGAATGGAATCGTATGCCAGCCATTATTATTATTTCCACCCGTATTGATTAAACAGGTATTAGTGTATTGATGATGATAATAATTTACTACCCTAATAATGCAGAAGCTAGATGTGAATAATGTGTTTGATTACCGTCCTTGTCAGTTTTCCGATATTTCAGCTCCATCAGCCAAAGCAGCATCACTAATCAGAGGAAAGCCAGAGTGTGTGCGAGAGAGAGAGAGAGAGCGCAAGCGAGTGAGTGTGTGTTTGTGTGTGCCCAGTGTCCACGGGGAGGCTTTGTGTGCGGAGAAGCTGTATTATATGAATGGAGGGGGTGGGATCGCTTGCTGATTCGACTCCAGCCCCTCCTGGCCCGGGGATCATCCAGTCCCCTCTGCAGGGTGTTCGAGCCACACGGATTCGCTCTCTAGAGTGATCTCATTTGCCTCCGGCTCGCTCATTGGTGGATTTGCCCTCCTCGAGTCCTCGCTTCGCTTCACCTGGAGGGCTTCCTAGTTGCCTTTTCGTTTGAAGTGAGCATCCCGTTCCACCTTAAAAAGGCGGGAAAAGGGGGAGGAGGAGTTTTTCCCTCCCTTGTGGATTCTGGACTTTCCTTCCGTTCTCTCCCTCCTTTCTTTTCTCCCTTTGCGTCTCTTTCTTTCCTTTCCTCGTTTTCTTTCTTTCACTCCTTCAGCAGGAAAGACGCTGGGCGAGCTTTATCCCGGAACGCACCACCACCACCACCACCACCGTTCTCCCACCATCCACCCTCCCCACGCTTCCCCTTCTCCCTTTGCTGCCCGGATTCCAGAGTCGCACGCGGTCCCGCCGGCTCGTGCTTGGATGTGCTGCGGGGGCGCGCCGCGCGCACGCGCGAGCATGTAGGCGTAAAAGAGCGGGAAAATAATAATAATAAGCTCTCCCACCAGCCAGGACTGAGCAAGTCTGAGACGCGACATTTGCCCGGCGGAGAAGCAAGCAACCCCAGCCCAACCGAAGCCAGCTCCTTGGAACCCTGGGAGGACCAACCCCCAAAAAAGATCCATAATAACCCTTGATGGAGTCCCTGGGTTTTTCTTAAAATCTCCCTCTCTTGTCTCCAGTTCAGACCAGAACGGGGGCGGGAGGGGGCTGAGACGGTGAAGGGGGGAAAAACACCTTGAAGCTTGTGAGAGGAATCTCTGAACTGAACGGGACAGAGGAGAGGAGGAGAAGCAGAGCCTGCTCTGGGACGCAACAGAAGTGAAGTCGCGAGTTCGATTCCCCTCCGCCGCCAAACCCAGTCTCGCCTCTGAAGGTTTGGGGAACGTCTGGAAGGAACCCGAGAGTCGAAGAGCCCCCCCGGGTGCGGGGAGGATGCTGCGGTGGCGGCTCGATTGACACTACGCTCCTGCTCGGCCGCTTAACCGTTTCCTCGCTCCCTTTTGGGTTGCCTCGACCCGCTCCCACTCCGGAGGAGGCCACTCTGTCCGCCCCCCATGCAGCTGCTGAGGGAGGGCATGGGGCCCTTGGCATCATCATGAACCCTCGCCGTCTCTTTCCTCCTCAGCCGGAATCTGAACTGCCCGGTGGCGGCGGGGGTCCGTAGCGCTTCTCTCACCGCCAACCCTCCCCCTTCACCGCGTGTATTGTTTGACCATGCCGCGCGTCGCGTGCAGAACAGCACCGGGACGCCGTCCCGCCTGGACTCTGTGGATGTGCTCCCTGTTTGGGGGATGGATCGTCAGCTCTGTGTGGAGCAGCAGCTCTTCTGGCGTGGATTTGCCTTCCTCTTCTTCTTCTTCCTCCTCCTCTTCTTTTTCTTCTTCTTCCTCGTCGTCCGCCTCGCAGGCTCAACAAGAGCACCATTTCCATGGCAGCAAACACCACTCCGTGCCTATTTCTATCTACCGCTCCCCGGTCTCCCTGCGAGGAGGACACGGTGGGTTCCCCCCTATTCTTTCCCTTTTTCTTGGCCAAGTCTGAGGAGAATGGATGGGAGGGGGGAGGGAGGGAGTCTGAAAGGGAAGGAGATGGACCCTCGGGGGGCTTTGTGGGTCTCTCTCTCTCTCTCTCCAGTTTTCTTCCTTCCCGTTCCCACGAACCCATTTCTCTCTCCCCCCCCCCCCGCACCTCGTTTGAAAACCACCTCCCAGGAAACAGAGAGGGAGAGACGAAAACTTTCTCCCTAGTCGCTCCGAGCTTTCGGCTTCGCAGCAGCCGCAGGGCGCCATGGTTCCAGTCCCGCCAGCTCCGAGCCGCCTCTTTTCGCCCGCTCGCCTTGTTGTCGCTCCCGTTGGCGGGAAAGCCAAAAGAGGACTTTCCCTGCGCGTCTGTGTGTGGCCTCCCCTCTTGGCGCGGTTGACGGCGGAGGACGAGGGAAAAGGTCCCAAAGAAGCGGCATTTCAGGGCTGGAAAAAGGAGCTGGGCTGTGGAGCTTTGCTCTCTCTCCCCTCACACACAGACTCTCTCTCTCACACACGCGCGCGCGCGCACACACACACACACACCGACTCATTTGTAAGAGGAAAGGTGGAGGAATAAAGGTGGCGGTTGTGGGGAGGGAGACATCTTTCCCACTGGCTGTTTGTGTGCGCCTCACGGGAGACAGTCGAGTGAAACCGGAGTGATTCCCGCCACCACCGCCTCCCGGTCCACTTTCTAGAAATGCCTTCTTTTGTATTTTGTTTCCACCTCTATGAAACGAATTTAGGACCGGCTGTGGTTGCCTCAGCAGCGCGGCGATATTCTTTTCGGGCCCTTTATTTCTGTAGATATGAGATGGAGTTCGCCACATATATTTGTATTGGTCCGTGACGGCGAACGTTGGCACTCCAGATGTTCTTGGACTTCAATTCCCAGAAGCCCCCTGTGAATCCACATGAATGGGTTTACTGCGATTCACTTGGCCCACGCCGTCCTCGTCGCTCCCAGAAGCAGAAGTAAAACGCGACCGTTCGGGCACGTTTTGCTTCCGGGAGCGATGAGGGTGGCACGGGCCAAGTGAATCGCAGTAAACCCATCTGTGTGGATTCACAGGGGGCTTCTGGGAATTGAAGTCCAAGAACATATGGAGTGCCAACGTTCGCCATCATGGGTATAGGTTTTGTGCTTTAGGAACACTCCTTCCTCGTCTTTCCCATCCGCCGTCAAAAGTAGGACTGGAGACGTTTAGGAAGGCATTGTCTTCTTGCGGGTTTGAGAGGAACATTCCGTGGTAAAAAAAAAGAGGGTTGCGGGGGATGTTTGCCTTTCTCACAAGCGCCAACTTTTACCTGGGGATGCAAGCTACGGTTACGCATCACTCGGACATTATCCGCAAACAGGTGTAAGAAAGGATAAGCAAGAACGGGCAGGGAGGGATGTTTTGAAGTTATGGCTCCCCTAAGAAAGATGAAATGGACCTTCAGTTTGCTATGAGGGACTGTGGTGGCTTCAGTGGCTAAGAAGCTCACTTGGTTAGCCGGGAGGTCGGCAGTTCGAGACCTGGGTACTGCATGACGGGTTGAGCGCCCGTCTCTGTCCCAGCAACCTAGCAGATCGAAAGCAAGAAATTGCAAGTAGATAAATAGGGGCCATTTCGGTGGGAATAAATTCTGGGGACCTGGAAAGGAGCCTCATTCGGGCGTCCCTAAGCGGAGTTTCTGCAGCAAAAAATCCTTTCAGCCCAGAATAATTTCTGACACGAAATTATTATAATACTGCTGTTTACTATGGCGTCACCCCCACTTTATTTTTAATTTTTTTAAAGAAAGGGAAGGCGAAGATTACATTGTCCCTGAGGTCAAAAACTAAAATAAGAAAGAGAGGTGGTCGTGTTAAGGACTGAGAGGTCTCATCCCCACCTTTAGAAACTGGCATAGTCTCGAATGTATTATGGGGTTGTTGTGCCAGGGTTAATTAACTGCGCTTATGCGTTAGCGCACTCTTGTGCGTACTCTTAGGTTTCTTCTTACTCTATAACTAATCCTTGATGTTCGGCGTCATTCTTTGATGTGTTCTGACTCAGTTATTCTTCCGAGGGCGGGGGGGGGGGTTCCTTCACCAACTAGCCTCCTGCTTTTTCATCTGTGGGAAGATCCGCAGCCAGATCCCATTCACGTGTAGCATTTGTGCTCAGACGTTAATTTCCTCTCAGTCCGAAAAAGACTTCCTTTCAATTAAATGTCCCTGAGGACCCAGTTTTACGTCCAGAGCAGTATCCCGTAGTCGGGCCCCAAGAGTGTTTTAAGACAGCGGTGCCCAACCTGCGGCCCATGGGCCAGATCCGGCATCCAATGCCAATTCATCTGGCCTGCAAATCCCTTGTTGCTCCCGGAAGCTGAAGTAAAACGCGCCAGTATGGGCCATCGTAAACTGCCCCCTGGACCACGTGACTGGCCCACGGTCTGAAATCTTTGAGCACCCCTGGTTTAAGATTCCCCTCATCTTTCTCCTCTTCCCACAAAACCCCAGCCTGTAAGGACAGTCGCAGTTAGTGAGCGCTCAATCCGGGTTATTCATTGCCACCCCTGGATTGGCCCCTCCTCGTTCAGTTTCTTTTGATGAAGTTTGTCAGGTTCAGGCAGCTCGCTGGAGCTTCTCATCGGAAACACTTTTCTTTTCGGTGCCTGGTTGTCCTTCCTATGTCTTTCTAGGTATTTTGCTCCTTGGGAGAAACAACAACAACAGAGACTACATCGGTTGGGTGGGGGATTGCGTGTATGCACGCTTGGCTGAGAAGAGAATAAAGGGAAGGGAATGCCCTGCTCCTAACAGATCCTTAGAAGGCGCAGGTGAAGCGAGGAGGAGGCAATGTTGCGCTGAGGCTGCGGGAAGCTGCCCAGACTTTCTTGAACAGTGAAAGGTTAAATGGGGTGCCGAAGTGCTAGCATCCGAGTGGTCCCCTTCCTTCCTTCCTTTGAGGAATGGCTTCATGTGTGTGTTTTTTATTTATTAGCATCTGGTCCCCTGCCTCCTAAAGGCTGCCAGCGTGTACTGCTCGCTATAGCTCCCACCACAGCGACCCTATAGGCCAGTCAGTGGCCAAACTTGGCACTCCAGGTGTTCTTGGACTTCAATTCCCAGAAGCCCAAGTCAGCCCACCTGCTGATCAGGGCTTCTGGGAATTGAAATTCAAGAACATTTGGAGTGCCAAGGTTGGCCCCCACTGCAATAGGCGGTAGGGGTGCACAGGAGAGAGAAAGGTGCAAGCCAGGAGAGAAGGATCTTCCTTCCACCTGTTACGTTCCGGAAAGAGAAGAAACAATGGTAGTTCACAGGAGGATGGAAATTTTGTTTTTCATCTCCCCACAAAAACAAGTTTAAAATGCTTTTGGTATGTTTTTGTTAGGTTCTATCCAGTTGTTTCCACCATTTCCTGACAGTATACAATAATGTTCAAGGAATGATTTGCCATTCCTAGTATCAGGCCCCCACCCCAGCCCCATCCAATTGTTTTAAAATGGCACTGTGAGGTATGAACTCAGGTCTCATGTGACCCAGCCAAATATACTATGTAGGTTATGGTTGGCTTACTTGGGATTTTTGCAATATTTAAATTTCCAGTATATGATTGTATTAAAATATTCACACACAGCATATTAGAATGCTGGACTGGGAGAATTAAGTTGTAGCAATTCTTTGACAGTGAAATTTACTGGGTGATCTTGGGTAATTTATTTTATTTATTTATAAGTCCCTGCATTTCAGCCTTGTCTCTTTCATCGTGTTGCTGCAGGGTTAGGAGTGGGGTGGAGGAGTCAGCATGGCATCATGAGCCTCTTTGACAGGGGAAGGCTGTATATGATACACTTTTCCCCTCAAGTAACTACAGGTCTCTGACAATATGAGGTGAGATAAAACAGGTTGAAGAGACTTGTTTGGTGCTGTTGCTGATTAAATGGCAAGAAATTATTATTGTGAAAATGTAGAAGTGTTTGCTTCTATCGTCCAGGGGTGGGGAACCATTTCCCGTTGGAAGGCCACATTAGACTAGCTGTAATCAAATAAGGCCACATTCAAGAAACTTTAATTAGATATACTAAAATTGTGCATTATTTTGTAAAAAAAACCCAACTACTACTATGTACTTAATAATTTCAACAAAAAAAATCAAAACCAAGGCCACATTTAAGGACCTAGAAGGCTGCATTCAGCCTTAAGTCTGGAGGTTCCCCACCCCTGGCTGTAGCCCATGTGAAGTGATAAGCCCAGCATAATAGTTAGATAGTAATAACCCCCTCTTTTGCCAACTCTGCAGTCTTAAACTCTAAAGAAGCTACAGTTAGGGCTGTGACATTCTAGTTGTGATTGTTATAGCACGAAGGATGGAGTTGGTGGCTGATGTTCTCTGGAAATGAAGTCATAACAATATGTCCTTTAAAGAAGTGGAACAACTTTGGCCATCCCGTTGTTTTGGGCTCCAAATCCTAGAATCCCTAATCCAAGACTAAGGAGGCCCTGAAGTTTTGCAGCACACCCTATTATGTAGGATGCTTTGGATCAATAAGAGTCTGCTTAAAATTTAAGGATATTTTTATGGTAGGTTGATACCTAGTCAAAATGTTGAATATTTTCTGCTAAGCCTCTGTCCCAGTAGTTGATTTTACATTCAGGGGTTTAATACTGTTAAATATTTGAAAAAAATATTAGAAGAATGTGTCTGTGAGCATTGACGGGAAGTTCTTCCTTTACCACTGACTAACCCAACTTACCATACATGGAATTGAGGAGCAGCACTTCCAGGCTGGATGACCTAGCTTCAGCCACTTTTCAAAAGTTTTATCACTTTTAATCACAGTGAGGGGAAAGAGATTTAGAAAGGTGATTTGTTTTTTTTTTCCCCATGTAGAATCTGCCAGACTGGGAGATTCTGGGAGTTGCAGAAAAAAATGTAACTTTCCGAAGGTCTGAATCATGCAAATATGCTCACCCCTTGAATTACTCTCATTAAATTGTGGAGGTGGAGAGAGGCAAAACTGAGGCAGTGAGATTGGGGCGATATAAAACCTGATAGCACTATTGAAAAAAGCATTGCATCTGAGGTGACAGGCATTTCCTGAAAATGATAACACAAACACTCATACTGATTCCTTCTTCCTCTTAGACCTTCCCATGATCCTTTGGACATTAGCTATGATTGTTCCATTGTGACACACGCTGTTCTCATAATGATCATTGCTTTCTTGCCCTCAGTTTATACTCTGACTCAGACCTCAAATCACAGCAGCCCCATGATGCAAAGTGGGTCAGTGTTGGAATGATTCGGAGGGGGAAGGTGAGGGAAGCACCTTGCACACCAAAGAATGATATAATTGATTAAGAATAATTATTCCTAGCATGCTATTCCTCTATTTAGAGTTCCTATTCACTTTTTATTTAATGTACTACTTTTTGTACTCTCCTTTCCTTGAAGGAGCTCCAGAAGGCATGCATGGCTCTCTACAAAATAACTTTGTAATTTAGGTTATGCTGAAATGTAGCAAATACAATCACCCAGTAATTTTCATAGTCAAGTGGTTTCTGGAAGGTGGCTCTTTCTCAATCCTCTAGTGCAGGAGTTCTCATCCTTTTCAAGCCAAGGGCCGGGTCACACTCCCTCAAACAGCTTCAGGGGCCAGATGGCCATTTTGCCCTGCCTGCCACACATGGCACTTCCTGGTGTGGTAGAGGCTGTGTGTGTGGCACATGAAATGGTGTCACAGGCCACATCTGGCCCTCGGCCTGTAGGTTGAGAACCCCTTCTCTAGTGCTTAGAGTCTGAGTCAGTCTCTGTGTTTTTGATCCATAGCGCCCACGGCCTAATTTTTGCTCATACATTTTATCTCTTAGATATGCAGTTCAATCTTATTTTGCAGTATGCATGATGGCCTCATTCTTTAGCTCAACTGAGCATTCACTATTTATTTATTTATTACTTCAATTTATATCCCCCCACCCCACCCAATCTACTCTGACACACATCTTCACCCAGACTTTAGACTGCCTCTGGCATTGAAATGACAATGTTTGGCTCTTCTGCTCCAGAGTTTATGTGTGAAATTCTCTCATTCTTATCTTAAAATATAAACATTTCTGACAACTTTCACACCAAAAGTAGTGAGGTGAACTCTATTAAGTGTTTCTCAATTGTACTCATTATTTTGAACTATGAACAAATGATTTCAGCTGAGGTTAATTCTATATAATGTGTTTAGAGATTGGTTGTTAAGTACTTTATTTTTGCACCCTGTTTGATGGGTATGGAGGTTTTTGTCACTGCTCATGTCCTGCTAGATCCAAAGCAAAATTTAATATAATTTTAATTTAATTTAAACCTATTTTAATTCATATATTTTAATTAAATTTTAATTTTCAAATTACATTTTTAAATAATACAAATTTACAAATTTACTTTTTAAATAATACCAGGGATACATTACAAAACTGTTATTGATCAAATTCAAGGGAGTATTATGTATTGTATAGGATTTTTTTCATTCAATGTAAGCCACCTTGGGTCGCCGAGGCGAGGAAGGCGGCATATAAATTGAATGAATGAATAAATAAATAAATAAATGTCAATTTGCTAAAGGCAATACTTTTGAACCTTGAAAAAACCCCAGCAGCAGTTGCATGATTGGAAACATAGTGTGTGTCTACATTTCAATGTGTCAACTTTTGAGTTCAGGTAGTTGGACTGAGCATTTCTTTTGTTGCAGCCCCCATACTTACTCCACTCTATTCAGTTCAGTTTGAAAATCTGTTATTTGAACAGACAATAGAAGAAATAGACTCCATCACCAGGAAGGGGACTGGAACATTTTTCTGCACTTTCATTGCAAGAAGGAAGTAGCAGCTGGTTCCATCAGTGAATGCCAGATCATAGACTATACTCATTTAATATCTTACCATGTGAATAGGTTGGCATACAACTATCTTGTAGTGAACAAGAGCAACCAAAAGAAAATCAGGGACCACAAAGACAGCTGGTATCTTCTCAAAACACCCACTTGGCTTATATCTGTTTTGCTTTCCTTGTTGCATGACAGAGATGCTCAAAGTTGGACGAGTGACAGCTTTGCCAACTTACATCTAAAAAAAAAGTGGGGCAAGGAGCAAGCTGTCTATGTTTACACAGAGCTCGATTTCTTCTTTGCAAAACAAAGGAAATAAAGCAGAAGTAGCCTGTCTCTGCAGAGTTGACTGCAAGCCTACCCAAGCAGTATAGAATTAAATGTATGTATCTGAAGTAATTTTATTTAAGAGCGCCTACAATTACACCTACCATCAGCCAGCATTTTGCCTTCCTCACAGGAAGCCCTGTTTTTTCTCTTTGATTGCCGTATCACCTGATCAAATTTTTTTTAGTGAGCCTGGAAATTTGCATGCTATTTTGTGACCTGTGCTTTAACAATAATAATAGTTTGACTTTACATTGCTAGTAGTTTAACTCTGTAGCAGATAGTGGTTTGCTGCATCTTCAAATGTTAAATTGCCTTTATGGTGTGTATTTGTGAATTCTCTTGGGCTACAGTCCAATCTTTAACTGCTGGAAACCCCATTGTCCACTGTGGGACTTATTTTTGAGTAGATATGCACAAAGTTGAACTATTTTTACTGTGTCCCATGCTGGAATTACTATAATAATTTTTAAAATACCCAATGAATCTTAAAAATTAAACAGAAAACCTACACAAAACTTTAAACAACGTTTCTTAGACTTGAGCCATGGCCATCAGGTATGGAAGAGAATAAATGCAATTCTGTGTATACTTCTGCCTATCTCCCTTCTTTTTCTCAAAGCAAATGAAAATATGGAGGTTGCAGATAGTACTCAGAGCTGGAGACAATTAACAGTCAGTGTTGCTGGTATAACAACTGGACTAAGATGTGTCTTTTTGCTTCTGGATTAATATTTTAACACAGGCCATGTTGGAAAGAGTATGCAGACCTAAATGACCTTTTATACCCACTGACATCACAAAGGATACTGACATATGCTGTTGCACAAATGTTACCGAAACTGAATACATTTACTAGATACAGACCTAACAGGTACAACAGGTGGTCAACAGCAGTTCCATAAAAGTAAAATAAAATAAACTTTCTTAAGGTCAAGCTATGATGTGGGATGAAATGGTACTGCTGATAAAAATTTCTGTTGATATTAACTCCAATAAGACATTCTCATTATCCCAAGACAAATAGAAGAAAGCAGAGGAAACCATCAATAAACTTGTGACTAAGGATCAGCTTTTTAATATATGTTCAGATGGGGGAAATGAAGTGATCAGGGATCACTAACTGTGCAACTGAAGTTGACACTAACCTCTTGCTTGAGCCTTTTCAGTTAATGACACCCAGACTGATTCTAGAACACTTGTTTCAAAGAAACACAGTATCCCCTGAAGTACCTTTTTCTTTGCTAAAGTTTTTTATTTTGGGATTTTCAACACCAATTTAAGGTGGGTTTTTTAAATTGCATTCTGCTCCTCTATTTTAATGTGACTGGTTAACAGTTTACAGTTTCTCGTTATTCTAAAATGTATATTGGCCACTGGCAATCTGCAAGAAATGCTTCATACATCGTAAACGTCACTCTTGCTAGCATTGTGTTGGCATTACTAGGAATGTCAGAATTAATCCTGAAATCACCTTGCTAGTGCTTTCCCGTGGCTTTACAGCAGTCTGTGCATGTTGAAACCAGTCCAAAGAATTATACAGAATGGCAGCATGTTCTGTGTAGAATAATTTCCTGAGCTATGTTTACACTTCTGTAAGCAGCCATGCTAGCATTCCAAACCTGGCCCAAAACAGGTAAAAGCCAAATCTAAATACCTCCTATGTGAAGCTTTCATTATCTCTCTCACTTAGTAATAAGCAAAAGGAGGAAAGTCTAAATTCTATTTGATCCAGATGGTACAGTTACATTTCACAAGATATCCAGACGGTGTATGGCTTTCTGGCCTCTGGAACTGTTACCTGGACTGCTTAGCTCCCTCCTGCCTCACTTGCTTACTCAACGCTGGCTGCAACAGCTAGCCAGCCCTTCTCTGTGTGCATCTTCATTGCCAGTGTCAGGCTGCTAAATAATGCATGCTTTTGGTTTGCAGATAAAATGAGATTTGCATTTGCTTTATGATGAATTAATTAATTTTGTTTCCCTTTGCAGCCTCACTCTTGCTGCCATTTTCAGGGAGCATGGGGCTTGCAGAACATTTGTATAACACTATGTGTGGTTAATTTAAGCCCTTAGCAACTGCATGGTGTTTGCATCACAGTAAAGGAGTGTGTGTGTGTGTGTGTGGGGGAAGGCAGAAGTATTTAGAATTGTTTCAGCTCCCAAAAATGGCGAAAAGCAAAAGGCATAAATTAGTGGGCTCTGCATTTTGTAGGTGGCAATTACAGGTATCCATCACTCTTCACAAGTTTTATAATTTTTAGTGGTTCTGAGTAGAAAGCATTTAAAAGCCAGGCTTTGTAAACATCTATATCCCATGATCTCTCGATGGTTGATTGTTTGTATGATGACTAGCACCCAAAGCATTGGAACTGACTATTGAAACAGAATTTCACAGGGGAAATATAAAAGTCTAAAAATTGATGGTTCATTCATACATGTAAGTAACCATTTGATACTATCATTCACAAGCAATCATTTCCATGCAAAAGCTGATCGTAAACGTTGCTGTATCTATTGAATTTTTTAAATACAAAAACTCATGCTTCTAGAAATGCAGACTGTCAACAGAGGTCATATAGGGGTAATCATTATGCATGCAGGCTAACTGTTTACTTCCAACTGTTTATGAAGTTACATTAAAACAATTTTGGGGAAGAAAGGAGAATGACATGATGTGAAAAGGAATTGAGATAGCCAATGGGGCAATAGGAGAAGAGGGAGTGGAGAAAAAAATTACTTGGCTTTCCCTAGGGTTAGTAATAGGGTTCAGAGGGCAAATTCTGGGAAGTGATGGCTTTGCTAGAGCAGCATTTTTAGAGAGATAATAAAGGTGATATGATAAACAGTTGTCTTTTTATCAGCAGAGGGGCAAGATTCCTTCAAGTTCCCCAATATTGTGGGAAAGTGATTTCTGGGTCAAAGAATTATAAATATTGGCTGACCTTCTAAATGCTGCTTATGTGCCTCCAACTTGAGTTTAATCCTTAAAACTTCGGCAGTTGCAAAAAAACAAAAACAAAACATGTCTCTAGTAGTTTCTGAGAAATCCAGAATAGAATTATTTAAATGGCTTCAAAGCATTAGGCTGAGAGCGAACAGACTGATCCCCTCCTCATCTGACCTTGAACAGAAAAGTCAATGTTACTAAGCTGCTTCAAACTTTCCAAGTAGCCCATCTTTCCCCAGGCTTACAACACTGTACCAAAAATGTTGAAATATTTAGAATAATATATTTCAGAGATATACTTCCATTGCAAATATTGTCAGCCAGACCACCGTAACTATACGAAGAGAGTTTCAAACTGTTTGAAGTCATGTTGTATATTGAAATTACAGCTATATTCTTCAATTGCAAAGCTCCAGTTTGCCACATCAGTGGTTCTATAGGTAGCTTACATGCAGTGATGCACTGCAAAATTTGTTACTACCTACTCTGTGGGCTGGCCAAATCTGTGGGTGGGGCCAAATCTGTGGGCTTGGCCAAACATCCTGCATTATGGGTTGTGGAGGTGGGCATGGCCAACCAAGTGGGCATGGCCTGGGGGAATTTCTGCTACCGGCTCTGCAGGACATGACAGAACCTGCTGCAGTGCATCACTGCTTACATGCCTAAAATGTTTTGTTTCAAGATGTGTGCTTATTGTTAAGAGGGAGGTGGATCCTCCTTAAATAATACATTAATATTCTAAAAGTGAATGTTTGTTTTAGTGGGAAACATATATTTTGATGATGATTCAAGACACTGGAGAGACTTGAAAGAACACTACTGCGACACATCAGTATAATGTAGGGAGCAGCCATGAGATATGGGTCTCTGTCATCTTCAGAAGCAAAGACACTAAAATGATATGAAAGTCTTTGCTGAAAGGACTGTTTATCAAGAGACAAAACTTGCATATATTTTTTTCAGTCACATGTCACAATGAGTCAGAAATCCTTGGCCATCCTAAGGACATTTCTCAATAGATGTATATTGCTCTTTGTCAGTTTAGTGTAGGGATTCATAACCTGTGGCCCGTGGGCTGGATTCAGCCTGTGGCACCATTTCATGTGCCCCCCCCGCCTCCACCATGCCAGGAAGTGCCATGTGGTGGAGGAAGGGCAAAATGGCCATCCGGCCCATGAAACTGTCTGAGGAAGCATGACCCAGCCCCTGGCCTAAAAAGGTTGGGAACTCCTGGTTTAGTGTAATAGACTCTTTCGCTTCCTTATGATTTATATTCATTATCAGACCACTGACCATGGGTAGACTGTGGTTGATCAGATCACCTTTTATAGGCCTCAAAGAGTTTGCTGTAAAGCTTGTTTGAACACTTCATCTGTACAATTACAATGGCTGTACTCTTTCTCATTGGCCTTTAAAAAAAACCCTTATTTGTGCTTAGAACAAGATTTCCTCTCTACCAACTGTAATCTCCCATATTGCTCACATTTCTAGAGTGTTTTATTACTGCCATCCCATGCCATTGATTTCTAAAGAACAGCTAGACTAGATCAAACGCAGCAGACTAGGCTCCAGAATAATTAGAATACATCTGTAAAGTAATACTTTCTCAGTTGGGAAAGGGCTTGTTATTTGGCTTTATGCTTCTGCATTGAACAAAGGAGGGGGGGAGAGAAAAGGCTTCACCTACTTCAAAGAATTCTATAGGCACTTTGAATTTTAATCACTCTATTTGAATGAAGCAGAAGAAATTAATATTAGTTCTGATTGGACTGGGTGGGTGGGTGGTTTTCTATGTTTTTATGGGATCTGTTTTGCTCTTTTTTAACATTGTGAGCCGCCCAGAGTGGCAGTGCATCCCAGATGGGCAGGGTATAAGTTGAATAAATGAATAAATAATATTATAAAATTTAAACTCTTAGAGTTAGAAGCCAACTATCATAATTATCATTATGTAAATAAGACCATGTTCTTTTCTTTATTTATATCAGAACTTTAAAGGTAAAAGTCACCCTTGCTCGAAAGTCAGTTGTATCCAACTCTAGGATCAGAGTGGTCTATGAGAATATACACTACTTTCTGTTTCTAATGCTTGTCCTTAGAGGTGTTTTTTTTTTTTTAAAATCAGACATGGTCCTCTGAGCTTTACTATTTTACAGACAAAACAAGTGTTATTACTGACTGGCTTTTCACCCAGTCCATGACTTGAGCATAATTTGAGAGCCTTCGCAAGAGAAGGAATGCATACGTGTCAGATTGTACTTTTACTGTTGTGTGGGTATGTGAAAGATATCCAAACAGAAGCCACAGTTAAGCTGTAGCTGACTAGTTGTTCAAACACTTTTGAACTCTAAACACAAACCTGGCAGTATTTTCCATCTTGGTTCTGAAGCCTGAATGGAGGTCTACCATCAGTTGCTACTTTTGTTGTTCGTGAAAGAGTGAAGATAATATTTTGGAGGGAGTGTGAACTGCTTAGAATTCCAAAGAATTGCCATGATGTTTGTAACTGCAGAGTGTGTGTAACAGGCTGGTTACCTCTCAGGTCATTGAAAGTTCTGTTTTCCTTTGTGTGTGTATGAGTGTATTTGTGTGCACATGCATGTGCATGTGTGTGTATGCGCACGCACATACACACACACAGAGGTTGGGGGCCTGTTTATGTGCTTGTGTACTCATGTACATTCACAAGAACTCATATGGTATGTTAAGTTTTTTTTAATGTCAAAACATTACAGTGTATACTGCAAACTATGAATATAAAGTACTTGTGACACGTCTTTTAAACTTTGAATGCAATTATATGCTTTGTGTGTAGATTGTGGTTTTTAAGTATCTAAGAAAATAATGGAAGTGACCTGCCTGTTCTGTAGTTTACAGATTATATGCTTTAGATCAAGGAAATAATACAGTATATATGTTTAGGTGGTTTTTCCTTCCTGCATGGTACATTTAAATGAAATGGTGTGACCTGTAGCTTGAAAAGCTGCTATGTGTGAATAACAAAATTGAGCAAGGACAATGTTGGAAAGAGTCAGTTTTTAGGGCATGCCTTAACCTCTGTTTTCTCCCTCTCATAATACTTTGCTTCTTGACTTCTCACTGTTGGGAAAAGGGCAATTTGGCCAGCAAGCAGTCTCTTGATCTGTAAATGCTAGATGGAATGGGATAGATATGTGTGAAACATAAACTTGTGGAACACTAAGGGACCAAGGGAGGAGGTAGCATTATTTTAGTCTTGGAAAATGAAGTGTCACAGCAGATGCATTTCTTTTTATAATATATTCATCCTCATTAGGTGTTTGACTGATTTTACTGTTTTTTACAAAAAACATTGCCTAAGGCATAGGTGCTTACACAGAACTCCTTAAAAAGGAAATTTATCACCAAGTTAGACACCTTTGTCAGTCTACATAAAATTTGCATATACTGATTTTTAAGTATAGATTCACCTGCAGAAACTATTGCTGTAATTTAAGTCAAAACACAAAGACCAGCATCATATTGCTTAAATATGGAGTGGAAATGTGATCACATAAGTGTTCCCTGGCTCCATCAGTCTTCCTATCACACAAGCATGAAATCTGCGAAGTCTTGAAATCTGTGCAAGAATAGACATGCAGTGAGATACCTGCCAGGAAAGAGGAAATATTTACAAAGTTGCCTTTCAACTCCAAATTCAGGTAATAGGATGTTGGTCTATACATTTTGCAATGCTGGTGAAGACCGTGACTATATCGCCTGTCTCTCTGCTCATTCTGCTGTCCAAGTGCTGAATTTTGATGAAGAGTTATAAGGCCCTGGCTTTTTCTTCTTATGGTTTCTTCTCTTTAAACCAGGGGTTCTCAACCTATGGGCCCGCTGGCCGCATCTGGCCCTTGGCACCAAATCATCCAAGCCCTGGCTTTGCTCCAGCTGTAGCTGTGGATGTGTTTATGACAGCTGTAAATGCATCCGCGGCGGTCATAAATGTGTTTACAATAGCTGCAGATGCATTTTACAGCAGTGTAAACCACAGCCAGGGGAAACCACCAGTGCATAAACTAGGTCTGGATAGCCTTTCAAACAGAGGCTGAGACATCTGCAGTGAGAGATCTGGGCTATTACCTTAGTAGACATGGTCACTCAAGCAGACCCTGTGTGGTATGAGGGTGAATGTGAGGTTACAATCAAAGCATTATTTTGTTGGTGATATTTTCAGTCTGCTCTTCTACTAAAAGCCGATTGGTTCCTCCTGTGCATGCTACATTTCAGGTTATTAATGAGGCAAAACTGGCTTAGCTTCAGCAAGAAAGCTGCATTGTGAACACTCATATCATTGTTTAGGTCCATGATGTTGAACCTTGGCACTCCAGCTGTTCTTGGACTTCAAATCCTAGATGCCCAAGTCCCTGTGAATCCACACAAATGTGTTTAGTATGTGCAGTAAAACCATTTGTGTGGATTCACAGGGACTTGGCCATCTGGGAATTGAAGTCCAAGAATAGCTGTTGTGCCAAGGTTCATCATCATGGGTTTAGGTTATGCTGCCAGGATCACATTGGACCTTCCAGGTATCCTGATCTTCCTTCCCATGAGTATAACCCAGATCTCTTTTCATCAGCCTAGATTTGAAATGATATTGATGGCTCTGGATGAATTTTCACTTTTTATTAGCTTACCATTAAGTCTGATCTTCTGTTGACCTTGTGTCTTCCAGGGCAGTTTATTATTGGCAAAGAAAAGACAAAGAAATTAATTTTCCTTGCTAGGTGCATTTCAGAAAAGGGAGATAAGCTTATGTTTATTGATTTTCTATTTTATTTTTACCTATTTATCTTTGCACATTGCTTAGGTAGGAATTTCAGAAGAAGACAATTTTCCATAGTCATTGAAAATCCCATTTAACCCTGCATTTTCCTTTAAAATTGTTACTCTGGAGTTGCAAAACGTCAGCTGTAAAGGATGGTAGAGAGGGTATTACCGTGTGAACTAGATAGGAAAACTGGCATTCAGAATCTCAAACCCTAGACTAAGTGCTGATTTTGGTTGTTTTATGTCAATTTAAATTTTTTTCTTGCTTGCTTGTTTTAATGCCCCCTTGCCCTTGACAAATATATTTTGCAAGGTGACTTAAAGTCAATTAAAATAAAATATAATCCTTAGAAGCATAACTTTTAAATGGCATAATAAAGACACATAAAGTTAGCATAAAACTAATTCCAAAGGGAGCAAAATTATTTTAGAATGATAACTTTATGTGCCTGGTGCCAGAAATAAATCATGAAAGGCAGACAACATTTGCATTTCACATTGGGAAGACATGCCTTTGTTTCAACACATACCTCATTCCAAACGGCTGAACAAGTAGGATAAGATCTTAAAATATGACCTTGTTGATACAGAGGCAGGGCAACCTTGCAGATCTCATATTTCCAAACATAAAGAACCTTGAAAATATTCATCAGCAATTGGAATTTTCTTCAGAGCTGGACTAAGAGCTGTTGCATTTCCTCACTATTTGCTTACATTTGTTACCTTTTTAATATTAGGAACTGGAATATATTTGCAAGATTTAAGAAGTAATTCCAATAATATAAGGTTGGTAGTTTTTAGTGTACTGGATGAAACCCTAGGTCAGAGGCTGGCAACCTGTGGTTCACGGGGCAAATCCAGCCCATGGTACCAAATAATCTGGTCCCAACTGCTGCTGCTGCTGCTCCCCCTGCTGGAAGTGGCTGCAGATGCATTTACAGCAGCCACGGACGTGTTTACAGCAGGGGGAACACCAGTCTGCCCCCTGAACAGTCTGAGGGAGTGTGACCCGGCCCCCAACTTAAAAAAAAGGTTGCTGACCCCTGCCCTAGGGAATGTCAAGTGCATGTAGGAATGAAACTCTTATAGCCTCTCACTCTCAAACAAAAATTGAGGAGGGAAATTCATCTTTTCTCCCTTTACTGAGTTTTCTCTTTTTATGTTTTCTGAGAAATCTTGTGGGATTTCTCAGATGGTTTGTGATCACTTTTTTGTCCTGAAGGAACACAAATCAGCACAATTTCAATGCAAAATGGAACATTGTCCTAAAGAAACACAACTCAGCACAATTCCAATGCAAAATGGAACATTTTCTTTCCAAATTTGAGTTGGCTTTGAAGTCTTGATCCATCTCTAATCATCATCATCATCACCACCACCATCATCATCCTTTATTAATTGATGAATCATCTGACCAAATCAAGTTAAAATGCAATGAAATACATTAAATAAAATATAATATATAGAATAAGATAAAAGATTTTAAAAAGAGTGATACAATATCAGTAAAATAAGGTATAAAATCTACATAGTAGAGTTAATAATGAAATTTGTCACCTTTTCATGTAACCTCTATCTCATCGATAAAACATCTCTTTTAAATAGCCCAGGGTATATACTTAACAGTTCTAATGTTTACATACTTCTTTGAAAAAAATTATGTATTCTTATATTTATGACCTTTATGGGTAATGTCTATTTTTTCTAATAGGATTATAGAAAGAAGGAAACAATAGCAGTAAATGAAGAGACCTTTTATTGCAAATAAATAAACTCAAATTGAGAAAAGAAACCAAATTTATTGAAGAAGCATGAAGCCACAATAGGCCATTTTGCTCTCTTCATTTATACATCCTCTTTCCCCTTCATCTGTCATAATTGTACCCCCATAGCTACTGAAGTAAGCCTCTTGTCTACCAGATCTGTATCAGTCTATTTGACAAGAACTTCTTGTACTAAATTATGGAGGTGAAAGAAGGAAGCAGCAAGGAAGGAGAAGGGCAAGAGAGAAATTAAGCTGAAGTGTAGATCTGTCACGGGTACAGTTCCTATTCTTTCATTCGTTAATCAGTAGTAAAAAGAGAGAAGGCCCATTAGGGATGCAAAGAGCTCTCAACTATAGACAAGGGTAATTTTCTGCTGAAGGAGAAAAAGGATGGTTTATCTAAAGAAACAAGACATGCAGATGGAGACAGCCAAGGTACTTATCAGTGACAAGCGTGGTGGCTAGTGTTCTCAGCTGATTGACAATTAGCATTCTTAAATTATCTTCCAGGTTCTGTAACTATTCAATTAAAATTTGTCTCCTAAACAATTCTTGTCCTTTACCATGATTAATGTTTTGGTCCAGTCATGGAATGGTAGGAGTTACACTGTTTTTTTATTACTTTGTTACTGAAAATATTATAGGCTCCCTTTCCATAAGCTTGAGATAAAGCAGATAATAAAATATAGTAGGCAACAACAATGGTTCCTAAAATGAAAGCAATTTATATAATTTCTACTAGAGATGTGCAAATTTGTGTTTTTGGATTTCAGTTCTCGGAATTCCCATAGTTGCCTGTGGAATTCTGGGACTTTTGATCTGAAAATACAGTTCTATGTATCTTTAGTTTCAGTTAACCAGAAAATCCTAAAGCCTTACAAAATGTGTTACCATTTCCACTTCAAAGTAGAGACGGAAGCATAATAATCAGAGGTAACTCCAGAAACCTGTTTCTAGCAGTAGAAGTCTTCCCTTTGAAGAGTATAGAAAATTTATTACATCATTTATGACTCCCAGGTTCCAACCAGACATACTGGAAAGGGGTTTCTGGGTATTGAAGGAGCTGTAGTATACTGGAAAGGGGTTTCTGGGTATTGAAGGAGCTGTAGTATAAAAAAGTTAACTGTTACAAACTTTGGCCATGGACTGAAGATATATAAATCAGACTTTATTTCTCAGGCTACCTATAGTATAGAGCAGTGATGGCTAACCTTGGCACGCTAGCTGTTCTGGAACTTCAATTCCCAGAAGCCCTGATCAGCCGGAGTGCTGACTTGGGTTCTGGTAATTAAAATCCAAGAAAAGCTGGAATGCCAAGGATAGCCACCCGGGGTATAGGGAAATGAGAAATGAAAAGGAGAAAGGATGTGGGATATCTGACTGTAAAGTTTCCCTTGTAAAAAAATACTCTTAGGATTTGGGCTGGTGTTAAGACTGTATCTTTAATAGTACAGTGGAACCTCGGTTAACAAATGGCTCAGTTAACATAAAAACTGCATAACAAAAGGAAATCCATAGAAAATAGTGACTTGGTTTATGGAATTTTTTTCAGAACGGATTAATTGGTATTCAATGAATTCCTATGGGAAAATGCATTTTGGTTAAAGTATTTTGGTTTTCAGTGCATTCCTATGGCAAATTGCATTCAATGCATTCCTATGGGAAATTAAGTTAAAGTAATTTTCACTGCAAGAAACGTCCCGGAGAACACATTAATTATGTTAACTGAGGTTCCACTGTATGTTGCTTTTTTGACCTGGGTTCCCCATCCACATTAATGTTGTGGATAAATATGTTTATTTTAAGGTTTCTACCTTATGGCCCAAAATCATTGTCATGCAGTGCAGCACCACATTCAGAATAACTTTGCTTTTTCTATAGATTTTCTATCCAGGGAGAACAATACCTCATGGATTCTCACTTTGCTGCCAGGTTTTAGCCCAGAGCAATCTTTTAGTAACAGAGACTGACATTGAGCAATGTTGGCTCAGAGATTTCTAACAGTTTAATACATAATTGTCTATATTGCCTATCTGTTGTGTGTGTGTGTGTATGTTTCTGTATATGTCCCTGGCCTGTTTGCTTTGAATTCTCCCTTTTTGAGGCTCTTTTGGCCATTTTTATGCTCTTCTTGTTTTGAGGAGATAGTTCCCATTCACGTCTTACAAGATTCAGCACTGTCAATATGATTAAGGGGAGCACCCAACCCGGCTCTCCTCACTCACCATTTTTTCCCATGCTTTCTTCAGTGAGTCAGGGTTCAACATCATATTCAGTTTTCCATTTTTATTTAACTTCCTTGGACATGCCAACCTAAGGATAACTAGCCAGAAATATATATTTTTTGTCATTGGACATAGTTCAGCTACTGCCACAGATGCTGCTGCTGGTTGCCCATTGTGATTGCTAAGTCAAGATATTACGCATGAATATGTAAGCAGTGTACTGCAGTGGCTCAAGTCGCTAAGACGCTGACTGGGAAGCGGAAGGTCAGCAGTTCGATTCCCGAGTACTGCAGGACGGAAATGAGCTCCCGTCTTCATCCCAGCTCCTGCCAACCTAGCAGTTCGAAAGCAAGAAATTGCAAGTAGATAAATAGGGACCACTTCGGTGGGAAGGTAACAGCGTTCCATGCGCTCCGGTGTCTAGTCATGCCTGCCACATGACCATGGAAATGTCTGAAGAAGCAGACAGCGCTGGCTCTTCGGCTTAGAAACAGAGATGAGCACTGCACCCTAGAGTCGGATACGACTGGCTTTCGAGCAAGGGAAACCTTTACCTTTACCTTTATATAAGCTCAGACCAAGAGGGATGTATACTTGGCACCAGCAATGGATTTATGTCTGAACAAAACATATGGGGCAAAGAAAATGGGATTGCAGACAGACATCATGAGAAAGAGAAGGAGTGGAGGAGAGAGAGAAGATCTGTAGTATTTGCATTTGCTCTATGCATGAGGATGCGTATGTGCTATGCTTCACTGCATATCATATATCCCTTAGGTAAATTGTTTTTATTCAAAAACACTGGCTTGTGGATTTTGCAGATCTGCAGGGAGCTTTAAGAACCAGCAATGTACCTGGAGGAAGCAGGAAGCCTGCAGACATAGTGGATCTCTCAGAGGATCAGAAGCTAAAAAGGATGAGCCATCAATTTCAGAGAAGTTTTAACCCCCCTCTATTATTCTGAGAGTGGGTCTACTATCATGCAAGAAGAATTGTTAAGAGGTTTAGTTGCAAACCTACATAACCTTTCAGTTTCACTTCTAGCTCATTTACTATCAATGCACTTTTGCTCAAGAGAACCATCGTCTTACTTCTGAGCAGCAGTAGAGATAGGAAAAAAATAATAGAGTAGAATTGATCTCAAGAGTCTCAGTGAAACTACTGTTTTTGTTCCTCTTGAGACTTGTAAGCAGAATCATACCTCATGATGAAAGTCTGCAAGACTGCAAGGTCTAAAATACAGAGAACACAGCTGCACACATTTTAAAATGTGAACAATTAAAATGTGGATAATTTTAAAAAATGCATAGACACATACTTCACTCAGTGGGGAAAGGTTATGTAAATTAGGTCATATATTGCAAATAAATGTGCACATTAGGAAAAACGTGCTTTAACATTCACATAAATGTTAGTGCAGGAAGAGAACACAAAAGAGCTATAACAAATCCTCTCATGAAATCATTCTATTGAATCAAATAAAGCTTGTTTAGACCCTTTTCGTACTGTCATTTTTACATTCTTACACCATCCCAGGTATTTCCAATCTGTTGCATGATTTGGCAACATAGTAAACTATACAGAATAATCCCTGATGTCCTACTTAAAACAGTTTTTGATGGGATTTATATCAGGGCAAATATGTTAAAAGATGACAGTATATGTTGGTTTAACTGTCTCTATGGCTGAATGCATCTTCCTCTGTGTATGCTACATGCCATCAAGTCAGAACTGAGTTATAGTGACCCTAATATGGTAGGTGATATAAACAATCATTTTTAGTACTTCCATCCTTCTTATGAGTTTTAATGCCTGACATTTGAATACAGCTCTCCTAAGTCTTAGTTTTTTCCCTCTGTCCACTACATCAGACTGGGTACTGCAGCCTATATAGACCTAAATCCAATTACTTGCCCCCGAACTATACTAGAGAATTTAATAAATTAGGTTTACCAAATAGTTGGCTAACAGGTCAGCAGTTGATTCAGTTGGGTCAGGCCTTGTTATTACATGCTTTACTTATGGATGATCTTGGTCTACAGTTACCTGTTCATACATTCAATGATTTTTCTATTTTTTTCATTGCTGCCCTTTCAAGTCTCAGCCTTCTGATTTCTAGGATGCAGTCTCCATTTGGGTTGATGATTGAACTAAGATATATAAATCCTTTCACCATTTCAATTACTTCATTGTCAACATTAATGTTGCATAGTTCTTCTGTAGTTAGGATTTTTGTCTTGTCAATGTTCAAATGCAGTCCTGCTTTGGTACTTTCTTCTTCCACTTTCACTAAACTCATTTCATGTCATTCCTGCTTTCTGGCAGTAAAATGGTTCCATCTGCTTATCTTAAATAATTGATGTTTCTTCCATCAGTGTTCAATCTTCCTTCATATGAATCTAGTCTAGCTTTTCATATATGTTCTGCATACAGATTATGCAGATAAGGGGATAAAATAAACCCTTCTCTGACATCTTTGCCTATGGGGAACCATTCTGTCTCTCCATATTCTGCCCTAATGGTAGTGTCTCGTCCAAAAGATAGATTATAAATCAGAATAATCAAGTGCTGAGGCACACCCAATGGGAGCACTTCCTCCCTCTCCCAGCAGAGCCCTACTCTCTTTGTGGCCAGGTAGGTATTATGGGCCACCCTGTGTATTGTATTCCTATGCCTGCACATTGTGAAAAGTCACATTTAGATCAATAAGGCCTAGTCTCAGAAAAGTGGGTACAGGATTCCAGCTTAATTTGTAATACATAGGTCAAATCCATGTTGTCCCCAGTTTTCCATGATCAACACAGTCAAAAGTTTTGTTGTAGTTTATGAAGCATAAGATGATAAATTATGTGGTGCACTCAAGTAACCAGTGGGTATTTGAAAATGATCTTTGGATATTTCATTTTGGAATCAAGCTTGAAAATTAGGAAATTCTCAATCCATAGAAGGTTAAAAAAAATCTTATTGAGTTACCATCTACAGATTTTTTTATCAAAAGGTACCATTTCATCACTCATCATAGCCTAAGCTTAGGAAAGCTTATTTTATTTTACTTTTACGGAACTACTGTTGCCCACCTGTTATGCCTGATAAGTCTTCATCTAGTAAACATTTGGTAACATTTGTGCAGCAGAAAACCCATCATATGTTGCTATCTTTTGTGCTGTCATGGTAAAAACCATCATTGCAACACATTGAGCATCACCTTCCTTGCATGAGAAATTAAAGCAATGGTCCTATAGCTACTTCACATCATGGCATCTCCTTTCTTGGGGATTGGAATGTATATTGAAGGTTGCCAGTCTATTGGCCATTATTTTGCTTCCCATGTTTGTTGCCATATTCTTGTTAGGAGTTTTACAGATTCAGTCTCTGTGACTTAAAGTAGTTCTATTGGTAGTCCATTTACCTTTGATGATTTAGTTCTTCCCAGTGTTTTCTGACCAACTCTCACTGTTTGGGCAGATACATATTCTAGTTTATAGATTCAAGCTCTAACATTTAAATTGCTTCCACACCTCTTTCCCCCCATTGATTGATAAAGTTGCAATTGTAACATCTCATTGTTAAGAAAGGTGATTCACATATGTATCAGGACAACATGGATTTGACCTATGTATTATAAATTAAGCTGGAATCCTGTACCCACTTTTCTGAGACTAGGCCTTATTGATCTAAATGTGACTTTTCACAATGTGCAGGCAAAGGAATACAATACACAGGGTGGCCCATAAGTACCTACCTGGCCACAAAGAGAGGAGGGCTCTGCTGGGGGAGGGAAGAAGTGCTCCCATTGGGCTGCTTGGCAGAGGAGCGGGGTGCGTGCCCACGGAGAGGACGAGTAGGGACTTATGAGTCAGGTAGGGACTTATGGGCCACCCTGTAGTTGAAGCACAACTAGTTGCAAGTCACACATATGCAGTGTCTCTCACACATTTCTTTCTATAGCATTCACAAAAGAGATGAAAAAAAGGCTCTATCCATATTATAATGCCCATTATCCCACAGGAAGTATAGTTAGTGTTGGCTGTATGATTTTGTGAGTCATATTTTCTCAAAGTATATTTCCCCAGCTCTGATTCAGTGCAGCAAAAAGTGAAATCAGTGACATGTGATCATTATTAGTGATGTTGCTAATAGGCAATTAATGGATATTAGGCATGATCAAATGGCTCAGTGAAAGTGCAGATATGTTTTGTTTAGTATTGCACAGCAGTAAAGATATTTAACAGAATAGAAACTGAAATTTTTTCATATTACTTAAGAGGCAGCAAGGTGGTTGTCAGAAAGCCATGCCATTGTATTGGTTCCATAACTGCCTTTGAAGTTTAGCTATTAGTGGGAAAGCTGCTAAATATTCAAAGGGTAGCAATAACTTTTAATTATTAAACACACACACACCCTTATTTATTATTATTTTTTTTAAAATTTATATACCGCAATTCTCAGTCCAAGGACCGACTCAATGCGGTTTACAAGATAGGAATACAACACAGTAATACAGCATAACAATCCCACAAAAAATACAATATATCACAATACATTACAATATATTCATTAAACAACAATATAATCAATAATCAAAGCATACAATATCAAAAATACCAAAATTGCAAAGGACAAAATTCCACAGGTAATGGAGCCATCAGCTCAACAGTTCCACTGAATGACCCTGGCGGCCCCCGGCCCTTTATCCCTCCCGGTGGAGCAGTCTTGCGTCTTGTCTGAAGGAGCAACAGATTCTCAACATTTTCGAAGAGCATATTAAGGGTCCCTGATTTCTCAATTTCATATTAACTGTTCTGTATGCTTACAGGCCTTGTTTGTAAGGTACAATGATAGCCAGTCATATATACTACTAATGGAATGTTTGAATCAGATTAGAGAGATAGTCAAACAGAATGGCACTACACGTTTACACATCAGAGATATTTGATATATGTCTATGTACCACTCTCCTATGTTCTTTGGAGTTAGATTTCTCAATTAATATTGCAAATGCAGATATGAACTTTGCAAGGATTTGTATTTTGAAAGAAATAGCAAAACCACAAACATCCAGACTGGATAATAATATATCCCCTGAGTTCAGTGGTACAAACAGGACACTAATGCAAGAGCTGTATCAAGATTTTTTTTCTCCAAAGTTGAGAAATCAGAATATAATTGACTCCCAAAACTTCATCTTTCATAGTTCAATGCACAAAAGTACCACCAGTTGCAATATTTGAAACTATAAAGCTTGAAATAAATTGTAAAAATAGCCCAAAGTAAAGTGGTACCTCATAAAACAAATTTAATCCGTTCCATGGGGCTTGTTGTTGTACGAAACAATTGCTATACGATGCATACATCATATAACAATTTTCCCTACGGGATGCATCATACAATGATTATTTTTGCTAAGTGGTTTTTCCCATTGAAAAATTGTTGTATGGTTTTTTTCCATAGGGAAAATTGTTATGCGGGACACCATTTCCCCCCAAAACCTAATTGTTATGCGATTTTATTGCTGTACGGGACGATTGTTGTATGAGGTCCCACTGTACTACAATAGAGGATTTGCCCTCCCATTTTGCTTGCATGCATAAACTTAAAACCCATTACCTGTATTCACGTAAGGGTCTAATTTATGCTCCATGAGAAATAGTAGGTCTGTTTCACTCTCCTCTCCTCTCTCTTTTTTTCTTTCTCTGTCTCTGGCCCAGTCAAAAATAACAGTACAGGAACTATTACTACTACTGGGCTATGGAGTGCATACAAGTTGCACCTGCCCAGATTTTAACACAAGGGTTGTGCTGAATGTTCTCCCATTTCTACATTTAAAATTGTGCTTTAAGCACCATGTGGTGATATATAGGTGTCATTGCCATTGTTATTCCTATGTATATTTCCCTTCTCTTGCCTACACAGATTTTGTTCTGAATTCATAATCTTTACCCATTTCATAACTTTAATTTCCCCCCAGAGAACATATGCTTTACTGGGAAAATTTGAATGCTTCTTTCAGAGCTTAGGTGGCTGGATAGCTCAGTGGTTTTGGGTGTCTTGCTATGGAGCCAGAAGCTGGGACTTAGGTTCCTCACTATGCCTCCTGAAAGAAGAGCCAGTCTGTATAGTCATGGGAAGGTACACAGTCTCAGGGTACCTCCAGAAGAAGGGAATGGTAAGTCACTTCTGTGTATTCTCTATTTAGAAAACCCTGGAAAGGGTCTCCATATTTTGAATTCAACTTGACAGCTTGCAAACATACTGTACATATTCTGAGCTTAGAAGCAACAGCCGGTAATGAGAAAGAAGTTCAGAGAGCCTAATTTTTGTTTCCTAGCAGGGATTGGACAAAGTACATGTATCAAAGATTCATTCTAGCCCTTTGCTAGTGGAAATGACAGTCCCGGTACTAGGCAATTCATTCTGCTGAGGGAAGCAATGTATTTCGCTTGTAATGGGGGATGTCATTTCCAAACCTTGATGTAAAGAGAAAATGACAAACGGAGGAAGTTAAGCGGTGGGAGGAAAAGGAAGATTGATCAGTTACTCATGATGTTCAGCATGAAATGCAATTCTGGAGCTATAATCGATTCTGTTTCTTTCAAAACTTTTCCTGGGTCTCCCCATTTTGTTCACAGAGACTCTGACTTGTGTGTGTCCTCCAGTGTTACAAGGATTGATTTGTGACAGAGAGAGTCTCAGATACACTAATAAGACTATAGGAACTTTTGAAGGTGGTCTGTTTGCACTGCATCAAAAATTTTGAAACTAGAAAAATCCCAAATCCCGAAGAAGTGCTAATCTCTCCTCATTAAAGCAACACAATGTATTGACAGTTAGGAGATGAGACCATGTCTTCAACTGAAGTTTTCATGAACTAGAGCCTTGTTAGTTGGCTTGGTTGTCTGAACTTAAAAGTATCACTTCTGACTCCTGAAAATATGCATGTCCATTATTTAGTCTTTTAAGTCAGAGGTGAGCAAAGGTGTTGGACATTCTGAGTGTTAGGGATTAGTCCATCAATTGCTACCTTCCCTCAGTTTTCTCTGTTCCTTGTGAGTTTAGTTGTAGTCCTGAATTTTCAAAAGAAAAGTATATTGTTGCAAGTTACCTACCTTGTAATGCTGGCTTGAGACTCAATATCAAGAAAACCAAGATAATGGCAACAGGCCCAATCAGTTCTTGGAAAATAGATGGGGAAGAAGTAGAAGCAGTGACAGATTTTACTTTCTTGGGATCAAAGATCACTGCAGATGGTGAGTGCAGCCATGAAATAAAAAGGCGCCTGATTCTGGGGAGACAAGCTATGAGAAACCTGGGGAACATAGTGAAAAGTAGGGACATCACCTTGAAAACAAAAATTTGTATAGTCAAAGCAATGGTATTCCCAGTGGTAATGTATGGGTGTGAGAGCTGGACCATTAGGAAAGCTGAGCGCAGAAGAATAGATGCCTTTGAAATGTGGAATTGGAGGAGAGTTTTGAGAGTCCCCTGGACAGCGAGGAGAACAAATAGGTCAATCTTAGAAGAAATCCACCCTGACTGCTCCTTAGAAGGTCAAATAGTAAAGATGAAGCTAAAGTACTTTGGACATCAAATGAGAAGGGAGGATTCACTTGAGAAAGCCTTGATACTGGAAAAGGTGGAGGGCAAAAGAAGAAGGGGGTGGCCAAAGATGAACTGGCTAGATGGTATTGTAGACACAATGGGCACAGAGCTGGGCAGGTTGAGGAGGATGGTGCCTGGAGAACAATGGTCCATAGGGTCACAAAGGGTCGGAATTGACTGTGCGACTGAACAACAAATAAATGCAAGATATGAAGGCAATTTGGTCCTGAGGGTGCCAATAAGAACCATTAATTTTACAAAACAACAACAACCACCCCACTCTCATTTGTTGGCAAGCCCACCACCCAAAGGTGGTGGAGCAATGCCCATTGAAGCCTCCAGCACCAAAATGCGGGCAAGGAGGGCATTCACAGTCTCCGACCCACCAGGATAAGGTGGGCCGGATGGGCCAGATGGCCCACAGGGCAATTGCTGAGGGATAAACCCATGTGGTAATCCCTGGCCAGAATAGGGCCATGCCCAATAATCTGGCCCATGAGGGGCGGGAAGAACAGTGGGGCGGAAACCCACACCGTGCCCGGGTGGGCCGCTATGCCCTGAGCCGGGCAAAGAAGCAGCGGGGTAAGAACCCCAGGGGAGCAGGCCATGCCACCCCCGCCCGAGTCCTCAGACTGGGCTCGTTGGTGGCAGTTGGTATGAAAACCCCACCACCACCCTGCGGGGGTGCCGTCCGAGCCCTCCAGCCTGGTGGCACCCCCGAAGAAGTGGAGGGGGTGGGCTGAGCCCCCCCCTTTGGCGCGACCGAGTTGCAGCCTGCGCCTTGCGCTTGGGCACCATGGCTCAAGCGGTGCTGTTCGGAGGAATAGAAAACCTCCGATTCAAGATGGATCCGAACGAGCCTCTTCAAAAAGAGGCAAAAGCAAAGAGGAAAGCAACGGAGCAAACTTCTCCACTCCGTCGCTTCGCAAAATGGCAGCCAGGCTGCTTCGTGGCCACCCCTTTTATAGAGGGGTGGCCACGCCCCCTAACTAGCCCGGATGTCTGCGTCTGGGTGGGGGTGGGGGGCCGCAAAGAGTGCGGCAGCCATTTTGGCGCCGCGCTTGCATTTGTTAACACAGAATTTGAACTCTACTTATGCAATGTGACTTGTCTGAGGGATTGTCATAATAAGTCTCACCACTGCTATCACTGGGAGTTGACAAAATCTGGGGGTGATCCAATACACTCTCCTGATCCACAAGTTATGCACATTGAAGCATGTTTCACATGCACTTGCATTAATGCCATGAGTTTATCCAGGGCATTCATTTAATCTGTGTATTTCTTCTGGAAACTGTTCACATTTTCCTATCATTTGAAAGCCAAATTCTTGGGAAACAAGCTGGATGTATTTTTCTTGTAGCTGATAGGTTATCTTCCAAAGAGCCCAGGGTTGTTTTTGTAAACTGCAGTCTCATTGGACTGACTCAGAGAGTATTTTTTTTTGGTTATCTCTTTGTCCCACCTTATTCCAATAAAACATATGTGCTGGGAATTTGGGATTTTATTCTGTTGGCAAGAGAAAGTGGTTCTGACTTTTACCCTTTAAAAAGCTCCATTGAATGTGACTGTGATTACACTGAGTCTTTCTTAAAGTGAAATTTCTTGAGGATGTGCTTTCAAAGAGGAAGCAATTCAGCTACACACAAACACTGAATCAGAATGATTTGGCTTTGCTTAAGTTTGAATTGAAGGCTGTATTGCATTTGAAATCATAAGCAGTATTCACATGGAATGCAAAATGTTTCAGGAGGTCATTGTCCGTACTGTACACATTTTGATTGGCATTCCAATCCCACAACACCACTTCCTTCCTTCCTCTCATCCTATCTGTGTCTTTCCTTTTTATGGTTTTCTGTAAAGTCTCTTTGTTTTGAAATATACACATTCCATTGGCATCATCTTCCACTAGTTACTTCTATTTATTTCCAATGTTTTAATTTTTGTACGCGCAGAGATGATCTAGTGATAAAATAGTAGATCATTGCAAAGTCTCAGCACTGATACAGAAGGGATATGTACAGTTTTATTTATTTTATTTCACACCTGGCTTTCTTACATGTATGTGTGAGAGTGAATAGTGAAGGGGAAAAAACACTGCTTGGATTGAACATCTTCACACAAGTCAGAGCAGGAGAAGGCTGTTCTGTGGCAAGACTGACAGCCCAAGCTATTTGGCTTCTTCAGAGGAGCAATGTGAGAGGTGGGTTGCTCTCAAAAGCAACAGCACCCAAGAAGAAAACTGCTGGGATTCAGGAAGCGCACACTCATACTCACTCTCAAATACACTCCTCTGCCCAGGGTTAGGAACTCCCACTCACCTGCAGCTCCAACATCAAGCTGCCTATTGCAGTGAGGCGGGGGCATTCTGTGTATATATGTGCCCATTTGAATGCGTTAAAAAGTAAATGTAGAGAATAGATTGCTGGTAACATATGCCCCCTTTCAAGGTCTAATCTCAGTTCTTTTCCTGATATGTCTTAAACTAAGTGCAATTGCTATGAAAAGATTGAAATGAATGCTCAAGTGACTGACAAATATGTCAGGACTTGCTCCACTTATGAAATGGGTGAATTCAAATTATATTTTTTTTCTGCTTGCATGATGCAAAGGCTAAATTGAATCCATATATGGCTTTTCTCTCTCTCTGAGTGGCTTATTTCTGTGCTACTTGAGAACTTTGACTTTTTTCATGTTGGAAGGATTTAAAAGGGTTCTTTGGATGGAAGTTGTGTCCGTTGCTGGTGATGTAAGCAGTGGGATGGTTGATATTCAGGAGTGGGAGAACATACCATTGTGTTCTATCCTTTCTGCCAATTGTCCTCTGTTTTTCTTTTGCTTAAAAACTTTCCTGCAAGTGCTAAAAAAAAACATACCGGGAACGTTATAGTAATATCCAAGGACCCCTTATTTTTCTTAGGCAGGGAGTGGAGAGAAAAAGAGAATTCTTAGAAAAATACTCTTCATGAATATTTTGTTCAGCTATGCTTTCACTTAACTTTTCCTCAAACATTAACTCTTCCTTAAGCATTAGTTTCTTTAAAAACTAATTCTATATGTAAAGTGTCCCTAAGAACACCTCCACAGCTTAATGTTGCAAAGTTTCCAATGGAACAGATGCCTACCTGTTTAAATGCAGCTACCTGTTATTGGACTGTTTGTGCCATTAAGTTTTTCTTTTGTTTCATTTGTTTAAATCTCCTTTTTGTAATTAAAACATGCTGGTTTTTTATTTGTATAGAATATATTGAGAAAAGTTGTCTTCACTTGCTTTTGCTATCCATTTAAATATTTTTAAATGGATAGAAATGGAGTTAACAGTATAGCACTGTGAGTGGAGTTAATGTTTTGGGAAGCATTTGCTTCTCAACTATGATTCCAGTGAGAGACAAAAGAGCAAGTAACATGCAGAACTCAAATACTGTGTACTGGATTAAATTGGTGTTGAGTTCTGTGTATGTTTTAAAGACCTTAATATCACTAACGTAGTGCCAAATTTGGGAATTCAGGACTCCCTTGTGCCATGGCCTCAACCAAATGTGCTTAGAAATTTTCACTCCATTTATTTATCCAAGCCACCTTTAAAACCATCTTTAAACTAGTGGCCATTATAAGCTCTGCATCTAGTAGTAAAGGATTCTGCCAGTTAACCAAGAGCAGAGCAAAACTAGAGCAAAAGGTGTCCTTCAGATGAACCTGCACTGTGAATCTTAGTCCATACCTGTCAAGTTTTGGATTTGGAAATAAGGGAAATTTCCCAACAAATACGGGATACTTGACAGCTATGCTTATCCTTTGCTGCACTCCAATGGCAGCAATAGGGCATTGCAGTCTAATTAATACGGGATGACGGCAGGGGAGAGGGTAAAATAAGGGGTTTCCCTGGCCAATACGGGATACTTGACAGCTATGCTTATCCTGTGCTGCCCTCCAATGGCGGCAATAGGGCATTGCAGTCTAATTAATACGGGATGACAGCAGGGGAGAGGGTAAAATAAGGGGTTTTCCTGGCCATTAAGGGATACTTGACAGCTATGTCGGCAGCAAGGTGATATTTCCTGCCATAACATCAACTTGCAGCTGTGAAGATGGCAGTGGAAATGTGCTGGGGCAACTGTAGTTATTTGAAAAGATCCTGAATTGAAGAGAGAGTGAAAGTGAGACCATGCCCTACAATATTTGAAGACAAATGCTCATTGGCCATGAAGCATATCCCTAGGGAAATACAAGCCCATCCAAGCCACCTGATAAGTGCATTTTGCATTATATAAATGCTTGTCTTCAGTCTCTACAATTCTGGTTTTTAAGTTATACATCCATCCTTCCTTAGGCGTATTATCGTGTGTGTGTGTGTGTGTGTGTGTGTGTGTGTGTGTGTGTGTGTGTGTGTATTTATGAGTTTATATCTTTGATTTATATTGTATTTCCCTCCCAAAGTGAGACTAAAAGCAGATAAATGAGAAAAAGCAGCTTCCCTGCTCATGCCTAAAAATGGAGAGCTTGAAGTGACAGTAGCAATCATGGAAGAGCAATGTACAGTTTCTGGCATTATTTACAGGATTGAGTGTGCCTTTTTTATGAAGATGAGCAGATCCAGTTTTATTTTCAATTCGTGTAAATTAGTTCCCCATAAATTCCAAATAAGCTGTTCATATGCAAAATGATTTTCCAGTCATATCTTGTATACCTCACTGTACCTGGAAGACTTAAACAGCTGCTACATTTTTGGATGAAACAACAAAGAGAAATTTTTGATCACTAAACACATTTATTAAAGTTATTGAAACAGATATTTTGCTAGTGACTAAACAGTAATCCTATTTCATATGGGTTTATGCTGAACTAGAGAGCCAACCTGTTGCTGGAAAGTCTCTTTATCTGCCTTTAATATGAACAGTTTTAATCCCTAACAGGTTCTGTTTGAATAAAGACATCTTTGATGGCAGGAGACCCCTGAGTACTAGAGGCATCACATTTCAGGTGAATTGAGTATCCCATCTGGGAATTATTTTGTATGCACATGCTTTTTCTGTTCAGGTGCAGAAGGATGTGGAGAGAAGTAAATGGCCATGCACACTATAAGATGTGTAGGTCTCCCTCATATTTTCTGTGTCTGCAATCATTGAGAACTTTCTACGAGTTCAGGCTTCCTAAAGCAGAATATGTACCTGAAGACTAACCTGGCAAAATATTCACAATTATATACATGCTTTCCTCCTACACATTGTGTGTGAAAAGTTAGGTGTGCATAAATTGAGTTAGTGCACATAACTGTCTGACCAGGTTATCCTGCTGTGGTAATAGAGTAGACCATAATGCCGGCGACTCAATGCACATTGTCAGGTGGTGGTTTTAACTAACTTGACAACCCTGAGGACTAATGGCTTTGGCTGTCGAAGTCCACAGGGAAGTGTGATGATGGTTCCCAAGTGGATTAAATCCCACTTGAATCCATCTTGATGGAGGGCAGAAGCTTCGTCAATAATGACTTGGGGCTGAGGAGGACTTTGTGTGCCAAAAGGGCTGAGCACCAGAAAGTGAATCACAGAACTGAATCAGTGGTACAGGAGTCACGCTGTGATGCAGAAGGCAAAAGAAAGACCACTGCATTATATTGTTCCCAGGAAAATCTCCATGGTTGATTGCCATAATGGCAGCCAATATTTGGAATCGTATATGGCACGTGAAGAAGAAAAAGTCCACAAAGATTTATATCTGCAGTTATAAATGACCTTTGCATGCAGAAGGGCCAATCTCAGTCTGCAACATCACTGGAAGAGACTGGGAAAGACTTTGCTGTAATGATCTTGGAGAGCTGCTGCCCAGTACTGTAGTGTAGAACAGTAATTTTCACCTTTGGATGTTTTGGAGGTGTGTGAGAGGTAAATGTAGCTCTAAGTATCCCTTGCCAATGGTTGTAATTTCTGGAAGTTGAAGTCTAACTCATATAAAGAATCAAAGTGAGAGCCATTGGATAGACAAACCTGAGCAACAGAGATTCTGTACAAACCAGCACCACGTTTCATATATTTCATCCCTACATATGCATGACATGATGCAAAGGAAACTTATTTACAGGAAGTTCTTCCTAATGTTGTATTGTTACAGAAGTAGTAAAATTGGGGAAGGGGGGGGGGAGAGGCGCGGAGACAGTGGTTCTAAAGGTCCTGTGGAAATTGAACACCACTGGCTGGTATCTTGGAAAGATGGACAGGAGGAGGTGGGAGCAGTTTTTTTTTAGTGAATCAAATGGACAAGAATCATAGCTGAGTGTTTTCTGCTGAGACAAAGAAGTCATTGCTTGAGCTTTAACGGTGCAATTTTTTCTTTCGATTAATACCATTAGCCCCTGTTTTTTTGTGAGACAAAGAAGTGGGCAGCCTGGATTAAAAAACATATTTAATAAAAATTATTCTTGTAGGCATGCCCACATCAGAATCCAATGGTCTAATTAAAAAATATTGAAATGTGCATTGGTAAAAGTGATAAAGTGCATATATATTATTAGACCTAAGCTCTGTTTACAGACCTGAAAAGATATTTTAATCCATTTGTAAACTGAAATTTGAATAATTAATGACCATCACACACACACAAACACACTCTCCACCCCCCTTGAATCCAACACAAATACCCACACTAATTAGGGTTTCAACATGTAGGCATTAATGCCTACATGTTGAAACCTTAAATGCTACTTCTGCTTTTTGCATAGTGTGGGTATTTGTGTTGGAGTGAATTCTATCCAACAAGAGACTTGTCCTGATATTATTGCTAAGTATCTTGATTGATTGATTGAAGTTTTATTTCTATACCGCCTTTCTTACCCAGCGGGCAGCTCAAGGCGGTTCACAGCAATAATATACATGATACACAATACAAAATCTAACAAGCAACAGCAGCAATAGCAATACAATACAAGATAATCTATACAATCAATATCAATATGACAATAAAAGTAACAAAGGTCCCAGAAATACAATGTTCAATCCCCACACAATACAATACAGTAGCAGAGACATATCAAACATGTTATAAAACACTATAATACATATAGACTGGCAATACAACATACAATAGAATAAAGATATACCCCAAGACAGTCCCTTCCCATCCTTCCAAACCCAGGTGGGGGTGGGGGGCAAGAATGCCAGCAGGTGCACAAGTCCACGTGCTCTGCTGGAGCTGAGCCCATGTTCTAAGTCCTCAGGCATTGGCAGTCTTTGGCCCTTTATCCCTCCCGCAAGGGACGGGATAGGAGGGCGGCCCCCCCGTAGCTGTGGCCATGGACTTTGGGTGGCGGTCTTTGGCTCTGGCCCGGCGGCCCACTGCCCTTTATCCCTCCCATGAGGGATTTTGAAGAGGAGAGGGACAGTTCTCACCCATAGACATGATCCCACAGTTTCAGTGACCAGCATTATCTTCCAAATGCATATGCATGGCCAGTTGCAAGTTAACAATGCCTTTGCATAATGAGATAAAATAATCCATTATGTATACATGCTCTTACCTGGTGTTTTTTTCTTCTTGTGAGAAGAACATTACAGAAATCTCAGTGCTCTGAATATAGTAGATTCTAGATGTTGCTAAAGTTCAAAATTAGTTAGCTGGTGAGTAAAATCTAGTAGGTTTGTAGCTTTCACATAACAGACCCTGACTTCATTCCAGCAAATGTTATTATTTTGGCATCAGGTGCATAGGGGTTTAAACTGTCTTATGGTTTGCCCTTGTACTTTAAGCAGGAAGTTGCACATGTTTTTTTGCTCATGGCAAGTATAACTTTTTAAAACTACTCAAATTAGAGATTTTGAGCATGTGTGAGACAGTGTTGAGTATTTGTGCAGAACTGAAAATAATCAATGCTATCTTATTGTATAGACTTCTAAGATAAGAAATATTGAAAGCATTGTTTGCATCGATGGGAATATGCTTAACCTTTTTAAACTCTATGTGATATATTTGTGTGTATGCTCAGCTTCAGAGATGGACAACATTCTAAGGGCATTTTGTACAAATTGAGCAAATCACATTGCAGGCGCACCCCCCAATAACGGACACAGACAACATTGAAAGTGGATAACAGCATCGGGCCACATTTATTGATTCAATGCCCTAGTCCGAATTATAAATTTGTATTGGTAAAACGACCAATCATAATTCTTAAGGCAAGCAGGCCGAAGTAACACTGGTAAGGTACCACCCCAAAATTGCCAACGGCAATTGGTTACAATGTATCAATTTGTATCAATTTGTTTGTTGACAACAAACAAATTGTTGACCGTAGTCAATATCTAACTCATGACCCCACCCTCTGACGCGTATCCGTGAAATCACGGGGTGATGCATGCTGGTTAGCTATCGCCATCACCCCGTCGCCTGGTTCGTCGTTGACCGGACAACGTTTAACTAATTTATTCCTGTCTAGTGTTGTCCAGTCAATTGCGAACCTGCCGGATACCTGTGGGTCATACTGTTTACCTTACCAGTGCTACCCGCCAATGTGACCAAAGTCAACAGTAGGAACATAAGAAAAACCCCTATATCAAACCATAGCCACAGTGTGGGATGGGCAAAAAAGCCAGGACCCGAAAGCCAATGTGGGTCCCAACCAAAAATTCCCACCCGGCCCCGAAGCGACCAATATATCACACTGTTAACTAGGGAGGGGGTGGAGGGGAAAAGACTTCTCCGCTCCGTCGCTGAGGTAAAATGGCAGCTCGGCTGCCTCGTGGCCACCCCTTTTATAAGGGAGCTGGCCACGCCCCTAACTACCCGGATTCTCTGTCCTGTGGGGGGGGCCCGCAAAGAGCGCGGCGGCCATTTTGGCGCCGCGCTTGCATTGGAGGCGCACCACCCAATAACGGACACAGACAACATTGAAAGTGGATAACAGCATCGGGCCACATTTATTGATTCAATGCCCTAGTCCGAATTATAAATTTGTATTGGTAAAACGACCAATCATAATTCTTAAGGCAAGCAGGCCGAAGTAACACTGGTAAGGTACCACCCCAAAATTGCCAACGGCAATTGGTTACAATGTATCAATTTGTATCAATTTGTTTGTTGACAACAAACAAATTGTTGACCGTAGTCAATATCTAACTCATGACCCCACCCTCTGACGCGTATCCGTGAAATCACGGGGTGATGCATGCTGGTTAGCTATCGCCATCACCCCGTCGCCTGGTTCGTCGTTGACCGGACAACGTTTAACTAATTTATTCCTGTCTAGTGTTGTCCAGTCAATTGCGAACCTGCCGGATACCTGTGGGTCATACTGTTTACCTTACCAGTGCTACCCGCCACACGGAGGGGCTTCAAAGAAGGCCTGACGCCCCCCCCAGACTGTCAGCTCGGTCAACAGGCCTGCTCGCCAATCACCCAACAGGAGGTCCATACCTCCTCGCGACAGATGGACCCCATCCCCTGCGTACAAGTCGTAATTTTGTAGGCTAATAGCGGGGTGATGACTGACCCGTCCCCAAGCCCTGTCGGCAAGAAACCGCGCCACCGCCCTGTTGACCGTGCGCCTAGCGCGGTCAAGGGCCAGGAGGTGAACTCTATAAGAAAGGTGCGGGATAATGTCCGACCAAACCAGGGTTGTAGCAGGCCAGACATAATGCAAGTAGGCGAGGTCCTCGCAAATCGCATGCTTGAGCGATAAGCCGGTGACCTGGCCCAAATCATTGCCCCCCAGGTGGATGATGAGAATGTCAGGCGGGTCAGCACTCAGGCCAGAAAAAAGGAAAGGCCGCAGCTCCCGCCATAACATCCCAGGCTTACCATGCCATGTGAGACTGGCGTGTTCACCCAGTCCCAGTCGGGGTCCCCACTCTGTCGCCGCAGCGTAACGCGCTGCCCTGTGCACATAGCTGTGGCCCACCAGCCATACTGTCACCGGTGTAATACGACACCCAGGGTCTTGTAAGAAAATTGAGAAAAATTGAGAAAAAGACGGTAAGGTGACTGGATTGGTACTCATGGCGGAAGTGGGCGCACATAAAACTGAAAACATTGCGAGCCCCACCTCCCCATGCTGCGTATGTCAGCCCCAGAGTACCCAAAAGCAGCTGCTGTAGAGGCTGCACCAGTACGGAATGAATGTGTGCCATAACGGGCACCTGGTAGGCCCCACCCTGGTGAGGGCACTGCCTGTCACCTTCCAAAACTGAAATTTAGTAAGGGGAGACCCATCTTGGTGACAGAAAAACGGGCCGTGGTGCATGCCACGCAGTGCCAGGAACTCCTGTAGGGCACCAACCGGACAGATGTCTGCCAAAGAACACCGTAGCAGTCTTACACCACTGCCTACGCCATGCTGATCTGTCTTAGAGGAGCGTATCCTCAACTGGGCCCAGTCTTTGGCAACATAGACATCCTCGAGTTCCAGTGCCCTACAACTTGCATCCGCCTTACTCAGCATCTCAAGCTCGCCGATGCGGAGGGCTCCAAAAAGGCCACCGTTGTAGCCGCATGAAGTGGGCTGCCTCATTTATCAAAACTGAGGCCAGGCCAGCCCCGGGCCAATTGGGTAAAAAACCCTGGGAAAATCTTGCATCCGCCTTACTCAGCATCTCAAGCTCGCCGATGCGGAGGGCTCCAAAAAGGCCACCGTTGTAGCCGCATGAAGTGGGCTGCCTCATCTATCAAAACAGAGGCCAGGCCAGCCCCGGGCCAACTGGGTAAAAAACCCCTGGGTAAATGGGGTGGCGGTCGCCCGGGAAATGCCCGCGCACGCGCACCCACCCCTCCCAAACATGTCTCACCCGGAAGTCATTGGTGCTGTCCACACGACCTCCCACTTTGGCCATAAAAGCCAACCCGACAGCTGAGATGCTATGGTGCGTGGTGCAAGGCCCTGGGCATACAGGTAAACCATGAACCGCAGAACATGGGCTACTGGGATCGGCCAGGTTCCTGGCAGTCGGAATCGGGTACATAATACTCTGAAGGAACTAAATGCGTGGTGATACGCCTTACTCATGCATGGCGCTAGTAACAGGCCAATCGCCCGGTTCACCTCTCCTTGCCAACGTTCCATCTCTCATCCGGGAGTGGCGAGGGAAATTCCTCCGCATCCGGGGGCCGAGGCACGGAACCGGGAGATCTGCAGGCGGGACAAAGCAGCAGCAATATCATTATCAACCCTTGGGACATGCCTGGCCCTGAAGGGAACGTTGAGGCACAGGTTGCATAACACAAACCAACGCACTAGCTCCATAACCCCGGGCGATTTGGAAATCTGTGCAGTGACGATGCGGACAACAGCCGCGTTGCCATGCCAAAATTGCACAACCGAGTTGGCCCACCCCTTGCCCCATAGCATCAAAGCACCCAGGATAGGGAAACATTCCAGATACGTGAGACCATGCAGGCGACCCTTGCCTGCCCAGGATGGTGGCCACCCACCATAGGCCCACTTCCAATTGAAGTACATCCCGTAAACCCAGGAATCCTGAGGCATCGGACTGCATCTGAAAGCAAGGGGGAGCCAGGAGATCAGACCCCAAAATGACACCCCGTTGAACTACCTCTGGATCTATGGCCAGACAAGCACGTCTGCCCCGATACCCCGGGTAAATCTGAGCCTGTGGTGGGGTCTGGAGAATCCCGCCATGGCATCGCACCAGCGCAGAGCAAATGCCCTGCCCGGTGCGACGACCCTGCCAGCGAAACTGGGGTGACCATGTAGCACCAAAAGTTCCCTCAGTGATGCCATGCGCTCGGCCAGCAAGACCGAGACAAGGGCCACTAGCCTTGACACCTTATCCCGCTGCAACCTAGAATCCTGCGCTACCGTGTTACTCTCCACCCCAGGAATACTAGCTGTGGAGATGGGCCCTCGGTCTTTTCGGGCGCTAAAAGGACACCCAGTTCCTCCATTAGCGTCTGAAATGTGTTGAGGAGACGTGTGTACGTGTCCCAGCCCCGTTCAGCCCCGAATAAAACCATCCAGGGAATGGGCTACAGACCGGGACCCTGACCTGCGGACAAAAGCGCAATCTAGGAAAGTGGTGAAACGCTCGAATACCGAGCCCCCATGGAATAGCCAAAAGGCATGGCATCATTGAAATAATATGCTCCCCGGGACGGGGGTGCAGGGACAGGGCCAACGACCCTGCCCGCATAGACCCTATTGTCAAAGCTAGCAGCAGCCACCTCCTCCCTCCCCTTAAGGGATAAAAGATTGGGGGCATCCTGAGGGGACCTATTACCCATGAAAGGGATCCGGAACCCCTGCCTAGAACCCTGAAGGAGAGAACCCGCATCCTCTCCCTTCGGGTACCATGTGAGCCACGCTCCAACATGTCCACCTTAAATGGGGAGGGATCCCATCGGTGAACTAGATCCATCTGCGGCAGTCTTGCCAGCCCCCTGTCTGCCCCACCCTCTGCCCCGCATCCTTCTAGGCCTGGGACAGGCAGAGGCCGCATGGGGGCCAACACAGGTGGGATACTCCTGTCTGTATTTGCAAGTCTTCCCATTAGAGGAGCCATTGGACAAGAAAGTCCAGCACAGCAGGCGGGCTGGAACCCCCCGCCCCGCCCCCTGGCAGGTGACCTATGCTGGGGCCACCTGCTGAACCGCATGCCCACAATGGTATATCTCCCCGGGCGCAGGGCGCGTGGGCGTCACGTACAAAAGCCGCAGCCTCTGGCCTGGCTCATCCCGCCTAATCTCGGGGTGCGGGGAAATCCGCCTACGGCATTCCTCGTCACAAGCCAACCACGCTGGGCCCGGAAAGTAAACCATCGCCCGGTAGACGTTGTCCAAATACTGGACCATCGGAATTGCCAGATCCGGCCGGGCCCTAAGGTACACCGCCATGCATATGATGCAGGCCGGCAACCATTTGGCCCACATACTTGGTGGCTTGCGACAACGTGCCTGCCACTATCCTTCTCATTCTGCCCCTCCCTCTCTCCTTGGTGGGCACCCTGTTTAGGAGCGCGAAGATATCCACGCACTCCCCCCGCCAAATTTACTCTCTGGCGGCCTGTGCCAAGTGGTCACTCAGCGGTAAGGAATAGGGGCTTGGACCAACCCGGCCACCCAAAACATTCCCCTCAGGGTAGGGAAAACCCCCCACCACGGGGCCCTGGGTGTTAGCTGTCATCGCCGGGTGAGGCGTCAGCGGGTGCACCGCCGCACCACCCGCGCGAGGCCAAGGCCATTGAAAAGCCCCCCCCCCATATTGGGAATGTGTGTGGATGTACTCGCTTACACCGTATACTCACATGCTGCACCCCCGCGGGCCGCCCCCACCGGGGGTTCCGGCCCACTGGGGGCGTCGGAGCTCACGACCGACGTAGAGCTCATCACCGGGGCCTGACCTGCACCTGGCTGCTGGCTGGGGAGCTGCGAGGCAGTGGGCGAAACCGTGCCACGCGCCTGCAGCAGCTCAACCCTCCCTGTCGGCTGTTGTCCTCCTGCCGGCAGCGCCTCAAAAAGAACCCCAAAGGGGGGCCCCCGCCTGACTGGCCCGAGCCAACGACGCTTCAAGGGCCGCAAGGCGGGCCAGTAAGGCTTCCACGTTGACCTGGGGCCAAGGGCCGGCCGGCCCGCACGGTCCAGGCGTGGGTACAGGTCCCTGTACCCCAGGACCCGAATATGGCCATTGGCCAACACCGAAGCCCGGCAGGGTCGGTGGAGAAACCTGCCAAGGCAGGGGGCCGCACCACCCCCCAAGGCTAGAGGGCCCCGGGAGAGGCTGCGACCCAAGAGCAGCAGGCCCAACCTGGTGGGCAGATGCAGGAGCGGTGTCCACCGCTCGCGGGCCGCGGGCCGGAGCCCCTACCGCGCCCGCAATCTGTTCGCCCGCTCCGGGCCAAGGGGCGATAGACCCCACTCCGCCGGTCCCGGCAGGGGCCTGCAAAGGCGGCTGCTGGGGAGGCGGCACCGCGGTCCTCCGACCCGGGTTGCGCCTCCTAACAGCGCGAGCCGCACTCGAAGCTGCCTTCTTCTTCGAAGGCATCTCCACCGGAGTGAAGGGAAGCCAAAAAGGAAAAATCGCCGCCAAAAGGCTTCCCGGTAAGTTAAAGAGCGACGGAGACACAGGGGAAAAGACTTCTCCGCTCCGTCGCTGAGGTAAAATGGCAGCTCGGCTGCCTCGTGGCCACCCCTTTTATAAGGGAGCTGGCCACGCCCCTAACTACCCGGATTCTCTGTCCTGTGGGGGGGCCCCCGCAAAGAGCGCGGCGGCCATTTTGGCGCCGCGCTTGCATTGTGTCAAATCACATTGTCTGCACTTGGAAGCAGATACTCTTTATGGTACAGTAGTTAGATGAAGATGGGGCAGAAACGCATACTACATTGTAAAAAAACACTTTCCCATGAGGCTTTTTGGTGATGTGCATGCACAAAAAATTAAAGATAAAGCCAAATATTTGTAAAGAATATCAAATAAGTGTAATCGAAACGTATGCTGTTGGACTTATAACTAGGCAAGCAAATTATCAATTTATGGCACTGTCTATTTGCCCATCACTACTATGAAGGAGGAAACTAGAGAGAATTCTGAACAAAATGCAGATTGCAGACTCTGCTGTTATGCTTCCTTGAGGATTTGGAGCAATGTATGATCAGGACTGTGTAGTCCATTTCAACTGAAATGCCTTGCTCTGCATGCAGATGAAGAAAGTCTCTTGAGACCATTCTATATTTTCCAAAAGGGAAAGGAATTCCTAAGCATGTTCCCAGAAATATCAGGATTAGATTTCATAGCACTAAAGTCTATAAGCCTCAGTTTTATCAAAACCACACATACTGCACAAATGTGCCAGAGAAAGGTGAGAGGTGTAGAGTAAAGAGGAGTTGCATGTGCATGCATTTCCAAAAGGCTTGTTTTGAGTCTAATCCTGCCTCTTTTCAAGCCTTTCTAATTGCTTTCACACATAAACTAAACTGTATCCCCCTGAGTACCTTGAAGGATTAAATGCTGATCAAAGGCAGGTTTAGCTGTATCCTCAGGACAAGCTGCTTATATCTCAGGAAGCCCTAGCTCTGGGTTAAGGCAGTCACTGGAAAAGCAGAATAAATTATCAATTAGCATTGAAATAGGAACAAGAGAAGTATGTAGTAAGGACTTCTGTTCTTCCTTTTCTTAATCTGCACTAGGAGGTGTGATAGAGTATGAATCTAGGATGTCTTAGGCACGTATCTGTGAGATCATTCTACTTTGTACCTCTGTTGATCCTCTTCCTGTAAATCTCTCTACAGTATCTTGTTCTCATTACTAATCACCAGCATCAGTTGCCAACATTGCCCTCATCATATTGAGGTTTACTAGATTTAATAACATTAGGAGGATTAAGGTAGGGTTTATGTCACTGGTTACAAGAGGTAAAGGAGATAAGCTTTGGTCCTGTTCACCCTCTTCTTTCCAGCTTGGCCTTCTCTGGAACTTTGCCCTGCACTGAAAATGACTGGATAAAACAGTTTCTGGCAGGAAAACAAAATGAGGATTATGCTGTAACATTGATAATAATACCCAATGGTTTTTTTTAGAGTTTGCTTTTGTGTACACCAAAAATCTGAACATACCTGATCTCTTTTGATTTCAGAAGCTTAGCAATGTTGGGACCAGTTTGTATTTGGCTGGAAGACTATCAGAGATTTACAGACAGGCTTAGAAAAGAATCTTGCCTGAATGCTTGGACAGCACTTCTTGGAGTTGATAATGCTTGTCTACATGTACAAATAATCTGACTGGGTATAAGGAAGCTTCTTATGTTCATGTGTGTGGCCAGGGCTTGGGGAAATTATCATAACTCCCAGAGTCACCCAGTTAGCATGACTAATTTTGAATGTTATTTTTTTAAAGTAATATTTCCATGCTCTTAGTCCCACATTCCTGGATAAAAATGGCTAACATGAGTATTATGACTTGCAATCAGTTTAACTAGAACTCTACTTGCAACACTTACTACCCAGTATTTGTGTGCACTTTCAGAGGTTTGGTAGGGAAACATGATTGATGCACTGTCATTTCCCCTACAGTCTAATGCAGTGATGGGCAGTCTTGGCCCTCCAGCTGTTCTTGAACTTCAATTCCCAGAAGCCCAAATCAGCACTCCTGCTGATCAGGGCCTCTGGGAATTGAAGTTCAAGAACAGCTGGAGGGCCAAGACTGCCCATCACTGGTCTAATGTGATATGTTTTGTGTTGGGCAATGTGCACAATCTTTATCTCTCTAAAAAGAAACAGAGAAATCCATGAATGGTCTATCTCTATAACTGCAGCCATGGTACATTATAAGTGCAGTTATTAATGTCACATGTCTTGTCACATAATATAGTCTGGCTTTTCAAACTTCCAAAACATAGCTTGAAGCTCATTTTGTAGTTCCTCTCCTTTAGTTGTTATTGATGTGCAAAATATTAGACAGTGTATTAAATTTCTTGGCTTAATTTAATGAGGGTTTTGGGAACCATAAGTCTTCCAGATGTTGTAAACAACAGCTTCCAGCATCCTTCATGATCGACTATGGATGAGTTAAGGTCCAAAATGTCTGGAGGGACATAGTTACCCCCACTTAATATAATGACTGTAAGTTACAATGCAAATAGTTGTTTGGCAATAGATAGAAGTATACGCAGCATCAGAGTGATATAAACTTCACAGACAAATTTATTATAGCTATAGAAGGCTTCAGTAGACTTGCACCATAGTTTTAGTTTCAGTCAAGACAGACTATTGAAAAGTCCCCAGACTTCAAAAGGGGTCTCAACGCTAGCACAAGTCCAAGATATTAAATGCTTTTTATTTCACATGAAATTTGTGTAAAACATTAGTAACAGAACTAGCAATTGGTCCCTTTTGAAGCTAAGCAGAAGATGAAATATTAATTGGTCCCAAGAATGCAACAAACCTATTTGGCTACTGCTGTTCCTAATCCATGCAACATGTTATCAAGCATGTAAAGGAACTTAGAAAAACCCTGTCTTGAAAATATGATAAATCTCACTAAGGCCAACGCCTTCAACCCCTACTCACTGCATTGTGGGAAGCAAAAAAAAAAAAAAATGTTCCAGATTTTCATCCTCTAATGGGAATGAAACAAATTAGATTTTGAATCCTTTAGTTTACACCCCTAAAAATGTAGAATTAAAATATATGGATCAAATACAGAAATCAGTAATATTAAAAGGAACCAGATATCTTGCAAGATATTCCCTCTAATGCTTATCCAAATGAACCAAGGGTTTTCACTCACTTCTGCTGTCAAATATGAATGTGGCCATCTTGAGTTGCAGATACTTTTATGTAGGGTATATCTTTATTCATCGTAAATAATGAAAGGAATTCCTTATAAGTGAATAAACCTGCCAGTTGAATGCAACTTGCTCTCCAATGCTTCAAATATTCCCTTATGTCTGTAGCAATGAATAGATTAAAAGCCATCTGTTTCCCCGTCACAACCTAGAAATCTTTTAAATTGGAGATTGGGAGAGAGTGACAAATACTAAGGTGCGATTTTACCTGTTATAAAGTTTTAAAAGGTATCACATGCCTCCTGCATCTTTTACATGTTTTTTTAAAAAAATATTTGCTAACTTTGACGTCATATTTTGTTTCCTGTTGGAGAAGTGAGTTCTAGAAATCTGAATGCATTCTGTAGGCACAATAGTTTGCTTGGACTCAAAAGGTCTGGAGGAAAATCAGGTCAAGATTTGAGTTTTGAGAAAGAAAATATGTTGCTGTTGTTACATATTTTACCAATAGCCTGTGGGTTTCTGGTTAACAATAAGATGAATAAAAATATAAATATGAAAAGAAGTAGAAATCTAAAAATGGATAATAAAAGTAGCCTCTTCTTGATGCCACAGGCTATTAAAAGATCATGGACTATTGTCTCTTTTTTAATCTTCAGAAGAGTAGAGAAAAGGAATATGTTTTCTTCTGCTTAACCCAGTGGTTCATAATGTGGGGCCCATGCCCTACAGGGGGACTTCAATTCCCAGAAGTCTATGTCAGTAAATTGGACAATCAGTGTTTTGGGGAATTGACTTAGGCTTCTGGTAATTGACGTTCAAAAACCAAAGGTTGGGAAACATTGGTTTAACCCATCCAATGCTTCAGATTTTTAAAATTCCATGCAACAAGGCAGCTGCTATTATGTACAGTAACACAGTTTGCTCAGAACTTGTTCTCACAAATTGAAGAACTTCCATGCTTATGAAAACAAAGCATGCAAAGAGTAAAACTGAATATTCTTTTTGACAGGGGTACTATTGAGGATGGTAGTCCATTGGGGTTAAGAACACTGACTTGTAGATATACAGATACTGACAAAATCCATCAGATCCCAGACTACGACAAAGTTGATATAAGCACTAAATCTGATGTTGTGTTTTCTTACGTTGTATTGCTAGTGATGAGACTTGCATAATCTGAACTGTGAGCATTCTTCTTGCATTGAGAAAGTTGTATTGGCTTTAAATGGAAAAGTTCTATAGTAGCCATGCTGTAGAGTACATACTGAATTCATATTCAGACTCTTGGGATGAAGAAATAGATATGAAGGGGTGATGTGCTATTGAGCCAGAGATGGATATAGAGCAATGCTGAAAAACCTCCAGAAGCTGTTGGACTCCAGCTCTCATAGTCCTCTGTCACTGGCAATGCTAATTGGACAGATGGGAGCTGATATCCAACAGACTCTGGAGGGCCAGATATTCTCAACCGTACAATAGAAGAAGTCATGTAAAGGAAGTCTTACCATCATCTGTTGCACAAATGATTACAGAAAAAGTGAGAACTTATGCCTTCCTCCCCTCACAACTGGCCCAGAACAGTCCTGATATGCCACATTATCTTGGAAAACCTAAGCAGTAGCCCCAATACAGCCACACAACTGTTGGGTCACTGCATTGGTTCAGTGTTTGCAGATTTGGGGGCTGCAGTTACAAAAATAGCACTTGGGAGCTCAGTATTAGATTCTGTATCTTACCCATGTAAATCAGAGCCCCAGTGTTTTTGGTCTTTAGTGATTAGTTTTCATTAGCAACAGCTTTTCAGATCCCTTAAAGGTCTTTCCAGACTGGAGGGCTCATAGTCTTTTGTGCTTTTGCAGAATAGTAATTCTGAATATCTCATGAGAGGTATTTTGTCCCTGATAAGTGCCACTAAAATTGTCGTCTTGACTGCTGAGGTCAGTTACATGTATTGAATTATACATAGTGAAAGACATAGATCCTCCCTTCTGCACCACGGTTCTTTAACACCCTTTAAAGGTCTGAAGGAAAAGAGTAACAATAAGGAGATAAGTGGTTTCATTGTTGTTTTGGGGGAAAACAAATGACATTTTCTTAACCTCTTGGGCAGCTGGGATTTTCCTTTCACCTTTGGGATGCTGCTGTAGAAACATTGAGAAATGTCAGCTGAAAGTATCTGCAGAAAGGTTAAGGTAGAATGGTGTGGATTAGTGGCTTCTTTAAATTTTCTAGAGTGTTGTTTAATGCTTTTTTTTATTTCTCCATTTTATTTGTATATCACTCATACAGCTGTAAATATCCATGCATATTATTTGTAGAGCCCTGCTACAATCAGATCCATGTACTGCACATGTATATTTAAATACTAAGATTAGTAAATCGTTGAGTTTCCAATGAGTGGAACAAGATTGTTTTAGTTGCATAATGTTATTGTTGCATAGGCCAAGAATGGGTTTTCTTTATTGAGATCATCATTTGACATAGCAACATTTTTTTTCAAGTGTTGCGATCCATGTTATACACTGTTGGGACTTTCTGCACAGTCAGGTTCTTCACATCAGACTGACTAAGGATGCACTTGTATGTTTCGTAGAATCTGTATTGCATGTGAAGTGAAAGAGAATTCTGTTTAGTTCACATTACAGTTAGATGAAATCAATATACACATCTAAAAGTGTTCATTAAAAAGGGATGGAAAGTACTGGTATATTAAGGAAATTGTGTAGAAAGGGAAAGGGCACACAAAAATCAGTTTGCAGGCGCACCCCCCCAATAAAGGACTCAGACACTGGTAAAAGTGGATAACGGCATTGGGCCACATTTATTGATTCATGCCCTAGTCCGAATTATAAATTTCTATTGGTAATTGACCAATCATAATTCTTAAGGCAAGCAGGCCGAAGTAACACTGGTAAGGTACCACCCAAAATTGCCAACGGCAATTGTTACAATGTATCTATTTGTATCAATTTGTTTGTTGACAACAAACAAATTGTTGACCGTAGTCAATATCTAACTAATGACCCCACCCTCTGACGCGTATCCGTGAAATCACGGGGTGATGCATGCTGTCTAGCTGTAGCCATCACCCCGTCGCCTGGTTCGTCGTTGACCGGACAACGTTTAACCAACTTATGCCTGTCTAGTGTTGTCCAGTCAATTGCGAACCTGCCGGATACCTGTGGGTCATAAATGTTTACCTTACCAGTGATACCCGCCACACGGGGAGGCTTCCCAAAAGGCTCACCACCCCCCCCAAGACCGTCAGCTCGGTCGACAGGCCTGCTCGCCAGTCCACTAACCAGAGGTCCATACCTCCCTGCGACAGATGGGCCCCATCCCCTGAGTAAAGCTCGTAATTTTGCAGACTGATGGCGGGGAGGCTAATGACGCGTCCCCCGCCCTTATCGAAAAAGGAACCGGGCAATAGCCCCGTTCACGGAGCATCGGCTCAGTCAAGAGCCTCGAGGCCGAACGCCCCCCTGTAAGCGTACCGCGGTATCGTGTCCGACCAATTGAGGGACGTGGCAGGCCACACATAATGTGAGTAGGGCAGGTCACTGCAAACCGCAAGCTTCCACGATAGGCCAGTGACCTGTCCCAAGCCATCGCCCCCAAGGTACATAACCAGGACATCGGGCGAGTCAGCATCCCTGATGTAGAAAAGGAATGGCAACAGTTCCCACCATAACATGCCGCGCTTACCATACCACCTGAGACGTGCGGATGCACCCAGTCCCAGTCGGGGTCCCTACTCTGTCGCCGCAGCGTAACGCGCTGCCCTGTGCAGCGTAACGCGCTGTCCTGTGCAGCGTAACGCGCTGCCCCATGCAGCGTAACGCGCTGCCCTGTGCACGTGGCTATGGCCCACCAGCCATACTGTCACCGGTGTAAAACGACACCCAGGGTCTGTCAAGGAAAAAAAGGGGGGAGAAACAGTGCAGTGACTAAACTGGTACTCACGGTTGAAGAGGGCGAACACAAAACTGAAAACATTGTGATCCCCACCCTCCCATGCGGCGTATTTCAGCCCCGGAGTACCCAAAAACAGCTGCAGTAGAAGCCGCCCCTATCCTGAACGAATGGGTGCCGCAGCGAGCCCCAGAGAGGCCAACACTGTCTAGTGCCTTCCCGGCACCCTCCAAAATTGAAATTTAGTAAGGGAAGACCCACCTTGGTGACAGAAAAACGGGCCATGGTGCGTGCCACACAGTGCAAGGAGATCCTGTAGGGCACCAACCAGACAGATGTCTGCCAAAGAACATCGTAGCAGTCTACTCCACTGCCTACGCCGTGCTGATTCGTTTTAGAGGAGCGTATCCCCAACTGAGCCCAATATTGTCCAGACAGACATCTTCGAGTTCCAGTGCCCTACGACTTGCATCCGCCTTAGACAGCATCTCAAGCTCGCTGATGCGGAGCGCTCCAAAAAAGGCCACCGTTGTAGCCGCATGAAATGGGCTGCCTCATATCTATCAAAACAGAGGCCAGGCCAGCCCCGGGCCAATCGGGTAAAAACCCCTGGGGAAATAGGGTGGCGGACGTCCGGGCAACGCCCACGCTCCCGCACCCACCCCTCCAAAACATGTCTCACATGGAAGTCAGTGGTACTGTCCACACGACCTCCCACCTTGGCCATAAAAGCCAACGCCGACAGCCTAGATGCTATGGTGCGAGGTGCAAGGCCCTGGGCATGCAGGTAAACCATGAACTGCAGTACATGGATCACTGGGATCGGCCAGGTTCCTGGCAGCCGGAATTGGGGACAGAATGCTCTGAAGAAATGAATGTGTGGTGATACGCCTTACGCGTGCGTGGCGCTAGTGACAAGCCAATCGCCCGGTTCACCTCTCCTTGCCAATGGTCCATATCTCGTCCGGGAGTGGCGAGGGAAATTCCTCCGCATCCAGGGCCAAGGCACGGAACCGGGAGATCTGCAGGTGGGACAAAGCGTCAGCAATATCATTATTGACCCCCGGGACACGCCTGGCCCAGAAGAGGACGTTGAGGCACAGGCTGCGCAACAGAAACTGGCGCACTAGGTCCATGACCCTGGGCGATGTGGAATTCTGTGAGGTGACAATGTGGACAACGGCCGCATTGTCACACCAGAAATGAACGACCAAGTTGGCCCACTCCTTGCCCCATAGCATCAAAGCCCCCAGGATAGGGAAAATTCCAGATACGTGAGACCACGCAGGCGACCCGTGCCTGCCCAGGCTGGTGGCCACCCACCATAGGCCCACTTCCAATTGAAGTACATCCCATAACCCAGGGATCCCGAGGCATCGGACTGTATCTGAAAGCGAGGGGAAGCCCGGGGCTCAGACCTCCAAAATGACACCCCATTGAACTCCCTCAGGAACTGGAGCCAGACAAGCACGTCTGCCCTGATACCCCGGGTAAGTCTAACCCTATGGTGGGGCCTGGATAATCCTGCCATGGCGTCGCACAAGTGCCGAGCAAATGCCCTGCCCGGTGCGACGACCCTGCAAGCGAAATTGAGGTGACCATGTAGCACCTGCAGTTCCCTCAGTGATGCCATGCGCTTGGCCAGCAAGTCCGAGATAAGGGCCACTAGCCTCGACACCTTATCCCGCTGCAACCTAGAAGCCTGGGCTACCGTGTCAACCTCCACCCCCAGGAATACTAGCTGTGTAGATGGGCCCTCGGTCTTTTAGGGCGCTAAAGGGACACCAAGTTCCTCCATTAGCGTCTGAAATGTGTTGAGGAGACGTGTGCACGTGTCCCAGCCCCGTTCAGCCCCGAATAAAATCATCCAGGGAATGGGCTACAGACCGGGACCCTGACCTGCGGACAAAAGCCCATTCTAGGAAGGTGGTGAAACGCTCGAATGCCGAGCCCGAAATGGAACAGCCAAAAGGCATGGCATCATCGAAATAATATGCTCCCCGGAACGGGGGTGCAGGGACAGGGCCAGCGACCCTGCCCGCATTAACCTCCTCAGCAATGCTGGCAGCAGCCACCTCCTCCCTTCCCCTGAGGCACAAAAGGTTGGGGGCGTCTTGGGGGAACCTACCACCCATGAAAGGAATACGGAACCCCAGTCGAAAACCCCAAAGCAGGTAAACTGCATCTGCCCCCCTCGGGTACAATGCAAGGCAACGCTCCAACATGTCCACATTAATCGGGGAGGGAGCCTTTCGGTGAACCAGCTCCACCTGAGGCAGTCTTGCCAGCCCCCTGTCCGCCCCTCCCTCTGCCCCGCATCCCTCCAGGCCTGGGACATGCAGAGGCCGCATGGGGGCCAGCACAGGCGGGACACTCATGTCTGTATTTGCAATTCTTCCTATTGCAGGAACCATTGTACGAGAAAGTCCACCACAGCAGGCGGGCAGGAACCCCCTGCCCCGCCACCTGGCGGGGGACCTGTGCTGGGGCCGCACGCTGGACCGCATGTCCACAATGGTATCTCTCCCCAGGCGCGGGGCACGTGGGAGTCATGTACAGAAGCCAAAGCTCTGGCAGGGCTCATCCCACCTCATCTCGGGGTGCAGGGGAATCCGCATACGGAATTCCTCGTCATAAGCCAACCACGACGGGCCCGGGAAGTCAACCATCGCCCTATAGATGTTGTCCAAATACTGGACCATCAGAATCGCCAAACCCGGCCGGGCCCTAAGGTATACCGCCATATATATGAGGTAGGCCGGCAACCAGTTGGCCCACGTACATGGTGGCTTGCGACGACGTGCCTGCTCCTTATCCTTCTCATCCTGCCCCCCTCTCTTCCTTGGTGGGCTCTCTGTTGAGGAGGGAAAAGATATCCACATACTCCCCCCGCCAGATCTTCTCTTTGGTGGTCTGGGCCAAATGGTCTCCCAGTGGTAAGGAATACCCCGCTGTCGGCGAGGCCGACACAGGTACAGCAGAAACTGGGGGCATCTGGAAAGGGGGCTGGACTAACCCGGCCACCCCCAAAACATTCCCCACAGGGTAAGAAACACCCCCCACCACGGGGCCCTGGGTGGTAGTTGACGTCTCCGGGTGGGGCGTCATCAGCTGGACCGCCGCACCACCCGCGCGAGGCCAAGGCCATTGAAAAGCCCCCCACCAACGTGGCCACGTGTGTAGGTGCACTAGCTTGGACCGCATACTCACATGCTGCAACCCCATGGGCCGCCCCCACCGGGGGTTCCGGCCCACTGGGGGCGTCGGAGCTCACGACCGCCGTGGAGCTCGTCGACGGGGACTGACCCGCACCGGCCTGTTGGTTGGGGAGCTGCGAGGCAGTGGCCGAGGTCGTGCCACGCGCCTCAAGCAGCTCGACCCGTCCCGTCGCCTGCCGCTGCCCAGCAGACGACGTATCGAACTGTACCCCAAAAGGGGCCCCAGGGTGGCTAGCCCGGGCCAGGGATGCCTCAAGGGCCGCAACGCGGGCCAGTAGAGCCTCCACGCTGACATGGGTCAAAGGGCCAGCCGGCCCGCCCACTACAGGCATGGGTACAGGTCCCTGTACCCCGGGGCCCGAATAGGGCCACGACACCAAACCCGGGCCCGGTAGGGCCGATGGAGCAACCTGCCAGGGAAGGGGACCACACCACCCCCCAAGGCTGGAAGCCCCCTGAGCGAGCTGCGCCCCTATGGAGGAAGGCCCAGCGGAATGGGCAACACCAGGAGCGGTGTCCACCGCTTGCGGGCCGAGGGCCGCAGCCCCTACTGGGCCCGTGCGCGGGCCCCTGGTCTCCGGCTAAGGGGGGATTAACCCCATCCCACCGGTCCCGGTGAGTGCAGGCAAAGGCGGCTGCTGGGGAGGCGCAGCCGCGGTCCTCCGACCCGGATTGCGCCTCCGAACCGCACGAGCCACGCTCGCAGCCGCCTTTTTCTTCGAGGGCATCTCAGCCATACGACGGGAAGCCGAAAACGAGAAAATTCAGCAGCCAAGAGGCTTCCCGGTAAAGGTAAAAGCGACGGAGGCAAGAGGGGAAAAACTTCTCCGCTCCGTCGCTTCGCAAAATGGCAGCTCGGCTGCCTCATGGCCACTCCTTTTATAAGAAACCAAAGAGACAAAGTGTAAGGTGGGGGAAATGATCGAAATTGATAGATTAATCTGTCCCTAGTTATAGGGCAAGGACCATGGGAGCTTAGTGGTTAAGATTCTGAGCTTGCCAATCAGAAGGTCAGCAGTTTGAGGCCTGAGTGTTGTAGAGTAAGCACCCATCATCTGTCCCATCTCTTGCCAACCTAGCAGTTCAGAAGCAAGAAATTGCAAGTAGATAAATAGGTACCACTTTGGTGGTAAGGTAACAGTGTTCTGTGAGCTCTGATGCCTAGTAATGCCTGCCACATGACCATGGAAGTATCTGCAGATTCAGACAGCACTGATCCTTTTGCTGCAAACAGATGTGAGCACCATCCCCTCTAGAGTCAGGCAACCCTGTCTTTTGAGCCGAGGAGACCTTGACCTTGAGTTAAAAGACATACAGTAGTTGCCTTTGGTGTCTCATGGATTTCCACTTCAGCTGTAAAATGAGAAGTGAATGAGGGCCATAAATGTACCACACAGAACAGATAGATATGGAAAAATCTGTATATTCGAAAAAGGTGCATGGAAAAATTCTGCTAGTTTTGTGCCACTTTGGTGTGCTGGTAGAGGAAATGTGATGGCAGAGTTGAAACCTTTCCCACCCCCCCAACCCACAATGTCAAATATTTCCTTTGTTCAAGAAAGCAAGCACATCATTATTTTAATCCATTAGGTTTTCCCCCCTATGTGCAACATGCTTTTCGCATAGAAGTGCATTCGAACTTTATTATATTGTTTCTCAGTCCTTGCTGAAAAGAGGGGTTTAATTTTTCTTCCTATACTTACTAAATCTCTACCTACTCAGCACATTTAATAACAGAAAAAACTGAATAACAAAGCTGACTCCTGTATATCTAGGCAATTGTTTTACAATCATTCTCATGGCCCATTACTACTTTATTTTGGTTTGAATTGTGAGATAAAGAGATGGGATGTTCTGTTGTATATTCAGCACAATAAAGGTAAAGGTCACTCTTACCACGAAAGCCAGTCGTATCTGACTCTAGGGTTCAGTGCTCATCTCTGTTTATAGCTGAAGAGCCAGCGCTGTCTGTGTTTGCAGACATTTCCGTGGACATGTGGTAGGCATGACTAGACACCGGAGTGCACAGAACACTATTTACCTTCCCATCAAAGTGTTATCTATTTATCAATTTGCAATGTCTTGCTTTCAAACTGCTAGGTTGGCAGGAGCTGGGACAGAGGCAGGCGCTCATTCCGTTGTGCAGTACTCGGGTTTTAAACTGCTGACCTTCTATCTCCCAGTCAGCATCTTAACCACTTGAGCCACTGCAGTACCTGCAGTATTCTGCACAGTACCTGTAGCTAAACTGAGGTTGTATGAACCAGTGTTAATGAGAATTCACATTCCGTGACCAACCACTAGATCTCAACAAAAATCCATATGCACAGTGCGGTCACCAAACCACAGTCAAATTTTATTTATTTATTCTTATGCACCACATAAGTACCACTTATGTGTAGATAAAAACTCCAAGTGCAGAGATAATCTCATGCAGTAAGAGTCTCCTTGCCCCAGAGATGGGGCAAGTTTATTTTGGGTTTACAGTTCCATGCTAAAAGTTACCATCCCAAAAAAGTAGCTTTTCTAATCTATGAGTCTTTTTTAAAGTCCTCTGTACATACATGTAGATAAAGAAACAACACAATTTTCTTGGGTTATTAAGGTGAACTAAATACATATTCATGTACTGTACATGGCTTGCCAAAGCCCATGTAAGACAACTTTTTTCTGGAGACGAGGTAGCTAATGCTGCTTCCTCTCTACCCCAATAAATGTGCTTTGCATCGAAAGCTAACCAAATTTATTTCAGCATTTAAGATTTTAATGAAGAGCCATCTCTATGCCTGACAATGAAGATATAACTATAACCAAACATGGAAGCAATGTTCTGTTTGCCTCAAAAAGGCATTTTGTTGTCCTTCATGGATGTCTGCTTCCTGAGAATCTACAAAATGTTTGGGGTCGTCCCATATTGTGTACTGTTGGAAGTTTACAACATTATGCCTCTTCTGTAGAAATTAGCCTTCATTGTGTTGAGTTCAGACAATATTGAAGGAAAATCTGCTCTCTGGCATCACTAAAGCACTTAACCCTTTAGGGCTAAAACTCCCTGCCCCTCTAAAGAGCAGATGAGCTGCACAGAGAAGATAAAAAAGGTCTCTATCATTTGTCTCATTCTCTCTGGGAAAAGAGGAAAGATAACTCAGCACCCAGCTGCACTGATATTTACATACTCTGCCAAAATGACAACATCATTATCACTTGCTCAATATTTTCTGCATAATTTAACACTCAGTCAAGATAACATATTCTGGGTGGGAAGGAAAACACGCCAAACCTACTAGTTCCTTAATCATAGCTCATACTGTGGTTTTATGACCCCAAAAAGATTTTGGGTGCTCAAATAAGACACACCACATTTCCTAATATCGTAGGGACTTATTTCTTACCACCTCAGTTATAATTCAATAAAAATGTCGAGCTAAAATCCTGAAGGGACTGCAGTGGCTCAAGTGGCTATGATGCTGACTGGAAGGCGGGAGGACAGCAGTTCGATTCCCAAGTACTGCAGGATGGAATGAGCTCCCATCTTTGTCCCAGCTCCTGCCAACCTAGCAGTTCAAAAGCAAGGAATTGCAAGTAGAGAAATAGGGACCACTTCAGTGGGAAGATAACAGCATTCTGTGTGTTCCGGTGTCTAGTCATACCTGGCACATGACCACGGAAACATCTGCAGAATGTCTTTGAAACAGTGATGAGCACTGAACCCTAGAGTTGTATACAACTGGTTTTCAAGCAAGGGAAACATTTACCTTTACCTTTAAACTCCTGAAACTTGGAAGAGGACCACATTGAAACTGGAGGGAAACTGTTTGATTCCCCCTCCCTACCCGCTGGGAGAATTATGCTGGAATGTGGCATTTCTGAAGCCAAGACAGCACTAGAAAAGCCAAGATTAGCTTCACACAGCATAATCTTCTTAGGTTTTGTTCAGTGGCATCACCAGCCTCCTAAAACATAGAAAGAAAGGAACAAAATTCCCATCATCACTCTTTAAAGTGGAGTATTTGTACCAATGGTGTTAACAATTTGGTTCCCTTGAACTTGGCCATAAATGGAGAAGGGGACTTCTTGTTCCGTGTCTAGGTCAGACATGAAACTGCCAAAATGAAGGCACCTTTTGGTGAATTCATTCTTCAGTTCCCTTTGCCTGACCTAGTGTGAGAAAGATTAGGCAGCAACACAAAGTTGCCATTACCAAGGTACGCCCGATTGTGGTTCAAAAATAGTACAATCTTCAACTGAGTCCCCTTGTCCAACACACAGAAACTTAAATGCCATTTAACCATAGTGCAGTAGAGCTCAAACTGCGTCATTGTCTGCGTGTAGTGGCTAGATAAGTGGGGGAGTTATAGAATTGTTGTTGGGTGGAAAGTTAATGAATAAAATTCTTTATTGTAAATCTGCAAAATGAGGAGCACTTTCCCCCCCATTCTTCACTAAGTTGGTGAAATATTTTCTGCTGGTTTCAGGCATTTCATCTATGTGAAGTTTTCTTCTGACAAATTGTGTTGCTAAACTAGTATGACCACTGCCACATTTCATGGAACTTTAAAAACTAGAAGCATCAGATAGCTTATTTATACCTTTGTAGCCAGTCAGTCAGTCTTTGGCCAAAATCCCTTTCCATAGCTATGCAAATGGTGGAACTTCTGAAAGCATATTACTCCAAGTTAAGTTACAGTAAACATTATTGGTTGCATGCCAAGTCACACTACTCAGTATACAAAAAATAACATCTACAATGATTTCTTAAGGTAACTCACTTCCGAAAATTGCACTGTTTATGCATAACTAGACAAGATAATTTGGACCTTTGCAGGTGTTGGGTGAGTATGCTTTGATTCTTGAAGTGAAACAATACTAGCTTGTTCAAAGATATTTTCTACAAACAGCAGAAACCTTGATGAAAAATGTACTTGTCTTTTTGGGGGTTGCCAAGAAATTTTGAAAGGCTTATCAAACACCGAACCACCTGCTTTGCTTATTCACACTACCTTTCTCATTTAGAATGAGAGATTTCTTTATGTCCCTAATAAACTCCCAACATGCCAGTAGAAAGATTTATCTAGCACCATCTTGCCTGGTGCGTATGTATGTTTAAAGTAAAAGGAGCTTTAAAATGTGTGGAAGCACTGAATCCTAAACTGTGCAAGGCTGATATCTAATATGTTTTATAGACAAAATTAATGCATCCTACACAGTACAGGAAGTGGGTTGTTGTTGTTGTTTGCCCTAATTGTGTCTCTATTTGCTGCTCTGTACATTTTGAGAAGAACTGCTTTAGGGATGGTGGGATTAACTACTCTGATAAACACTATTGTGATAAACTCATTGTTTGATAGAAATTGTTTGGTGTTATTATGTGGAAATTGCAAAATATGGGCTAGTGTTCTCATTAAATAATGTGGGAGCAAAAGCTATACTTTAAAACAGCAATGCTTACCCCCAGCCCAGCATTTTAGCAGAAAATGTCTAGAAGACCCTAGGCATGCTACAGCAAAGCTTACGTAGAACAAAAAAGATAATTTGCATACTTTAAAGTTCATATCTTATTCTGTTGAACATTACACAGTCAATCCCAACAGTGTGTTTATGCCTTGGAACATTGACTACATGTATGCATTTCCCATTGCATGTTGCAATAAGTGTGTAGACCAGGGATTCTCAACCTATGGTCCATGGGCTGGATCTGGCCCATGGCACCAAATAATCTGGCCCCTGCCCTCGCTTCAGCTGCCACTACTACCAGAATCAGCCACGGACTCATTTACAGCAATCATAAATGTTTTACAACAGCCTTAAATGAGCCCGTGGCAATCATACATGCATTCACAACAGCTGTAAATGGCAGGGGGACAACCAGTCCAGCCACCTCAATTGTTTGAGGAAGTGTGTCCTGGCACTCAACTTGAAAAGGTTGAGAACTCCTGGTGTAGACAGTGCCTGCTAGGTGGAACTTGCAGACCAAGATTGTGGCATCTAAAGAAATAGAAGTCTTTGGTTTCTACACACAGTATTACAAACTAGAAGTGGATGAAGAAATCATTAGGATCACATTTCAATGCAGAGATACTAATCTCATACCTCCTAGAACAAGTAACAGGAGGGGAAAAATCTTGGTTTAGAAATGTGTGTGTTGCAGAGATGCGGTGCATTTCAGGAGGGGGCAGTCATATGCACCAAACTATTTTACACAACTAAAATGTACATAATTCTGGTAATTACTTGCAATTTCTAATGTGTCTGAAAGTATACCGAAGCCTCTGTCAGAAAACAAACCCCAAACTTTACCACCTGATGAAGATGGAGCAAAAATTCCAGGAGTAAATTGAGAAATTCAGTGAGAATGAAATGGTCAGATTTGCTAATTTAGTGATGTATATGCAACCAGCTCTTGAAATGGCTAGGGAAGTAGCTATTACATTTAACAAATGTGTTGAAATACATTTCCTTTGCTGAACTGGAAGGTGAATATCAGACTCATTACCATCCACAGATTTTCCAAGATTTTCTTGGTGCACTCATGTTTACGCCTTTCATTCTTTTGTCAAACTCCCCCAAAATAAATTGTTTTCTAAAAAGGGTTGAGGATGACAGACATGTTTACCAAGTCCCTGCTGATTTAAATTTGTTTATGAGTAAGGCTGGACCTACCCTGAGGCATGATGAAGCATCTGTCTCCAGCAGCAGATTTTGGTTGTTGTGAAAGTGCAGTAAAGTTGTTTTTAATGAATTAATTTATTTGCCTATTCAGTTGTTTAATCCAATAATTCATGTATTTAGTTTGGATAAGGATAGAAGTATGGCATCTCTGACCTCAGTTGCATAAATAACTTGCTTTGCCTTGAGGGTGGATAGGGAGAGAAAACATTTCTTGCTTTGCCTTAGGCAGCAAAATGTCTCCTTGTTAGGAGGCAGCATTTTTTTCCACTTACATGGCTCCCTTTGCAGAGGGAGAAGTGTAAGTGCCATGCTTCTTGCAAGCTGCCGTTTGAGGTGGCATCTTTGATTTCCCACATCTTTCGTCTTGTTTTTAAATGGCATTCATATCGTTCATCAACTAATGCCCTAATTACACAGAACATGGCACTTAATGGTTAGTTTACAGCATGACTGGAAATTATGGCAATTTTTCAGGTCTGATGGTGTTTTATGTTTCATTGCATTTATAAGTAGCTGGTTAAGATGATGGATTAGAGGTGGAGCAGCACCAGCTGCTCTCTTCCTTTGCAGAAGGAACTGCCATATAGCAAGTGGGACCCCAGCTTCTTCCTTCCCAAGTCTAGAGAAAAAAGACAATGTTGCATGTGTTTCAAGATGTCCAAAGGAATTTGCTGTTTGCAAACTCTACGTTTATAATGTAAGTTCTGTATTCAGGTAATAAGCCATAACTGTGTAGTAGAGAATATATTTTGTATGCCAAAGTCCAGAATTTGATATCTACTATTTCAAGATTGGGCCAAACTATGACGTGTTCCCACTCTTGGCAGGCTATTCTCCTATGGTGATAGAGTAAGACCCTACTGCCAGCGACTCCACACCAATTGGAAGTTGGTGGTTAACTAACCTGACAACCCTGACTCTAACGGCCTTGGGTGCTGAAGTCCACAGGGAAGGGGGATGGTCTCCAAGTGAATTAAATACCACTTGAATCCATCTTTATGGAAGGAAGCAGCTTCATCAATACTGGCCTATGACCGATGAGGATTTTGTGTGCCAAAAGGGCTCAGTACTGGAAAGTGACCCTCAGAAGTAGATCAGTGGTACAGGTGTCATGCTGCAATGCAGAAAGCAAATGGAAAGCCACTGCATTATATTGTTCCCAGGACAATCTTCATGACTACTTATCCTCTATACAAGAGAACTGCACATGGTATTGGACATAGCTAGCAGTTGCCAGTTGACTCACTGGGCCAACAGTTGCCTTGATGCCAGGGTTTTTTGAGCTGATTTCATATGAATTTGATCCCCTTAATTCAAATATGGCATTTTAGTGAAATATACGTTACACTATCTTAAGTTAAATCCATGGAACAAATAAAAAAAACTAAACACGGAATTTTTATTATTATAGTTGTTGAGTCTGGACAAAGAAGTATTCTAACAAGAAGGATCAGGTTAAACTCAGTGATCTTTATTCAGCTCAGGTTCCGGACTGGGGAGTATGTACAGGGATGGCCAATATATATACAGTGTTCGGGCCATTACAAACAAGATACAGAGTTCAGTCTTTTCCCGCTTTGACACATCTTTGAATTTGGCATCTTTAGAAATAGCACGCTTTCGGGTTCCCGGTTTTGGCGCGGTTTTACATTTAAACACAATAAATCCTTATATACAACAATAGTATACAAATATTATTATTATATACAAAGATAAAGGAAAAAGTCATTGATGAAACCTACTAGTCACTGAACACTTTGGAAGCTTCTTTTCAGTAACATTATTGAATGTATTTTTCTTTTAAGATTTTATTAGAGTTTTACAAAAATACATAATAAAACAAAGAAAAAACACTCGATTACAAAAATAATTGAAAGATAACAAAAAACAATTAAAATTATAAAATTTCATATTTGGATTCAGCAATGCAAATATAGCTAAATCAGTTCTAAAATCCTAGGCACCAACAAAAAAAAAACATTTTCATTGTAAAATGGAGTTAGAACTGCACATTTTGCATAGAACTGCACATTATAAAAACACTGATCTAAAAAACATAGAGCAGATAGAGAAAAACTAATTTCATATTTGGATTCAGCAACCCAAATATAGCTATAATCAGTTCTAAAATCCTAGGCACCAACAAAAAATGTTTTTCTTGTAGGCCTGTGAAAGGTGTCGGACAAGAGATCTGTGAGTGACATGGCCTGATTTGTGCCTCCTAATGTCTGTTAGAGGATGCTATCCTGTCACCAGTGTTTAAGCAGTAAAATTCACATGTCATTCGAGTGGCTTCTGGAGATGAAAACAAGAGATGGGTGCCATCTCATTCTTTATCTAAAACAGTGAAACAATCTTTGCCTTCTCTTGGTCTTAGAAACTGAAGCCAAGTAGACTGCTAAAGCAAGGATGGGGACAGTTTGAATAAGATCCTCACCCAAGAACTCTATGCAGTCTAGTAGAAGAACACTGATTGGAGATCTATTGCAATCCACATTCCCAGATGTGTGGCAATTTTTCAGGCAACTACAGAACGTTCAGGGGACTGTGGTGGATTAGTGGTTAAGACACTGAACTTGAAGACTGGAAGGTCAGCAGGTCAGCAGTTTAAGACCAAAGTGCTGCACAACAGAGTGAGCTCCTGTCTCTGTCTCTCTTGCCTACCTAGCAGTTTGAAAGCAAGAAATTGCAAGTAGATAAATAGGTATCACTTAAGTGGGAAGGTAAACAGCATTGTGTGCACTCTGATGTTTAGTCATGCCTGCTACATTGTCCATGGAAATATCTACAGACACAGACAGCACTGGCTCTTTAGTTATAAACAGTGCTGAGCACCGAACCCTAGAGTCAAATATGACCGGCTTTTGATCAAGGGCAACATTTACCTTTACCTTACAGAATGTTCAGGAAAAAGAGATGGCTCTTAGGTACACAAGATCCTAGTCATGAATGTGGTTGAAAGATAAGCTTCAGTGCTTTGATTTCTGACCGGAAATGGAACGGAAGACAGTATTGCTGTTTAAGAATTGGTATTGTACATTTCCAATAAGTTAGTAAGTGAAAAGGAAGCACTCTAAACCCACAACACTTTCTGGGAAGTTTCCAAGGGTTAGCTCCACTTTTAACACAGTATGACAGTCAAGTTGGAAGTAATTACAGTGTGGACAACAATATGAAATAACTAGCCAGTTGCCTCTGGGAAGCCCACAAGATGAAATAATGCCATAAGACCCGATTGCTTGTCTTCCAAAGCAATCAACATTAAGAGATAAACAGGCCAAGATATTAGAGGGAATTTGTTGCCATCCTGAGAAATAGCCACTGGTGTCTTTTCTTCCATGATTTTGTCTAGTCCACCTTTAAATTAACCCCAGTAGCTATAATCCAATGATTCCATAGTTCAATTGTGCACTGTGAAAAAAAAAACCCACCCTTCCCTGGTCTTAAATCTTTATTTGTTCAATATTAGGTTACAAAAATAATTGTTCCTATGGGTTTGCTTCGAGTTACATAAAAAACCAATTTAAGCAAAAGCCTACCGAACTGACTTTTTTTTCGTAAGTAGGGGTTTTACTGTACTATAAAATGAGACTTAATACTTTCTTCACCAAACTTAACATAATTTTATGGAGTTCCCTTGTTATGCCTCTTTTTATCAAGACTAAAAGTCATATCATTCCTTAATCTGAGACTTGTTTCAGCCCCTTGGTAATTTTGGCTGCTCTGTTCTGCAAATTTTCTAGCTCAGTTCTTTCTGATGTATTGTTACATTTTTATTAGCAGTAGTATAATACAGAAAAAAAATAAAACAAAGAAATAGAAAAATCAGTTATAATAGCAAACAGCACTTAATCAGGTTTACAGTAATTTCACATATCTATTCTAATGCAATCTGTTGTGTATTACCCTAAGATTCTACAAATGCTACTTGGGTAACTTATAGTCTCTTGTAAATCCAGTAAATCATTATTAGTAAGTAATCAGCAAATCATAATTTTCCGTGAGGGACTTACCTGCACATTTAAAAAATTCTTTAAAGAAGTTCTCCCAACACCATATATGGGGCTACAATTTTCATTTATCAAAATATTATTTCATCATATCATTTCAATAATCATCACTACCTTTCCAGAACTTTCTGAGGTGTTGTGACCAGACCTGTACACAGTACTTGAAAGGTGCTTATATGTATCATATGTATATAACACAGTATTATGATTAGGGCAGTTTTATTTTTTCATTCACTTTCTAATGATCCAAAACAGAGACCTTGCTGTTTTCACTGCACCCACACAGTGAATGAACCCTTTCATCAAGCATGTCCTAATTTACAAGTTCTCTTTTCTGATCAGGGACTGCAGTGTCTCTGTAGTTAAGAAGCTCACTTCGTTAGCTGGAAGGTCAGCAAGTCAGCAATTCATGACCCAAGTACTGCATGATGGAATGATCACCTGTCTCTGTCCCAGCTCCTGCCAACCTAGCAGTTTGAAAGCAAGAAATTGCAAGTAGATAAATAGGAACCACGTTGTTGGGAAAAGATCTTGGAGACATGAAAGGAGCCTCATTCAGGTGTTTCCCTGAGCGGAGTTCCTCCAGCAAAAATCCTTCCAAACCAGAAAACACCTCTGTGTGCGTCTTACATGATAAAAAAATTGCAGCTCAGCCCCCCCAGCAGTGTATATCTGGTTAGGATGTATTTCTTTCATCAATTTATAGTTTCTTACACTGAAATGATTTTGCCATTTTAAGCCTCATTTATCCGGATTGCAGAAATCCTTTCTGATACAGTTAGCAAACTTGGCCACCTAACTTCAGATCTTTCTGAACAAGTTAAAAGTGCTCATTATGATTCCCATTAAGATCCTATCTATGCATAGCAGGTAATTGGAAGACTGGTAAAGATATCTTCCTGCAGGCACTTTACAGCATACATGGAAGCCAGAAATTCTGTTTCACAGACTGTTTATCTCCCGTGCTTTTTCCCCATTTCATGTTGATCCAGACAATAAATCTGTCATCAGCACTGCATGGTACACAGCTAGTTTTCTTTTGAATTGGATTAGTTGCAAAGACCTCAGGAGGGGAATAGTGTTAAACTGCAACATTCCTTCCTTTCTAAGTATTAGTGTATTTAAATAACATAAGAAAGCAAAGCAAAAAGCTGCAGCTTTGAACTTCTAATGCTATCGCTGGATCTTTGAAGTAATTGGTGCATGAAATGTTCTTACAATTATTTTTTAAAAATATGATACAGAATGGTGATATGGAATTGCAGTCCCTCCCCCCCCCCCACCTTCCCCTGCATGCCTTTAGAGGGACACAAAATATGCTGCTTCAGTGAAGAGTATATATGGATGCAGAATTTGCTGAGGGAAGGAGGATGGGCTCCTGGAGGTGAACAAACACCAGAATCATTTGAATTTTTTGGAATAGTAGCTCTGTTAGTCTGTGTTTCAAGCATATCAACGTTGTTGGCCGCTGCTTATGTCTGACCATACAATTTTCCCCCTGAAATTCATTATTTTCTCCGTTGATGGATGTGATTCAATCATTCGATCCTAGCATGAAACATGCAAACACACACATTACACTGAATAGATGGTGGAGGGTGTGGTTGAGTTTGACGAAGCTTCCATGCTTGTTGCTTAGCCTCTTCATGTCTGTGGTGTTACCCTTCAAAGTGATAGGTAGCAGCAGAGATGGTTTGGCACCAAAGTGGGCAATCTTCAGCCGCTCCCAAATTTGTGAGTTTATACCTGACTCCTTCATGATTTGTTTCAGCTGGTCTTTATAACATTTCAAAGGAGCTCCACAAGGTCTTGTACCACAGCTAGGTTCCCCATAAAGAATTTGGCAAGGAAGCCTGGAACCATCTGTACAGCAGACATGCCCTATCTATCTAAGACAATGGCCTATAATGGAAGCTTCAGTGCTGTTTAGATTTGCCTTCTCGAGGACTGCATTGTTGGTGATGTCATCCCACTTGATGTTCAGGATGGATCTTAGCTTCTGTTAGTGAAAGCGCTCAAGCTTTTTGATGATAGAGGTTCCACTTTTCACAGACATACAGTAACACTGAGATAATGACAGCTTGGTATACCATGAGCTTAGTCTGGGTTGTTAAATCTTTGTTCATGAAGACCCGATGTGATAGGCGTCCAAAGGCAGAATGCGCAGCACCGATTCTCTTCACCACATCTTGTTCACAGGTGCAGTTTTTAGACAGATCTACCTGTTCCAATGTCGAATCTGAGATGGTGGTACTGAACTCTAGATGGGTTGTCCTTGGGGGCAGGTTGTGCAAATACCTTAGTTTTTGAGTATTTATGGTGAGGCAAAAACAATCACATGCATTCTTGAAATAACTGACTGACTGTTACAGCTCCTCAGGTGTGAGAGCAGGCAATGCAGCATCATCGGCATATTGCATTTCCATTATCCTGTTAGCATTGGTTAGTTTTCAGGAGTGTAGTCTAGTCAGATTAAAGAGTCTTCCATTGAAGTGGTATTTAATCAAGCATATCAGAGAATAAACAAAACAAAAAGGTTGTAGCACTTGATTTGATCTACAAAAGCTAACATTAAAATATAACAGTTAGTCTTCAAAGTACTACAGCCTTTTGTTTTTGTTTTGTGATGTTTATTCTCTGATATGCCAGAATCTTTTGGTTTTTTATTTGGATCAAGATGTCTTAAGAGAACCTTCTCCACTGTATTTTAGCTATTTCAGATGTTATTAAAGCATTACTGAGCACATAGGCTCAGAACCTATAATAAAAATTGGAGTTGTTAATTTCCTTCCCTGAACCTGCATTTTACTTACAGGAAAGTGGAAGCTTACTGATGTACCTTTGAAAGAGAATTATTAATCATGAAGGAAAATTAATTTAGTTGTGTTCAACAACTATGAGAGTGATTGTGTTTATCTGTAGATAGTGATAAAATGCTGAATGATTGCTTTATTCATTGTGTTATGTTTTATTCTCAAGGTGAGAACAGGTTGCCAGCTAGAATGTTGCTGCTTGAAGAAAATATTCAAGAAGTTATCTAGGAAGTTGCATGAGTAGTGCAAGACTTGTAAACATTTTTTAAGAAAATGTACTATTCTTATGAGCAAATATTACCCTCCTACTGTTGTTGCTATATCTGCAGGCAATGAAAAGGATTATTAAGGATTATTTGGCATAAGGGTATGCATCAAAATTTGTATGATACAGTACAAACTGCCAGACATCTTGGTGGTAATCAAGAATCAGTCGTTATAATATTTTTCTCCACAAACACTGGGATTTGTACTGCATGTTGTAGCCTCTAACAGGGATTTAATTAATTTAATTTTAATTTAATTTAATTGTCACATTTATATACCGCTCACTCGGCCAAAGCCAACTCAGGGCGGTTCACAATAAAATTAAAAAACACATGTTAAAAACAGTTAAAACTACCCACCCCCTAAAAACAAGGGCTGCAGGATCCAAAGGCACCATGGGGAAGAGTTCTTCTACACCAACCACCCAATGGAGGTTACCCTTCCACCTGCACCCCACACTTGACCCGCCAGCCAGGTTTTAAGTTCTTTTCTGAAAGGCAGCAATTCCGTCCGGAGACGTAGCTCTGTTGGCAGGAGGTTCCAGAGGGCCGGTGCAGACACGGAGAAGGCTCTCCTCCTTGTGCCAGAGAGGCGAGCCCCTCTGGCTGATGGAACAATTAGAGAGCCTCTCCGGTCCGCTCTGGTTGGACGGACAGACGTCCTCAGGGCGATGCGGTCTCTTAGGTAACTCGGCCCACTACCATATAGGGCTTTAAAGGTCAAAACCAGCACCTTGAATTGCACCCAGAGACAAACTGGCAACCAGTGCAGCTCCCGGAGCAGTGGCAAAGCACGGGCATAATGCCCACACCCCATCACCACCCTGGCTGCCGCATTCTGGACCAGCTGTAGCCTCCGAATGGTCATCAAGGGCAGCCCCATGTAGAGCGCATTGCAATAATCTAGTCTGGAGGTGACCAGAGCATGAGTGACCATGAGCAAGGAGTCCCGGTCCAGGAGTGGGCGCAACTGGCGAATCACCCGAAGTTGGGCGAAAGCCCTCCTGGTCACAGCCGCCACCTGTTCTTCTAGCAGTAGCCGCGAATCCAGGAGGACCCCCAAGTTGTGCACCGGGTCTGTCTGGGGCAAAATAGCCCCATCCAGAACCAAAGATGGTAGCTCCCGGGTTAACGCAGGACCCCTTATCCATAGCCACTCAGTCTTGCTGGGATTCAGTTGTAGCCCATTAGCCCCCATCCAGACCCCAACAGCTTCCAGGCACCTGGAAAGGACTTTGACGGCATCACTGGGGTCCCCATGGGCCGAGATGTACAACTGAGTGTCATCCGCGTACTGACCACACAGTGCCCTGGATTCCCAATCCTCGGAGCCGTTCCAGAAGGATACCGTGGTCAACGGTATCGAAAGCCGCTGAGAGGTCAAGAAGAGCAAGGACGGATGGGTGACCACCGTCCCGCTCCCGCCAGAGATCATCCATCAGTGCGACCAATGCCGTCTCGGTACCATATCCAGGCCTGAATCCTGACTGAAAGGGGTCCAGGTAATCCGCTTCATCCAGTACCCCCTGCAGCCGACGCGCCACTGCCTTCTCCAACACCTTCCCTAAAAAGGGGAGGTTGGAGACAGGCCTATAGTTGGTTAGGACAGCTGGGTCGAGGGAAGGTTTCTTCAGGAGGGGGCGCACCAAGGCATGTTTTAAAGGTGCAGGAAACACCCCCTCCCGCAATGATGCATTGATCATAGCCCCAACCCAGCCACCTGTCACCGCCTTGGAGGCTTTCACCAACCAGGTGGGACAGGGGTCCAATGGGCAGGTAGTGGCGCGCACAGCTGCAAGGAGCCTGTCCACTTCATCAGGGGCAACTGGATCAAACTGGTCCCAGATGGTATGGCAAGACTGTGCTCCAGCTCCCTCCGGACTCTCCCCATCCACGCCAGGATTAAACCCCGAGCGAATCTGATCGATTTTCTCCACTAGATGGTCAGCAAAGTCCTCAGCCAACCCCTGCCAACCAGGCACCGGGGTCCCCCTACCAAGGAGAGACCTGGTAACCCAGAACAGGGTGGCTGGGCGATTATCAGCAGAGGCAATAAGGGTGGTGAAGTATTGCCGCCTCACCACCTCCATCGCCACTAGATAGGCCCTAATAGCGGCTCTAGCTAGTGTCCAATCGGAGTCTCTCTGGGTCTTCACCCAGCGGCGCTCTAGGCGTCTCTTTGCCCGTTTGAGCTCCCGCAGTTCATCTGTGAACCACGGAGATGACCTAGCTCCATGAGCTCTGAGAGGCCGTAGTGGTACGATTTCATCCAAGGCCGCTGTTGTCATCCTGTTCCACAGGTCAACCAGTGCCTCGGGCGAATCGTGTTGCCGATCCAGAGGGAAATCCCCCAGTTCCTAAGAGTGGGAAGGTGGGGTTGAGGAAGAGGAACAATAATCCAATTTAGATTGATTACTTTCCCCTTCCTCTCAGAAGCCCCTTAAGAAGTGTCCTGAGGAATTCTGATTCTGGAGAGTATCTCTGAAATTTCAACTGGTAAAATAAAAAGTGTCAACACATCTTGCACCCAGGTATTCAGCATATGTACCCCTGCCATACTAGTCTGAACAAAACGTATCTCATCTGATTTGAGAATCTAAAGGTGGTTAGACCTGGTTAAAATTTGGAAGGGAGACCTTTATGGAATATTAGGGCTCTCCAGGAAGAACTAGGACAAAAATCCTTGTTGTTGCTCTGGAAAGCCACATTGTTGACATAACTGGATTAGGTGACCCAAACGTTCACAATACTGAATGATTCAAGACTGAAGGAAGTGTTAAAAGGCTGAAGGATTCAACTTCCTCCCAACTTGTTCTCTACATGAAGTCATATTCACAACCACCTGCTTTATGGCTACTTGGCAGTAATTTGAATGCTAATTATATTATGGTCAATTGCCATTCCATAATATTTTGCCTTCATATCTACATACAACCAACTATTCCAAAGTGAGTGTCTTCTCCACTGGAGGAAGGAGAATGAACATGGGAGGCTAGAAGAGCAACTCTTTTTTTTTTCATGGCCACGTTGGGCAACACATTAACTGGCTTAGTGTAAAACCATCAACCTCAGCAGGTCTGCCCTTAGTTCCTCAGAGTCTGCACATGTGTTTAGAGCATACCTGTCAACCATCCCGATTTGGCCGGGATTACCCCATAATTTGATGTCGATTGACGTCATAACCCGCCCCGCGCTGCCAAAACCCTGTAATTTGGCAGCAGGGGGGGGGGGCTTTCCATGCATGCATGGAAGCACTATGTCGCTTGCGCAGCCCCTACACAAGTGGCATAGCGCTTCTGTGCATGCGTGGAAGGGGTAAAACCCCTTGCATGCACGGAAGTGCTACGCCGCTTGCGTAGGGGCTGCACAAGGAGCGCAGCACTTCCACGCATGCATGGAAAGCGACCTGCACACAAGCGATCTGTGCAGGTCCCGTTTTTCCAGAGCCGCGGGTTGACAGGTATGGTTTAGAGTGACTTCTGAGAGTCATCACTTTCTAGACAGAGAAGCTCTATACCAATGTTTCCCAATCTTTGGTTTCTGGGTTTCAGTTCCCAGAAGCCTAAGTCAATTCCCCAAAGCACTGATCAGCCAATGTACTGACTTAGGCTTCTGGGAATTGAAGTCTCCCTGTGGGTCATACGCCCCTTATTGGGAACCACTGCTCTATACGGATGAATAGGCATCTGAATAGTCCATACTGGCTCTGTTAAACTGAGGCTGCCCTAACCTCAAATATCCATTTACCCACCAAGTCAGGGGAATTGTTCTCAGAGGTTCACACATTTTATCCACCATCAGCCCTAGCCAACATAGCCAATGGTAGCAGTTTGTGGCAGTTGTAGAACATCTGGATATACACTTGTATATCTTATGTCAGGTGGTGCTACTCAGATTTGAGTCTCTACATGCTGTTGTTCTTCAATTTCTAGACGGCTCAGCTAGCATGGTAACTAGCAGAGGATTCCATGAATTATAGTCCAACAATTTAAGAAAACACACTTGGAATCTCTGCCTTAAAGTCATCAGAAATGCTCCTAATATTTTTATGGATAGGGTGAATGGGGAAGAAAAGATAGTTGCTCGGGGTACATTTAATGGCACCCTCCATCATTGTTAGAGACAGACCCTGTGTGCTGAATTCTGGGTCATTACTGTAATTTTAAAGAGAAACATGCTATGGCAATAATTTCCATTTCTGTAGCACCTTTCTCAGACTAACTCAAAATAATAATTAAGCCTTATGAGTCAACACCTTGGGTAAGAGAGATAAGTGCTGATATCTCCATGTTAACAGACAAAGAAGAGGGTTATCTGAAATGAGATATCAGTTCATTTGCAATAGGGGGTGGATGACTGTGGTGAATTTTGTGTTTGTATCTCACCCTTCCTCCTAATTTCTTTTACATTTAGGAAGACACTTCAATTGAAATGGGAGGCAGGAAATTGGATTTCAAAAATGTTATTCTGAGGTGATAATAAGAAATTCAGATACACTCAACCTATGCTGGCTATTTCAGTTGTTTATGGATTACTTTATTTCCCTCCTTCAAAGGTGGTTTAGCGGTTAAGACATTGAGCTTGACAACTGGAAGGTCAGCAGGTCAGCAGTTTGAGACCTGAGTGCTGTGTGATATCTGTCCCGGCTCCTGCCAACCTAGCAGTTTGAAAGCAAGAAATTGCAAGTAGAAAATTAGCACTGCTTCGACAAGAAAGGTAATAGTGTTCTGTGTGCTCCAGCATCTAGTAATGCCTTCCACATGACCACGGAAATGTCTGCAGAGACAGACAGCACTGCTCTTTGGATGTAAATGTGAATGAGCACCACCACCTAGAACAGGGGTCACCAAACTTTTTAAGTCGGGAGCCAGGTCACGTTCCCTCAGACAGTTAAGGGGGCCGGTGGTCCCCCTGCCATTGACAATGGCTGTAAATGCATCGGCGGCTGTCATAAATGCATTTATGACAGCTGTAAAAGTGCACGGCTGATTCTGGTGGTGGTAGCTGGAGCGAGGGTGGAGGCCAGATTATCTGGTGCTGTGGGCTGGATTCAGCCCACGGGCTGTAGGTTGCCTACCACTGCTCTAGAGTTAAACACAACCTGCTTTCGAACAAGGGAGACCTTTATCTTACCTATACTTCCTTCCAAAACTATGATCTCTATGCAACGTTAAAAAATGTGATTTGTTTTTGTTGTTTTGTGATTCTAATGATATATACTGTACAGTAGAACCCCATATAGCAATCACCCCATACAGCAATGAAATTGCATAGCGATGAGGCTTGGATGGGGGAAAGCTGTTCTGCATAGCGATTGTTCCAATGGGAAAATCCGTACAATTATTTTCCAATGGAAAAAAGCACTTAGCGCCAAACATCATTGTACGGATTTTCCCATAGGGAAGATCATACTAGGGGGGGGAAACGTATATTGATCAGCTCCGTGGAATGGATTAAAATCGCTATACGGGGTTCTACTCTCTATTTCAATATGAATTGTAATTGGTTTGGGATTCCCTAGATTCATAGGTTATTTCGGGCTTTCTTTTTTTAAATTTTCTGCACTGTAACTACCAGAACCCTCTAATCAACATCATTATCCTGAGTTGTTAGCTTTGAGATTCTGGGATTTGTATTCCAATCTCTTATCTCAACTCCAACATTTTCAAACTCTTGGGATTGTTAGCTTTGTTTTGGTTTATTTCAATCTCCAGATCAGCCCTTTTCAAACTGCAAATGGGTCCAGTTCAATTTGGTCATTATCACAGGATAACTGGTCATAGACAGAGAAATGTAATTCTTATTGCTAGCAAAAGAATACTGGATTCTATTCTCGACTGGTGAGATGCTACAGAGTCTCAACAATTTTTACAAAAAGGAGAATGAAAGTCTGGATCCTTTGCATAGAAAAGGTTACATGATAACTATGTGTGGTGATAGAGGAGAAGTACTTTTCAGCAATTGCTGAAACTGAGGGTGTAAAGCCTTTCTCTGAATGCCAGCAAGTGCCAGAAGCTCTAAGAAAAAAACAAAAATGGCATTTTCATTAATCACCAAGTAGATTTAAACAACATTATTATAGCTTTTCTTATTGACTACATTTGAACTGAACACTTGGGGGCTTGACTAGGAAATGATTTTCCTCATGTCGTTAATGTATCATAATGCGAATGTCAATTATGTATGAGAGTGGTTGGCATGTGTAGTTTTTCCCCAGCCAGATTGGGAAGAGATCGAAATTAAAAGAGGAAGTTCTTGGAATGCTAATTCCTGATTTCCACAACTATTTGGGCAGTTCTGGAAACAATGCAGGCAGTTGTGGGATTCAGACTGTTCACCCCGGTATGGCTGAACCATTAGTAGAACTGACTGGCCCTGCCCATTTTATTTTTATTTTTTTAAAAAATTATTATCAAGGGGATGCTGCCAGTGGGGCACTTCTTGGCTTGTAATTATAAATCGTCTCCCTCTCTCTCTTTCTCCCTCCTCCCCTTTTCTTTTCTGGTCACCCTGCTTGAGCTGTCCCTGCCTCCTGCCAGCTTCCCCAGTCCCTCAGTTTGCACCATATGTTCTGCATGTGACCCGGGTGCTAGTCTGGTGGGTGAGGAGCTCGCACGCGCTGTGGAGGGAAGAGCGCCCAAGTGTGTATGCATGTGCACATGCAAGTGGAGTGAGTTGCATGAGGGTGGGGAGATGGGAGAGAAACAACCAAAGGAAGGGAGAGAAGAGAGGTGAGGCAGAAAATGCTTTTGTGCTCCCACCTTTCTCCTTGCGGCATTCCTGTGCCCTTTTAATAGGGAGGGAGCACCGATTGAAATAAGTGGGAGCCCTCTGTGGGTATGCTTTGCTGATAGTGGAGGTGGGAAGGGAGTGATACCAAAAGCTGAAGCCTTTCTCTATTTGTTTAGAAGTAAGTGGATCTTACTCCTAAGTAAACCATGGAATGCAGCATTCCAAAATTGATTTTTGGAACAGATTTTTTATAACACGTTCATGCTTAAGGATTCCTAGATATTTAATCTCTGCATTTGTTTTTCCAAAACACCACACTCCCGCCCAAATGGTAATGGAGGTTCCAGATCCTAGGGCACATTTGTAGATATGCCAGAATAAATGCCCCTGCTTTGCAGTACCCTTTGTTATTTGAAGTTGTTAACTACCCACAAAGCCATGAAAGTGTCTTAATTTTGGCAGTTCAAAGTTTGATCTGGACATGAAAGAAGAACTGTGTGCATTTAAAATGGTCCGAGATGCCCTATACTGGTGGTGCAGTGCTTAAAAGTTGTAATATTGCAGCCAAAACTACAAAGGATGTTAGTTTGATCCTCACATAGGTTCCCTATCCTTTGCAGTAAAATTATAAAGTAACCATGGTGGATAAAAATCAATGGGGGTTTGGGGGGGGGGAGAGACAGAATAAAATGTGGATTTAAAACATTAAATTGCTTTTTTTTGTTTTAAAATGCCCACCCAGTCACATGGCCACATGGCCACACCCACAGAGTAGGTAGTAAAAAAATTAAAATCCCACCACAGAATGCAGAGTTTTGAAGGTATACCTACTCGCTTTCTAACTACAGTCCCTTAGACATTACCCTTGTGAAAATTTGTGAGCCATCCCAGTATAATGCAAAAAGATATGGTTTAGGAGCTGAAACAGAAAATCTTCAGCATTATCCAGCCAGCAACCCCTAAAGGCAGTCTATAATGCTGAGTTCCTGTCACAGTCCGGGAGTCTCTAACTCCTCTTGGAAACACTGTCAATTATTATTTCTTTGCTTCTTATAGACCAGTAACATGTTACAAATACTGTAATAAGTTACTTGTAAATAACTCCTTTCTCAAGAATACAATTACAGTAAGTTATAAAATTTTATTTCTTTTGAGATGTAACTGCAAGATGTATTACTATCCTGTGATTTATCTGCATTTTGAACCACAGGCCACTCATATTTAGCAATTTTTAAAAGCATTTAAAGTTATATATTCAATTACTTTTGAAGAGCAAGGCTACTTTTTAAAAACAGTGACTATAGTGGTAACTCACGTCTTTAAGGTTTTGAGATTTGTTAACAGTAAATAACTGATTTTCAAAGTACAGTGGAACCTCATACAACAATCGTCCTGTATAGCAATGAAATCGCATAACAATTAGGTTTTGGGGGGAAATGGCATCCCGCATAACAATTTTTCCTATGGAAAAAAGTCATACAACAATTTTTCAATGGGAAAAACCACTTAACAAAAAAAAATGTCATTGTACGATGCATCCCATAGGGAAAATTGCTATACGATGCATGTATCATATAGCAATTGTTTCGTACAACAACGAGCCCCATGGAATGGATTAAAATCATTGTATGAGGTACTACTGTATGTAGTTTTCTTAGGTCTGGTACAACTGATTGATTGAGACATGCACAATGCTGCAGTTGGGCTCTCCCAGTCATATGCACAACAGATTGCTCAACAATTTGATTTGAATTACAGTTTGTGTGTGAAGTGTGAAATCCCAACATTGTTTGCAGCACATGTGACCAAAGTCAACAGCAGCACAGAACAAACCCCTATATCAAACCATAGCAACAGTGTGGGATGGGCGAAAAAACCAGGACTCAAGGGCCAATTGCGAGTCCCAGCCAAAAATTCCCACCCGGCCCCGAAGCGACCAAGAAATCACACTGTTAACTAGGGAGGGAGTGGAGGGGAAAAACTTCTCCGCTCCGTCGCTTTGCCAAAATGGCAGCTCGGCTGCCTCGTGGCCAGCCCTTTTATTAGGGTGCTGGCCACGCCCCTAACTACCCGGATGCCTTCGTCCGGTGGCGGGGGGGGCCCGCAAAGAGCGCGGCGGCCATTTTGGCGCCACGCTTGCATTGCAGGCGCACCCCCTAATAAAGGACTCAGACACAAATGAAAGTGGATAACGGCATTGGGCCACATTTATTGATTCATGCCCTAGTCCGAATTATAAATTTCTATTGGTAATTGACCAATCATAATTCTTAAGGCAAGCAGGCCGAAGTAACACTGGTAAGGTACCACCCAAAATTGCCAACGGCAATTGTTACAATGTATCTATTTGTATCAATTTGTTTGTTGACAACAAACAAATTGTTGACCGTAGTCAATATCTAACTAATGACCCCACCCTCTGACGTGTATCCGTAAAATCAGGGGGTGATGCATGCTGTCTAGCTGTAGCCATCACCCCCTCGCCTGGTTCGTCGTTGACCGGACAACGTTTAAACAACTTATGCCTATCTAGTGTTGTCCAGTCAATTGCGAACCTGCCGGATACCTGTGGGTCATAAATGTTTACCTTACCAGTGCTACCCGCCACACGGGGAGGCTTCCCAAAAGGCTCACCGCCCCCCCCCAGACCGTCAGCTCGGTCAACAGGCCTGCTCGCCAGCCTACTAACAAGAGGTCCATACCTCCCTGCGACAGATGGGCCCCATCCCCTGAATAAAGCTCATAATTTTGCAGACTGATGGTGGGGAGGCGAATGACGCGTCCCCAACCCTTGTCAAAAAGGGAACCGGGCAATAGCCCTGGAGCGTCGAGCTCGGTCAAGAGCCTGGAGGCCGAACGCTCCCCTGTAAGCGTACTGCGGTATCATGTCCGACCAAATGAGGGGTGTGGCAGGCCACACATAATGTGAGTAGGGACAGGTGTCTGCAAATCGCAAGCTTCCGCGATAGGCCAGTGACCTGTCCGAAACCATTGCCCCCAAGGTGAATAACCAGGACATCAGGCGAGTCAGCATCCCTGATGTAGAAAAGGAATGGCAACAGTTCCCGCCATAACATGCCGCGCTTACCACACCACCTGAGACGTGCAGGTGCACCCAGTCCCAGTCGGGGTTGCCACTCTGTCGCCGCAGTGTAACGCGCTGCCCTGTGCAGCGTAACGCGCTGCCCTGTGCACGTGGCACGGCCCACCAGGCATACTGTCACTGGTGTAAAACGACACCCAGGGTCTGTCAAGGAAAAAAAAGGGGGGGAAACACTGCAGTGACTAAACTGGTACTCACGGTTGAAGAGGGCGAACACAAAACTGAAAACAATGTGATCCCCACCTTCCCATGCGGCGCATTTCCGCCCCAGAGTACCCAAGAGCAGCTGCAGTAGAAACCGCCCCTATCCTGAAGGAATGGACGCCGAAACAAGCCCCAGGGAGGCCCCCACTGGCTAGGGCTTTCCCATTCACCTTCCCAAATTGAAATTTAGTGAGGGGAGACCCATCCTGGTGACAGAAAAACGGGCCATGGTGCGTGCCACACAGTGCAAGAAACTCCTGTAGGGCACCAACCGGACAGATGTCTGCCAAAGAACATCGTAGCAGTCTTACTCCACTGCCTACGCCGTGCTGATCTGTTTTAGAGGAGCGTATCCTCAACTGAGCCCAATCATTGCAAACATAGACATCTTCGAGTTCCAGTGCCCTACGACTTGCATCCGCCTTAGACAGCATCACAAGCTCGCTGATGCAGAGCGCTCCAAAAAAGGCCACCGTTGTGGCCGCATGAAACAGGGCTGCCTCATACCTATCGAAACATAGGTCATGCCAGCCCCGTGCCAGTTGGGTAAGGACCCCAGGGGAAATTGGGTGACGGTTGTCCAGGCTACGCCCACGTTCCCGCACCCACCCCTCCAAAATGTGTCTCACACGGAAATCAGCGGTACAGTCCGCATGACCTCCCACCTTGGCCATGAAAGCCAGCGCTGACAGCCTAGATGCTATGGTGCGGGGTGCAAGGCCCTGGGCATGCAGGTAAACCATGAAACGAAGGACGTGGGCCACTGGGATCGGCCAGGTATCTGGCAATCGAGATTGGGTACAAAATGTCCGAAAGGAAACCAATGCATGGTGATACGCCTTATGGGTGCGTGGCGCCAGCGACATGCCGATCGCCCGGTTCACCTCTCCTTGCCAAAGGTCCATATCTCCTCCGGGAGTGGCGAGGGAAATTCCTCCGCATCCGGGGCCAAGGCATGGAACCGGGAGATCTGCAGGCGGGACAAAGCGTCAGCAATATCATTATTGACCCCCGGGACATGCCTGGCCCTGAACAGTACATTGAGGCGCAGGCTGCGCAATACAAACTGGCGCACTAGGTCCATGACCCTGGGAGATTTAGAAGTCTGTGAGTTGACAATGTGGACAACGGCCGCATTGTCACACCAGAAATGCACCACAGAGTTGGCCCACTCCTCACCCCATAGCATCAAAGCTCCCAGTATGGGAAAAAATTCCAAATATGTGAGATCCCTCAGGCGACCCGTGCCTGACCAGGCTGGTGGCCATCCACCATAGGCCCACTTCCCATTGAAGTACATCCCATAACCCAGGGATCCCAAGACATCAGACTGTATCTGAAAGTGAGGTGAAGCCAGGAGGTCAGACCTCCAAAATGAGACCCCATTGAACTCCCTCAGGAACTGGAGCCATATGTGCATGTCTGCCCTGATGCCCCGTGTCAACCTCGCCCTGTGATGGGGCCTGGATAAGCCTGTCATGGCGTCACACAAACGCCGAGCAAATGCCCTGCCAGGTGCGACCACCCTGCAAGCGAAATTAAGGTGACCATGTAGCACCTGCAGTTCCCTAAGGGATGCCTTGCACTTAGACAGCAAGTCCGATATGAGGGCCACTATCCTTGACACCTGTCCCCCGGCAACCTGGACGCCTGCGCTACCGTGTCAATCTCCACCCCCAGGAATACTAGCTTAGTAGATGGGCCTTCGGTCTTTTCGGGCGCTAAAGGGACACCGAGTTCCTCCATTAGCGTCTGAAATGTGTTGAGGAGACGTGTGCACGTGTCCCAGCCCCGTTCACCCCCGAATAAAAAGTCATCCAGGTAATGGGCTACAGACCGAGACCCTGACCTACGGACAAATGCCCACTGCAGGAATGTACTGAAACGCTCGAAAGCCGAGCAGGAGATGGAACAGCCAAAAGCCATGGCTTTATCAAAATAATATTCCCCCCGGAATTTGAAACCCAGCAACTCAAAGTCACCCGGGTGCACCGGTAGGAGACGAAAAGCCGACTTAATGTCACACTTAGCCAACAATGCACCCGGGCCACATGAGCGCACCATGCGCAATGCCTGGTCGAAGGATGCATACCTGACCGAGCAAAGGTCATCAGGGATAGCATCATTGACCGAGCTACCGGCTGGGTAGGACAAGTGATGAATCAGGCGGAACTCGCCCGGGGACTTCTTGGGCACTAGTCCTAGTGGGGATACTTTAAGGTTGGGGAACGGGGGCGCGGGAAATGGGCCAGCTACCCTGCCCGCATCAACCTCCTTATTAATGCTGGCAGCAGCCACCTCCTCCCTTCCTCTAAGTGACAAAAGGTTGGGTGCGTCTTGCGGTGACCTATCCCCCGTGAAAGGAATACGAAACCCCAGTTGAAAGCCATGAAGGAGGTACACTGCGTCTTCCCTCCTTGGGTACAATGCGAGCCAACGCTCCAGCATGTCCACATTAATTGGGGAGGGGGCCTTTCTGTGGACCTGCGCCCTCAGCGGCAGTCCTACCTGCCCCTTGTCCACCCCTACCCCTGCCCCTGAATCCTCCCGGCCTGGGACAGGCGGAGGCAGCATGGGGGCCAGAACAAGAGGGACACTCATGCTTGTACTTGCAATTCTTTCTGTTGCAAGAACCATTGGACGAGAAGGTCCAGCACAGCAGGCGGGCTGGAACCCCCTGCCCCGCCACTTGGCGGGGTACCTGCACCGGGGCTGCTCGTTGGACCGCATGTCCACAATGGTATCTCTCCCCAGGCACCGGGCGTGTGGGGGTCATATACAGAAGCCACAGCTTCTGGCAGGGCTCATCCCACCTCATCTCTGGGTGCAGTGGAATCCTCATGCGGAATTCCTCGTCGTAAGCCAGCCACGACGGACCCAGGAAGTCAACCATAGCCCGGTAAATGTTGTCCAAATACTGGACCATAGGGATGGCCAGATCCGGCCTAGCTCTGAGGTAAACAGCCATGTAAATTAGGTACGCTGGCAACCAATTTGCCCACGTATGTGGCGGCTTACGACGACGTGCCTGCTCCTTGTCCTTCTCATCCTGCCCTTCCCTCTCTTCCTTGGTGGGCTCCCTGTTAAGAAGGGAGAAGATGTCTACATACTCGCCCCTCCAGATCTTTTCCTTGGTGGACTGGGCCAGATGGTCCCCCAGGGGCAAGGAATACCCTGCTGTCGGCAATGCCGACACCGGCACAGAGGGAACTGCGGGCAAAGGAAAGGGGGCCTGTACTAACCCGGGCACCCCCAAGACATTCCCTACCGCATAGGGAGCGCCACCCCAACCTGGACACTGGGTCAGTGATGAAGTCGCCGGGTGGGCCGGGGGCGGTTGTACCGCCGGCCCACCCGTGCGAGGCCATGGCCACTGAAAAGCCCCCCCCCCCGGGAAGTCAGTTGTGTGGGTGCACTAACTTGAACTGCATACTCACCCGATGCACCCCCACGGGCCGCCCCCACCGGGGGTTCCAGCCCGCTGTGGGCGTCGGAGCTCACGACCGAAGCTGAGCTCGTCGACGGGGCCCGATCAGCACAAGTCTGCTGCACCTGCTGAGTGGGGAGCTGCGAGGCAGTGGCCGCCACCGGCCCACGCGCCTCAGGCAGCTCAACCCGACCCGTCGCCTGCCGCTGCCCGGCAGCCAAAGGGTCAACCTGGAACCCAAAAGACACCCCCGCTTGATTAGCCCTTGCCAGAGATGCCTCGAGGGCCGCTTCGTGGGCCAGAAGGGCCTCCACGTCAACATAGCCCCCAGCCCCTACAAGGGGAAAGGGCCAGCCGGCCCGCAAGTCACGGGCACCTGTCTAGGTCCCTGTGCCCCAGGGGCCGGATACTGCCAAGAGCCCATGCTCGGCCCCTGAGGGGCCGTGGGCACGCCCTGCCAAGGCGGGGAACCCAACCACCCCCCATGGCTCGCTCCCCCCGTGGGAAACTGTGCACCCCGGATAGAAGGCCCAGCCGCACAGACCATGCCAAGGGCAGTGGTCACCGCTTGCGGGCCAAGGGCCGAGGCCCCGTCCGGGGCAGCCTGTGCGGACCACGCATCGAGCCAAGGGGCCACCGACCCCATCCCACCGGTCCCGGTGGGTTCCGCTAAAGGTGGCTGTTGGGCGGGCGCAGTCGCGGTCCTCCAACCCGGCTGACGCCTACGCGCCGATCGAGCCACGTTCGCAGCTGCCTTCTTCTTAGAGGGCATAGCTGGTTTAGCCGGGAAGCCAAAGAAAAGGAAAGCTGCACCGAAAAAGGCTTCACTGAAAGGACAAGAGCGACGGAGGTAAGAGGGAAAAACTTCTCCGCTCCGTCGCTTCGCCAAAATGGCAGCTCGGCTGCCTCGTGGCCAGCCCTTTTATTAGGGTGCTGGCCACGCCCCTAACTACCCGGATGCCTTTGTCCGGTGGGGGGGCCCGCAAAGAGCACGGCGGCCATTTTGGCACCACGCTTGCATTCTATCCAGGAGCTGTTCTTTGCACTGATGCACACATGTACATATTAACACATACATGCTTTGCAGGCACTGGTTGTTGTTTTTGAAGGCAAATGCTTTATATTTGCAGCAGTTATGTCATGATTGGATCTTAGTTGCAATCTGAACAAATTTAAAGCATTTAAGATAATTTTGCTTACTCACTTGATTAAATACGCACACTAGATGCTATAAAGGCAGCAACAGAAGAAAATATAAGTAAATCAAATTAGCACTGATAAAGTTATACTGGATAATTTCAGTGGTACAGTACATCTGTAAAATCTCTCATTTAGAAAAATGGGATTAACCTAACCAAAGTTAGATCAATATCACTGCTAACATTTCAGGACATCAGAGATCAGGAAGAGGCTTTGTCTTTAAAGAGACAACATTGCTAAAAATAACTCCATATATTAATGAGAAGAGGACCAAACTACACATGGTTCAGAATCCTATTCAAAAGCATAATTTTAGCTGCAAATTGCTCCAAGTTAAGGTACCTCTGTAGACATTATCCATTGCATGTGGCATTGTGCAACTTAATATGCAAGAAATAATACATATGGAGATTTCTTAATTTATGGAAATTCTCTGCTAAGTACCAGTTTTTCCCCGTGCCAGTAAAACAGTAAGATATATTTTATTCCATCTTGATAAGAGTTGCTTTCATTTGGGAGAACTATTTTGTACAAATTCATAAATCATGTAGATTGCACAGCTTAATTGTGAGAGGTGCTGCCTTCTTGCATGAAGCTTTAAAAAGTAGAAGCATTAGATGGGCTATTCTTGTCTTTTTGACAGTCCTTTCTTGTTCTGTGCATGTGGGATATGTTGTCTTGTTCTTGCACTGGAAACATAAAATCTTGAAGGGGATTGACAAACTTCCAGCAAGTGTCAAATGGTAGCCTGCCCAATTGAGAATGAGGAATTTAGTAGGACTTCTTCATATCTCTAGTCCAAGAATCAGGAATCCTTTTTAGCTAGGAGATGTGTCAATATAAGGTACTAGCATATTTGTGCCTGGCCTTGCTGGGCAGGTTTTTTTTTGGTTGTGGTGGTGGTGGTTTGGTTAGGGGTGGTTTGGGTGGTGGTGATTTGAATTTGTATTTTGTTATTTATTTATTATTTATTTGGTTTGTTTAATTATTTTTTGACTGTTTTTACTCTCTTGGCCTCTAGGTGGGGCTGTGATTAAGAGTACTGCTTTTGTTTTGTTTTTTAATAATTATTTTTTGACTGATTTCACTCTTCCAGCCTCTAGGTGAGGCTGTGGTTAAGAGTAGTCTTTCTTTGTTGTTTGTTCAGTTCTGTCCCGGACTCGTGGAGGAAGAACATGTTTGGTGAGTTCTCTTGTTTTTTCGTTCTGGGGTTCTTTTTGTTTTGATTTTGTGGTGTTTGGCTGGGAAGTTTAAGTAGAGTTTCTACTTAACCCCCCCCCCAAAAAAAAAAATTTTTTTTTTGTTTCTGCTTGTTATTTTGTTTTTAATTTGGGTTTTAGGTGTGTTTAATTGTTTTGTTTATTTCTGGTTGTTATTTATCTGATTTCTTTAATCTTTATTTGTTTAATTTGTGCTATTTTTGTTGTTTGAGTTAGGTATTTTCGTGTTGTAGATAGGTGTTTCTAGTGTGCTTTTATGGTATTTTGGGTGTTTTTTTGTTGATTTTTTTGTTTATTGTTTTGTTGTTTAATGGGTTTATATCATTCATTCATTTATTTATTTGTGTTTTATTAATTTTGGTGTTTGGCGTTTTGGTTTACTGTTTGGTTTTGTTCTTGTGTTTTGTTGTGTGAAAAACGGCCTGTCTGTCATTTGTTCTTTTCCCCCATTGCTGCTTCAAAATTAGGTTTTGATGCAGCGATGGGGAAAAGGAAGAGCCGGCAGTCAGCTCGCTCTTTGACCGGTAAGGTTAGTTAGGTAGGTCAGGTGAAAAGGAGGCAGAGATGAGCTATCTGCTTGATGATAGTTCTTTTCTCTGGGCCTCCTTTTTCCCCTGGCTTACCTAATGGGGGGATTGGCAGGCAGCGATCCGTAAGGGGTGGTGCTCTTCCTTGCAGATTGCTGGCTGCTGCTTTTCTATTACCTCCACCACTGTTTCATGCTAATTCTCAAAAGAGCAGTGTGGTTAGTAGAAAGACAGAATCCAGTTATCCGCCAGGGAGGGTACTTCCCCTAATGAATTGCTGCCTGCTGCTTTTTTTCCACCCCGGCTCAACTTACCTTGATGCCGGCAGTAGTCTCACCGTGTCTTTGGCAAGGTAGCAGGTAGGAGAGGGAGTCCCTTTTCTCCCCGTTGCTCCATTTGTCTTGTAGTGGTTGTTTGCGGGTTTTTTGTTTGCGAGGCCGTGAGGTGGTGCATCCACCTGCGGCGGCCTTGTGCTCCCTTTGCATGAGGTGTTTTTATTTTATTTTTCATTTGCTGGCTTTTTTAGTATTCTGTGCTCTTGTGCCCTTCAGTCTGGTTGGCTGGGACTTGGAGTTTACTTTATTTTGTTCGCGTTCGTGTGGCGGCTTTTTTCTGCAGCTTGGTTTCAATTGGGAGTGCCGCGTTTCCCAATGTTCTTTTTGCTCTTGCCTGTCAGCCTGATTGGCTGAGGCGCGGCGTGGCGTGGAGCAGAGGACATTGGGAATTGAAGTTGTTTCCCTTTGTGTTCATGGGGCTGTTGCCCACTGCCGAGTGCAGGACAATTGCGGCGCTCTGCAGGCCTGGTTAAGGTGAGTGCAGGCGGCTTGGTATGGGATACTATAGTCGGGTGCAGGAGCGTATGCCGGAATCCAATGGTTAAGATTTTCCCCTTAAACTCATTTTCATTGTGTTTTCTATCTCAGTAATACTCAGACTTCCTTCAATTGCATAGATTCATCTTGTAAAATCTTTTATTTATTCACATCTGATTATTGAATAAGATTAAAAAACATAAAAAGTAATGTTTCATTTTATATTTCTAAATAAATAAATAGGGAAGATTGGGAAAAATACTGAGTGAACTCCTGTTGCAGTTGTGCAAATGACATAACTATTAGATCAGGGGTACCCAAACTACGGCCTGCAGACTGGATCTAGCCCCCAATGCCAATTCATCCGGCCCATGCCACCACACATGTGTGGGCACATTTTACTTCTGCTTCTGGTGGGAGGAACCATTTGACCAGCATGCTCAACCACGTGACTCGCCCACAGCCTGAAAAGTTTGGGTACCCCTGTATTTGATGTACATTGCTATAAGTTAGAAAATCTCCAAATATATTATATCTTACTGAGCCATATGAGATTACTTAATTTATTAGAGATTGCTGAATTTGTAATTTGCTTTTAAATTATACCATATGAGATATTGGGCAACAGGATTGTGAGGGGAAAAACAGTTTTTGTGTTATAAATTCACTCTAGCCAATATATTTGGCACATTGTGAAATGGATTTGTGCTAAGTTGTATAATCACATTTATGAGAAGGAAATTTCACAGCATTTCTGAGTGGACAGGGAATGGAAAATATGCTATGGTGCTGAAGAGCTACTATTTAATACAGAATCAACTTGAACATATTTCAGAGATGATCTTGTTCAACCCTATAATGAAGTGATTATTCAGAATTATTTGCCTTGGGTTAATTCAGCAATTACCTGGAAGAGTTTAATATGTCACAGGTTTTCTCTCACTTATTCCCAAAAGCACTTGAACCATTTTCATGTTAAATCTGAAGAGCCACTAGCAAAAAAGGTGGCCATACTTACATTAGATGCTGAGTTCAATCTGAACTGTTGCGTTATGCAACAGAGTAAGCATGCAAGAGTGTATCAAGAAAGATGGTTAGCATTTGAACAAACAAAGCACTTAATAGTTTGAGTAGGAGTTCAAACAGAAAACTAACAATGAATAGGCTGGGCCCAGACTTCATTCAAGATTACAGATACCTGGACATAGTTAAGAGAGTGCTGGAACTGGACTGAGACAACCTGGATTCCTGTAGGTGCTTGTGTGTGAATACTGTTGGGTAACTTTGACTGATCAATGTTTCACAGTGTTACTAGGTGAAAGATAAAATGGAGAACCATACTTGTGAGTAGTTTGGACGAACAACCAGTATAACTTGGATCAGGGGTTCTCAATGTTTTTGAGCCATGGGCTGGACCATGCCCCACAGACAGCTGAGTGGGCTGGACATGTGGTTCCCCCTGCCATAGACGCTGATGTAAAACACCCGCAGCTGTCGTAAATGTGTTTACGACAGCAATTGATGCATTTGCAGTGCATTTGAGGCTCTTTTTTCTACTTCCACTGTTTCTGGTGGTGGTGGTGGTGGTGGTAGCGAGGGTTGTGTACTTTTGGCTGTTTTTGCTGATTCTGCTGCTTCCAATGGCAATGTGAGCGAGGGTGGCGAGCCCCATGAAATGGCATTGTGGGCTGGATTAGGCCTGTAGGCCCTAGGTTGCAGACCCCTGATTTAGATTAACAGCATATGTCAGTTTAAAACAGGGATGGGAAATCTTCAAAGTCTAGGCTGCTTTCTTGATTATCAATCCATACTGAAATTAGCATGCCACCTTTACTGACACTTCAGATACATTGTCAAATATCTTGGCTTCCTCATCATCTAGAATTTGGACAGAAAAGCTGTTCCCCTTTATGTAATTAATATAACTTTAAACTTTATTATGAAGAATGAATCAATTGGCTCAATATTTATAGATTTATTCTGTCTGGCAAATTATCAGGGAACATTACTTCAGTTCGCATGGACTGATATAAAAGAAAGAACAGCAAATTGCTGTATGGATTAAATTATAATGTACAAACTATTTGACTTAAAATAAGGGTTTGGAACAATATGCCTATATTTCATATCCCAGATTTTAATATGAGAACAATTATTGTTTTGCTATAATGATTGATGATATCTCTCCCCAATCCCCACCCCATCCTCAAATTCATCCTCATGACCAAAATAATCCTAGGAACCTTGGGAGGGGATAAGAAACCTTTTGTTAAATAAATACATCTGAAGCTAATGACATTTCCATGACTCAGCTAGAATTCAAACCCAGGCATCCTAAGGCATAGTCTTTTGGTTTATACACTATACCACATTGGGTAGTTCTGAAAGAAGTTACAGTGGAACCCCACATAACAAATGTTTCGTATAACGAAAAATTCATACAACAAAGCATTTTTTCGCTATTGGTGATACCCCACATAACAAATCCCCCCCGTTATATGGGGTTTTTGTATGGGGCATACCTCACTTAACAAAACCCCATATAACAAACATTTTCTCGTTATGCGGGGTATCGCCAATAGCACTTTGTATAACGAAAAAACCATATAGCAAAGAGCCCCGCGGAACCAAGTTTTTTCCGTTATACAGGGTACTACTGTACCTCTATTTTAAAAAGTCAGATTTGATGCTTGGTAGACCTAAAGACAGATAGAGGGCAGAGGAGCCTTTGAAATCAAGATTGCTGCTGGTCGTTCAGTTTCCCAATGGCTACAGAGCCAGAGGTTGGGAGTTTTATTCCTCACTATGCCTCTTTGACAGGGGCTGGACTTGATGATTCAGAGTCCTATAGTTCTAAGATGATGATGTTGATTTACTGATAGTTTCATAAAAATATTTACAAATTGCCTTTTTCTGGGAGCCTGATGGGGCCAAAGCAGATTTTCTCGGAGTGAAGTGCTACTGTCTCCCTTAAGCTTGTCTCTGTGGATTATGCAAAACTGAGAGCAAAGTCTTAGTGTTGGTGATCTACCAAAGTAATTGGATTATATATAAATAAAAGGTATGACCCAAATTAAAAAGTAAAAGAACTAATGGATGCAAATTGAATTAAAAGAGAGAGCTAAGCATCTGCATAAATCTCCCTTTGGAATCAATTGGTGCACTTATCCTGATCCTTCAGAGATAGAACACCTAAAAACCAAGGCCAGTATCCTATTCAGATAAATTCAAGGCTTTCATTAAACATTGCATGTTTCATGGGGCTGCAGATACAATACAATTTAAGTCTTAACCAGCGATGAGGCCCATATTTTATTGTTGTTTTTAAGCTACTTATCAGTACTTTTCTCCAAAAGTTTGTGTCTAACACAATAGTGGAGGACACATTGAATTATATTGTTAGCTTTTTCATGTATTAATAGGCAGCGTGTAGGAATTAAGATGAGTTTAAGATTTTTTTACAGGAAGGTAAATGTTTCTCTTTGAGATATAATTGAGAATATGTCTGTTACTCTAACTGCCAAAGTTTCACATGATGGAATCCTGAACTTGGTGGTTGCTAGAATTGTGGTACATTCTTTGCAACTGTGCAACTCAAGCTCTGTAGCAGACAATTCTAAGTACATGACTGGACTTTAAACTCTGGGATTCCAAAAGATAGAATCACCTTTAAATAGTATCAAGGTAGTATGAATGTATAATGTTGATATACTTTGAAATCTGATACAAAAATATATGGTCAAATTTATTTATCTACTTCCTAGCCCAGCCCAACCAGTGAGGAAGAGGAGAGGATATTAGTGAACTCTGAACCAGATTTCTTAAAAGCAAGCACAAAAGCAGGAAAAGCAGTGAAGGAAAAACCAAGCAGTGAAGGAAAATCTTTCCCCAGAACATACCTTGACTGGTATCCTTTCCAGCCTGCCATACTTATGGGCTCTTCTTTTGCTGCTATATCCAAATCTGAATATAGGCGACCATTATGGTGATCAGCCATGAAGACTGTTCTGAGAATATAATGCAGTGGCTTTTCATCTGCTTCCTGCATCCCAATGTGACACCCCCCCCCCCCCACACACACACACACATATACCAATTCTGGTCCTGAGCCCTTTTAGCACTAAATCCCACTTGAACCCATCTTGATGGAGGGCGGCTGATGAGGACTTTATGGGCTCTGTGGGACAGCTTTAGAATCTTTTCTAGGTAGCTCTCCATGGTGCTGATTTGACTCCCAATTTAGCTTTAAAGAATTAAGGGGCTGCGGTGGCTCAGTGATTAAGAAGCTCGCCTTGTTAGCTGGAAGGCTGGCAAGTCGGCAGTTCGAGATCCAGGTAAAGCATGATGGATTGAGTGCCCGTCTCTGTCCTAGCTCTTGGGGACATGAAAGGAGCCTCATTTGGGTGTTCCCTGAGTGGAGTTTCTTCTGCAATAATCCTTTCAACCCAGAATAATTTCAGAATATTATTATTATTATTATTATTATTATTATTATTATTATTATTATTATTATTATTATTATTATTATTATTATTATTATTATTATTATTATTATTATTATAGTGACCATGTTTTTAGTCTGGAGTTTAGTCTGAACTTCAGAGGAGACATCCAAAGTGCTGGATCCATTTGGAGATAAGGTCAGCATCTTGGATAACTCATGTAATGTTCAGACTAACCTGGAGTCAATTGATTGCCACTGTGAAATCAATTCAACGTTCCATTCAACCATCTGAATATCCTAAGCATCACTGTTTTTTCCTTCCTTCAAGCTTTCCTTGAACTTCTGTCTTCAAACTTACACTGCAGCAAAACCACATGTGGGCTAAGATAATGTGCTGTGAATATTGATAATATCTTACATTATGACCCTTAGTTCCAACACATTTTTATGTACATAAAAATGATAGTACTTGATTAAACATGAGGAGGTCCTTTAGCCTGTGCAGAGCACTGGAATGGTACATAAAATTTTACTTGTTCACTAATTAGAGTTTAACTAAAAATTAATGAACTGCACCCCCTAACATCATTTTAGCCTATTAATTCATTGCTAATAACTGGGCTTGCATTAACTATGGTTCAATATACTCAGCCCTATTTTTTCCTTGTGGTTAACCCACTGAAATGCAAAGGAATATCTCTGTATATTTTAAGCACCAAGTGCATGGTGTCAAATACAAAAGGTTGAGGGAAAAGTGTTAATGTTCCCCAGTAGATCTGTAGATGGTGCTTTGGAACAAATAGCCAGTGAAAACACTGTTAACAAAAATCTTTTTATTTACCAACAATACACCACTGTTGTCAGTAGCTCTCTTAGTAGCATTTTCTGCTCTGCTGCATTGAGAAAGCCATGGCCTCAGCTGCTGGTGTCAGCTTTAATTTACTATGAGCAGAGATGAGATGTGCCCATCACAACAACAAAAAGATATTCTTCAGGGAAAGCTGCAGATCTTAACACATTATAAAGCAATGTATTTGCACCACCTCACGATTCAATGAAAATGTCATTGTTTGGGAGATACAGTAGTTGTTTGTAAAAATGTGGTCTCCAGAGTCAAGATATAATTTAATTCCCACCCCCACAACCATGAGTTGACCTCAGAACACTATCTCGATGTTATCCTTATTTCTCATTTTGTATTTTGAGTTTCTGCTTCTATTTGGATCTTAGAAGATATTAGGATCAAAGCTATGAATTTCAGAAGACCCAAGTTTTTCTTTGACATCCCCTTGAGTTGTGTTTTATTTTGATGAATTGTTAGTCACAGTTATTTCAGTATTCTCTATAAATGGTTTTTTTGGTATTATTTTTCCTGTTTTCCAATTATTATACTGATTGTAAAACTTGCTCACTTTTTCAGTCTTCAGAGGGATATGGCCTTAAAGACAACTTTAAATATTGCATAACAAATAAAATAAAATAGTAATAAAGAGATTTGTTTTGTTTTCATTATGAACTTACAGTACTTTGTGGCTCACATCCTATTTTGAAAAGGACTAAGGGGAAAATGTCTATGTATCATTGAACATGGGCAAGAGGACATTGTCAAACCTACTTTTTGATAGTAAATGTGTAAAGAAGGATTTCTTGTTCATCTGTGTTACATTTTCAGTTTTGTCCCATGGAGCTGTTGCATGTGGTGAGACATTCTTGCAATCTGGTCCAGAGAGATGGGTGAGGGGGCGGGGAGAGCATTGGTTGGACGGGAATATTGTAGCACACTTGCCAAGACTGAAGAAAAAGTCAACCACAGTTATATCTTAAGGCTTCTAAAGTACTCATAAGCCACATAGAGAACTTTGATTATGGGCAATGTAATTGGTCATTAAGCAGACAAAAAGTATAATAAAGTATAATAAACAGAAAGATAAATTTCTGTGGTAAGATTGTGGCCATGATTTTATTCCATAAAAATAATAATTGAACCACAATTAAGTATTTGTAAGAGTGCAGTCTATTCAACCTTACTTGAGGCCAGCTTCCAATGGATTAAGTGTAACTTCCAAATAGATATAAATCCAATTAGACATAGTTAGATGCGTGCATTTCTCCCACTGTAAGAAATGACAAGGACAAGATTTAATTTTGGCTGATAGCTCCTGAAGTATTTTGAGTGCAAGAACTTTGAAACAGCAGAGCTTGCCCAGTTTTACCATACTGTACCATACCTGTTAACCTTCCCGGATTGGCCGGGATGTCACGGTTTTCGGCGCCGATTTGCATCATTTCCCGCCCCGCGCTGCCGAAACCCCAGAATTTGGCAGCAGGGGAAAGGAGGTACTGCACAGCCCTTCTGCGCAGGCCGCCTTCTATGCAAGCGACGCATGCATAGAAGGGTTTTACGCTTGTATAGCCCCATTCTACTCATGAGTAGAAGGCTACGCCACTTGCGTAGGAGGCTACGCAAGCGGCGTAGCCTTCTATGCATGTGTAGAAGGCAACCTGCACAGAACCGTTTGCACAGGTCCCGTATTTTCCGGAGCCGTGGTTGACAGGTATGTACTGTACATAGATTCATGCCCAAAACCTGAATAGGATTTTAAAATGAGGCAATTACGATCTGTTAGAGTCTTATTTTACACAACCTAAATGACAAGCCTAGTAGCTGCCACAATTAAAACCTTGAAATAAAATGCAATGACTACAATGAATATGTTCTTCAACACAAAATTACACAACCAAGACAAATTCTAAATGAAACTAGGACAGTGGGGACAGGAATTTATGAAAAGGAAGCAATCTTGGAAATGGACTTGATGCATATACCCATCTCTTGGCTCAACCAAGGCTGTTTGTTTGATTGCCATTCTTCCCCCACCCATCAATTCTCTCCCTCATTGACATTTCCATTTGTGGCTATTCTCTGAATAGCAGCAAAAATGAAGCCCTATTTACTCCAGTGGTCAGAAATGGCTCTTACAGGGAGATACCATGATTGTGGAGTTCCTTTGTTTATCTGGGGATGTGACTGGCAGCCATTTTGCTATTTCTTCTGCACCAGTTGATGACTTGTTCTCTCCCTCTCACCCCCCCCCCCAAATCATCATAATTTTAATATTGCTGACCATTTTAGAATTGTTTCTCTTAAATTCCTATGAATTTTAATTGATCAGAGTTTTCCCATGATTACTTTATTTCTATATTAGATGTTTTGGAATATTGTTTATTTAACATGCCCAAGGAACAAGCAATGGGTTTCAAACAGCCAGAGATACATTTTCAGACATATGTCCTTGTGTGTGGGGAGGGATGTTTTTTAAAAATGCCTCTGGTAGTGTTACTCACAAACATTTTCTCTTTGCTTTGTACCATCTTGTGTTTCCCTGAAGGTTAAGAAAGCATTCTAAGCAAAAGTGGTAAAGCACTAGAGAATGAAAGCAGTGCCTTCATTGCACAGTTCTTTACTTGTCTATGGTACTCAACCCTCTTCTTTCAGTCAGAAGAAAAAAAATAGCTTTTGAGTTTAAGCTTTAGAAAATTGCAATTGTTTATTTTTAGCTCCATTGTTCCCTTTTTTTCTTGCAACTCAAATCTGTTGTGCAGGAGAACCAGATTATCTGTCTGACTGGAAATATTATTGCATTTCTCTCTCTCTCCCCCCTTCCTGTTGTAAAGACTGAAAGGTTTCTCATCCCTCTGGGACCTTCATGAAAACCAGACGTCGCCTCTAAGGGAGGGTTTCAGGAGATGGAAGTTAAATCTTAATGAGGCACACATAAATAACAGACCATGCCACTTTGAGCATCAGGCAACCTTACACTGCTGACTACTGAACAACAGCCCTTCTTTTAAAAGGTGTGAGACTAGAGGTCTAGGTGCCTCTCAAATTTCCTCAAAAGTGGTGGCAATGTTGTGAGAAAAAGGGTTTGTGTGTGAAATGTCCCAGGTAGATCTAGGTGAAATATATTTGATGAAAGGAATTATTTTCATTCCAGCACTGATAACAGGTCCCCTCTATCCCATTCCTTCCTTTCTGAAGGAATCTCTGCAATGAAATAGGAGATTAGGTTAGACACACATGGGTTTTGCACACTGAATCCCCAGTCATTAGCACCAAGCCTAAGCACTTCATTTATTTGCTGTTCTGGATAGATAGATAGATAGAGAGAGAGAGAGAGAGAGAGAGATGATTTTGAGGAAGTCTGTGAAACCAATACCATAATAGGATTTCTCCCATCCTCACAGTACCATTGCATTCTTATGTTTAATCTTGTTTTATGAAACTTAGATCCAAGTAGCAGGACGGCAGGCACTGTCTGACTCTCCTTGCTCTTGTCAGTCATTGGCTTTTTAGCCATTTGTGTGCTAGCAGTATAGGGGAAAGTAACCATCTATTGCTGTCCCACTGCACCTGTAGGGCAAGGGACCCCTGAGGACAATCCTATCTCACAACATCTTGGCATCCATAGCTTGGTTTTGCAGTTTTGCATATTATTCAGATTATTATCTGGGTCCCTCCATATACTTCTTTTTACATATTTTCCCCGTTTCTGATTGCATATCTCAGTTCTGAGTAACTTCAACTTTAGCATTTGAAACCTTAGGATCTTAAAGAATAGAAAATAAAGTGAGTCTAATGGTGCCTGATGTTTGCAGCCTTCCTAGCCTTCCTGTATTTGCTCGGATGAGCATGGTTTTAGGGACAATTCACTGAACCACTCATAAGTGACCAAAATGTTCAGAAAAGTGCCCACGACTGCCCTGTGGTGCTTCTAAAACAATTTCCTAAAAACCATTTAATGTATAAAAACTATTTTCAATTTCAGTTCAGCAAGGAACAATTGCAAGAGGCCAAAACATGCATTCGTGGGGGAAAGAAATCCATTATTTTATTGTGTGTTGGTTATTATTTACCTGCTTATGCATAGAGCATCCCTCCTGCTAGGTTGTAATCTTAACTAATGTGGGACCTTTGTTTCTCACACATTTGACAAAAGGCCTTTGCAATTTTGGCAGTTTTCGGCAATTGAATGTTTTGAAGGGCATCATAAACACAGCTAATCTCCTGCCGAGAAAAGCAGCTGGCCATCCCTGTAAACACCTTTTGCAGGATGCAGGACCCAGGCATCTGGGCAAAACAGAGTGCCAGGAAGGAATATTAATACTTGTGGGCTATTTGTTAGGTTACTGCATTGCAAAATATTTCATTTAAGTAATATTCAGTATTTGCCACTGTCATCTAGTCAGATCCTCTACTAAAAGCATCAGTACTCTTTCATGACATGCATGATAACAGGAAAGTGTTGGTAGATGGCATTAAGAATAATGGGTGAAGGTAGCTGCCAAGCCCCTCTTTTGCGGTATATCCATCGCACAGTAGCCACAGAAATCAACTGGTGACAGCATTTCAATGGGAAAAAAAATCCAGTTATTGTATTTGTTTCACAGACTGCATCATATTCCTTTCTCATTTGTAAGCCAAGGATCTATTTCTCATCTGGTGTAGGTTTGAGGCATCCTGGTCACTATCTTCTGGATCAGGAATGGACATTAACTAGACATGCACCTGAATATTTATATAAATGTGGATATTTTCTATCCACACAGAATGACCTTCAGTGGGACATACAGTATGTTCTAATCTAAAATATATACTTCATATTTAAATACACCTCCCAATGCACTTTCCAGACCACCCAGTCCGGGGATGGTGAACCTTGACACTCTAGGTGTTCTTAGATTTCAATTCCCAGAAGCCCAAGTCTCTGTGAATCCACACGTACACACAGTAAATCCAATCATGTGGATTCACAGATACTTGGGCTTCTGGGAATTGAAGTTTAAGAACAGCTGGAGTGCCAATGTTCACCATCACGGACTTAGTGTAACATATACAATTACTAAGATTAGATGAGAAGTGAATTTCCCAGCTTCAATATAAAATGAAAAAAGTGTGTGTGTGTGTGTGTGTGTATCCTCCATCTTCACTGTAATGTGAATAGCTAGCAATGGATGCAAGAACTTTAAACTTCCAAGTTTGCTTAAGCAAAGTAGTCCAGCCTTTAGGGACATTTTAGGCTTTAATCTGTACTATTTGTAGCCTGGCAGAAGCTCTATTTATTATAGAATGGGAATAAGCTTAAATATTTGAATCTGTTCCCATTTCCTGCTGCATACTCAGCCCTTCTTCTTAGCTGCCAGGCCACTTCTTGCTTATCAGAGGATTGTCATTGGTTCATTATTTAGTTCCCTTGCTTTCTTTCCTGCCTTAAATCATCACTGAAGTGTGCACATAAAACAAACAATAGAAAGTATATTTCTTGAGCCCCTGAAGGGAATAAAGAAAATCAGCATTTAAATGGGAGATACTTAGGAAGCTTTAAAATAAAAGGTAAATCTGCAGTTTCATAAAATGCTAATGTGCATCTAAAATAGCATTTTTATGTGTACTCATCTTAAATAACCACCTGTATTTAAGCAACAACTCTCTTCTAATAATATAGACCTAAATGGAAGAGGCAGGTGCAACAAATTGCATAACAATTATATTAGTTTCCAACTGAAAATGTGCACTGCCTGAATTCTTTACCCTTATTAAGTGTTCAAATGGCCATTTCATGGCAAGCATTTCTTTTTCACCTTTTAATCTAAATGCTCTTGCTAACACATAGTGTGCATTAATATCTTAACGTTTTTCATCTTTGGGAGGAAACTTTCTAGGGAAAAAGGATTAATGAAATTGAGAGAAGGATATACACAACTATTTTATCAGACTTGGAACAAGAATGTTAGAGTTCTCTAACAATCAACAGTGAGTGTCACAGTTACTTGAAAAAATTCCTGACTTTGATGTTCATTCTCACAACTGTGCACTAACATGCTATCAGTCTTCATTTGCCCCCCCCCCCCCATTGTTCCTTGCCATGGTGAAGGGGCTTGCGTGGTTCGATGAGGCTATGCCATGTAGAGCCACTCGAGACAGACAGGCCACAGCAGAGAACTCAGACTAAACATAACTCACTGGGGAAGGACCTGACAATCCATACCAGTACCCTTGCCAAGAAAACCCCATTGTTGTTGTTTAGTCACATAGTCAAGTCCAACCCTTTACGACTCCATGGACTATCACACAAGAGGCACCCCTGTCCGCCACCATTCTCCTCAACCCGCCCAGCATTGTGCCCATTGCATCAACAATACCATCCAGCCATCTCATTTTCTGCTGCCCCTTCTTCTTTTGCCCTCTACCTTTCCCAACATCAAGGCTTTCTCAAGTGAATCCTCTCTTCTCATTTGATGTCCAAAGTTCTTTAGCTTCATCTTCAATATTTGACCTTTCAAAGAGCAGTTGGGGTTAATTTATTTTAAGATTGACCTATTTGTTCTCTTTGCTGTCCAGGATACTTTCAAAATTCTCCTCCAACACCACATTTTAAAGGTGTCTATTCTTCTGCACTCAGCTTTCCTTATGGTCCAGCTTTCACAACCATACATTACTCCTTGGAATACCATTGCTTTGACTATGCAGACTTACGTTTGCAAAGTGATATCTCTACTTTTAATTATGTTCCTCAATTTTCTCATAGCTTGTCTCCCAAGAATCAGTAGCTTTTTTATTTCATTGCTGCAGTCACCATCTGCAGTGTTCTTGGATCCTAAGAACGTAAAGTCTATCACTGCTTCTACTTCTTCCCCATCTATTTTCCAGGAACTGATAGGGCCTGTTGCCATTATCTTGTTTTTTTTTTTGATGTTGAGTATCAAACATGGACAGTATCAAAAGGGTAAAGAATATGACACTGGAAGATGAGCCCCTCAGGTCGGAAGGTGTCCAGTATGCTACTGGGGAAGAGCAGAGGACAAGTACAAGTAGCCCCAGAAAGAGTGAAACAGCTGGGCCAAAGCTGTAAGGATGCTCAGCTGTGGATGGATCTGAGAGTGAAAGGAAAGAACTTTTGCTTCCCCGAATGAAGCTTTAATATACAAAAAAATAAAAAAATTGGTTGAGTACACTGTAGTCTAATTTTAGACAAAGTATTTGAGGCAGAAAACCCCAAAATCCCCACCCTGGAATAAAACAACTTTAATTTTGTATTGGTCAAAATCCTATTGTGATTTTATGTCCCTATAACACAATCAACATAAATCTTGGCAGTGAATTGCTACAACTTAAAAATTAGCATAGGCACATGGCATCAAATGCTTACTTTCACTTCTTAGCTTGTGGTGATTTAAATTGCTTGCATCATGGCAATGTGTATAAACAATAGAAATGTTGCCAACAGGTAATAAGTAACAGATGTTTTCTAACAGCATCCCAGATCAGCTGCCAGGTATGTCTGCCTTAACCTGCCTTAACAGTACAGTTCTTTGTTAGAACTGCGGTTTTATGTTGCTCTGTATAGAGCCCTCAACAGCTCAGGGTCCACTTGCTTAAAGAACTACCTGATCCAAAATCTGGAATTGGATTAGCCAAGCAAGTTCAGTTTGTTGTTCCCTGGTCTAGTATAGCACCCAGGTTTCACAAATGTGTGCATTCATGGGGGTGTCATCTTAGTCTCAAAGTACCCTCTTGTTCAGAGATTCATTGTTACTTCTACTTTCATTTTTCAGGCAGTACGGTAGTTAAAAATATGTTTGTACAAGCAGGGAGGAGCATATGTTGGCATTTGCCTTTGAGTGACACATGTTTGTATTTTTGTATATTTTTATCAAACATTCAAGTTCTATACTATTCTATCAGAGCAGGCATTTAAGCTGTGGCTTTAGCGAATAAGTGTATGTTCAAGAAACTGTATAGATAAAGGAGAAATTTCATGCAGGTATTAAACATGCAAACTGGTGTGGAAGTTGAATAGAATGCATTTTACAGGCGTATAATTGGTGATCTTATATACTTATAATTTGGGGGTTTTACTGTGTGTTTTTACATGGATTCTTAGTTGCTGTGAAGTCTTATGAAGATGTGATATAAGTTAGATAAATATTTGACAATGACAAAAGGAAGAGAGAGAGAGAGACAGAAAATAGGGAGATATATACAGGGGTCTAGTTCCTTTCCAATTATTTTGACCAGAAATGGCAAATAGCCCTTTATTAAAATATAAATTTTAAAAATCCCAGAGCTACAAAGACAGTAGTTCATGCCGGTTGTGGAATTTTGGGAGTTATGCTCTAGAAATAAACATTTGCCATTTCTAATCAAGAAGTTGGGAAGCACCAATCTCTCTCTATATCTGCTATCTCTCTCCCCCCCAACTTTTTTTTTTTTAAAAAAATTAAGGCAGCAAAGCTGCCTGTTAAAACTTTACAATCAGGAAGTCTCTTCCACTCATCAGCCTATTTGCCTCTTGGTAACCTTGACAGTCCCCCAAGTAAATAAAGCTCACTAATTAGTGATGGCCTCCCCACTTTAGGATGGGAATCCTTAGCCTCAGCTCAGCCTGTGTCGACAGCTGCTACTTCCACCTGTGCTAAGTAACTGTACCTCAAGGGCAAAGAAGAAGATGCTTCATTGAGCAGGTGTATTTACAGATTACAGGAGTGCTCCATAAACAATGGGCACTGCCTTTGAAGGAGTGCTATTGTTTTTTTTTATTGTGAGTATGGTGGGATGAGTTTGCAAGCATGGGCACAGAATGTTGTTTACCTTCCCACCAAAGTGGTCTCTTTTTCTCTACTTGCAATTTCTTGCTTTCGAACTGCTAGGTTAGCAGCAGCTGGGACAGAGATGGGTGCTCACTCTGTTGTGCAGCACTCGGGTCTCGAACTGCTGACATTCCAGTAATCAAATTCAAGGTCTTAACCACTAAGCCACTGCAGTCCTTCCTTGGGCAGCTTACCAACAATAACTAAAGAATCACCTTCCCACCAAAGTGGTACATAGTTATCTATTTGCAATTTCTTGCTTTTGAACTGTTAGGTTCGTAGGAGCTGGCACAGAGACAGGAGCTCACTCCGTCATGCGGCCCTTGGGTTTCGTCCTGCTGACCTGCCAATCTTCAGGTCATCAAGTTCAGCATCTTAACCACTAAGCCACCACAGCCCTCTATAAGCATTCTACTAAAGTTCATTGCAGGGACTGCAGTGGCTCAAGTGGCTAAGACGCTGACTGGAAAGCAGCAGGTCAGCAGTTTGAGACCCAAGTGATGTATGACAGAGTGAGCTCCCGTCTTTGTCCCAGATCCTGCCAAGCTAGCTGTTCCAAAGCAAGAAATTGCAAATAGATAAATAGAGACCACTTCGGTGGAAAGGTAACAGTGTTCTGTGTGCTCCGGTGTCTAGTCATGCCTGCCACTTGACCATGGAAATGTCTGCAGAAGCAGTCAGCGTTGGCTCTTCAGCTATGAAACAGAGATGAGCACTGAACCCTAGAGTTGGATGCAACTGGCTTTCGAGCAAGGGTGACCTTTACCTTTACCTAAAGTTTATTGCTATTGTGGATAGGAGAGCAGGAGAGCTTGATTCCATTTTTATCTATAGTTATATGAATCCTCTTCTTTCCTCCTACCTCATTGCTTTAGTGAATTAAGAATAATTTAAAATCTATTCAGTCTACCAGTTTCAAGCCACAGTTGGCCCACACTCTGATAAGAAATTTATCATGGCAGAGGTTTATCTATATTTGATAATGGGTTCTTTGGCTATAGGGACATGTTGATACAGCATGCAAGCATCATTCATCTTGACACCCACTTTTTAGCCAGTGGGAAGGAATAATGTAGGATCATTAGGAAGGGTATAGATAATAAGTCAACAAGTGTCATTTTGCCTCTTTATAAATCTACTAGCATATTTGTGCCCAGCCAGCCGGGCAGTTTTTATTTGTGTGTGGTTTTTGTTTGTTTGTTAAGGGTGGTTTGGGTGGGGGTGTTTTGCATTTGTGGTTTGTGACTTTTTTTGATCTATTTTATTAGATTTATTTTTGATTTGGATTTTTTTCTTATTTTTCTTACTTGTTTTTACTCTTGTGGCCTCTAGGTGGGGCTCTTAGTAATAGTGACTTGTTTTTTCACTCCCAGCCTCTAGGTGGGGCTTCTTTCAGTAAGTAGTCTTTGTTTCTTCATTTCTGTTCAGGAGTTGTGGAGGGAGTTCTCTGGGTTTTTTTATCTGGGTTTTGTTTTTTGTTTGTTTGTTTGTTTGTTCATTTTGTTGGTGTTGGACTGGTAGGTGTTTCTGTTTCTTCTTTTGTGTTTTTTTTGGTTTTAGATGTGTTTAATTGTTTTGTTTATTTCTGGTTGGTTTTTATGTTTCTGATTTCTTTTGTGATTATATGTTTAATTTGTGGTATTTTTGTTGTTTGAGTTAGGTGTTTTTTCTGTGCTTTCATGGTATTTTGGGTGTTTTTGTTTGTAGATTTTGTTGTTTATTGTTTTGTTGGTTAATGTGTTTGTTTATTTATTTATTTATTTATTTATTTATTTATTTATTTATTTGTGTTTTATTATTTTTGGTATTTGGCGTTTTGGGTAAATGTTTGGTTTTGTTGTTGTTGTGTATTTTTGCATGAAGAATGGGCTGCCTGTCAGTTCCTCTTCTCCCCATTGCTGCTTCGAATTTTGGTTTCGATGCAGCAATGGGGGAAAAGAGGAGCCGGCAGTCAGCTGGCTCTTCCCTCGGTAAGATTCATTAGGTAGGTCAGGGGAGAAGGAGGCAGAGAAGAGCTATCTGCCTGACGATGGTTCTCTCCTCTCTGTCTCCTTTCTCTCCTGGCTTACCTAACCGGAGATTGGCAGGCAGCGATCCATCAGGGGTAGTGCTCTTCCTTCCGGATTGCTGGCTGCTGCTTTTGTATTTACCTCCATTGGAAGTACAAAGGCAGCAACCAGTCATTCCCCTGCTTCCCCTGATGGACTGCTGCCTGCTGGTGGTTTTTTCCCCACCCCGGCTCAACTGACCGTGAGGCCGGCGGTGGTCTCGCCATGTCTTTGGCAGGGTAGCGGGGAGGAGAGGGAGTCCCTCTTCTCTCCATTGCTCTGAGAAAGAAGGCCAGCGGTGGTCTTGCCGTGGGTTTTTGTGTGCATTTGTTTGTGAGGCCGTGTGGTGGACTTGTGCTCCCGTTGTGGGAGGCTGGCGTGTTTTTTTTTTTATTTTTTGTGCGTCGGCTTTCTCAACGTTCTGTGCACTCGCACTCTTCAGCCTGATTGGCTGAAGTGCTCATGGCATGTAGTGCGCAGGGACTTGGAATTTTGTTTGTTTTGTTTGCGTTCATGCAGTGTTTTTCCCCCCTGCGTCTTGATTTCAATTGGGCACGCTGAGGTTTCCAACGTTCTTTTTGCTCACACCTCTCAGCATGATTGGCTGAGGTGCACCGTGGCTCAGAGGACATTGGGAATTGAAGTTATTTCCCTTTGTTCCCATTTGTGGGGCTGATGCCCCACTGGCGATGGCCAAAACCCCGCAGCGCTGAGAAGGCAGGGGTTATGGTGAGTGTGGAAGGCTAGGTCAGGGATGCTTGGGCCTGGTGCGGGAGCCTTTGAACGAACCCAATGGTTAACCCCTCTTTTTATAGGTATAGATGGTGAGGCCCCATCTGGAATACTGTGTACAGTTCTGGTCACCATATCTCTAGAAGGACATTATGGAGCTGGAAAAATTGCAGAGGAGGGCAAGCAGAATGATTAGGGGACTGGAACACCTTCCTTACCATCTGAGACTGCAACGGTTGGGCCTCTTCACTCTTGAACGACGGCATCTAAGAGGTGACCTGATTGAAGTTTATAAAATCATGCACGGTGTGGACAAAGTAGATAAGGAAAAACTGTTTTCCCTATCACACAACACTAGAACTAGGGGGCACTCCATGAAACTTTTGGGTGCTAGTTCTCAATCAAATAAGAGAAAGTACTTTTTCACCCAGAGGATCACTGGTCTATGGAACTCCCTGCCAGAAGAAGTGGTGACAGCTGTCAGTCTTTACAGCTTTAAGAAAGGATTAGACAAGTTCATGGAGGACAAGGTTATCAATGGCTATAATTATGGATACCTAAGGACAACCTCCAGGTTGGAGAGATAGGCAGGATATCTCTCAATGCCATTTTCAGGGAATCCTAAGCAGGTGAAGGCATCTGCTTGGGAATACCCTGAAGGAAATGGTGAGCCAGTGTGTGAGACAGAATGCTGGACTGGATGGGCTGTGGCCTGTTCCAGCAAGGCTGTTCTTATGTTCTTATGTAATGTACTGGAGGTGCTTTAGTGTACTAAATTGTCAGTGAGAATGACAAATTCGGGGGGAAAATTGTTTTTGTAAAATTAGCATGTTTAACCATTGCTTTATCATTTATTCTGTTTTGGTGAACTTTCCCTGTCCCTATAACCTGAAAAATTGAAAAAAATCAAGAAATATAGCATAGTTTTTTAACATGATATCTGCATTACACTACTTCAGATGAAGGTGATTTGATAAAATATAATCAAGTAAAGGAATTAACACAAGAAATTAGCTTAATGTCATAAAATGTTTGGCAAGATCACTTTTCGGTGATGTTTCATTTCGGTATGCAAGGATATTACTTTTTTGGGGGGGGGGGTATGAAAAAGTGTTAAAGAGCCACACATGTCATAATAGCCATGCAATAAAAGTCAGAACAGAGATTGATCAGATCATTTTCCTTAAGACAAAGAACGTAGCTTAACTGAGCATAGCGTTAGTATTCCCTGTTCTGCTACATAGCATGGAATCATGGAATGTAATAGGGTGTTATAATAAAAGATAGAAGCATCTGAAATATGGGTTTCTTGCAAGTTGCCAAGAATTGATTAGATGGGTGGGTGTCCTGGGATGAAGTATTGAATAAGTGAATAAAAAGGAAGGAACAGATAAAACATTAAAAGCTAGAAAAACATGCTTCCATAATGAGAAGTGAAAAGTATGGATTGTTACAGCTGAAAATTCAAAGTCAAATAAATGGGGAAAGAAGGTCAGGGAGGAGAAAAGTTTTCAGCAGATTGATTTGTTTTGGCTGAGAATGTTGGAGGCTGACAGCATAACATTGTTAAGATTTAAAATTATAATAACCATGATAGTGTCCAACCTCTAGAGAAATTCAGCCATTTTTGTAGGGTAGGTGTCTGTGCGCTCACTCCTGGTGACCTCTGTCTTGTATTATGTCACCGAAACCTCCCATTTGCAGTCTCTTTTTGAACCTTGGAGGACTCTGCTAAGCCAATGGCCCCAGAAATGATACTGTCTTCCACCATGGATATTATTTCCTTCACTCTGCCCTGCAAGGTGCCTATACTAGAAGGGCAGGGTATAAATGTGATTGATTGAATATATGTTGCTCACTGTATCAGCCACAAGGTGTTAATGTTAAGTTAAAAATCCCTAAATGGTTTGTTACTTTTGCAGGCCATCTTTCCCAGAGGTCTACTGCCTGCATCACATGATCCTTCCAGAGCTTGCAGCTCCAGGTGCCAACACCAAGAATGGCAAGGACGGTTCTAACTAGGCAGAGAGCCTTCTTGGTGGTGGTACCTACGTCATGGAATAGTTTACTGTCTGAGCTGCATCAGGTCTCCCTCTCTGAACATATTTAATAAGCTCCTAAGGACCAAGCAATAAAGCGATGCCTTTAAGGATGTCCTCCCCATGGCTACTTAATGTGGGATATTATTACTTTCCAGTAATAAATAAAGAAATAAATAAACAAGGCAAGCAAGCAAGCACACCAGGGCAAGGATTTTAAAATGACAGAAATCATTCCCCAAATTTAGGGGCACTTACAACTATACTTAGTGTATTCCTTAGGCACTAGAAAATACGACCATGTCAGGAAAAGAAATTGTTTTCTCACCTTTAAAAGCAACTATGCTGTGTGTGCAAGTTTAATTATATGTTTTATTTGTGCTGATAAGGATCAAGTTGAAACAAGGGATTTTATTTGTTCAGTTATTTATTGGCTGATTAAAATTACCAGAGTCGTAATTTATATGCCTTATTAAAGCTCATATTTGGCCATGTTAGAGAAAAATAAACACACTCCAGTTCTTTCCCCTTCTCTTTCCACCTCCATGCTATTTTCTGCCTAATGGTTCTGCACCTGGCATATTTTTAATTGCCTTTGACTTTAGGGACATTGGCCTCTCTCCACTTTTCTTTAATCAATAGTTGGAAGAAAGTGTGCACTCAAAGTGCCTTAATCCAACTGTTCTCTTAATACTTTAAAAATGCTTGAGATAAGGAGTTAACATTCATGCTGATTTGTTGCAAGATCTTGTGTGTAATACAGATTCTCAGAGCTTTGCCCATTGTACTGTCTTAAAAATATCTGATAACATGTTCATAGAATGAATGGATCTTGCCATATTATGTGCCAGATATATTGTACCACTCACACAACATGTTCACAGAGTAGTTATATATTTTGTTACTTTTATCAATTGTTACTGGTTGCAATTAAGTGATCTTCTATTCTTTGCAGTGTACTCTGCCTTTATTTGTTATCTGAATATTATTATTGTTATCTCTTGCAGTGCTCTAGTTCAAGGGTTCTCAACCTTTTCCAGCCATGGGCTGGATCACTCCTCCTCAGACATGCTGTAAAACATGTCTGTGGCTGTCATAAATGCGTTTATGACAGCTGCATGTGCATTTACTGCACATTTTTGGCAGTTTTTGCCTCTTCCAGTGGTGGCACTGGTGGGAGCAAGGGACGTGGGCCACATGAAATGGTGCCACGGGCCAGGTCCAGCCCATGGGCTATTGGTTGTGAACCCCAGTAAGTCTTATATGGTTTTTTTTAATGTGCAGGTATCAATATGGTTTTAAAAGTAATCCTTGTCTTCTGCGGATAGAATTGACCCATGCTCAAGGAAACAATTGCCATAATAATTTTGTTGGTATCTATGGTTCTTTGGAATTCACTGTTTTTGCAAGAAGATAAAAAAGGAATCAAAAGCGAGTGTAACTTTAATACAGAAGATAACATAGTCAGGTTAAATATCCTTACCAGTCCTCAGGGCATTGAACTCTGCATGAACTTGACTATAGCTTCATACCAAATGTTTGTACCAGCCAAAGTAGACGCATTGGATCAGCATCAGTGTACATTTTGTTGATTCATGAGATCTAATATAGTTGGGACCAACAAGTGTATTTAGTTCTACGTTGGTGTGCACTAACCAGCAAATACCATCTCAAAAACACACAAGTGGGCCAGTTACAGTATGTAATTTCCCCCCAGGATTTCAATGGGTGAGGCAAAGGCCAGAAATTATTTTCTGAGTAAAAATAATGAAATAATACCACACTATCGGCTATGCTAAACCCAAACAAGTTTCATTCCCAAACTTTTGGAAAGTTGTGTGCTGCTTCTATTGGTCTATCTTTCTAATATATCTTTATGCCTATAAAATGAATGTTACAAAGTCAAACATCACAAAATGTTTTATATATACTTACATAACAAACAAGAACAGTGATATTACAAAACTGGGTGCTACAACTTGTTCACGCCACCAGAGTGCAAGGTGCCTGAAGAAGTGAATAATAATTCAAATGTCTCTTTCATCCGAAAGAAGAAAAAAGTCCAGGAAATATTTATAAACTGAAGTAGACCATCCACAACACAGAGGAATTGGCTCCACATATATAACCTTTAAAACACTAAAATAAAAGACAAATGCAAATGCAAATACAAATACACAGGAGCTCTATATGGGTTCATCCTTCCAGTGCCTCTCCTGCACAAACATATTGAAATTCTACTGCCTAAACCAAGATAGGTACCACTTTGGTGGGAAGGTAAACATTGCTCCGTGCGCTCTGGTGTTGAGGCATGCCTGCCACATGTCCATGGAAATGTCTGCAGACACAGACATATTTTATATATATATATATATATATATATATATATATATATATATATATATATATATATATATATATATATATATATATATATATATATATATATATATATATGTATGTATGTATGTATGTGTGTGTGTGTGTGTGTGTGTGTGTGTGTGTGTGTGTGTGTGTGTGTGTGTGTGTTGAGACAAAGGAACAGGAAGACATTGGCTACATTGTTATGCATTTTTATTTATATAAATCTCACACCTTTTATGTCACAATGACAATTTATACTACTTCCTCTCCCCCCCCCCCTTTACGAGTTAGATCCAATTTTTACAGAAAATAAAGCACAGTTCTTTGACATGGTAAAAGTATACAGTGGTACCTCACATAATGAAATTAATTCATTCCACAAGTTTTTTTTCATACAGCAAAATTTTCGTTATGCGCAACTATTTTTGCATAATGAAATCTCCTATGGGGAAATTCACATAAGGAATTTTTTTTTTTGCATAACAAAAATTTCCTATGTGGAAATTTGCATAACAAAAATATTTTTGTTATGCACATTTCCCCAATGGAAAGTTTCGCTATGTGAAAATTTCCCATAGGAACTTCATTTTCGCAGAACAAAATATTTTTTCTATACGAGGCACCATTTTTGTTCAATTTCCTTTCATTATTCAAGGTTTTACTGTATTTGTTTTCTTCTCTGGTAGGGGCTTTGGGCTTCCTGTTGAAAACACCTGTCAGATTTGGCAGAAAAGAAGGAAGGGAGTAAGGACATAGAGAAACAAGATTTAGGCATAGTTCCTGATTTTTGTGTTTCCTTGTAGAAAATTATAGGCAAATGATGTTTAATGTAACTGGGGAAGAGCAGTTTGCCACTGTGCCAATGAGAGTGATTTCACTAAGCTTTTATCTATGCCTTCAGTTCTATCATTGACGCCCCTGCAATGAAAGTCAAGTGAAGATCTGGCAATAGAGAGTGCTAGGAGCAATCCAGCTAATGGAAAAATGTACTCGGGAAAATATGCTGCTTTTGAAGTATGCTGACATGTCAGATTCTCTTTCTCTCTGTCTCTCTTAATCCAAATTTGTTTATCCTCCAACATAAACAGGAGCTTTGGAAAAGGTTTTGCTATTTGCTTAACCTCCTCCCACAGAAGCACCAAAGCTGTTATTTCACAACAGATTTGCAAAACCTTGGTGATCTGCTTTTGTTTGTGTTATCTGTTGCTCTTGCGTGCACACCCCCTTCAGTTTGCTTTCCCTTCCCTCTCATTCTTGCCATTTAATTTCTTCTTAAATATATAATATTGCCCAATTCGTTTAACTTCATTTCCAAGTGTTAGTTTTCTTGCAGTCCTTTTTTTTTGTAGCCTGTTGTCTCTCCAACCTTTTCCTTTTTCAAAAATTATTTCCACACACTTATAATGCAGTTTGTAAGCTGCTGCGTGGGGCGGGGGAGCCCTGTCTTTAAATAATGTTCACTTATATATAATAATAATTATGTGCATGTGCAGTCAAGTCAATTCTGACATATGGCAACCTCTTCCAGGGTTTTCTAGAGGTGGTTTACTATCCTCTTCTTCTGAGAGAACCTTGGGACTGTGTAGCTTGTCCATGGCTACATAGGCTGGCTCGTCTGTGATATATAGCAAGACATTGAACTCCCCAACCTTTGGTTCTGCAGCCAGATACCTAAGCTACTGAGCTATTCAGCCAGCTATGCTGCCCTGAAAATAAGGACCATAATGCTCAGAAAATAAATTTTGACTTAATTTAATTTCGCATAATGTGATTATGGTTGCATTGTAGAATAAACAGAAGCATTGACTAGGTTGTTTGTATCTTAGTGTTAAATCTGCCACTCCTGTTGTGTGTGCATGTGTGCACTTAGCTTTCTTAAGAAGGGAAGTCTATTTTAGTCAAAGACAGTTATTTTATGCAGAGTAGATTTTTTTTACCAGTTGCAGAAACCATCATTGTGAGAGAGGCATTGTTGTTGGAGGCAAAATCTTTTGAGGGGAATAGAGAATCAAAAAAATGTTATCTTACTATGTGGAGATGGCCAGTAACAGTTACTAACATCTTACTATTTGTGAGATGTCTTAATCTTCTTAATTTTGTGCATGATGCATAGTTCTTTTTTTATTCCAGTGATGCATTATTGATATCAGAGTAGTTCAAGTTGGGGGTGGAAATTGTTAATGCCTCTCAGTATTACCTTGACTATTCTCAACAGTCTAGTAGAACTTTGCTCTATTTATGGGTCAATTTTATCCATATCTTTTGAGGAGAAATATCAGGAATAGGAAGATAATTAGGATTCTTACATTTGTTTAGCAACCAATAACTCACATTTAGGATCAAATTTCAATGACATGCCAATATGAGAATTTGGCACGTGGTGGAGTGCACATGTATCTAGCTCAGCCTAGGTTAAATAGCATTGATGGCATTTAGTTTGCTCTTGTACAGTTTGCTGTGAAGTCATTGACCAGGCCAGATTACTCTTAATTTGCTGATTTATTCATGCATTGATTAATCATTGATATTGGCTGAAATCCTGTTGCACAGTTACGCAAAAGAAGTATATATATTTTTTTGGGGGGGGTTGTCATAAATTAACAAATCCCCATATGTTGTATAATGAGTCATATGACAATGTCTACCAAAACTTTTGAATTTATGACAATTCATATTTTATGTTACACCATATCTGTAAGTGCACAAGAGGATTTTAGCAATTGCTTGATGTCTGCTCTACCTTCTCATCATGAAGGGGTCCTTAGACAGCTTACACTAAAGTTGTACAATACACAGAATTTGTAAAAGTATATTTTAAAAGGCACAATTTAAGAAAGGAAAGCAGAGAGCACAAATATTAAAAAGTTTCCAGGAAGGCAAGGTCAGTTGTCAAAGTCTTATCTAAATGAAACATTAAATGTTAACAGCATTATATGCCTCCAGGCAATTCTCTGGACATATGTTCTTTGCTTCTCTTACAAAAATATGAAATGTTATTATGGAAGTTGGTAAGGCTATTAATATTGATTAGCGGAAGGACTGATATTTGATTTTTAATATCTGGGCTGTAGAGCGACCGTGCTCTGCTGTTGAAATAACAATGCATCACTTAAGCCTAATAATTGTAAAGAATTTGTTTAGAGAGTGCAGTGAACTACCTGGATCGGATGGAATAGCCTCAGGTGGTGGAGCAAGGGTCACTATCCTGACTCTTCGGTGATGAGCCATTTTGTTAGTTTTCAAGAGTGCTGTAGGAAATCTACAAATTTTGCCTATTTTATTTCTTTCATTTATATACTGCCAAATTTATACCACTACTCATGGAGGTGAACAATATATAGTAGGGGTGCCCAAACTTTTTGGGCTGGGGGCCTGACAATGTCCCTGGAACAGCTGAGCAGGCTAGACCATGTCCCCGGGACAGGGCGTGTTTGTGTATGTGCGGCCATATCAACTTCCTGGTTCGGCACGAGTGCTTCTGTATATTCACGAAAGCAGCCATATTTACTTTCTGTGCATGTATGAGCACATCTGCACCAAACCAGAAAGTAAATATGGATGCTTCTGCGCATTCACGAGGATGTCTGCGCCGAACCAGGAGATAAATATGGCCGCACAAACACGCACATGCACAGAAGCATCTGTATTCACTTCCTGATTTGGCGAGGGCATTGGGGGCCAGATGAAATGGCTTTGGGGGCATTTTGCTGCAAACAAGGGAAAATATACCATACACAATTAAAAATATACAGTATAAAATAAACCCCAATGATTACAGTAGAGAAAATGAACTCAAAATTCTTAAGGAAAAATATGGTCCAGCCATCAAACTAACTAATCTTAACTAATAGAAATCTTAACTAATAGACTTATTTTTGGGTTCAGCAAATTCCTCTTTAAACAAATATGTCTTGAGCACTTTCATAAAGACCTGGAGGGACATTGCCTACCACATTTCTAGGAGAGATTGTTCCAGGTTGAACGTGCGGCCACTAAAAAAGCAATTTTCCAAATTTCTTAGCCTCTTTAGGCTATCCCTAATTTCTGTTACCCCTTACATCCCCCCTTGTGATGGAAAATCCTAGGTTATTGTCAATTTGCTTTTGTTACCAAAGAACCAAACTACACAACTCTTAGCACTGATAAGTAAAAAACATAGCATGTTTCCAGAAGGCAAGGTCAGTTGCAAAAAAGTATTCAGAAAGGCAGCTTTGTTACCAAAATACTATTCAAATAGAAAATTATTTGCCTTATATTGGTCTGGTGATGGGGAAGACATTATTTTGTCAAAAGGCCTTTAAAAAAATGTCCTGAATACCCCTAAAATGAAACTGCAAACAATAACTGGAAAATTTGACTTGTAAAGTAACTTCATTCCCATTAATTCCATATTTTTGAAATTTAAATTGTCATGACCTCATCTCCCCATCTCATCCTATAATTTGTTACACATACACCACACTTTTCCTACTGTCTTCATTTCCCACCTCTCCGGAGTTTGCTTCTTGGTCTTTGTGCTGGTAGCCACATTAGCCTCTTAATGACTATTGCCTCATAGGCCCAAGCCAAGGCCATAGAACCAAAGAATGAACCCTTATCTTTAGCAGGTCCCCAACCACTTTTCCACACCCAAATCTCTATTTTTTCCAAAGACCCTTCTGCATCATTCTGTATTTCTCATGAACCACGTTTCATCTTAGATCCAGACATGCTTTGCTCCCCCCAGTTTCTTAGCATGCACTTGGCTCTTTATACAACAGGCCCTTTTTTGCAACAATCTTTTTTCTAAACTGGAAAAAAACCAGTGAATGTGGCCATTTTAAAAACTAATAAATGAGTTTTACTCTCACTATTTATGGTATACTGTTTGTGATCAAAGTTAATGAGCACTTGTAGCTCATACTTTCTCACACATTTTTAAAGTGACCCAGTACATATAGCATACTAGCGTAGTATGGCATTTTTAATGTGTGTGTTGGTGGTTTGGGGTAGTTTTGGTTTTGCACAACCATCACTCCTAGGAAAAAACCACTCCAACCACCAAACTCACACATTAATTTTTTTTATTATTATTGCAGGAGTGTTTTGTGTGTGTGTGTGTGTGTGTGTGTGTGTGTGAACGTAGTCCACCAGAGGGTGCTATTTTTAGTTAATATTTTTAACACTAAAAATAGCACCCTCTGGTGGACTACATTCATTAACGTTCAGTGCGGAGGAGGCGTTCGTCCAGGGAGGGCATATTTTTCGGCTGTTCCCTGTAGGTGAGTTTTTTTGTTGTTTTTGGGTGTGTGTTAGTGTGAGTGTGTGTGTGTGTGTGTGGGGGGGTTGGGAGAGTTTAATGTGGCCTTGCCTTGCTGGCCAGGCCACGTTAAATCCTTGCGTTGGGGTGGGGGGGATTCTTTTATTTATTTATGTTTTTTTTTAACAGGGGCCAGCCGGTGCCCTGCCATAGCCTGGGTTTGGGGGCTGGCTTGGGCAGGACTCTGAAGCTGCGGGGGAAAACATAGTTTTTCCCCTTTGACTCGCCGAAGCATGGGTCATGGTGGGGGGAAGAGGGGGGCTTCCTCTTTCCCCACACCCATGCTACGGTGGCGGCTTGTCCCAGCCTCCAAGGCTGTGGGGGAATTTTTTTCCCTTGCTGTCTTTCCGAAGCTTGGGGGAGAGGGGGGGATCCTCCCCCCAAGCTATGGGGCGGTTGTGGGAGATGGAGGTCAAGAATGGTGCTCTGTGCTTGGCCTTTGTCTCCCATTTTTAAGGTGTTCGTCTTCCTTGGAAGATGGGGGCTGAATCTTTTGGCCTCCGTCCTCCTAGGAAGATGAATCAGTTCCCTCTGGGAAGCACTTTCCCTCCCGTCATGGCCTTCTGTGTAGGGAGAAGCACCGGACTGTCCTTTGCCACATCACCCGCAGAGACGAAGGACAGTCTGGTGCTTCTCCCTACGCAGAAGGCCATGACAGGAGGGAAAGACTTTCAAATACCCAGCCGGAGCTGGCAAAGGGTAAGTGTGGTCAGCGGAGGTTAGGGAGGGGGGGCTAGGTGGTGGGGCAGGGGGGGCATGGTTACCGGGGCCGTGCCTCCCCCCAACCCTCATTGACTGCACTTATCTTTTCCCGGCTCCGGCTGGGTCTTTGAAAGTCTTTCCTGGGCCGGCGCGGTTTGTCTTTTAAAACCATCATACTGCGCTTTCCCAGCCTCTTCTGTGCTCACATCCTCAGCCTGATTGGCTGAGTGGTTGCACAGTGCAGTGGACTCTGGGACTCATAGTTCTTTTTTTGGATCACATTCGTGGGGCTGCTGCCCCACTGGTGACCACCGGAACCCTGTGGCGCTGGGAAGGTGAGGGTTACGGTGAGTGCAGAGGGCTAGGTCGGGGATGGTTGGGCTGGGTGCGGGAGCCTTTAAATGAACCCAAAGGTTAAGGCCACTTTTTATAACTATAGATACTTTAGAAGTAAATTACCATAAGGTGTATAGACACATGATTTATTATTCTAGCCAGGGGGAAGGATTCTTCCTTAGGTTTATTAGGTAGCTGTCTTCACAAGTTTGAATCTCTCTAGGTCTTTAGATTGTGATCCCAAACCAGGGAGTAAATCCCAGTAGTAGTTCTCACTAAATGAATACCAGATAGTGATGTTGGTTTATACCAGAGGTGCCCAAACTTTTCCATGCCTCCTCAAACAGCTGAGAGGGCCGGTCATGTGATTCCTTCCACTGGTTGTGGCGGTGGCAAAACGTGAATTCAACACACATTTTTTAGTGTTTTTGCCACCCCCACTGCTTCCCCATGGAGGAGGGAGAGAGGTCTGAACATTTTGCATCATTTTTTAAAATTTTTGCCACATTTCTGAAGTGATTTTGGCACTTCTGGTGGCGGTGGCCATCCAGCCCTTGGGCCAGATAATCATGTCCCATGGACCGACTCTAGCCCATGGGCCATATTTTGGGCACTCCTGGTTTGTATGAATGGCCTTGCTGTGCATCAAAATGATGTAAATAATATAAGCCTAGTTGTGAGAAAGAATAAAACAGTTTTCTGAATGGTAACCAGCAACCATAGAAAAATGTTTCACAGACCAGCTAAATTCCTCCCAATGAACAAAATGCATAATTATGGGACGTGTGGCAAAAAATAATACAAATAAATGGAGTATTTGTTTAGAAATTGAAAACATAGCAGTAAAACGATGCTGAGAAGCTATTTAGTGCCGCACATTACTTCTTCATCACTTGATTATTTTAGTTTCATTTCTGTTTATATACCCAGTTGATTCTTTTGCATCTGCATTGTGCACAATTTTTTCAATAATGTATGGTTCAGTGACTATAATTACAGGATTGTTAAAGTTCACATTTTACTATTCATCTTGTTATCTCCAGTAATGGAAGGTTGGAATAAATGCACATAATTACACGGTTGGTCCTAAATTATTTTTTATATTGCTCTCACCGGGATATACTTGAAAAGCAACATTTATTCTCAGTGAGGACACACAGCCTCCCCCAACAATATTCTTGTGACAAAACAAAACAAAATTTCTCTTTTTCTTCCTCCTAAGAGATGAAGTAAATAAAGCATCTACCGTATATGCTCAAGTATAAACTGACCTGTATATAAGCTGAGGTACCTAATTTTTACCAGAGAAACCAGGAAAATAGATTGGCTAGAGTATAAGCCAAGGGTGGAAAATGCAGCAACTGCTAGTAAGTTTCAATAATCAAAATACAGTACATGAAAATAAAATAAAATTAATTAACGTAATTGAGACATCCATGGGGTAATGTTTTGAATGTTTATGGTACTGTATTTTTAAAAAAACTGTATTTGAATTAGCACCACCCAACTAGCATTTGTTAGTTGGGGAAGAGGGGGTGGGCAGGCCAATAGCACCAAGGCAGAAATTGGGAAATGTTGTTCCCATCTCTTTCTCTTAATGTGAGCGAGTGAACATTCCCCCATCTGGCTTGACATGCTCCGTAGAGCAGGGAGGATGAGGTGGGTAAGTGAAGCCAGAAGGGCTGAGGGGAAGCCAGCTCTACCTCACTACAAGAGAGTGGAGGCTTTGTGGTTCCCTCTCCCTGCTGGCTCTGCACTGGAGAGAGAGCCCTGCTGCCTGCACTGCTAGGCAACCATCTTTCCCGCTCTGGAGCAGGGAGAGAGAAAATGGCTGCCTGACAGCAGGGGCCTCTCATGCTGAAGACATAATGGGAGAAGCATGCGGCAAAGGCTGCTGCCCGCTTCTTCCCTCAGTACCATCTCAATCGGGCATGGAAAAAACCAGCGCCTAAAAAGCAGCAGGAAAGGAGTTTTCTCCGCACCTGATTGAGACAGCGGCGAGGGAAGAAGCGGGAGGTGTCTAATAGGCTTTGCCGCCCACTTCTCCCATCATGTGTTTTGCGTATCTCAATCGGGCACAGAGAAAACTCCTTTCTGCTGCATCTTGGGAGATGCTGATTTTCTCTGCATCTGATTGAGACAGTGGCGAGGGAAGAAGTGAATTGCAGCTAATAGCCTTTGCTACCCATTTCTCTCATTGTGTTTTCAGTGTGTGTCAGTTGGGTATGGAGAAAACTGGCATCTGCCAAGATGCAGTAGGAAATGAATTTTCTCTGGGCCGATTGAGACGCACTGACAACAGGATGGTAGAAGTGGGTGGTGAAGGCAATTAGCTGTCACCACTGCCTTCTTCCCTCGTGCTCAGTGACCCTAGTATAAGCCGAGTCAACTGTTTTGAGCTCATTTTTGGAGCTGAAAAATATGGCTTATACTCAAGTACATGTTATGTTTGTTGCCCAGATTCAGTGATAAGGTTCTATTGCATCTCCCTGCATATACTATTAGAATAAGTTAAGTGAGACAGATGAGGCCACCTGTCCTGGGTGGAGTCCAGCAGAACTGCTTCATCCATGTGCTTCATCCATTTACCATATTTGCCGGTGTATAAGACCCATTTCCCCCCTTAAAATACACCTGGAAAATGGAGTGCGTCTTGTGTGCAGGCAGATATGGTGTTCACTGTATATAATGGCCTCTAGTGGGCCACTTTCATAATATGTAGTTCTGGAGGTTCATGAGGAAGGGACGTGCAGTTTGGGTTGTGCCTTTAAGATGCTTTCCAGCCTCAAAGCAGGAATTCGGGAGCAATTTGGGTGAGCTCTTCAACAGGATGGGGGATGATTATCAAGAACAGTTTCATTTGGCATAAGCAGGGTCTTGCCAGAGGGTCTTTTTGAAGCCACCCTTCACCCAGCTCCAGCCACTGCTGGATCACCCCCTTTTTCATTCCCTCTTTCAACCTCTCCTTAGCCACTTTGCCTCACACCTGGAGGGTTGGCAGCCACACATCTGCAAGAGCATGCAGATGTTTGCATGCAGGGGAAGGGGTGGGAGAGAGGGTGGAAGGGCGCCCCCCCTCCCCTCTTCTCTAGCAGGCCTGCAGGCTGCACCAAAGGGTCCTGAGCCTTGGAAGGGCAAGTGGAGCTCTAGAGATGAACTTCTGGGTTTTGAGGATGAAGATTAAAAGATACTTGTTCTACTATTTGGATGAATGTATACGACTAACTACAGTTTTTTCTAATTACACTTTTGTTGATATAAATAACTATAAAATTACTAAAATGAATCATTTTGGAAATTCATGAAAAAATATAGAAAATTATTTTTCCCCTTAAAAATGTGTATAAAAATGAGTTGTGTTTTATATGCTGGCAAATATGGTACATCAACACTGATAGGTATGCTGAAATAAGCTTTGTAGTAGAACTACAAAACACCATACAACATACTTTACATTACTTATTCTCACTACCCATGGCTCACTACCCCTAACAAACAATGTTTTGGCCTCCCTTGGTTAATATCTCCAGAGGTTGGTGTATCCAGTTCCCAGTCTCTTATGAAAGGTGGATGGCCTGTGCATAATGGGGGCATTAGATGGAACTACCTAATTCGTGGGTTCAGGGGTTGGGATCCTCTGGCATTGACAACCTACATAATGTCGCCTGTTGCCCTTCTTTTACTTGGAGTTATTGGGCATTTCCCACCTCCTGTCATCATCTTCTCTCCTCTCCTCTCTTGCCCTTCATGTTTCTTCTTTAATTGGAGGGCTTCAGGCAGACCTCTCGGATGCAGGTACTTCTTAGCCTCTGCCATTGGAACCCATAACTACATGAGAAGCCCTGCCCAGGGGCCTTCCTTGGAAATGTATGTTCAGTCTTGGGGAGGTCCTCAAAGGCATATTGCCGTCCTCAACCTTTTCATCTTCTGTCCATATGTTAGGAGGAGAGTCTCGTATCTACACTCCTCTCTCTACTTCTTCCCATGCTCCTCTTGCATGGGGACCTTTATGCACTCTCCCTCTGAGCTACCCCTCCTCTGCTAGGGGTTGCTTTCCCAATCACCTCTTCTGCCTCCAGCATCATCTTCTAGCACCTCAACCTCAGCAGCTTCAAGCCTAGGGCTTGAAATCTTGCATGATGCCAGTTATTAGGGTCTCTCCAAAGTCCACAGGATAAGCTGATGGTGTGGAACTCTGGGACTTCTGGGTTTGAGGTGATGGACCACTGATCAAGGCACTCTTGCCACCTATATCTTATTCCCTCGAAACTGTCTGAGAATGCAACCTGTTTCCTTTATTTCAAGATCAGTGGCATGCCTTCTGTTCATACCTTCTCTCTTTAATTTGCACTAGCATTATTGCCAGGGCTTCACCCAGGGGATCGACAGTGGATGCGTGGGTCTCAGCCGATGGTGAATGTTCCAAGGGGGTCTGATGCCTTTGCATTCCTCCCCGCTGTTTTGAGGCCAGTCTCTAAACAGCGAAGTGGAGGGGCAAAGGCGGCAGGCAGTTCTCAGCAAGGGAAGGCGCCTTTCCTTGTGGAGTACTGCCTGCCGCCTTGGGATCTCCTCTTTGCTGTTTCTAGGCCAGTCTTGAAACAGCGAGGGGGAGGGGCAAAGGCAACTGGCAGTTGTCCACAAGGGTAGGTACCTTCCCTTGTGCAGAACTGCCTGCCGCCTTTGCATTTCCCCTCTGTGCTGACCCTAACTATTTGTCGAGAGGTGCACGTTGGCTGCCTCTGGCGGCCTTGCGTTCCTGTCCAGGACAGGGGTTTGGCTTGTCACTTTGGAGTGTGGGTGGGCGGGCGGCAGCGTGGTGAGGCATGCTGTGGCTGCCTCTGGTGGCCTTGCATCCCCGGGCAAGGCGGGGGCATTTTGGCGCTGTTCATTTGGTGGTGGCACTCAGCTGCATCACCATCTGGTGGTGATGCAAGCGTGCTGGCGTGCACATGCGCACCATGAGAAAACACGCTATGAGCGTTGGTGGGGCTTAAGCCCCACTGGTGGCTTCTGGTACCCCCTCTTCGGAGAATGGGACGTCTAAGGTAAGGCCCTGCAAATTTTCAGGAGGTTTGAGCGAGGGGGGGATGGACGCATACCAGATACTCAAACACACTTCTTGGGTTTATATATTTAGATAGTTCCACCCTGAGTCATACCAATAAGAGGGTCTGAGGAGTTTTCAAGTAGAAATGTTACTTTTGCAAGAGCTGAATTGGAAGAACTAGCCTTTATTGGCAGAAATGTTTTGCAGAAATAATATCATGCTTACAATCTCTAGTCTTACACATTCATCTAAATAGTAGAACAGGGACTACACACATACAGGCACTGCATTCTAAGCTCTCAGACCAATATCCTATTCAAAATTTAGTAGTGCACAATTCCAGCAACCTACAACTTGCACCTCACAAGACTGCCATGGAAGCTTCACACTGCAGACCTAAACAACACTGAAGTTGCAGCATCTGCTAGCTATGACTGAGCCTCTCTTTGAGATCAAACATTTTGTTTTCCCTTGGAAGGTTCAGATGTAACAGGTTGTTTGTTCTGTGCCCATATCTTTGGTCCCATCCTAATTATCCCTTATCTCATCTGTCTAATTATCATTTTATAGAGGAAGCTGCTTGTGTTATCTCCATTGCCTGCACAAAACTTTACACATTGTAGTTCCCTGAGCCCTTCACTCGACCCTCTCTGCTTACAACAGCCTTGCTTTCTGATTAATTAGGCTTGGTTGGCTCTCCTGCCGCCACACTGAGTGGCAGAGAAGAAGAGGACTAGAAACAAATAAAAGAAAATAAGCAGGGGTGCCCAAACTATGGCCCATGGGCCAGATCTGGCCTATAGCACCAATTAATCTGGCCTGAGCTGCCTGTGTCACTCCCAGAAGAGGAAGTAAAATGTGCCCATGCATGTGCATAACGCTGCCATAAATGACCTACACCTGTCATAAATGCATTTTCAACAGCCGTGTGTCATTTACGGTAGCATTATGTGCATGCATGGGTGCATTATGTGCCCATGCATGTGCATTTTATCTCTACTTCTGAGTGGGAGGAACCATGTGACTGACACGCTCAACCATGTGACCAGCTCACGGCCCGAAAAGTTTGAATCCTACAGTGGTCTGCCAGGAGTCAAGTTGCTACTCAGGATGTAAGTAACATGCTTGCTGCCTGTAATGCTTTCTTTTCCTGCTAGAAGAACCCACTTGATTGAACTTATCTGGCTGTACAGAGGCCAATATTGAACACAGTCTTTGGGAGACAATCTTGTCTATGAACCTGCCATAGGAAATTACAAACCTCAGAACTTTCCAAGGTTGGAAATGTCTGCTTTCATTCATCATAGGAGGTAAACAGTGGCTTTTGGATTACTAGTTTGGTCTTCTGAACTTGCCCAGCATGGTTTTTAGATATATCAGTTAGCAGCAGTGACCTACCTTTTGGCATGGGTCATGTTTTTATCTTTGTTGAGGATAAAATGAGTTTACATCATTACAAGTAGGGGCAGGGTAAATTCTTTGCAACTTTTCAAGTCAAAGGCCACTATTTAGCCATTCCTATTTGTGTCGCAGAAATGCAGGGCTTTACAGTCAAAACAGGCAGTATGGAAAGCTTCACGATTAGAAGTGAAGTTGACATGGTCAGTAAAGGATGTATGAGTTTCTTCTAATGGCTTCCACAGCTTTGTGAGTTGCCTCTTAGCTTACTTTTATTTGGTGATTGGTCACTGAGAGCAAACAATGGGCTCTGTTTGTATGGTGTTCTTGCAAGAACAACACTTTTGAAATGTATCTCTGGAGGGACAGTGTATTTATCACATCCTACCTGCAAAGTTGTCATTTTCAGCTGTTTCACCTATTATATTTGATGCACAATAGTGAAGCTTTGCAGGCGCACCCCCCCAATAACGGACACAGACAACATTGAAAGTGGATAACAGCAAAGGGCCACATTTATTGATTCAATGCCCTAGTCCGAATTATAAATTTGTATTGGTAAAACGACCAATCATAATTCCTAAGGCAAGCAGGCCGAAGTAACACTGGTAAGGTACCACCCCAAAATTGCCAACGGCAATTGGTTACAATGTATCAATTTGTATCAATTTGTTTGTTAACAACAAACAAATTGTTGACCGTAGTCAATAACTAACTCATGACCCCACCCTCTGACGCGTATCCGTGAAATCACAGGGGTGATGCATGCTGGTTAGCAATCGTCATCACCCCCTCGCCTGATTCGTCGTTGACCGGACAACGTTTAACTAATTTATTCCTGTCTAGTGTTGTCCAGTCAATTGCGAACCTGCCGGATACTTGTGGGTCATACTGTTTACCTTACCAGTGCTACCCGCCCATGTGACCAAAGTCAACAGTAGAAACGCAGAAAGACCCCTGTATCAAACCATAGCAACAGTGTGGGATGGGCAAAAAAGCCAGGACCCGGAGCCAATATGGGTCCCAACCAAAAATTCCCACCCGGCCCCGAAGCGACCATAATATCACACTGTTAACTAGGGAGGGGGTGGAGGGGAAAAAACTTCTCCGCTCCGTCGCTGAGGCAAAATGGCAGCTCGGCTGCCTCGTGGCCACCCCTTTTATAAGGGAGCTGGCCACGCCCCTAACTACCCGGATTCTCTGTCCTGTGGGGGGGGGGCCGCAAAGGGCGCGGCGGCCATTTTGGCGCCGCGCTTGCATTGCAGGCGCACCCCCCCAATAACGGACACAGACAACATTGAAAGTGGATAACAGCAAAGGGCCACATTTATTGATGCAATGCCCTAGTCCGAATTATAAATTTGTATTGGTAAAACGACCAATCATAATTCCTAAGGCAAGCAGGCCGAAGTAACACTGGTAAGGTACCACCCCAAAATTGCCAACGGCAATTGGTTACAATGTATCAATTTGTATCAATTTGTTTGTTAACAACAAACAAATTGTTGACCGTAGTCAATAACTAACTCATGACCCCACCCTCTGACGCGTATCCGTGAAATCACAGGGGTGATGCATGCTGGTTAGCAATCGTCATCACCCCCTCGCCTGATTCGTCGTTGACCGGACAACGTTTAACTAATTTATTCCTGTCTAGTGTTGTCCAGTCAATTGCGAACCTGCCGGATACTTGTGGGTCATACTGTTTACCTTACCAGTGCTACCCGCCACACGGAGGGGCTTCACAGAAGACCTGACGCCCCCCCCAGACCGTCAGCTCGGTCAACAGGCCTGCTCGCCAGTCACCCAACAGGAGGTCCATACCTCCTCGTGACAGATGGACCCCATCCCCTGCATACAGGTCATAATTTTGCAGACTAATATCGGGGTGATGACTAACCCGTCCCCAAGCCCTGGTGGCAAGAAACCGCGCCACTGCCTTATTGACCGCGCGCCTAGCGCGGTCAAGAGCCAGGAGGTTAACGCCCCCTCTGTAAGAATGGCGCGGAACAATGTCCGACCAAACCAGGGTTGTGGCAGGCCAGACATAATGCAAGTAGGCGAGTTCCTCGCAAATCGCATGCTTGAGCGATAAGCCGGTGACCTGGCCCAAATCATTGCCCCCCAGGTGGATGATTAGAATGTCAGGCGGGTCAGCCCCCAGGCCAGAAAAAAGGAAAGGCCGCAGCTCCTGCCATAACATCCCAGGCTTACCATGCCATGCGAGACTGGCGTGGTCACCCAGTCCCAGTCGGGGTCCCCACTCTGTCGCCGCAGCGTAACGCGCTGCCCTGTGCACATAGCTGTGGCCCACCAGCCATACTGTCACCGGTGTAATACGACACCCAGGGTCTGTAAGAAAATTGAGAAAAAGGAAGGTAAGGTGACTGGATTGGTACTCATGGCGGGAGTGGGCGCACATAAAACTGAAAACATTGTGAGCCCCACCTCCCCATGCTGCGTATGTCAGCCCCAGAGTACCCAAAAGCAGCTGCTGTAGAGGCTGCACCAATACGGAACGAATGTGTGCCATAACGGGCACCTGGTAGGCCCACCCTGGTGAGGGCTCTGGCTGTCACCTTCCAAAACTGAAATTTAGTAAGGGGAGACCCATCTTGGTGACAGAAAAACGGGCCGTGGTGCATGCCACGCAGTGCCAGGTACTCCTGTAGGGCACCAACCGGACAGATGTCTGCCAAAGAACAACGTAGCAGTCTCACTCGACTGCCTACGCCATGCTGATCTGTTTTAGAGGAGCGGATCCTCAACTGGGCCCAGTCTTTGGCAACATAGACATCTTCGAGTTCCAGTGCCCTACCACTTGCATCCGCCTTAGACAGCATCACGAGTTCGCTGACGCGGAGCGCTCCAAAAAATGCCACCGTTGTGGCTGCATGAAAGAGGGCTGCCTCATAATGATCAAAACAGAGGCCTGGCCAGCCCCGGGCCAACTGGGTAAGAACCCCTGGGGAAATAGGGTGCCGGTCGTCCGGGCAACGCCCGCGCTCGCGCACCCACCCCTCCAAAACATGTCTCACACGGAAGTCAGAGGTGGTATCCACATGACCCCCTACTTTGGCCATAAAAGCCAACGCCGAGAGCTTGGATGCTATGGTGCGAGGTGCGAGGCCCTGTGCATGCAGGTGAACCATGAACCGCAGAACATGGTCCACCGGGATAGGCCAGGTCTCTGGCAAGTGAAATTGAGTAGCAAAAACCCTGTACGAATTGAATGCTTGTTGATACGCCTTACGCGTGCGTGGCGCTAGTGACAGGCCAATCGCCCGGTTCACCTCTCCTTGCCAATAGTCCACATCACGTCCGGGAGTGGCGAGGGAAATTCCTCCGCATCCGGGGCCAAGGCGCGGAACCGGGAGATCTGCAGGCGGGACAAAGCGTCAGCAATATCGTTATTAACCCCTGGGACATGCCTGGCCCTGAACAAGACGTTGAGGCGCAGGCAGCGCAGTACAAAATGGCGCACTAGATCCATAACCCTGGGCGATTTAGAAGTCTGTGCATTGACAATGTGTACAACGGCAGCATTGTCGCACCAAAAATGCACCACTGAATTAGCCCACTGTTCGCCCCATAGCATCAAAGCCCCCAGAATGGGAAAAAATTCCAGGTATGTGAGATCCCGCAGGCGACCTGTGCCTGCCCATGCCGGTGGCCACCCACCATAGGCCCACTTCCCATTGAAGTACATCCCATAACCCAGGGATCCTGAGGCATCAGACTGGATCTGGAAATTGGGGGATGCCAGGAGGTCAGACCTCCAAAATGAGACCCCGTTAAACTCCCTCAGGAATTGCAACCAGACGAACATGTCTGCCCTGATACCCCGGGTAAGCCTGACTCTGTGGTGGGGCCTGGATAACCCTGCCATGGCGTCGCATAAGCGCCGGGCAAAAGCCCTGCCCGGTGCGACCACCCTGCAAGCAAAATTAAGGTGCCCATGTAGCACCTGCAGTTCCCTCAGGGATGCCTTACGCTTGGCCAGCAATTCGGAGATAAGGGTCACTATCCTGGACACCTTATCACCCGGCAACCTAGAAGCCTGCGCTACTGTGTCAATCTCAACCCCCAGGAATACTAACTTGGTCGATGGGCCCTCGGTCTTTTCGGGCGCTAAAGGGACACCAAGTTCCTGCATTAGCGTCTGAAATGTATTGAGGAGACGTGCGCACGTGTCCCAGCCCCGTTCACCCCCGAATAGAAAATCATCCAGGTAATGGGCTACAGACCGGGACCCTGACCTGCGGACGAAAGCCCACTCTAGGAAGGTACTAAAACGCTCGAAAGCCGAGCATGATATGGAGCAGCCAAAAGGCATGGCCTTATCAAAATAATATTCCCCTTTAAATTTAAAACCCAGCAATTCAAAGTCGCCCGGGTGCACCGGCAAGAGGCGAAAAGCTGACTTAATGTCGCACTTGGCCAGCAGGGCACCCGGGCCACACGAGCGCACCCTGCGCAGCGCATGGTCAAACGATGTATACCTGACCGAACAAAGGTCATCAGGTATAGCATCGTTGACCGATCGGCCTGCTGGGTAGGACAAATGATGAATAAGGCGAAACTCCCCTAGGGACTTTTTGGGAACCAAACCCAATGGAGAGACCTTAAGATTGGGAAACGGGGGTGCGGGGAAAGGTCCAGCGACCCTGCCCGCGTCTAATTCCTTTTTAATGCTGGCCGCAGCCACCTCCTCCCTCCCTCTGAGGGATAAAAGGTTGGGAGCATCCTGAGGGGACCTGTCACCCATAAAAGGGATACGAAATCCCTGCTTAAAACCTTGAAGGAGATACTCCCTGTCCTCCCCCTTCGGGTACGATGCGAGCCAGCGCTCCAGCATGTCCGCCTTAATTGGGGAGGGGGCCTTTTGGAGAACTAGCTCCATCCGTGGCAGCCTTGCCAGCCCACTGTCCACCCCTCCCTCTGCCTCGCGCCCCCCCAGGCTTGGGACAAGCAGAGGCTGCGTGGGGACCAGAACATGTGGGACACTCATGCTTATACCTGCAGTTCTTTCGATTGCAGGAACCATTTGACGAGAAAGTCCAGCACAGCAGGCGGGCTGGAACCCCCTGCCCCGCCGGTTGGCGGGTAACCTGCGCTGGAGCCGCTCGCTGGACCGCATGTCCACAATGGTATCTATCCCCCGGGGCAGGGCGTGTGGGTGTCATATACAATAGCCACAGTCTCTGGCACGGCTCGTCCCATCTCATCTCAGGGTGGAGGGGAATCCTCATACGGAATTCTTCATCATAGGCTAGCCATGAGGGGCCCGGGAAATCAACCATTGCCCTATATATGTTGTCCAAATATTGGACCATGGGAATAGCTAAATCCGGCCGCGCCCTCAAGTACACCGCCATGTATATTAAATAAGCAGGGAGCCAGTTGGCCCAGGTACGCGGCGGCTTACGGCGGCGTGCCTGCTCCTTATCCTTCTCGTCCTGACCCTCCCTTTCCTCCTTGGTGGGCTCTCTGTTCAGGAGTGAGAAGATATCTACGTACTCCCCTCGCCATATCTTTTCTCTGGTAGCCTGTGCCAAGTGATCACCCAATGGCAAGGAATACCCTGCCGTTGGCAAAGCCGAAAAGGGGACAGCCGGCCTATTAAAAGGGGCCTGAGCTAACCCTGCCACCCCCAGGACATTCCCAGCAGTATAAGGACCGAGGCCCACCCCAGTGGGCATGGTGGCAGTCGTTGTCGCCGGGTGGGTCGCCAGCAGCGCGGCCCCCGCACCACCCGCGCGAGGCCAAGGCCACTGAAAGGCCCCCCCTATGTTGGGAATGTGTGTAGATGTACTTGCTTGCACCGTATACTCACATGTTGCACCCCCGCGGGCCGCCCCCACTGGGGGTTCCGGCCCACTGGGGGCGTCGGAGCTCACGACCGAAGTAGAGCTCATCACCGGGGCTTGACCCGCACCAGGTTGCTGGCTGGGGAGCTGCGAGGCAGTGGCCGGAGCCGCGCCACCCGCCTGCAGCAGCTCAACCCTCCCCGCCGGCTGTTGTCCTGCTGCCGACAGCGCCTCCAAAGGTACCCCGAAGGGGGCGCCTGCCTGACTGGCCCGGGCCAAAGACGCCTCCAGGGCCGCAATGCGGGCCAGTAAGGTGTCCACGTTGACCATGGGCAAAGGGCCGGCCGGCCCGCCTGATCCTGGCATGGGGACCGTTCCCTGTGCCCCAGGGCCCATATATGGCCATTGGCCAGCGCCAAAGCCCGGTAGGGCTGGTGAAGAAACCTGCCAAGGCAGGGAGCCGGGCCACCCCCCAAGGCTAGAGGGCCCCGGGAGAGGCTGCGGCCCAAAAGAAATAGGCCCGACGGAGTGGGCGGGAGGAGGAGCGGTGTCCACCGCTCGCGGGCCGCGGGCCGGAGTGCCCTCCGCGCCCGCACTCTGATCGGGCCAAGGGGCGATAGACCCCATTCCACCAGCCCCGGCCGGGGGTGGCAAAGGTGGCTGCTGAGGAGGCGGCACCACGGTCCTCCGACCTGGGTTGCGCCTCCTAACCGCCCGAGCTGAACTCGAAGCTGCCTTCTTTTTCGAAGGCATCTCTCCTGAATCAAAAAAGGGAAGCCAGCCAGGCAGATTCGCCGCCAAAAGGCTTCCCGGTAAGCTAACGAGCGACGGAGACGCAGGGGAAAAAACTTCTCCGCTCCGTCGCTGAGGCAAAATGGCAGCTCGGCTGCCTCGTGGCCACCCCTTTTATAAGGGAGCTGGCCACGCCCCTAACTACCCGGATTCTCTGTCCTGTGGGGGGGGGCCCGCAAAGGGCGCGGCGGCCATTTTGGCGCCGCGCTTGCATTTTGGTCATATTTGATTGCAAGCAGTAGCATCGATGCTAAAGAAAATAGAACAGACACCTATGACCAATGTCAACAAAGGTTCAAGTACCAAATTTATATACCAGCTACTGGAAAAAATGTAATGGTGAAAGTCTGTTGTGTCCAAAGGGTTTATTAATGTCTTTGTAAAAGACGCCATTATGTCTTGCCCGGTTAGTGCGCCTTTCCTTAAGGCGCGAGTTTCAAAGAACTTTCAGAAGAAACTGATTTGCTAGTGTGAAGTTCCCACATTTTGATGGTCCGGGCAAATGTATCCACTTCTGTAACTGACATTCACGGTGTATATAAGCAAGCCGTATGTATATATTTCAGTCCTTCCAAACCTGTTGAGATGAGCTGTTAATAAATCACTGAGCTGTTTCCCCCAACTATCGCTGGCACGTCTGCTTATTGGTTCCGGACTCAATGAAGTTCCATTTTCTAAGAAGATTTCTTCCTTTATTAAGGTGGTAGCATCATTCAATTTTCCTGCTTGCCATTCTTTCTTGCATACACTATGACATGACTGTGCATGCTGGAGATGATTAGGCATTAGATGGACTTTGCATTGATGTAAATTTGACAGTTCAGTGGGGTTACAACCAGGAAAAAAATTAATCCATTTAATCCAACTTTATTTAATTTGATTTATGTAAATTTGTTCTTTTCACTTTTTTGGGGCTGGTGAAAGTAAACTAAACGAATCAAATAAAGTAGAACTGAACAGCATTAAGCAGAGGAGTTATGGTCCAAAGCAAACCACTTGTTCTGCAGGCAGTTTTAATAATCAAGACTAAGTGCTTTGAGCATTGCGAATTTAATGAATGAAATGATGATAACAATGACTGAAATCTCTTTGGATTTTCTCTGCTTTTAACTCAGCAGGGGAATAGTGCTTCATAAAGCATAGAATCATATAATCACAAAATTGGAAGAGGCTTTTTAGGCGATTGGCTCCAATGCAGGAATCAGAATCAAAGCAGATCTGACAGATGGTTGTCTGATGTTCTCTTGAATGCTTCCAGTGTTGGAACGCTCATCACTTCTTGAGGCAGTTGGTTCTATTGTCGTACTGCTCTAACTGTTAAAAAGTTTTCCTGATAGTTTTCATCCTTTTATGAAAAGTAACAAAATGGTGGAATTTTGATTCTAAAGTGATGAATAAAGAGGCAATTACTTTCATATAGTAAATATTTGGAATATTTATGAAAGAATAGCCCTCAATCTTTAGTATTGATATCAAGATTTCTTCAGTTTATTAGTTTTCATAGTCTCTGAGTGAAATCTGCACCAGATAGCAAATAAAAGCAAGACAGAGAATGTAACAATATAATAAACGTATTGATCATAAATGGTACAAAATTTAAATATATGCCCCACAATATCAAAATGTTGGTATGAAAATTACACTCAGAGTCATGTCAATGACAAAGCACCGGCTTGTATCATTTCTGTGTCACCTTCCTCTCAATGTGGGGACTCATTGGGGCTCACAAATTATTTAATAAACAGATTCAATTTAGAACACAGTGGCAGAAATTGTGTTGCCACAGCTCTGTGTGTAGAAGGCTAGTGACATCACCACCCACAGCCTCTTATTGCTAGTTAAAAGTTGTGCTCCCCCTTTTTCAGATTTTGAGGCTTTCCAGTGATCCTTTTTTCATGGGGAAGTCTTTGGGGGTATGTGTTTCAGAATGGGGGAAAGTATTTACAATCTGAAAGTTTTTTATTTATGCATTTACAACTCCTCTGCCCCAATCCTGAGGTCCCCAAAGGCTTCCTCAAGATGAATGGGATCACTAGGGAGCCTCGGAACCAGAGGTGGAAGCAGAAACTTTGCATAAAGTGTAAAAGGCCATGGCTGGTGATATCATAAACTGTGTGCATGGAGGTGAGTCAACAGGATTTCAGCTGATAAATTATACCATTTAAAAATATTTAAAAGACCACTAACATAAACACATTTTAAAAAGACATGAGAAAATGTAGTCTCCCACATTAAAATGTCTTTCTCAGCTGTTCAGTTCACTTGCTGAGTCAGCATGACTAATAAAACATGAGTCAAAAGACATTTTTACCCAATAGATTTCAAACTACTGTAGTAAGATTTTATAGCCACTTGAAATACCAGAAGGGGTTAGCCCAGTGATGGGCAGTCTTGGCCCTCCAGCTGTTCTTGAATTTCAATTCCCAGAAGCCCAAATCAGCACTCCTGCTGATCAGCGCCTCTGGGAATTGAAGTTCAAGAACAGCTGGAGGGCCAAGACTACCCATCACTGGGTTAGCCACATACATCCTTTGGTAGGGATTTGCCCCTTTGAGCACTGGATAAAGGATAGGAAATAGAGATACCACAGTTGGCGTTATGCACTGTGGTGTACAATTTGAAACATGCAATCATTTTCATGTCAGAGATTACTCAGGGTTGAAAGAATTTTTGTAGGGGACTCCTTTCATCTCCCCCATCATGCAGCTCTCGGGTATAGAACCCGTCTTTCCAGTGTCCAAATCTACCTCCTTAACCACTAAGCCATCGGGGGAGCTGAACCATTTGAAACAAGATTAAGTTGTGTGCCCTCTCCATATAAAATATCAAAGCCTTCTTTGCCTTACGTTGCTCTCTTTCTCTTATGGCAGATAATACTTTACAAGAGGGTGCTTGGGATGTAAATTGAGTGTAGGCTTTCTGGGCATACGTTATATTTCAAAGTGCGGCAGAGTTACTTTTTTGGCTCAGAGACAATGGGAACAGTTGTCCAAAAATAACTTTTCCAAGGTATATTCTATTTCTCAATTCAGTCCAGATCCACAGTTATAAGAATTTTGTCTGTCCACTGTTATCTGTGAGATTCTTGCACAATGCCATGCCAGCGATCCAAGTGATTCTTATCCAACTACCAGATTCTTGTAGTTACCCCCTGCTGTCTTTTGTGGTATTTAGGAAGTATTACTGGAGAGAACTATGTTACCTTGCTTCAGTGATGCACTGTAAAAAAATTTACTACCCTCTCGGTGGGTGTGGCTATCTGTGGCCGTGGCTATCTGTAGAAACCTACCTTACTCTCTTGCTTTGCGGAGATGATGATGAGGAGTCCCAGAGCAGCCAGGCACTGCTGGAGGGTCAGCCTCTCACCGTCCAGGCACACTTTCACCAGCAGCGCTGCTGGGAGATGAGCGGGGCAGGTTGATGGGCTGGTGCTGGCCTCCGCCTCCCAGCGCCGCTGGAAACACGTCCCTACTGGTGACGCTACTGGGAGGTAAGTGGGGTGGGTTGGTGGTCTGGCACCCCCCCCCAGTGCCACCAGAAACACATCCCATTCACCTCACCCAAGACCAAAGTCAAGCAGGAAGTGCAGAGGTGAGTGCGCCTTCGGTCGTGGGCTAGGCACATGGGAAGCATTGCTGGCAGCACTTCTGGGAGGTGAGTGGGGCGGGTTGGTGGTCTGGTGCTGGCCTTCTCCTCCCAGAACCACCAGAAATGCATCCCATTCACCTCACCCAGGGCAGAAGCCGTGAGGGAAGTGCGGAGGTGAAAACGCATCTTCGGCCCTGGGCAAGGCGAATGGGACACATTTCCAACAGTACTGGGAGGGCGAGGCTGATAAGTGGGTGTGGATGGCCAAGTTGGCATGGCCTGGAATTTCCACTACTGGTTTGCAATAACCGTTCAGGACCAGCCTCAGTACATCACTGCCTTGCTTGTATGTAAACCTCTGCAAACACAGCACTTTCAGATTTCATCCCTGATGCAGATACAGCTTTGATTTCCTATTCCCCAGTGCACAAGCTTTGCACTATCTCATTGAAAGTATAACTATACTGATTTAAAGCTGAACTAAACTTTCATCTGCATATCCTGTTGACTCCTCTGGTATCAGCTGCAGCAAAAGAAACATGTAGAAAATTGGAGTTTAAAACAGTAGGGGGTTTAAAAGATGAATTTGACACTCAGACAGAGTTTAATGACCTGCTAGAATTCAACTATTCATCAGAACTAGTCTTTTGAGAAGGAAAGAGAAATAGGAAAACAAACTTCACAATTTAAGAAGCTAATACAAAGAGAAGTGGTGGGCCTGAGTGACAGTGCAGAAGTAATTAACTGTTGTTCTTATTTGCATTCAAAGAGTGTTTTTCATTCTTTCTAGCAGTGGGTGAATCACTCATTAAAAGTCAGTTTTTACATCATGTCCCCTCCTGAGAGGTCAGGATTCTGATGTATTTGTCTGCATTAGTGTGACAGTCATTTCCAGCTTAATAGTTCAGGTGCGCATCATTGTGCTTGCTTGTACCCAAGATACCTTGTGCTGAACTGAAAAAGCCTTCTCTCTGTCATACTCTTGCTACCATTATTCTGGTAGCAAAAAAGGCACACACAGAACTAAGATATTTCCAGTAAACTTCCTGTTGTGTTGGTTAAACAAATCTACTTCCTTATTTCTTATGTATTAAAAAAGAAGAAATGAAATCTTTGGTCTAGCAGAGGCAAACATTTGGGTAGATTCAGTTTTGTTCTATTTACGAATGAATCAAGTGGCTCTGTCCTGTCATTCCTTGCCTGTAGGTTGGTTTTAAACATAGACTTGTTTATATTTGTAGTTTCTCTAAAGCACCAAATTAGTTGACTCCATGTTACATTATTTTGACAGCCTTTGCTGCACAGAACTCATTAGTTTAAGAACATTTTATACTGCCTTGCTTTTTATTCTCAATTCTGGGATAAATTATACAATGCTGAATATATCCCATGATGCATAATGAATGTTTCCTGTTGAATCATAATCAGAAGCCAGAAATTGGAGGCAACTGGCCATTCTTAAAACCCACTCAAATCCACAGCCCAAATGCACTATTAGAAGTTTATGCTATATCCAATATACTTAATCTAGGAGTAAGTAGTCCTGAATTGTCTTGAAACATGCTTGGAATTATACTATAAATCTCATTTGATTTAGCTCTGAATTAGTTATGGCTAATGCTGTGATTTGTACCCAATGTTCATTTGAAGATCCATCATCTCTACCTGTTAGAGATCCTTCATATGTTTGCTACTATTTATTTTGCAAATTACATGTATTCATCTATTAGCTGTTCTCTCTAATCTGCTTGTAATTTTGCATGAGTGAATTTCTCCTTGCTTAGATTTTTTATTTGCAAAATAAGCATGAAACTACTTTTCCTATTTTTATAATAGACTTGAGCTCTATGTGGGACTTTTTAGTTCTTGTGAATCTACTTGTAATATGTCAGGAGACCAAGTCTTTTAGGAAAGAAAGAAAAAGTTCTCATTTTCTTTTCCTTCATATTTAATTTAATTTAATAGTCATTTTTATATATGCCGCCCACTCAGGCAGAACCCGACTCAGGTTGAAGGAGCAGGGCAATAATATTATCTGATATGATGATAAGGTGGAGAGTTAGTTTGTATAATGCTTGGCTGGTGTCTTTAGACATTAACAAATTCTTATTGTCCTTTAACTGATAAGACTGATAGCCATTCAACATAATCTGTGTTCAAATAGCTGCAATACTGTATTGTACAAATTTTGTTCCTTGCTTGGCATTCTCTTTTAGTACAGGATTCTCATGAAATGTTGATACTGTTTTTCTGTTACTCTATCTTTGGATAATCATGCAAGAGTTATCCTAAAGTCTTGTCATGACATTAAATGAAACTGTCCCCACTCCACTGAATGTTATTTTTATTGGCCATGGGATTTAACTTTAGAAAACCAGACCTTCCACAGTGGAAAATTAATCAAATATGTCACCTAAGTATGGGTGATTTATGTATATTTCTGCAGTCTTTCCTAGAGATCAAGATATTGAAAAAGGACACATGTTTGCTGTCTCTGGGATTTGGATATTGAGATGTCAATGAGCACCTAGAAATGACTGGACTGTTCATTTAGGGCTCGTTAATCTCTCTCCTCATCTTCTCCCTACAATAACTCCATCTGTGTTTGTCTTTTTGTCACACATGACAAAACGTAAAATGAGAGCCAGTGTGATACTGTAGTTAATGTGGCTCTAAGATGGAAAGATCTGGGTTCAAATGAAGCTCATTTTGTGACCATGGGGTAGTTACTATCCCTTAGCCTCTGTCAGTGATGGTGAACCTTGGCACTCCAGCTGTTCTTGAACTTCAATTCCCAGAAGCCCTGATCAGCAGGAGCACTGGCTTGGGCTTCCTGTAATTGAAACCCAACAACACCTGGAGTGCGAAGGTTTTCCATCACTGGACTATGTGGTGAGAATACAGTGGAAAATGAGATGGACCAGTGTATGCTTCCCACAACTTCTTAGAGGAATGGTGGGATAAACACAAGATGTTTGTCTTACCTTACCACTTTAGTGTGAGAAACTCTTGCTCTTGAACCATGAGCCACCCCTGCATGGAGAATTAGAGTAAAAACCTATATAGTCCATCATTCTGTTTCCACATTGCCCTTTATGAGAAGGCCACAGCCAAGACATGAGTGTAGTGGTGCATTCTTCCATACCAGACCAGCAAGTGGTTTTCAGAAGTGTATTGTCTGTGATACAGGAGATAGTACAAAGCTTCTAGGACAGAGATGGGCAGTCTTGGCCATCCAGCTGTTCTTGGACTTCAATTCCCAGAAGCCCAAGTCAACACACCAGCTGGTCAGGGTTTCTGGGAATTGAAGTTCAAGAACAGCTGGAGGGCCAAGACTGCCCATCACTGTTCTAGGATTACTGGCCATTGAGGCTTCATCCTTATGTATTTTAATACCTGAGTAGAGCAGAATAAGCAACTGGATTTTTTCTCCCCACAGTCTAAGGAATGACACAAATTATTGAACAGCAACCCTGCTGTTCATCCTAAAACTGGCTCTGAGAGGCAGAGAGTTCAGCAGGGAGCTTAAGGTGAGATTTCAAATTGCTGGCACTTATTCCCAATGAGAACTCCTACTGCGCCTGAGCCACCAACTGAAGCCATGTACAATCAGCATTTTTGCACTCCTCAGCAACCAAGAAGTAGACCAAGAGAGAAGGCAAACAGCCCTTATGTGCAGTTGTGTGACACATGATTGCACATGATTATGTGTAACCACCATCATCAGGAAGAGAACTCAGAGAAACTAGAAAGAAAGACATATGGCCAGTATGAGGAGGCTGTGAAGTGCTGATCTCAGTTTCTCTGGAAATCTGTCGTTGTTTCTTCACTTTGTTCCCTGCCAACTTTCCGGCCTCCAATTTATGTGGGCAAACTTTCTTCTATACCCACCTGCATTGGTTATGAATATATGGAAAGTAGATGGTCTGTGAAAGTGGACTTGACATGTACCTAATTTTATGTAACTCTGAAGGCATATTGCTTTATTTATATAACAAGATAAAAACAGCAAACTCCTCTTGTACATGCTAGGTCCTTTATGTTTCTTAATTAGGACTTGTCTACATGGGCTCAGGGACTGCAGTGGCTCAAGTGGCTAAGATGCTGACTGGAAGGCAGGAGGTCAGCAGTTCGATACCCAAGTACTGCAGGACGGAATGAGCTCCCGTCTTTGTCCCAGCTCGTGCCAACCTAGCAGTTCAAAAGCAAGAAATTGCAAGTAGATAAATAGGGACCACTTCGGTGGGAAGGTAAACAGCGTTCTGTGCACTCCGGTATCTAGTCATGCCTGCCACATGACCATGGAAGTGTCTGCAGAAGCAGACAGTGCTGGCTCTTCGGCTTTGAAATAGAGATGAGCACTGAACCCTGGAGTCGGATATGACTGGCTTTCGAGCAAGGGAGACTTTTACTACATGGGCTCATTGGAGTTCACCAGATAAAATTTAATAATAATAACAATAATAATAACAATAACAAGAATAATAACAAGAATAATAACAACAACAAGAAGAATTTCGTGTCTGAAATTATTCTGGGCTAAAAGGATTTTTACTGGAGAAGCTCTGCTCAGGGGATGCCTGAATGAGGCTTCTTTCATATCCCCAAGAGCTGAGACGGGCACTCAATCTACTATGCATAAGGTCACTAGAGGTTGTGAATAGGTCCAATATGCCATTTGGTGTACCTCAAGCGACCCTCCTTGGTCCACCTCCTTTCTCTTTGAATTTCCCATATCATTAAGTGGCTTAAGAAGAAAAGCAGCTTCAGTATACTGGCAAAAGAAACATTTCCTCTGCCTCCATGGAAGGGCAGAGGAAGTGAAAAACAAATTAGACTGTATTAGTAAAGCTAAATATCTCCCATGTCTGACTCTGTTTACAAGCAAACAACCAGTGCTGTCTCCATCTGCAGACATTTCCATGGCCATGTGGCAGGCATGAATAGACACTAGAGTGCACAGAATGCTGTCACCTTTCCCACTAAAGTGTTGCCTATTTATCTACTTGCAACTTTCTTGCTTTGAACTACTAGGTTGGCAGGAGCTGGGATAGATGCCGGCAGGTCACTCCATTGTGCAGCATCATTCTCCCAGAAGTAAGAAGAGACAGGATGAGGCAATGAAGGGGATTTCCGTTCCTTTCTTTTTATCATTCTTATTGTACAAGTTATGGACTATGGTGGCTCAATTGGTTAAGATGCTGAACTCGCTGACTGGAAGGTCGGAGTTAGATTCCCAGGTACTGCATGACAGAGTGAGCTCCCTTCTCTGTCCCAGCTCCTGCCAACCTAGCAGTTCAAAAGCAAGAAATTGCAAGTAGATAAATAGGACCACTTCAGTGGGAAGGTAAGCAGCATTCCGTGCACTCTGGTGTTGAGGAATGCCTGCCACATGTCCATGGAAATGTCTGCAGATGCAGACAGCACTGGCTCTTTGGCTATGAAACAGATGATAACTATGTCGCCAACCTCCTTCCATATCAGGGCCAAAACGGAATTCGACAGGCGGAAGGGACAAGGAACCAGATGCACCCAGTTGAGACTTCTAGGCTTTGCTTCCCAGTCCTCCCGTCAAGTTGCCAGTCAACCAATTACTCCCACAGATACCTCCTTTGTATCCAGCCCTGAGAATGGTTTTTTCCAGCCTGAGTCCTTCCTTACTTCCCCTCCTCCCAGGCAATCAATCCTCCAAGGACATGCAAAGGGAGCATTGCACTAGTAGTGTGATAACATAGACGTTGAAAGACTCCAGTGACTCCACGAAACACTACTTCCAATTGTCTTTCATGGAAAAGAGATCCGGTCAGGCCTCCCTCCTTTTATTGCGATAATAAGCAAAACAGGTTCCATAAATCCAATTGAAGTATCCAAAGGCAAAACATAGCAGTTTCTAAAATACTAATCTGACTAAAAGACTTAAAAGAAAAAGATCCCATCCCTGGGTCCTTAGCTCTCTAAACCTAAGTCTGAATGACTTAACTGAAAATAAGAAAACATGTAAAATCTAAGAGTAGACTTAATCTTGTCCTAGAAGATTGCTGAAATTTCGGCTAAGTGCTGCTTTGGCGAGAAATGCACTAAGTGTGGAGACCTAGTCTCACTCCTTCTCCCAAAGAAATGGCCTGGCTTTGGCCCCATTTCAAAGTTCCATCTCCGCTTTTGCTGGCGATGATTCAAAGCTTCAATGTGCTCCACTGCATCCGATGAAGACTTCCCCTAATCTCTCAGTAGCAGGGCTTTCTATCCTAAAAAGTCCCTCTTTCTCCCACCTTCAGAAATTATGGGAGTCCTTGAGATAAGATCGGGGAGATAAGATTTTTGTTATCTCTCCGAGATCTCCCAAGGTCGAAACTAACTTGGCAAGATGCCCAGGGGCGAACTTTACCACCCCTTCTCTCTAGTGTGGGTGAATGACCTTATAGGTTCAAAGGAATATGAACTTGAAGTTCATAATGTGAACAGGTGTGATGAGTTCAGGGAAATCCCTCCTGATGACTTTCAAAACCACTAGAGGCACTAATCCCTATGACATAGTGCTATCTAGGAAAGCATTCATACTAACTGAGTGGAAAAGTTCTGTTTCTCCAAGTGAGAAGCGGCGAGAACTGATTTAGATCAGGTAGCATTTTCCAAGTTCATTACACACTAAACCCTAGAGTCAGATATGACTGGCTTTCGAGCAAGGGCAACCATTATCTTTACATTTAATGTATGTTAAGACCCTGCCCACTACCAAATCTACTGCTGGCCAATCTTTAGCATTAGATTCTGATATAGGTAGTCCCTAGGCCTGAACTTTAAGACATGCCAAAAGGAAGAAAAAACCTTCTTGTTCCCTTCTGTCTTCTCCTGCTTCGGCAAGGAAGTTTATAAGCAGTAAGCTTTATTACTTGCAAGTATTAGTCATACAGGGATGACTAAACCACCCTCTAAAATTTAAAACCAGACAGAAGTCAAATATACTCATTAAGAATTAGAAGAAATACATTTCCCAATGCATTGTTAGTTTGTTATATTCCATATGGAAGTCTGGAGCATTAGCTCTAGTTGGGTTGGAAAATGAGCTGGCATTTTTTTTCTTGAAGCAGCAATAATTATGGGCAAGCTGGCTAAATTGAATCACACATATGCTTAAAGATTTTAAGCCATGCATAGTATTTATCTGATAATGGATATAAGGGAAGAGGTGGCATCAGTTCTTCCAGAATTGTTTACAGCATTTTTAAAAAAGCCACAAGAATGAAAGCTAGCTTACAAAAGCATGTGCTTGGAACTCACAGTCATGTGGTAGATTTGACCCTTACAGATATTAGTTCCTTTTGGAACAATATGTTCTTGGATTTGACAGGGCAAGATTTAGAAACAATTTGGGCTTCTAAACCTGAAATTTGTCTTTTAGACTATGAAACAAAATGAGTAAGGGCAACATTTTCAAGTATATTGAAATATACAGGTAAATTTCTGTGAGCCATCACAATTCATGTCATTACAACAATGATTAAATTGTGATCTGGCTGATGTAAGATATTTGCCATATGACAGGTAATGTTCAATCTGTCTTTACTATGCACAACTGTTTGCTAAACACCATGAACAAATGGGTTGCCTTATAATAGCTAGAAATTAGAGCAATTGCAGGCTTTCTGTGAGAGCACAGATAAAAGCACTTGAAACAACCTCCAACCCCATTAGCCCTGAAATTAAAGTAGATCCTGTGAATCACCTGGACTTACATAACTGTTGACATAACTTTTGTTCATGTAATGAGTCCAGCCTAGTTTAACTAACAATAGGGTTTAGATCATAGTGTCCGAGCTTCTTTAGACACACTAAAGAGCCTGAAGATGTGGATGCATGATCCAGAGGAATAAAGATTTATTAATAAAGTTCACATCTTTGAAAAGCAATTGAGATATATAAAATACAATTCAAATTGGGTCAAACTGGGTCAGAAGATTGTTTCACCATTAATAATTCCTTTGTTCCTTGACAGTGATAGCTAGTGACTTCAGTTTTAGGGGCGCTGTGAATCATCTCTGATCTTCATTCTGTGTTTTTACAGGATTTATCCAAATTGCTGAATGCTATCCCCCAAATAGGATCAGCATTTTGGACAGTTCCTATGAAGTGCAGGTTAAAACTCAGAGTGGATTCACAGCACTTTGAAATTAGAGTCACCACTGCCACTGCTACTCTCACAGTGTTAGCACCTGACATCCTTTGGCAGATATTAGTTTCTTTATCCTGACAGGAACCAGTTCCAGTGCCTTACCAAAATCCAGTTCAGTGATCTGAAATCAAAGCTTACTACCATTCTAATTTCCCACAATGTTTTCAGCAAAATGTCACTCTAGAGAACTGTGGAAAATTAAAATATGACCCTCTCCTTTGGTACTACTTCAGATCCCATTTAGTGGTGGGCTCCAAAAAATGTTACTACCACACTGTGCGCATGGTATGGTGGGCATGGCCAGGGGGAAAGCCCTGTGTTGCACCCAAATTAAGACTACTTTATTTCAAAACTTGGTTGGGCATGGCCAGCCAGAAATTATGTTACTGGTTCTTGTGAACTGGTGTGAACCTGCTGATGCCCACCCCACCACTGATCCCATTACTATGTGCTGTCTCTTCCATATAAATCAGGGGTTCTCAATGTTTTTGCGCCATGGTCCATACCATTTACAGCTGTTTTTGCCATTTTTGCCACTTCTGGTAGTGCCGGTGGCGGGTGAAGGTGGTGGATCAAATGAAATGGCACTGTGGGCCATAGGTTGCAAACTCCTGATATAAAGCATTAAGAAGGGTGGCCTACCAAAAATAAATGTACTTGTGGGCCTCTCGGTGTTTGACACCTATTTTGTTTCATAAAGCACACCAGAAAGGGATATGGCCATATATACATTCTTCTATGTACAGCAAAATTTGAGCATTTTCTTTTTCTTAAAAAAAATGTGTTTGATTTTATATAAGTCGGGAGATGTATATTTGATGAGTTCTTATCAAAATTCAATCTGGTTGAAATTTGAGTTTATATTTAAACTTGATGTGTCATAATATGTTGAGTAATAGTGACCATTTTAAAAGGCTATTAGCCACCACTTGGTAAGATGAAACTAGAATGAATCTAAATTCCACCCCACCAGTGGAATAGAGTTAGCGGATCTCAATACAGAGGCTGAAGGCTAAGATAATTACCAGATGAGGATGAACTCAGTTTTATGTGTGCTGGGGTAAGAGACATTTTGATTGTCATGACTTTAAAGCCAGGACAGCTTCTGCACCCATTCTCAGATGGTACTTGGTTTTGGTAGCTTAGTATTAGGATGGTGGGTGATGTAACTGCTTGTAAAAGCCAGGGATGTCAATAAGTTCTGGGAACACACTCCTGGTTCAACTGGATCATTTGGAGCCACACTAATGTATATTATGAGACTTAATACCCAAGGCCCTATCTCCGTGACATCACAAAGCCCTATCACCTGGTCTCCAATTTTGTTTCTAAAATCTCAAAGAATGCAATGTTCCTATCCTGCAACTTTAGCCAACATTGTGACTCTATTCATGAGCAGCAAAATCTTTGGACCTAATGAAACACACCTCTTCCCTTCCCTAAGTTCTTCTGCTTCTTTTGACTGCAGATCTTAGAGAGAAAAGCAGTTTTGCTGGACAATCACTTGCTGGGAGAAAGCTGAGATCAGCCAGAAGAAAAGGGCTCTGCCAGGAGACAAATATTTCAGAATTGACAGAAAGGGCTTCTGCCTAACTCTATTCCCCAACTGGCAGGGTGTCTTTGAATTAACATGGACAATAAACTAACTTTGATTAAAGCAAAATGTTTTCCCCTCCTTTGTAGAGGAAAATTGATGCTTTTCTCTACATCATAAATGTTTGAAAGAATTTGAAATGATACAAAGAGGGGTAGAATAAGGAATCAGAGGAAACACATGAAAATAAAAAATGTTTATTTTTCAACAAGTGAAGCTTAATTAAGTCTCTGTAAATTGTGGTGCATAACTTACTGAAGCAAGAAGAAAAGATATAAGACCTCTGGTAGTTTGATGTGAGAGATTCTCTCCTCCTGGCTTTAGTTAAAAAAATTGTTGCAGTGGGTGACAGAGATGAGAGATGGAGAAATGAGAGAGAGAGAGAAAGAGAGAAATGGAAAAAAGTTTTTAAGATGATGGACGTTACAAGATAAGGCAGAAAGTAGCTTGACTAAAGGCTGAGAGAAAAGAGGAAGGTAAGCCATGTAGGATTAAGAAGCCAAGCATTAATGAGCTGAAATTGTGTAATGAACATTCTGAGATTGTGAACATATGAGAGGACAAGATTAGGTTTCAAAAGTAGGGAAATGGGGAAATGAATGGGTGGGAGGAGAAACTGCTCCAATTATGTCTGGTTTGTTTAAACATTAAAATCAGCTAAGTCTACTTTATTTGTCAGGATTTCTCTTGGGACAAGGTTGAAAGGAATGATCTCCCATTGACTTTATTTTCTTTTCACATATAGATACACTCACAAAGCACAAAAGGCTCTGGGTAGGTGGGGAGATAAAAGAGTGGATTTAAGGCAGTTTCTTTCCCTCCTCTTCTTTTTTTTAAGGAGACAGGAGCAGATTCAGGTATTTCAGGAGCTGAAATCCTTGTTATCCTCAAGTTCAGAGCAATTTCTCCCTGGAGACTATCATATGCCTGCACAAAGATGGTGGGAAAATTGCCATGGCAACGGGAGGCCTGAGAGATTGACTCGGAGTAGCAACAGGCCAATGAAGCAGCCTAAGTAGGATTTATAGCAAATTATAGTGTGAAAAGCAGGAGAAAATTACTGTAAAGGAAGGAATTATAGCACAACAGAATGTATCAACTCTGAAATCCATCTTGCTAATTAAAACAGCATACTCTATGGTGGAGTGCACAATAAGTCTGTGAGTTTTATGTTATCAATACTTCAGCACAAACTTTTGGGGTCTTTAAAGTAGGTACTAGATAAAGGGAGGATTTGCACAGGCTATGGTATCTCCAAGTACTACCTCAGCAAATGTTCATCTAGCACAGGGATTCTCAACCAGTGGCCTGCAGGTCGGATGCGGCTAGTGGTGCCATTTCATGTGGCCCACCTCCACCTCCACCACACCTGGAAATGTCATGTGGTGGAGGAAGGGCAAAATGGCTGCCAGGCCCCCAAAGCTGTCTGAGGAATCATGACCCGTCCCCCGTCTTAAAAAGGTTGAGAACTCCTGATCTAGCATTTTGAGAAACATCCTGATTTCTGTAGTCCCTGGAGGTCATTTAGAGCCTTTTTTTGCTTATTGGAATAGAATAAGCTTTGAAGATCATTTTAACCCTGATTTATCATGATGAGGAGAATACTTAGACAGCTTTTGGCTCATCTTTCTCTTTCCTTCTTCCTCCTGCAAGAGGGTTTTCTCCCTCTTAAAAACATCTTATTTCAATTTGTCAATTGGTGATTCATATCAACTGTGGTTCAGATGAAAGAAACCCTCTAATTGAGAGTTAACTAAATATGATATATATTTTTGGATAAATATTACTGCTCAAGAAGAGGTCTACAAGGTTTTCCAGCCCATAAGTTTGTTTTGGGAGTGCATTGGAGGCTGCAATAGGGAACACACACACACACACACACACACACACACACACACACACACACACACACACACACACACACACACACACACACACACACACCAATCCTGGTAGACTACACCATAATGCTAGGCAAACTTCACCACTGTGATGATAACTGTTTTATTAAACTGTCAAAGATTCAAACCGCCAAGTCCCTGTGCAAAATGCTGTCAAACAGCGTGTCTGTTTGACAGCCACGAAATCTCGGCAAATAGCGTAGTCTCGTGAGATTTTGGAGAGCGTGAAGTTTGACAAATGTATCCATTTCATGCAAATGAAGGGATTAAGAAGTGTACATAGGTTAATTGTCCAATCAGCATTGTCCCCTGTTGAAAATGTATCTTTCTGTGTATGTATAAAAGTCCGTGTTTTGCCCCATCCAAGTTGTGTTCAGAACCTCCAAATAAAGAGCTGTATTTCACTTTCAATGCTTGTCGTCTCCAATTTCTGAACACCAAAACCTCATATATTTTTTGTTGTTCAGTTGCAGTGTGGTCTGATCTTTCTCGATCATGGACCACAGCACACCAAGTTCCTTTGTCATCTGCCATCTTCCGTAACCCACTCAGATCTACACCCACAGCATCAACAATGCAGTCGGTGTAGATCTGGGTGGGTTACGGAGAATGGCAGATGACAAAGGAGCTTGGTGTGCTGTGGTCCATGATCATGAAAGATCGGACCAGACTGTGACTGAACAACAAAAATATGCAGTCTAACCATCTCATCCTCTGCCATCTACTTCTTTTGCTTTCAATCCTTTCTAACATCAGGGTCTTCTACAGTGAGTTCTCTCTTCCAATTTGGTGGTCAAAATATTTGAGCTTCAGTATCTGTCCTTCCAAGGAGCAGTCAGGGCTGATTTCCTTTAGGATTGACTGATTTGATCTCCTTGCATTCCAGGGGACTCTCAAATCTTCTTCAGCACCAGAGTTCAAAGGCATCTATTTTTCTGCACTCAACCTTCCTTATAGTCCAGCTCTCACAACCATACATTACTACTGGGAAGACCATTGCCTGATAGCCTTTGTCTACCTTCCTCCAATTTCTCATTGGTTTTTTTAAAAAATAAACTGATCAGCATGTAATTCTGTGGTTGAAAATTCAAATAAATAATTTGAAATGAAACACTGCAGCTCAGAATATCAGGCTTCCTTTTTTTTGTCATTAACAACAATTTTGCCCATGATGTATTTTGCATAGTACTGTACTATTTTGCATAGTACAGTACTATGCAAAAGTCTCAGCCTACTACCAGCTGTTTTTAGAAAAAAATCAGTGAGTAATTGGGGGCCCATAACCTGGACACCCTAAGTCCAAACTTCACCAACATGGAACTGATCTGTGACCCCCAAATCACTCACTGAATTTTCCCTAAGGTGGTGTCCTAAGATTTTTGCACATTACTGTATGTAGGCATTTGTTTTGTACTTCATCTGTTATATTACTTTATCCCCTGTTTTCAGGCTTTTGTACCATATGCTAAGTAGGAAGGGATAGGTGTACAGGAAAATTTGATAGTGGGGACAGGAAACAGTCATCTCTTGTGTCCAATCTGTTAGAGACTAAAAACTTTATATATTTTCCCTGTGCAGCTGGTAAACATCGGTTGCTCAGAATGGCTGTAAGATGTGAACCTGTAGCTGTTTAGCTGTAAGTTAAGTTGAATGATAAGAGGTCTTTTTTTCTGATGGGTTCTTCAAACTAGGGAGAAAATGCTGTCAACCTGGGTTCCATGAAGACATGTTTAAGGAGGGCTACCACCTCTGCTATTTTTCTTTTTTGCTACATGCCTTCAGGTATCAGCCAACTCAGAGTGGGAAAATAACCCCGCTCAGTCAAGCTTGACACCTAGCCAACTGGCTAGTGTTGAGATCCCCCCCACACATGGACCTTTTTCTATTTTGTAGCAAATTAAAATGCTATGAACCTAGCTATGATTAGAATCCTATTCCCCAAATGGCCGTAAATTCTATTACATATCTCTAAAATAAATGCTTGCTTGTGCAAAACATTTTGTTTGTTTGTTAATTGGCTTTAGATTTCCACTGCTGACACTATTTTGGCAATAGGAAATATTATCCTCAGTTGAATATAAAAATCTTTACTATGTACAGAGCGCTCCTTTGTATTAACTTTATGTTCATGACACTTGCCTCTTCGCTAATATTTTTCCATGAAAGAACTACAATTTTTAAATATATAGTTGGAATGTAATTTCTTTATTTTTCTCTCCCTGGTATCCTGGAATTACAGAAGCATAAGGTCCAGAAGTAGTAAATTCTAGACAGGGAAAGAAATATTAGAAAGAAAGGGAAAAGGCAGTACTTTTTCGCTTTCGTGTTATGTAAAGTGCAATCCTAAATGCTAATTATTTATAAATGCTAATCCTAGTTCAGCATTGTTGGATGGAGGCAATTCACTTAACCTTTCTGAGTGGGCATAATGACATGGCTTTCCCGCAGGGGTATTGTGAAGATTAGTTAATTAATGTTTGTACCGAGCACTAAATGTGAATTTAATTTGTAGCTATTAAAGTTCCCATTGCCATTGGTCACAGGAGCAAGGTATATGGCCCCAGAACCATGGATGTTATCCAATATCATAATGCTGGACTGTTTTGCTTTGCTTTTTTTAAAAATCAGGGAATGTAAGGTATGGGAATTATTTCTAAATGTTTCAGCCGTCTCATTAGTTTTGTAGAAGTGCTGGTGCTCTTCATGGCAATCACCATAGCCACCGCACCCCCTGGACAATTCAAAAATCCAACATTTGTATTATGCTACATTATCAAACCAGTTCTTGCAGCTTTAAATTCCACTATAAGAGCAGGCCAGTTATAAGGTTATTGGGTCTTCCTTAACTGCCTCAAACTATAAGAATAGTTCAGAACAATTCACTGCTGTCATCAAATGCCATTTTCTGAACAGCTACCCAACATGATAATATAAGCCTGACCATACCAATCTTACCTGACTTTGGAAGTTAAGCAGGATGAGGTCTGGTTAGTACTTAAATGGGAAGGAAATGCCAGAATTTTTCAAGTAGAGTAAGGAAAGAATTCTATCTGAACTCCTGGAGAGCTAGTACCCAATTCACATCAAGAAAAATGATTTGCCAATGCAAATGGAACAATGGGCTGACTCAATGGCTGAAATCCTGGTCATCAGCATAGTAATTAACTACAGTAGACCTCATGAATCAATGGAATTTATGAAAGATTCACTCACTACATCCCCACTGATTCAGTGGATGTACTTTAGTTATGACAAACTTTGCTATTCAACAATGTTTCACCCAATATGAGGAAAACCCTATGTTCTTTTATTTCTACTATGAGGCCTCCTGCCAAACGTAAGAAAACAGGAATGGCTATTAGCTGTGGATGTGAGCTGCACTTCAACCCTGTGACCTGTGCCTCCTCTAAACCACTGCAGGTATGGAATTGGCTAAGTTAAACCAGGACTTCTCATTCTTTATGTATACTCTCTTTTGTATCAAAAAAGGGAAATGGGGATAATTCATAGTTAATGATGGCAAAGGAAACAATCCATTGGTCACAGGAGCAAGGTATACAGCCCCAGCACTATGGATATTATCCGATATCATAATGCTGGACTGTTTTGCTATGTTTCTTCATATTCTATCCTAATGGTCACTTCTTGTCCATAATATAGGTTACACATCAGAGTAACCAGTAAAAAAGTAGCTAATTGAAATATCCTAGGGCTTCACACTCCTGCAGACTAGCAGGAGAAGAAAACTTTTTTTTTTTTAGCTGCCCTTTGTACTTTTTAAACTTCGACTAATGGAGCTTGCAATGGAGTTATTGGGAGCTGAAGTGGAAGCACAAAGTGTGCTGAAGTACAATCTTTTATTTTGCCACTGGCAGTCTTGTAATTTCAACATTTGGATGGAAAGAGGGTAGATGAGAAGGCATGGATTGAAGCAGTAGCCTAGAGGAGTTGTCCTCTATGAATGTCAGACAAATTAGAATTTTTGGATATCTGGTGCAATTTTCTGAAGAAAGTTTTTATTAAACAAAATTGACTAAAGAATCAAATCAAAGCAAGTGCAAGGTGTCCATCAAAAGGAAGCAAGGGAAATCATTGCTTGAGGAATAAAAACAAATAATAGTTGTATGTTTGCAATGTTAGCAGCATCTTGTTCCCTGAGATTTCAGAGTCAAAATTTGAGACCAGAGAGTTAGTCCTTGTGATGATATAAAGGATATGTCTTTGTGGTGTTGTGTGTGTGTGTGTGTGTGTGTGTGTGTGTGTGTGTGTGTGTGTGTGTGTGTGATGTTTCAACAATAATTGTGAAATGATATGTGTGTGACAGATACACAATATGAAGACACCATAATGGATTTAAACCTGTCTCTCAAATGTACAAATTCTTCCAATTGCAATTTCAACACAAACTTTCCATCCTAGGATGAGATGACTTTCCTTCACTTTCTTATTACTTATTTTTATTTATTTAAACACTTCATAGATCTGATATCTCAAAGTGTAATGTTAAAAAAATTAAATAAGCACCATCAAAACATAATAAAACCTGAATTATAATGACCTAAAACCCATTGATAATTCTACCAGGAGTAGGCTCACAATATCTATGTAATTTAGGATGTAAGTACTTAAATAAGTTCCACTGATTCAATGGGTTTATTGTATCTTAAACAAATAAATAGAATTTGTTCTAAAGAATCAGTAGTAATTACGTGCCATCAGGTTGGATTTGATGGCCTAAAAGCCAGCTCTGTGATTCTATGATTCTAATACTGAATTTTGGTGACTGTTTCCAGGTTTTCCAGATAGAAAATATACAAAAGTGGTTTACCAATCCCATCTTCTGGAGGCATACCAGGATTGAGCAGAATATGCAAGGCCAAATAGGTGGCACAGTGGGAATCAAACTCCCAACATCTAGTTCTACAGCCAGATATCTAAACTACTGAGCTATCCAGCAGTTAAATATTTAATGATCAGAGGCTCAAAACACAATTATCAAACAATGAGTTCAAAAAGCCCTGAGTGATGAGTTAATGAAGTGAAGTGATGCAGAGAATGGACAAAGGACAGATGAGTCACCTGCATTTCTTTGCTGCACTCAGCAAGTGCCAAATTTTATGTATTAATTCCTCATCTTACAATATTGCATCTTGTGTGACATGCTTAATGGTGTGTTATTCCAACTCTATGTTTTGTAAATGATTTTTACTGTCTTTCTTAAAAAGAGAGAGGACCAATGATCTTGTGTTCAACACAGTATTACAACTTGATGCAGTTAATATTTAAGGCATTGGGAAGCTTTGTACTGTACTAATCATTCCATAGAATACTTAGGTTGAGAAAAGAATGTTGAGGAGAAAGACAATAATGTTATTAAACACAATTCCACAGAGTTAGAGACTTGAGAAGAAAATGAGAGGAAGATAATCTATCCCAGTGGTGGCAGACCTATGGCATGTGTGCCAGATGTGGCACTCCCAGCCTTCTCTGTTGGCACATGTGCCATTACCCCAGCACAGGGTTCGTCTGGCTCCTCTGCCCAGAAGCCCAATGGGAGTACTTCCTCCCCCAGCATATAGTTCACCTGTCCCTCTGCCCAGCAGCCCAATGGGAGTGCTTCCTCCCTCCCCCAGCACAGAGTTCACCCCACCCTTCTGTCCAGCAGCCCAATAGGAGAAATTCCTCCCTCCCCTAGCATAGAGTTTGCCCCACCCCTCTGCCCAGCAGCCTAATGGGAACACTTCTTCCCTCCCCTAGCACAGAGTTTATCTGTCTCTCTACCCAGAAGTCCAAAGGGGGGAGTGCTTCCTTCCTCTACCAGTACAGCATTCACCCCGCACCTCTGTTTGCATACTTGTTCTCTAAAACGTTCACCATCACTCATCTAGCCCATCTCATTCTATTGTAGGTGGACAAGAATTAGGCTCCATTATACAGACCATTACATGGCACATAAAAAGGGGACAAAAGAGAGTCTAAGATGTGTTTGTATGCCACAGTTATCCAGGGAAATGGCTTAAGTGAAGCTAAATACAACCAGATGCATTAGATATGTAGAAGCCACAGAGGAAATGCAAGCGCTGATGGTAGCACAATTTAAATAGCTTGCAGTTGCAAGAAGAAAAATTGCAGAATGATATTGAACTGTCATTGTAGTGAAAGACAAAATGTGGAAGGATTTTAATGTCTCTAGATTACATTTTTAGATTAAATAATCAGGGATTTTAAATCCTTTTGACAGAGTGGAACAAATTTTCCAAGGCAGGATATGGAAAGGTTGTAGCAGGAGGGATGGGTTGCACTGATGATGAGACCAGATTGCTGGCACTCAGCATCAAAAAGGCTGCACAGCAGCTTTTAAACTGATAAATGGGAGAAAGCCAACAGGAGCTGGGCAGCATCCGGTTTGGGAAAGTGTGTCTGACCCAAACTCCTGAGGGATAATGGCAGTTGGAGAATGTCGTAAAGGAGGCATCCAAGAAGGTAAGACTGGGTGAACTGTTGTTTCAGCACATGATAAAGAGATAAAGTTCCTAGATATGCTAAATGATTGTTCCCTGGGACAGATGGTGGAAGACCCAACTAGAGGTACAAGAATCCTTGACTTGATCCTGAGTAATACTCAGGATCTGGTGCAAGATGTCAATGTGACTGGTCTAATAGGGAACAGTGACCACAACTCAATTATGTTTAACTTGATCATAGACCGCAAGTCCCTGATAAAATCTAACAGAGACCTTAAATTTTCAAAAAGGAAATTTCCCAAAAATGAGGAAACTAGTAAAAAAAAAGAAGCTGAAAGGGAAAATTGAGAGAGTCCAAACACTCCAAGAGGCATGGAGGCTGTTTACAAAAACAATAACAGAGTCCCAATTGGAATTCATACCCAAAAGGAACATAAGAACATAAGAACAGCCTTGCTGGAACAGGCCACAGCCCATCCAGTCCAGCATTCTGTCTCACACAGTGGCTCACCATTTGCTTCAGGGTATTCCCGAGCAGATGCCTTCACCTGCTTAGGATTCCCTGGAAATGGCATTGAGAGATATCCTGCCTACCTCTCCAACCCGGAGGTTGTCCTTAAGTATGCATAATTATAGCCATTGATACCCTTGTCCTCCATGAGCTTGTCTAATCCTTTCTTAAAGCTGTCAAGACTGACAGCTGTCACCACTTCTTCTGGCAGGGAGTTCCATAGATCAGTAATCCTCTGGGTGAAAAAGTACTTTCTCTTATTTGTTTGAGAACTAGTACCCAAAAGTTTCATGGAGTGTCCCCTAGTTCTAGTGTTATGCGATAGGGAAAACAGTTTTTATCATGGAATAAAGGGACAGGTCTTGTCCTGAATCAGCAACTGGCTAAGGTACAGGAAACAGAGGGTAGCACTAAATGGACACTTCTCCAAGTGGAGGGAAGTAAAGAGTGGGGTCCCCCAAGGTTCAGTACTGGGACCCCTGCTTTTCAACCTCTTCATAAATGATCTAGAGGTAGGAGTAAATAGCAAGGTAGCCAAATTTGCTGACAACACTAAATTATACAGGGTAGTGAAAACTGTGAGTGATTGTGAGGAGCTCCAGAGGGATCTCTTGATACTGAGGGAGTGGGCAAACAGTGGCAAATGAGCTTCAACATTAGTAAGTGCAGAGTGATGCATGTTGGGCAAAAAAAACCAATTGCATTTATAAACTGATGGGGTCTGAACTCTTTGCGACAAACCAGGAAAGGGACCTTGGTGTCCTGGTGGACAACTCAATGAAAGTGTCAACCCAGTGTGCCTCAGCAGTGAAAAAAGCAAACTCAATGCTAGGGATCATTAGGAAGGGTATAGAAAATAAGTCAGCAAGTGTCATTTTGCCTCTTTATAAATCTATGGTGAGGCCCCATCTGGAATACTGTGTACAGTTCTGGTCGCCATACCTCCAGAAGGATATTATGGAGCTGGAAAAACTGCAGAGGAGGGCAACCAAAATGATTAGGGGACTGGAACACCTTCCTTACCATCTGAGGCTGCAACGGTTGGGCCTCTTCACTCTTGAACGACAGCATCTAAGAGGTGACCTGATTGAAGTTTATAAAATCATGCATAGTGTGGACAAAGTAGATGAGGAAAAAACTGTTTTCCCTATCGCATAACACTAGAACTAGGGGGCACTCCATGAAACTTTTGGGTGCTAGTTCTCAAAAAAAATAAGAGAAAGTACTTTTTCACCCAGAGGATCTCTGGTCTATGGAACTCCCTGCCAGAAGAAGTGGTGACAGCTGTTTGTCTTGACAGCTTCAAGAAAGGATTAGACAAGTTCATGGAGGACAAGAGTATCAATGGCTATAATTATGGATACCTAAGGACAACCTCCGGGTTAGAGAGATAGGCAGGATATCTCTCAATGCCATTTCCAGGGAATCCTAAGCAGGTGAAGGCATCTGCTTGGGAATAATACCTTGAAGCAAATGGTGAGCCACTGTGTGAGACAGAATGCTGGACTGGATGGGCTGTGGCCTGTTCCAGCAAGGCTGTTCTTATGTTCTTATGAAATTTCTAAATAACAAACTGGACAAATATATCAATACTTACTTCAATGTGAAATTGGGTTCCTTTGGAGAAATAATAAAGATGAGGTACACACAGTCAGCAAAACAGGGTTCTGAGAAGATAATGTACTTTTAGTAAAACACATGTTTTACATGCAAAAGATGTCCAGTTTAAATAGTTGACAGAAAAAAACTCTTCTGGAGTCCCTGGAATTTTGCTGCCAGTAAGAATAGATAGTCTTGGGCTAGATGTGCAGATAAGATGATTTCACTCTCAGTGTTCCCATGAGTGTAGGCTAATTAAAATGTGTGATATGGATATGGCTTGCAAAATAGCTTTACTGTCAGATCTGCTTTGAATTGTATTTTGCATTGAGCAGGGGATTGGACTCAGTGGCCTCAAATGCCTCTTCTAACAATCATTCTATGATTACTAAAATATCATTAAAAAACAAGGTTTTGAGTTCAGCAGGACTCTCTATTTATCAGAGTGTAGGGGAGGGGAGAGAAATTGCACCCAATCACCATGGCTAGATATTGAAACTGCACTTAGTGTTCTGGGGTACACAGAAAGAGCCTCCTCAAAAATTGAGGTACTTTTGGACCACAGTTGAGCATACCATGGTAACAGCAATTTTGTGTTGTCCACTAATCTTTCTCTCACTAGGTCAGGTGAAAGGAACTGCAGAATGAACTCACCAAAAGTTGGCTTCATTTTAGCAGTTTCACATCTGGGCCTAGACATAGAAGAAGAAGAAGAAGTAGTAGTAGTTGTTGTTAGTGAAATGTCAATAATTGTTTTGAAGTATGGTGGGGCCAGGTTTCATTTCAAGGGATGTTAAATCAGTTATATACATCCTGCTACCAAGGAATTGCCTTTCCAAATTAGAGATGGGAGGATCTGCCAAGTCCTTCCTTTTCTTACCTGTAAGTATGTACTGTACTGTTTCCATCCATGGATTATTTTAGAGAGAGGAAAAATTCATACTTTTTTCATGTATTTTTCCAACAGACACAAGAGGTGTTATATTTTCACTGATTAAATAATTTCTGAGCCAATTTTTGAAACATGGGGATATACTTTGCACCATTTTTTGAAATATACACATAGTCTTGGACACATGTTTTCCTTTCCATAAGTTATCATAAGCCAGGCAACATATGATTTTTAAACATAGATTGTATCTGTGTCAGATATAGGAGATGCAGATGGAGCAAACCCTTTAAAAATATTGATGGAATGACTTTTTCACATCTTCCAGTTAGAAAGAAATATTTAGAGATTAGAAAATCAGTAATGAAAAATCAACCTTTCAACCAGCAACGTAAGTGGACTGGTTCCAGCAAAACAGCTCTGAAGTGGCAAATTGGAAGACTGGTAGCAACTAATGTAAATGAGAGGCAGTGAAGAGATAAATACAAAATATAGTATACTGGCATCCAGCAGACACCAGTGAACTATTTTACTGCAGTGCATGAAATATTCTCTTTCAACATCTATCAAAACAATTCAGGAACAAAATTTCATGGAGATATTGGTCCCTAGTAGGCTCATTGCTTGGATCTTGATTGAGAGATTGTGGGAGCAATTCGTTTTAGTGATTGGTTCTGCTAATGCTGAGTTGCCACTGGAATCTAGGAGGCCTAGATGGTATCATATTGCATAGAAAGCAAAGTAATTAGGATTATTGCAGAGATAATCATCACTATGAAATACTGGTGTTCAGTGTGTTCCAGAAGCACTTCCTTATCACGCTGCAGATACCAAACCAAAAATAGTGTAATTCCAAGTTGAGTTCATTTGTTCATTATGCACCATATGGTGTGTTTCAATTAGGTCATTCCTTATTTCCTGCTATAATAGCAGATGCTTCTTCTTCTTCTTCTTCAAGGAGCTTTGAAAAGATTCCAAAGATAAAATCAACAATTTGTTAATGGAAAGGATAATTGTGTAAAGCAGGAGTGATATGCTACATGGATTCCAGTTGGAAGGAGCATATAAATAGTTTGATTTATAAAATTAGTTTGATTTCTCTTTCTATCAACCCTGCCCCAACAGCTAACAATAAAAACAAAAATGATACAACAATACAGAACACAATAAATACAGGTGTCAAGATCAGAAGTATTAAGTGTTAAAATAGCAAGAAGAAAACAGACAAAACTACAATTGTAAAATTCTGTAAAATAGGCAGCAGTTACACTCCCCCCTTCCAACCTAAATGGCAACTTAAAAGAACTAGTATAATATAATAAAAGAGTTGTGGCACCTTAAAGACCAACATATTTATTTCAAGTGAACTTGTATGGATTACAGTATTTGAAAAATAAGCATCTGAGAAAACTTCTGAGGACAATGTCCAAGGAAGTGAATCACAATCCAGGAATTCTCAAATGGAGAGAACTCGGTTACGTTTTTAGGTTGCCACAAAGTGTGCGTGCATGCGTGTGTGTGTTTATGTGTGTGTGTTGTTATTCAGACTAACATGGCTTCTTGTTTGAAAACTGAAGTACTGTAATTAGGTTCTCATTGCTAGCTGAAGGTCCATGTTATGAATGAAAATACTTTGGCCAGAATCCTGTTATATTGTAAGTGTAACTGCATAAATTGCAGCACCAAATTGCTGCAATTTAAAGAGTTGCTTCTCAGCCTTATGGTTATTTATCAACCACACAATTTAGTGAACATAGGTGGCAACTGGGTTAATTAATAGCAATTTTTTACCATGGTTTATGACAGTGATTCTTAACTTGTGGTCCATAGGCCAGATATGGTCCACGGCACCATTTCATGTGGTCCCGACCACCTCCAGCACACCAGGAAGTGCCATGTGGTGGAGGAAGGGTAAAATGGCCCCTGTCTTTAAAAGGTTGAGAACTCCTGGTTTATGAAATCACATTTACCTGACAAAAATCCCCAATAAGATTAAGATTCTCTTTACTATAACTCATATTCCTTCTCCTTCTCACTGTATTCTATATCACAGACAAAGTATATAATGCCTTACTTAAGATATTCCAAGGAGCCTACATTTTAATTTCATGGATGGAATTTAGTCCTTTCAGTTTATGTAAAAACAAACAAAACACTAGAATTACATCTAATGATGAACGGGATGTAGGTGAGTAAACGTTTGCATAAAGAGATTTTCTTCCTACAACATAGATAGTTGAAGAGGTAGGTGTGCAGTAAACAGTTGTGTTTTGCATTACACCTACAGCCATTATAAAACATTTAGATACAAGTCTGTTCTTGGCAGCCTGTTGACAGCAGATTTACATGATAAATAGTTACTCTTTTATTAATCCTTAAAGAGCCCAATAAGAAAGACCAATATGCTGGATACAGTGGAAAAGTTGAGGCTGAGAGCGTTTCTCATTCCTCAGGCTGCCTAGCTTATTGCCTATATGTTTTTGTCTACTGGACAATAATAACATCTTGACAGATTTCTTTTCAATGGAATGACATGTCTTCCACTGACACTTGTAAGGTTGTGTAGACATTCAACCAGTGCATGTCCAAATATGTTTTTTCTCATGAGACAATTATTGTAAAAGAATGTAGCAGTACACTTCTATCTTTGAGTAGTGCAACGCCAGTGAGTCAGTATGTATCCATCACCCTATAATTCATATATATTTTGCAGGTGTTTTTTCATGGAAAGGGGGAATATTACTTGTGTGCAGGCATTATTTAGAAAAGAAAGGCTATTCAATACATATGGTTGGCTTCCTATGGATATGTGAGTGTGGAGTGCGACAAAATGGAACACTCTGCAAAAATAATGGAAGAGGTTTTGCACATCTATCAACCGTTAATCTTCAGGAGATGGCTGTGATATTATGCAGCTTCATCGCATTGAAGAGAAATGGACTGATTATGTGAAGAAGAATTCCATTATCCTTAGCAATGAAATATTTCAGTTTGCAGGAATGGGGTACTCAGGCAGCAAAGCAGTGTCTTTGGGCAAAGGTGTATACAGCAAAGAGATAATACAGTATGTGCTGCATTAAGGGATTTTATGAAGGGTGGGTGGGAATGAAACCTTTGCCAGATGTATAGTTCTAAAATTTCAGGTACATATAGTATTGATAGTTGGAGATACGACTGTAGATACAAAGTCAGCATTAATTGCATAACGTCCTGGCAGGGACAATTATATTATTATTCTTGATATTCACATAATCCATTGCCTGTAGCATGAGCATCTTGACCTATGCAAGCCAATTAAAATATGGGGTGTAATAAGAAACCATTATCCTGAATCAAACTTCTATTCATAGACTGTTGTGTGCATCTTGTGCTAATAGTAACTCTAGTAGGGCTTTCAAGTTAAGTAAGATTTTAAGGAGTGTTTTAAGATTCGAAGCCAGATCTCTTGAGTCCTAGTCTCCCTCTCTAGCCACTGACCATTGATGGTGAACCTTAGCACTCCAGGTGTTCTTGGCCTCCAATTCCCAGAAGCCATGATAAGCAGGAGTGCCAAGGTTTGCCATCACAGCACTGCACCATACCACTGTCCTGAAGGATTCCAACCACCTGTTTATGCTAGTCTCCTTTAGAGGCTATTTGTCCCATAATAGTGACAATCAATTACAGAATGTCTGGTAAAGTTATTGTTCTGTGCAGAAATTAGTCTGCTAGCTGTGTGTAGAATGCACAAGGGCATTGCTGGCAAAGAATGGTTCCTAGGGAAGTGATGGCAAACCTTGGCACCCCAGGTGTTCTTGGATTTCAATTGCCAGAAGCCCAAGTCAGCATTCCTGCTGATCAGAGCTTCTGGGAATCGAAGTTCAAGAACAGCTGGAGTGCCAAGGTTAGCCATCACTGCCCTGGAGTTGTAGTTGAAAAAAGTAAGGTTTCTCCTCTCTGGAGCTTCACAGACATCATACTGAAAATGGACAGGTGAATGTAACTGCAATGTTCAATTAGTGCTATCATTTAGTACTAGAACAGCATTACCAGAATTGATATAGGAGCAGAATAGTTGTGTTGGGTTGTGGCAGCATCTTCTCCTTTTGTTGCTATCCTGGCCCAGAGCTCTTGTTCTGGTAGCTATTGTTGACAGTACACAACTTTTTAAGCATATGAGGGTGTGTGTGTGTATCAGGTTGGTTTTTTTTTTTTTAAGCACAAGTTTAGAAACCAAGACTTGAATGAGGAAATGGCCATTGCCCAGGATGTGTTTCATTCGTGATTATATGATTCAACATTTTTGGCTGGAAGTAGCTAGTGAGAAATGTAGTGTTCTTTTGGTTTCCATTTGAAGGGTCAAACTGGACAATATATTATCATTAACATTAAGAAGTTGAGCCTCCTTAAGAAGAAATCACTGTTTATTCCAACCCTGAAATTGCTTCAATCAACATTTAGCATACTGTACTTTCATTTTGCAGTTGGTCAATTGGAAGGAAACAGCTTCTTGTGCATACCACAAGCATGTCAAACTCAAAGATTTGTGAGACTGGAGGGATGAAATTATAAGGGGAGGAAATGCACAATTGCCTTAATGTGTGATCTGACCTGAGTCTCTCCTGTAGTACATTATTCCTAGGTACCACTGCATATCAAATATGACATGCTCATCCGTCATGCCTCTTCCCGCTGGCTCCGTTACTTGTGATACATTCAATGCCAAGTTTTCTCCAAATAGAGGCTACAATAGTAGCAGTCAGTGATGGAATAGGAGAGGAGAAAAATAGCTAACAGTATTTCCCAAACTTTGGTCTTTGGACTTTAATTTCCAGAAGCTTAAGTCAATTCCCCAAAGCACTGATCAGCTAATGTACTGACTTAGGCTTCTGGGAATTGAAGTCCACCAGTGTTCTGCAGAACATAGTTTGGGAAACACTGATTGTACAACATTCTATTTACTGGTATTCCTGAATTGAATCTGATTATTGAGAACATATCTCTGAGAATGCTGTCTTGCAACTGCCTCTGAAATGTGAAGAAAAGAATAGTGAGTCAAGGATGGGGGATTTGATATGTTGCTTCCCTAAACAACAGTTTCCAGAATCCCCAGTCACCATGGCTGTAATATGTTACTGGGGATTCTGGAAGTTGTGGTCACTAGAAGGTAATCCAAATGCTTGTTGTTGTTCAGTCGCACAGTCAAATCCGACCCTTTGCGACCCCATAGACCATCACACGCCAGGCTCCTCTGTCATCTGCCATCTTCCGCAGCCCAGCCAGATCTACGCCCACCACTTCAACGATTCCATTCAGCCACCTCAACATCTGCCACCCCCTTCTCCTTTTGCCTTTGATCTTTCCTAGCAGCAAGGCCTTCTCGAGTCCTCTCTTCTCATTTGGTGGCCAAAGTACTTGAGCTTCAGCTTCAGTATTTGTCCCTCCAATGATCAGTCAGGGTTGATTTCCTTCAGGGCTAATTTGATCTCTTTGCAGTCCAGGGGACTCTCAAGAGTCTCCTCCAGCACCACAGTTCAACGGCATCTATTCTTCTGCGCTCAGCCTTCCTTAATTTTATTTTTTTTATTTTATTTTATATTCAAATTTAATGTCGAGCTCTCACAGCCATACATTACTACTGGGAAGACCATTGCTTTAACTATGTGGACTTTTGTTGGCAGAGTGATATCTCTACTTTTCATTAAACTGTCTAGGTTTCTCATAGCTTGCCTCCCAAGAAGTGTCCAAACTCTAGACAGAGGTTTCTAGAAAATACATGGTTAGGAGATATGAAAAGAACTGAGTTTCTTCTCCATATCCTACACACACTAAGGAACCCTTAGTGAATGATTTGAAGTAGTTGTTGTGTTAACCTGTGCAGGCATATCAGACAAAAACAAAATTTAAATTTAAAAAAGACTAAAATGATGCAGCATCTTAAACACTATCTGCTATATTTTAATGTAATGTGTGTAAGGAAGTAGACTAGATCCACTAAAGCTCAGATTAAAACATAGCAGTTAGTATTTAAGGTGCCATAACATTATTGTCTTCTTGATGATGATGTTTTTTTTTTACTTTTGTTTTGTTTCTTAGTGTAGGATTGTCTATCTGTTCATTCAAGTGCCCATCTGAACAATGTGCAGTAGCTGTCCCTGTTCTCTTGTTTTTATTTGGGCGGGGAAACTGCTTTAGTCTTTCCCTTGGCGCCAGTCTGCTGTTTGGACATAAAAGAGCAAAAGGAAATGACCAGGAAAGCACCCAATCATTGGGACAGTTAGAGTCAAGCAATATTTTCCAGGCAGCTGTCGATAAGAGTGTGCATGAGATTATTATTGTTTGCAGAGGTTTTATTGATCTTGGCTTTGCTTTAGCCTAGAAATCTGTTTACAGCATCCTATAAAAAGAATGGCTACTTCTTTTACTGAAGGTTAACATGCTGTGTTTATTTAGTTGAATGGAAATGGCTTTATGTTGTCTAAATGCCATTGTTTATACATTTTCAAGAGACTTCAGAGTCTACTAATTGATCTGGAAAGGGAAATAGACAGAAAACTATAGCAAACTGTGGTTGCCAGAATTCTTTATATTTTGTTAATCCAGAAATTGAATGATTAAATGGCGGTCTTGAAGGAAACAGTTGGTTTATAGAACAGTTGGCTGCATTTGAATTCCCATTTCTTTTGAAGACCTATATTTTCACTTTTTACTTAACTTCTTTTCATGTTCATGTTCCACTCTCATATGCTCTCTTAAAAATGTTTCCAGGTGGGCAAAAGAACTCATATTTCAAACAGAACTCTACCCCTTAGCAATGCTTATTTACAGTTCCCTCATTTAGGTTCGATCATTCTTTTTCCTTTGTTTTTGGAATCACATGACGAGATTCAGAAAAACTGCTTTGGAAGAAGACCACAAATGAAATATTCAGCTAGTTGCATAGAAATCCTCCTCTTTAAAATGTGGAGCATACTTGAAACTGCTTTGTCTTCCTTATATAGAATGCATAATAAACCATGTAAATATCTCGATTATCTGGTAATTGCTTAGCATATATGGGGGTGGGAGTGGAAGCCGTTGTGTTTGCCTCACAAAATCAAAGCAACATTATATCATGGATCAACTTGATTGTTTATGAAGAAAATAAAGATTAAGCTAATCCACTATCAATTCTAACTGTAAACAGTGACAGATTTTTATTTATCTCCTGATACAGGTTTGCTAGATAGCATTTTTTTACAGGATTTACAAAGATACTGCCAAACTCTCGGTTGTCTAGTTATGCTAATTATTCAGTATTAGGGAGGAGAGAACCAGCTAAAGGCATCCGTATCACTTTTGTCTTGATGTAATAAGGAATAATGAGATACATGCTGTAATATTAGAAGTTGCTTGTTTTTACTGTGGAAAGTATGCAGCCCGTGAAGAAAGGCTCGGGAGTCCAATGCTGATGAGTGGGTTAGCTTCTTAGGGGATGGCGTAAAACCTCGTATGGTTCCTTCTAAGTAAATGTTCATAGGATTGCATTGCCAAGGTACGAGAGCTGGTGCTACCCCTGTATTTTTGACTAATACACAAAACTAGCTTCCTTCAAACATTCTCAGCCATGCCCACTAGGATCATGTTTTGTAATCATATCAAGGTTAGGAACAGTGGCCCTAAACTCCACTGTAATCTGGAAATTTCATAGAGCTGGAATCAGGATAAGCCAATGCAATTGTAGGCAGTTATGCTAATACAGTACAGTAAAACCTTGTACAGTGTATATTTATTTATTTATTAAATTTGTATTGCTGCCCCCTCGCCTGGGGCAACTCTGGGCAGCTCACAACCGGACATAAAACAAAAAAATGATTCGTTCCACAAGGCATTTCATTATATGATGCATGCATTGTATAACGAAAATCCCTATGGGATGCATTGTACAATGAAAATCTCTATGGGGAAAATCGTACAAAGAAAAAATTTTGTTGTACAATTTTTCCCACAGTGATTTTTGTTGTCCGATTTTTTTCCCATTGGGAAGCATTGCATCGTACAACAAAAATTTTCATTGTACAATGCAACTTTTTTTTCAAATTATCTCCATTGTATGATTTTTGTTGTATGATACATTCATTATATGAGGTTCCACTGCATCTGCCTCTAAAAACAGCAGCCCCTGGAGCCCTCTGCTCTTGAAAAAAAAGCAAAGCAAAACAAACAAAACCCTTGAGATTACATAAAAATCAAATCACTATGCATCTGATGGGTATGTCATGAGGAGGCACAAAGAAAGCATGTAGTGGAGGCTTGTTTATTAGCTCCAACCTATAGCCTTCCATCAGCCTACTGCCTACCTCCTTGCTTTCAGTCACTGCATGTTATGGCTGTTAGCTTTCTTCAGACCAGTTAGTCAAGCAGTGTTCCCCAACCTTTGAGTTTTGAACTTCAGTTCCCAGAAGCCTTAAGTCAATTCTCCAAAGCACTGATCAGTGAATGTACTGATTTAGGCTTCTGGCAATTGAAGTCCAAAACCCAAAGTTTGGGGAACAGTGAGGTAGTAAATTCCTATGAATAATTATCAGGGGCTCAGATGGTGCTTGGCTCCAGCCAATTTTCTTAATATGATCAAGCCTGGGCTGGGCAGTTTGTTAAGGCACTAAAGTATTATTTACAGTTTTGCAATGATGCTTGGGGGAGTCTTCATAGTCTTCTGAGTAACACAGTAATATATTTGGACATACCATAGATATAGGGCAGTGGTGGCAAACCTATGGCACGTGTGCCAGAGATGGCACTCAGAGCGCTCTCTGTGGGCACTCGTGCAGTCACCCCAGCACAAAGTTTGCCCCTTCCCTCTGCCCAGCAGCCCAATGAGAGTGCTTCCTCCCTCTCCCAGCACAGAGTTCATCCGCCCCTTTGCCCAGCAGCCCAATGGGAGCATTTCCTTCCTCCCCTGTTGCTGTGTTGACACTTTGAGATAAATAAGTAGGTTTGGGGTTGCAATTAAACCGTTGATGCATCTTATTCTCACCACCTAGGGAAACCATTTCTGACTAACTACACGTACAAGATGGACAACGAAGAATATTTTTTCTTAGTTTTGCAAATATTTTAAGAAATATTTCTGGGATAGGGTCTTGTTGGAGAAAAGTACCATTATCTTTTTTTTACATCTCTACATTAGAATCCCCCCCAACCCAATGCAACTGGTATGTTTTAGGTGCAGTGATTCCCCCTCACCAAGTAATTTAATCTTCCTTTGTTTTGTTTTGGTTGGGGTGGCTCACTTATTGTACAGAACAGGTGCCCTGCTCCCAAATTTCTGCAGGGAGGAATTGCCCCCATCATGAATTGCTTTATTATTTATTGTGCCTTCTTCTGATGCACTGCTTATTTTATCTCAAGGTAGTTTGGGAGATAATGGCAACAAGCCCTAATAGTCCCTGGAAAAAAGATGGGGAAGAAGTAGATGCAGTGACAGATTTTACATTCTTAGGATCTAAGATCACTGCAGATGGAGACTGTAGCCATGAAATAAAAAGGCGACTGATTATTGGGATGCAAGCTAAGAGAAACCTGGGGAACATAGTTAAAAGTAGAGACATCACCTTGCAAACAAAAATTTACATAGTCAAAGCAATGGTATTCCCCATGGTAATGTATGGTTGTGAGAGCTGGACCATTAGGAAAACTGAGCACAGAATAATATATGCCTTTGAAATGTGGTGTTGGTGGAGAGTTTAGAGAGTCCCCTGGACAGCAAGGAGAACAAATATTTCAATCTTAGAAGAAATCAACCCTGGCTGCTCATTAGAAGGTCAAATAGTAAAGATGAAGCTTAAGTACTTTGGACATCAAATGAGAAGAGAGTTCTCACTTGAGAAAGCCTTGATGCTGGAAAAGTGGAGGGCAAAAGAAGAAGGGGGTGGCCAAAAATGAGACGGCTGGATGGTATTGTAGGTGCAGTGAGCACAGAGCTGGGCGGGTTGAGGAGGATGGTGGATGACAAAGGTGCCTGGAAGGTGGTGGTCCATGGCTTTGCAAGGGTTGGAATCGACTGTGCGACTGAACAACAAAAAATCTATGGTATAGCCTCTTAATGAGGATGTCATTAAGGTGGAAGGTAACTAATATAGATATGTAAGGAGTACAAGTCATGGTGTGTGTTAAGATGACATGGAAACTAGGTTGATTCATAGTGTTTAATTTTCCATGGAATCTGGTCATGGTTGTTCAATTGAGAAGTGGAAGGAAGATAGTCCTCCAACATACTGGAGTTGAGTTTGGGAAGGTTAATGTCATTTTATGTACATGCAGATAGAGAGATAGAGGCACAGATAAAGAAATATGTAGGGGCAGAGTCTCATCTGCATATAGCTCAGAGCTTTGGGAAAGTTACTTTTTGCATTAAAACTCTCAATAGCTCCCAGCCCAGCAAGGCCCCTTGGAGTTCATTCCAGGAGTTGTAAACCAAAATAAGTATGCTTCAATATGAACAGAAAAAGGGCTTACTGGCATTATTTCCTGAGGGTTGAGTCATTAAGGAGGATTACTTGGTTGATTAATATATGCATAATTCATTGCTACAGAGTTTAATGATATATTATTAGTATATACTTTAAAAAATAAAATGCATAAGAACGATTACCAATATTATACTACACTATAGGAAAGAATATAGGAAGCTGTCCCAAGCTGAGTCATCTAAGCCCGTATTATTAACACATACTGGCAACAGCTGTTCAATACCTCAGAGGGAATTCTATTTTAGGGCTATCTGGAGGTCACTCATCCAAGCTCTAACCAGCCCTGACCCTCCTTAGCTTCCAAAATCAAACATGGCTATGTTTGTAGTGCCATAATAAATTGCAACTCATTTACCATCTTCTGTGTGCTGCAAGCGCCTCATGGACATCAGTACACTTTGATACATATCGGAGCAGCTAAAGCAGAAATGGGAGCATTTTGCTGCAAGATTTCTATTCTATGTTAGTCACTCTAATAAATGTTTGATTTCAATGATTAACTGCATCCTTCTGGGATCTAGAACAAACTTGTCTCAGGTGCTATTTGATGCCATAAAAATTGTCTGCCTTCTAAAGCATCATAAATATATAAATTGGTAAATATATGCAGGGATGTGATATTCTCCAAATATACTCAAACTTTGTATGAATCTGAGACTATTAACTTATGGCAAGCTTAAACGTGTTTCATCCTTTCAATTAGCTTTGCAGGCGCACCCCCCAAAGAAAGACTCAGTGGCATCGGGCCACTTTTATTGAATAATGCCCTAGTCCGAATTATCACTTTCAATTGGTGTATCATCCAATTGTAATTCTTTAAGGCAAGCAGGCCGCAGTAACACTGGTAAGGTTCCTCCCAAAATGCCAATGGAAATTGGCTACATGTACCTATTTGTATCAATTTGTTTGTTGACACAAACAAATTATTGACCGGAGTCAATATACTATCTACTGACCCCACCCTATGATGTGTATCCGTTCAATATCAAGGTGATGCAGGCTGTGAAGCTCCTGACATCACCCCTTGCATGGTTCGCCCTTGACCGGCCAATCCTATTTCCCCTGTACCTATCTACGTGTTGGCCAGTCAATTGCAAACCTGCCGGATACCAATGGGTCATAAATCTTTACCTTACCAGTGCTACCCGCCACACGGGGAGGCGTCCGTGATGACTCACCGCCCCTCCCAGACCGTCAGCTCGGTCACCAGGACTGCTTGCACATCATCAAGAAAGAGGTTCATACCTCTGGCCGACAGATGGACCCCATCTCCTGCATATAGATCAAAATCCTGCAAGCCTATCCTAGGATGTCGAATGGCTGTGCCAAAGCCATTATCAAAAAGGAACCGGGCAACAGCCCTGTTCACTGACCGTCGAGCACAGTCCAAACCACGGAGGTCAATGCCTCCCCCGTAACACTGTCTCGGCACGATGTCAAACCATAGCAGCCGTGTGTACGGCCATAAGTGATGTAAAAAGGCCAGGTCACTGCACACCGACATTTTTAAAGAAAGGCCAGTGATCTGTGTGAGATCATTGCCGCTGAGGTGCAGAATCAGGACATCAGGCGGTCCAGCATCCCTGATGGACATCAGGAATGGCAACAGTTCCCGCCATCTCATGCCGCGCTTACCATACCATCGCATACATGCGGCTGCACGTAGCCCGAGATGGGGTCCCCAGTCTGTCGCCACAGCATACTGCGCTGCCCAGTGCACAAAACTGTGGCCCACCAGCCATACTGCCACCAGTGTGCATGGACACACAGGGTCTGTAAGAGAAGGAAAAGGAATTAAGGACATAACTGGCACTCATGCAGTGAGGGGGCATACATATAAAGAAAAATGCGCGAACCCCCACCTGCCCATGCGACGTATATCAGCATCAGAGTACCCAAACGCAGCCATAGTTGAAGCGGCGCCTATCCTGAATGAATGGGTGCCGTAACGAGCCCCTGGGAGGCTGACACTGTGAAGTGCCATACCGGTCACCTTCCAAAACTAGAATTTGGTAAGGGGAGACTCATCCTGGTGGCAGAAAAACGTTGGTGCATGTAGGGCACCAACCGGACAGATGTCAGCAATCGTACACCGTAGCAGTCTGACACCACTGCCTACTTCATGCTAATCGGCCTTTGAGGAGCGAATCCTCAACTGGGCCCACTCCTGGTTGATAAAGACATTGTCGAGTTCCAGTGCCCTACGAGACATGTCCCCTTTTGACAATGGGACCAGCTCACTGATACGGAGTGCTCCAAAGAAAGCTACGGTGGTAGCTGCATGAAAGAGAGCCTCCTCATACCTATCGTAACACAATCTATGCCAACCTTGTGCAAGGTGCGTCAGAACCTCTGGTGAAACGGGGTGACGTGTGTCCGGGCGGCGGCCACGTTCACATGTCCACCCTTCTAATACATGGCGTATGCAGAAGTCATTCACGCAGGCAGTGAAGCCCCTCGCCTTAGCCATAAACGCCAATGCTGAAAGCCTAGTGGCAATGGTGTGAGGGGCTAACCCTAGATCGTGAAGGTAAACCATGAACTGTAAAATCTGGTCGACCGGGATTGGCCACACTTCGGGCAACTGCCTTTGCCCACAAAAGTTCCTAAACTGTAGGAGTGCATGTAGATATGCCTTACGCGTGCGAGGTGCCAAAGACATGCCGATCGCCCGGTTCACCTCTCCTCGCCAAATGTCCAGATCTCAGCCGGGAGTGGAGAGGGAAGTTCCTCTGCTTCTGGAGCCAAGGCATGGAACCAGGGGGATCTGCAGGCGGGATAAAGCATCAGCAATATCATTGTCAATGCCTGGCACATGTCTGGCCCTGAAAAGCACATTAAGGCGCAAGAACCTCAAGACAAATTGGCGAACTAAGGCCATAACTCTGGGGGATTTGGATGTCTGGGCGTTGACAATGTGCACCACTGCAGCATTGTCACACCAAAATGAACTACTGAATTAGCCCACCTATCCCCCCAGAGCATTAGGGCCCCCAAGATGGGGAAAAAAACTCCAGGAAAGTAAGATCACGTAAACGATCCGTGCCTTGCCATGTCTGAGGCCATTGACCATAGGACCACCTTCCTTCAAAGTAAATCCCATAACCCAGGGAGCCGGAGGCATCCGATTGTACTTGGAAATGCAGGCTGAGCATAAGCTCCGATCTCCAGAAGGAAATGCCATTAAAATCCCGTAGGAATGTGAGCCAGACCGTAAGGTCTGCCCATAAACCTCTGATCAGCCGTACCTTGTGGTGGCATTTTAAAAGGCCCGCCATGGCGTCACACAGACGCCTGGCAAATGCTCTGCCCGGTGTTACTACCCTACAGGCAAAGTTGAGGTGGCCGTGAAGCACCTGCAACTCTCGGAGAGACACCTTACACCTGGCAAGCATTGCCAGAATCGCATCAGAGATCTGAGTCACCTTTTCCATGGGCAACCTGGACGTCTGGGCAACGGTGTCAATATCAATACCTAAAAAGGTGAGAGTGGTGGCTGGTCCCTCAGTCTTTTCAGGCGCTAGGGGAACACCCAGTTCCCGCATGAGCGCCTAAAAAGTGGTGAGGAGACGAGCACACGTGTCCGTGCCGTGTTCCTCTCCAAACAAAAAATCGTCGAGGTAGTGGGCTACAGACCGGGACTCTGATCTACAAACAAAAGCCCAGCAAAGGAAGGTGCTAAACCGTTCGAAAGCCGAACATGAAATAGAACAGCCAAAAGGCATGGCCTTATCTACATAAAAATTGCCCCGAAAACGAAAACCTAACAGCTCAAAGTCGTCTGGGTGCACTGGCAACAATCGGAATGCCAATTTGATGGCCACACACCCCTAACTCACCCGGATGTCTGAGTCCGGGTGGGTGGGGCCCCGCAAAGAGCGCGGTGGCCATTTTGGCGCTGCGCTTGCATTATTTGACAATTATACCACAGAAAAGCAATGTATTTAAATAAATTCAGACATCCAAAAATAAGTAAATAGGCTCAGCTACCTAGGATGACTCTTTATTGTCACGAACACAAATGTTACAAGGTATACAGTACTGTTGGGAAAGCTTCAGCCTTACTGCTGCTTTGGACATCAGTTCCCATCAGCCCTAGAAAGCATAACTGATGATAAGAGATAATGGGAATTGCAGTCTCATATTTTTGGACAAGTGATGGTTGCCCATACCCCTCTTATATAATATTAGGAGATTCAGATTTTTCCACAACTTCTGAACACAATTGTCTGGTTTGTGTCCCAGTCCTAGTAATTGTCACTTGTAATTTCCATAGCAGAAGATGCAAGCATTCTGTAAAAGCTCTGGGAACAAGACTCTGTTGGTTGAGGCTACGGTGTAGTATTGCAGCTACCTATCTACTGTATACGAGATTTTGACTCATTACTCTTCAGTCTCCCCTGCAGTTTTAGATATCCTCTGCAAAATGGGGGAGATAATTCCATGCTGATGCTCAGCTGTGTTGTGATTATGCATGAATTCATTGTAAACAATTGTTAACAAATAGGGAGATATTTAATCACCAGGGAAAACAACAGGGAACTCATTTTATGAGATTTACTTAAATGTGTTTTCCCTCTTTTTTATTCATTTTTCGTTTAAGTAGGATGAAGCAGTAGTAGGTGTCAGGTATGGCTTCAGGGAATGAATAACAACCTGAGACACCATAGCTGGGAAAGTCAAGTTACCTATCCTACACAAGGCGTACTATGCAGAGTAATTATTCTGGTAAGGTTTATTTGTAATTCAGGTTCTAAACAAAGATTAAGAACATCTGGACATGATGATTTAGGAATTTTGGAAAACCTAGTTGAAGAAAGTCCATGCCCGTCCAGACTGCTTTTGTAGTATCATCTAGGACAGTGATGGCAACTGAGTGCCCAAACTCAACAGGCTGCAGGCTGTGCTGCAGAGGGGCAGGGCAAACTCTGTGCTGGCAAGAGACTCTCGGGTTCAGTGCTCATCTCTGTTTATAGCCCAAAGAGCCAGCCAGCACTGTCTGCATCTGCAGACATTTCCATTGACACATGGCAGGCATGCCTCAACAATAGAGTGCACAGAACGCTGTTTACCTTCCCACAGAAGTTGTCCCTATTTATCTACTTGCAATTTCTTGTTTTCAATCTGCATGGTTGGCAGGAGCTGGGACAGACTAGAGAATGAAGGCGCAAACGGTGTAGAACTCAACTAGTAAAAAGTGACCATTTGAGTGGATGAGTGGAGCCGTATTGTACGAACAAAAGTCTTTATGAAAATAAATGTTGCAGAATCATAACAACTGAATAAATTCCTCTATGGGTAATGCATGTAATTCACTGTTTCTTTTCACAGGAGAATAAAAGTAATGGACAAGTAAAGCAAAATGTCTTTGAGAGTAACTGTTTCTTTCACAGGTAGATATGAATAATTCACTGATATAGCAATTTTTTCTAAGTCGATACCAGTTAATACGACTTTTCGAATGATAGTATTCTTCTTCAGGAATATCTGTGCATAAAAAACGTCCATATGCACCTAATAGTTTGAGCGGAGGCAAGGACGCAACTCAAGAGACAGTTTCATATATTGGTAAGCTTCAGCCTTTTGACTTTTTTACTGTTATTTGTAATGATAACTCATGTTCGCCAACAGTTACCATGTTCACCCATGCTAATTATTATGCTTGTATGTAATTTTTATGCACAGATATTCCTGAAGAAGAATACTATCATTCGAAAAGTCGTATTAACTGGTATCGACTTAGAAAAAATTGCTATATCAGTGAATTATTCATATCTACCTGTGAAAGAAACAGTTACTCTCAAAGACATTTTGCTTTACTTGTCCATTACTTTTATTCTCCTGTGAAAAGAAACAGTGAATTACATGCATTACCCATAGAGGAATTTATTCAGTTGTTATGATTCTGCAACATTTATTTTCATAAAGACTTTTGTTCGTACAATACGGCTCCACTCATCTTTAAGCCTACGTCACCATTTCAAAAGGAGCTGGGACAGAGACAGAAGCTCCCTCCATCACAGTACCTGGGAATCAAACTCCAAACTTCCAGTCAGCGAGTTCAGTGTCTTAACCACTTGAGCCACTGCAGTCCTAGTCTGGACAGACCCTTAATTTTCCAAGCTCTCATCTTAATGCATTTGACCACAGAGCCAGAGATCTGCCACACTCCCAGTATGCTATTTTCCATATATTTTCTGAGATATGGCAGAATTCACCGCACCCTTTCTTTTACACCAACTCTACTGTTGTTATCAGTAGCAACGTGGGTTCACTAGGAGTGACCCAGGGTATTTCACTACATGGTGAAAAATCACTTCTGTTTGTACAAAGATGCTAAAGAGAACATTTTAAATCCATATTTCATTACAGTAAAACCTCGCATAAAGAGCACCTTGCTTAGAGAATAACTCACTTAAAGAGCAGAATTTTCTCTGAACAGTCGCCTCGCTTAACAACTAAAACCAACCAAAAACTCGCTTAACAACTAAATTGGGGTTTGCAATCCCCCCACCAGAAGTCACAATTGGTCACTTAAAATGGTGTTTCGCTTAAAGAGCAAACTCGCTCAAAGAGCAATCCCGTGGAACACATTATGCTTTTTAAGCGAGGTACCACTGTATTAGGATTCTTTAGCTTAAAGTTTAATAGTTTTGCACAAGAAAGGCATTGTACTTTAGTTATGCAAAACAGTAGTGTTCTGTTCCCAGTTAAAGGCTGCATAAGTAACTTTGTGAAACTTGGAATGTCTCATCTTTGGATCAAACCACAATAATCAGACTGGTCTATAAAGTACTTTGAATGGGAAAGGTGCCACTGAGAAAAATTAAATGCTAATGCAAGCAGCAGCCATGGTGGAAATGAACATGATCTTTCCTCCTCTTCTACCACCACCATCATGCCTGGACACATTCTAGCTTACCCCTGATAGATTTACGTTGAGAAGCCATACAGTCATACTTCATCATGAAGATGTAATAGCATATTAGTTCTACATTATTATTGTAAGGACACTGAGAGTCAAAAGGGACAGCCTTGGTTTATAATATACAGTCAGAATGGTGGTGAATTGAAGATGAGACTAGGCAACTCCTGAGCCTAGCTGTTCTTGCTTTCAAATTTTCAAAGCAGCCCAGCATGATGAGTATATGTCTGCACACTGAAGGACTGTGGAGATAATGTTAAGGATGGAAATGATTAGAAGCAATTTGTTAGCAGAGCACAGTTGTCTTGCACGTTGTCAACAAGTAATGAATGAAGGATGCCAATCGACAGGGGATGTATCTATTCAGTGGGAGGCAGGAGGAAATCAATTCCAAGTGCAATCACTCTAATTGAGACTGTGAGGAGATAAATGGGGGACATTTGCAACAGCTGGAGTTTACTCTGAAGGGAAACTTTGGCCATTCGTTATCATCTCAGGTGGTCCTTTAGTTGTCATGACAATGCCTCCAGCAGGCAACAACCAAAGGAAGGGAGACCAGTAAACAAAAAACTACCCCAAGCAAAAAAGGACAGCAGACATAGGAAGAAATGAAGATGTGTGTGCTATTTTTCTCTGAAAATATTTCAAGGTTGGGTGGATGGGTGGGGACAGATGAGCTGGATTATAACAAGGATACCAGGTCTACATATCTGAGACACCTCTCAGAACCATACAAAACAAGAAAGCTTCATCAGTGCTATCTCTTGCTTATCTAGTTTTAATGGATTTGCTGTACCAGAAATATGTACATAGAGACTTGAAAGGCAGTTATCTTGGCCTTCAAAGTTTCTCAGGGTAGCAAGACACATAGAGGAGATTCTGGGGTGGAAAATCCCACCCACCACCATGATAACTCAAGTATAGTAAGCACAGGAACATGAATTGCATGTATAAGGCATGCATATGATTGGAGTTAATTTGGTGCATCTTTTTAAAAAGTGCACAGTTCTGAGTACAAGCAGAAAAGAACAGTGTTACGCTGCTCTTTTTTCTAAACAAAGTGTAGAAGTGTTTTTGCTGAAAGATTTCCAGGGCAATGCCAGAGGTAATTTTTCTCCACTAGAGAGATCTATCAGATGAACTTTCTTTGTGCTTCTATTTAAGCGGCAACCATCATATGTATGGCAAGGAAGGCTCATCAAATTGACAAGCAAGGAGAGGGATAATACATTTCTTTCAGAGAATCAAATGGTATAGCTTCTCCTGGCATGAGTCAATCAAAGGTTACTGGAGCTGTGATGGCAGCAGCAGCGATGGTGGTTGTGTAGAAACTGCCAGGACAGATTAAAAAATAATAATAAGCAATAATTTTTTTTAAAAAAAATCACAGTTTTAACATTTTACATCATTTTTAAAAATGATAAAATGCTTTGTGTTTTTTAAAAGCCATATATGATGATGGTTTTAATTTCAAACATATGATAACTCAGAACATCTGGTTATGGAATAAAAACTAGAATTCTAATTCTGTATTATGAGACAGTGTATTCATATAATTTTCCAATATGTTTTATAAATAAGGTTCAACAGTTCTTTTTGGGTGTTTACATTTTATATGATTCCCATAGGCTTTTGTATAAGGTATTTGGGTTAATCTTTCAACCTACCCAGTAGAGTACTCAGTTTAATATGTATCACCAGGGGGAGAAAATTAGTTTTAAAACTGTGTGTCTCAGAGTTTAGCAGCAATGTATGGAGATGAGAAATAACAAATATCAGCTCTATCTCCCAACCCTAAAAAGTTATTTCTTAAACCCTTACTGCTTCTCTTGCATATTATAATGTTAAAAGCCCTGTCAAAATTTCCTTCACTGCTTTCAACACTTTCTTTGAGTGATGCTTATTTATTTACAGTGGCAATCCTTGGTGTTCTTTGGATCTATCAGTTCAAATTTCCTCTTGTTAACATAAAAGTAACAATGTTGACATTAATGTGTTAAGCTTAACGTGCTGTTTTCAAGCTGTGCTACCACTTATCATTGACCTGTGATCCTTCCACTACTGTTCTTTCTTCTAAAAAAATGCTTTGTTAATTAGGTGAAACAAAATTCACTTGCTAGCATCTGAACAGTTTACAATGTTCTCTAGGGTTTGGAAAGTTATTTCTTGATGGTAACTTTCAGAATACCAAGCAGCATACCACTACATGAGTAGGGAATTCTTGGAATGGCAATCTGAAAAGTAACTTTTCCAAAGTCTTCTTTCATCCTTGTGGCAAAACATAAGATCTGACTCAATGAGAACAGAGGAAGAAGGCTCTTAACCAGGCTAAGACAAGATGGTCATGTTCTTGAGATCTGAGGATCTCCCCAAACCTTACATTATTTGACAGATCCACATTTTCCTCAAAATTGAGAGGGTTCTTCAGCAGAAGAAATAGAATTATACACACAAAACACAAACAATTTTGTGTTATTTAAGCATGTGAACAGCCTGCTGAAGCATGAGATGAATCAATATATTATTCGCAGCACAGAGAGAGAGGAGGGAGGGAGAACATGAAAGGAATCAAAGAATTTTGTTTTTCCTTTATTGTTTTAACCATGCTTTTGCTCACTGTGTGATAGCTTACCTCGTCCATATGCCACCTAATAGAGCTATGTTGTCAAAACTATTCCCCGGTAATTGACTAGGCTGAAATATTTTGTTTTGAGGTTGCATGTATTGAGAGTGGTGCAAATGTTTTGGTGAGAAATATGAATACTGATGGATCATACTCCTTAATAATTACAGCTATTGGAGGTATAAATATTGGCCAGCAGTGTTTACCAACCTTGGGGCCCCAGGTGTTCTTGTACTACAGTTTCCAGGAATCTTGGCTAAGCCTAAAATCAGGCAGAACATTATTCCAGTAGAGTGATATATTCCACAATCTCATAAAGGATCCTGAAATCAGGTTGTTTGTCACCTCTTTCTTTCCTTCCTCTTTTGCTTGCATATGACTTGATTTTATTTGCAAAGATGTTACAAAGATTTCAACCATTTGACATTAGTTTTCAATTTATATTCTGTTGTTTGAAAATGTTGCTATTTATTTCATGGCTACTGTGTGAAGCTGGTCTTTGTTGACTGATCAAGTGTATTGGGCTATAGTAAGTTTTATCCTTTGCAACTTGCTTGTCTTTTGTAGCTATTTATTTGCATATCTTGTTATGGCAATTAAAAAACAGTTTGTATTCTCGTAATAATATAAAACTTAAATTTGAAAAACTTAGCTTCTCAAATGTACAGTATTCTGGGTCCTTAGGGTTGTCAGGTTAGTTAACTGCAGCCTGATGCTCGGTGTTGAGTTGCTGCTAGTATGGTCTACTCTATTACCTTAGCAGGATAACCTGGCCAGACTTATTTCAACATGAAAGCACATGCTGAAATAAGACTGATAGTCTTACAGATACAGGTACTGCAAAATGCCTCTTCTTTTTTCTCTCTTATTTTGTCCAGTTCATGTTACTACTTATTTGGCTAGCTCCTTCACTACCACATCATGAGTGAATCCTCAATGAAATGAACTCTAGGCTGCTTTATATGAGGCAAAATTCCCACAAAGAAAGCAAATTTATGTATGAATTATTACGAAACTCTGAACAATTAAATTCTCATATAGATGGTCATATTCTATTATTACACAAACATATATTTGGGTGTCTCTACACACAGTGATGTTCTCCTGATTCTGAATATCAAGATTCTGACCACATATGAAGATTCTGACCACATGTTGTATATACATAGGTCACAAGCTCAATTCTTGTCACCTTTGAATTAAAAAGGAATAGAAAGGAGATATGAAAGAACTCCACATGAAATCTGGAGAGCCTTTACCAGTCAGAGCAGAAAATATGTGTGAAATAGACAAAAAGTCTGATTTGATATAAGGCAGCCTCTGTGTTTCTGATTTCTTTAAAGACTCATTCTTTTAGTTTTGTGATTTGCATATGTGGAATTTATCATATGTGGAGAAAAAAACTTTACTTTGAGTTTGTGGAATCTTCTGCAAACCTGATGCTTTGCCATCCTGGAAACCACAATGAATACAGATTTAATTACTTTAAACGTTAAATACATGTTTCTTTCTTGATGAGATGGTTTGGAAGAATTCAGAGGCAAACTGATGAGTATAATCTATATCTTAGACTTATTACTTTGACTTTCTAAAACTATAACAAAAGCACATGGAATCAGTATGAAAAGATGTGATAGCGTGCAGATGTTTGATGCTTTATATACAGTTCAGAGACTTAAAAGGGCAGTCGTTGTTAGTAAACAAAAATGTATTCACAACATTTAGGCAATCATTGCTTATAGTCCTAATGGGACTAGAGTATTCTTTTGTACAAAACGTTTGGCAAATTCTGCACAGTTCCAAACTACACCATATGCTGTGACATTAGCTGAGAAATGGGAGTATTTTCACTGTTGTTCCACACATCTGCCAATGAAAAACTGCTGTCACACTGCCAAGAGCTTGAAAACCCACATCTACTTTAAACCAGTATCCTAGTGTACAGAGATCGTAGACCAATTGTGGAGACAGTTTAATAGTTGCTTTATACTGTTTTGAAAGGTGTATTATTTGGCTGATCCTATATATGCAAATAAAGGTTAACATAAAGCCAAAGAGAAATATGGGTTTTAGGACTCAAAAGCTAGGACGTTCCACCATTTGCAAATGAAAACTGCAATTGCGACATAGGAAGCTATTTTATATTGCTGTTTAGTTCAGTAATGCCTACACTGACTGTCAGGAGTGCTTTTGTGTTTTAGACGGATGCCGTTGCCAGCAACAGTTAATGATACAAGAGATTGAAACAAGGACCATTTACATATGATCTATTTTGGCTTTAATCCAAGATCTGCTTGAAGTACAGTAAGGTAAAAGTAAAAGTCTCCCTTGCTCAAAAGTTAGTTGTGTCCGACTCTAGGAGGTGGTGCTCATTTCCAGCCAAAGAGCAGGCACTGTCTGCATTTGCAGACATTTCTGTGGTTATGTGGAAGGCATGACTAGATTCTGGAGTGCATGGAATACTGTTACCTTTCCTGCCGATCAGTACCAATTCATCTATTTGCAATTTCTTGTTTTCAAACTGCTAGGTTAGCAGACGCTGTGACAGACAATGGATACTTACTCCATGGAGCAGTACTCAGGTCTCAAACTGCTAACCTGCTGACCTTTTGGTCATCAAGCTCAGCATCCTAGCCACAAGGCCACTGTGGTCCTATGAAGCATGGTACACCTGTTTAAATCAACAGGACTTACACCTGTTTAACTCAATGAGACTTGCAGGAGTATTATTAAATCACTTACAATACATTATACAAATATTAAATCATTAAAGATCAAAACAATGTGACAGGCATCAGCTGCAATGTCATTAATAAACCAAATCAGACAGGTACCCAATCAATTTCCCTCACAAAACTCACCGCATCACACAAAACAAACACATTCTAAAACAAAACAAAAAATACAAAGTTGATGGATTAAGATGGGAAGTCTTAGTGGACAGAATATCTTTATTAATTTCAGGAATTAGCATTGGGAAGGTCTCCAACTCCTGAGGAGCCACATATTGTTACACCCAGGGATTCTCCCCAAGCTGTACTCTCTGGTCCGTCAGGAAGGATTGGAGCAACTCCAAAGTATGTCCCCTGATTCGTATCCCAGAGAGCCTGTGCAAGATGATACCATGGTTGACAGTATCAAAGGCCACTGAGAGGCCCAACAGGACCATCAGAGAGGAATCCTCCTGTCTGCTGCTCTCAGCAGGTCATCAAGCGGGGCGACAAATACCATCACATTTTGTTTCTATCAATCCATATAACAAACTTAAATATACAGTAGAACCCCCCTTTACAGACGGCTCACTTAACGGAAAACTCGCTATATGGAAATAAATCCCGAGGAAATGGCACGCCGCTTACCAGAAAAAATTGCCATACAGATTATTTATTTATTTATTTTGGTGTGTGTGTGTGTGTTCTGATGCTTCCCACAGTGGTGGGAGGGTGTTTGGAGCATTTCTGCTCCATTTTTGAAAATTTTCATCACTTTTTGGCACCCACAGAAGCTCTTGCAGCCAGGAAATGCCACAATTCCCCTGACACCTCATCAGCTGTTCGAGGGGTACTTTTCCTCAATTACCAGGAGTGGTAATTGGTGGTGTTGGAAATGTGCCAAATATGCATTGCAAAACAAAATAACAAGTTCCAAAGCTCAGGAAAAAAAAGCCAAATTAATGTATTTCATTTTTTCAAAAGTGCACTTTGGAATTTTTTTGCTGTGTTTTCACCACTTTAGAAAGAGTTTTGAATAGGAAAAAAAATCTTTTTTTTTTGGGGGGGGGGCTTTTTTCTAACGTTCAGAATGGATATATTGGTTTTCAATGGGGGAACCATGCTTTGCTTTAAGGGAAAAATTGCTATAAGGAAAACCCTGCGGAACGGATTAATTCCGTAAAGCAGGGGTTCACTGTATAATGTTTTGGGGCTCAAAGTTAAACATGAGGCTCCCATCCCACCCCCATTGCTGTCTTTATTTGGACATAGTTGTTCTTAAGTGGCCAAAGTCTGTACATCAATATAAATGTTTTATTGAATTGGTAAAAGGAATAGCTGGTAAGACTGTAAATTTTTCTGCAGAATGCATGGTAATTGAGTACAGGAGCCATTTTGTCCAGCAGGGAAAAGAATATAAATTCTTTTGAAGTATCTACCACTTGGAATTGCCTTGCATTCATCATGGCAGTCTTCTGCATCCTTCATGAATGTCATAAGAGACTGAAGAATCGGCTCTTCATAGTGAGGATGATTAAACTGCTATTACACTCATCTCTTATTTCAGCCCACTACTTTTGAGCAAATTGCATATAAACCACTCCCACAGATCTGCCTCTTACAGATAATTTCCTCTCTCCACAGCAGAAAATAAAGAGCTTTGTTAAAATTATAATCACAGGGAGAACACTTCATCTGCAGACATACATTCTACCCTTAGGCATCAATGCTTCTGAGTTTATTAAGGAACTCAAACATAAAACTAAATCAAAATTGCCAAACAGATGTCAGTATTCTGGGAAAGACCAGAACCTTTGAATGTCCATAAAGCTCAAAGTTTAGAATTTTTCTACAATAACTCTGTTGTGATAGAAGAAGCTTCCTTATACCATTGATCCTTGTGTTGAACTAGATTGCTAGCCTCTTTTAGAGGACTGGATTGGTGGTTCTAGCATTACCTAGAGATACCATGGAGGCTCTGCGTGTGAAGCATATACCATAACCATGAGCTATGGCTAAAGCTATCAAAGCTACAGCATGCTAATATGTGTGTATATGTTCATTTGTGTGTGTGTGTGTGTGTGAGAGAGAGAGAGAGAGAGAGAGAGAGAGAGAGAATAATTTATTTTGGATTACTTCCTTGGCTCATGCCTTCAAGTAGCTACTCTAATGGCCATAAGACTCAAAGGCTATTACCTTCATCATAGAAAGAAGTATGTGGATTTCCCATGGTTATTCTATAGGATGTTATAAAAACAGAATTAGAGATGAGTTGGATCTTTGGGTCTTCTTACATTTTTGTTTATGTTGCAAATAGTTTTTAAGGGTAAGTCTGTATTCATTGACTCACCATGATGTTTGCAACATTAAGTAATGACTGTAATGAAGATTAGAGATTATTTAGGTATCTATTCTTATTCTATCAGATGTCTTTCAATTTGAGATATTCTATAGTAAATCCAATACTTTAACCACTTCATTGCATTGTTCCTTTAGTGTTCAAGTACAGGTATCTGTTATAAACTGTTGCCTTAATACATGCACAATAGATAGAAACAGTAGGAGTTGTGGCAGCAGGACATTCTTGGTAAATCATTTATGCTCCAGATCATATTACCTTAATTCCAAATTCACCAGCTACGACTTCAAGTAACCGGTCAGCCCACTGAAATTTTCATGGTTTTCTTTTCCTATTGAACTGACAAGAAGGAACAATGGAATTGTCTGTGGCTCACTGAAATGGTTCCAACATGTCCCGACGTATTGAGTGCTTTCTGGAGTTATCCAAGGTGAAAGACTTATTTAAAAATTGAATCATTGAGTTTATTGGGAAAATGTAAAGCTATGGGCTAAAACAGAGATTATAGGATTAATGTGGCCCAAATCCTATTGGGTGTTTACATGCAGAAAAGAGTAATAATGGAGGTTGTAGCAGTTAACTGGGGTTAATTGACCAAATGCTAGAGATGTATCAGCACATACTCAGGTGTGCAACTGTAAGGAATTAATATAGAGGGGCTTGCATTTATTAAGTAAACTACCAGCACCTGCCTCCTCAGCTCTGCCCCTGGATTTAAGAACCTCAAGAACTACTTTACGTAATAAATGCAAAGCCCCTATATTAATTCCTTACAGCAACTAGCCTTCAAACTCCCATGTGACTATCATCATCATTATCAGATAGCTGTGGAAACCTTTGTGATAACTCTTGTCATATATACAATTATCTAATAGTACTAATTATCTAGTACTAGATACTAGACTGCATAGGCTCAAGTGGTTAAGACACTGACTGGAAGGCGGCAGGTCAGCAGTTTGTTACCAGAATACTGCACAATGGAGTGAGCTCCCATCTCCCAGCTCCTGCCAACCTAGCAATTCGAAAGGAAGAAACTGCAAGTAGATAAATAGGGACCACTTTGGTGAGAAGGTAAACAGCATTCCCTGCACTCTGGTGTCTAGTCATACCTGCCACATGTCCATGGAAATGTCTGCAGAGGCTATAAACAGAGTTGAGCATTGAACCCTAGAATCAGATACGACTAACTTTCAAGCAAGGGTGACCTTTACCTTTACCTTAATAGAACTCTAGTTGTTGTCTGTGACAAAAAATGATTAAAGATAAGTGTAAAACTGCTAGAGTGAATCAAGAAGCTTTGTCCAAACCATATTGTAGTTGGTTGGGGGAATGTTTTCCTTGTGTTGGTAAAAGAGGACACAAGCTCGCTTGCTGATCACAAAACAGAAGAAACATTCATTATTTTCCTATGTCACAAAGTAAAAACTATTTTAAAATCTTATTTTAAGAACTTTAAAATATGAGAACTATCCTAGTTTTATTCTGTAGAACAAGCCATTGAATTATTAAACCACACACAGAAGCATATTTTGGGTCATATTTTGAGGGTTCAGGATTTATGACTCTTTGTCACCATTTTTCTCAGATTTCCTACATCATGTTAAAGGAATATGCAGATTGAGTCTTCCAGTGGTTATTGAAGACATTGTCACTATGGATTATTTGCTGAGTGAAGGTCTCTTTCATCCTAAACTGGAACTAGTATATGATAAGAAAAGAAAGAGCATTTTGTATTTTCAATAAATGTTTTTGTTCCCATAGTGGAACAAGATACTAAATCATGTGTATATACAGATGCCAAATAGTGGGGCTGATCCACACCTCCACGTTTGGGTTATCCTGATTGGAACAGCTCACCAACTAAGCATTTCCAAATGGAAATGTCATTGCTACATGTTATCGAATTGCTTTTAACTCAATGTGACTTGATGAATGAGTAACCTCCACAATTTCTAGTTCTCAACAGCCCTGTTGGAAACACAAGATTGTAGCTTCCTTTATGGACTCAGCCCACCTCATGTTTGGTTTTCTTCTTTTCCTGCAGTTTTAACAGCAGAATGTGACTATAATATTGAGAAAAATTAATATGGAGCTATCAGAATGCTTGAGAGCTATAATTTGGAAGCTGATGATGCCAAGCAGCCTTGCAGGAGCATTCGTGCATATTAAAAGGGCAAAGAAATAATAATTTATGAGAAAACTGAAAAAGCTTACTGAAGGGAAAGTTCTTCATTCCTGGCTTTTAATGCAGGCAACTAACATGGATCTATTCACTGGGTAACTAATTCACTTGTTATCCCAAGTTATTTTTCAGGAACCTAGGGATACATCTGATGAGTAATTCCAGTTTTTCTGCTTTGACATTCTGCCAATTTGACTTCTCCTAGGACAATTTCTCCATGGCTTCTGTATCAGTTGCAGTTGGCAGTGGAATAAAGTTTTTAGCAGTATTTTCACTTGAGTTGTATAAAGATCAAATTGGAGTGAATAATTTTTACCCATCTGGTTCTTCCTTTGGGAACTCAGTCAGTTTATCTGTTACAACACTTGCTCATATTGATTGGAACAAGGGCTTTTAATGTTAACTTCAGCCAAAGAATTGATGTGTGCATATGCAGCTTATTCATGCAAAAACAATGCATTGTGTTTCAGTCACCTTTCCTTATTAGTGTGTGGATGTGTTCTCCAGGAAGTCTAAATATGTGTGTTCTAAGTTCAGTGTAATGAAACTTTGTGCTCTTCAACATTAGATATGAAGCACAAAGAAAACATGTATCTGTATTTCAGAGCAGAGTAGAATCATAATTCATTGAACATCAGTGACATATTTTCATTTTCCAAACTGCCCTACTGAGGTGGTAAATCAAGTCAATCTGGTTTAGCTGGATGCCGAGTGAATTCTATATTCCTTACTCTCTTCAGAGTAGTGAATAAATCAAAAGGACATGAATTTAGAAGAACTTGCCAAGTCTAAGCCAGTCAAAATTGAATCCCTTGCACCTCTTGGATGAGCTCACCAAATAGCTCAGATAGAGAGAGGGCTAGAGCAGTGGTTCCCAACATGGGGGCCATGCCCCACAGGGAACATCAATTTCCAGAATCCTAAAGCAGTACATTGGCTGATCAGTGCTTTGGGGAGTTAGTGTAGAGGAAGGCCTCTGTTTGCTAGATGAGGAGAACGCTCTTGTGTGAAATTCACTTTAATTAATGTCAAACAATGTATGTACTTTGAGTCAGAAATAGTCAGATTACAATGCTCATATGCAATCTCAGGGTTTGTCCAGCTGAGAGCAGAATCTTGGATAGAAAGCTGCTGGTTCATGAAAGCTCTTTTATGTATGAAAACATTAAATTTCTGAAGATTAGACTTTTTCACTGAAAGCATTAAATTTGCACAGGAGTCTTATTCTATTATCATTCATTCTTAGTTTATATCAGAGGTTGCCAACTTTTTAAATTCAGGGGCTGGGTCATACTCTCACAGACAGTTGAGCGGGCCAGACTGGTGTTTTCCCCCACCATAAACACTGCTGTAACATGCATCCACAGCTGTTTTAAACACATTTATGGCAGCTGCAGGTGCATTTATGGCTGTTGTAAATGCATCTGCATCTGCTTCTGCTAGCAGAAGCAGTGCGTGTTGGATGATTTGGCGCCATGGCCCAGATCTGACCAGTGGGCCATAGGTTGCCCAACCCTGTTCTAAACCATCATAAACAAACTCTTAGAATGTTAAAAAATTATTTGAGAGAACAGCAGGGAAGACTTTTTGGTAAAGCATTCCCATGTTCCAAAATAATTAATAGAAGTGGGATCTAAAATAGACAGACAGACAGACTGGGGTGTTTGCATCCACTTCCTCTTCTGCCGGTGGCGTGGGCTGGATGATTTGGTGCCATGGACCATAGGTTGCCCATCTCTGGTTTAGACGAAGCTCCTTCTTAGAAAAAATAAACACTTCCTTTGTGAAAGATGGAGCAGGTTAGACTTGTGTTTCTTCCCTGGAAGGATCCTCTCTTAGGCTACAAATCAACTAAATCAATGCATGTAATTGCAATATCACATCCTCTTTCAAATCCTTTGAAGCTTTTCTCCAGTTCCTCCAAAAGGTTTTTTGCAAACCTCTTATAGAGGAAGAGTAAAAGATATAAAATCAGAAAGAGGGCCTGTGATTTTTGATGTGCCTCAGTAGGAATCCCTTGTGCTCATTCCTAATTGATCCTTGTCTAGGATCAACCATAAAATGGGAGGAAATAGGAATAAAGATACAGAAGATGAATCCATCTTTTAATGCTAGTGAGACATTGGCTGAAATTCTGTAGTGCAAATTTTCACCATTCAGTGAGGATGCTGTCATCAACTGTAGACATGCTGCAGCTGTTTCATGGTAATAAAAAGTTTCCCAGAATCTCCTCCAGGTTTGGATTTTAGCCAACATAGCAATATTTGTTCATTGCATAGAATCCCTCCATCTCCTTCCTGGTAGACTATGCACAATTCAGAGACCTCATGATTGATGTACTTCTTACTCTCTTATTCATACTTTCCTATGGCTTGAAACTGCTTGAACCAGAGACCCTTGATATAAAAAGGACCTATAATTTTTCACTTCCTTGCCTTTGCGAGTCTATCAGGCCTTTCTTCTTGTTTTCATTCAGTTTTGTGAAAGCTTTAAACACAGAAGTAAGTGCTTTCACTTGTTTAATTGCCACTTTCAATTGTATTGTTTGTGATATATTACTGAATCTGTTTGTCCAGCATGCTGGTTAGGAAAAATACACAAAGCAATTTTGGTGCTGTGATGACTTGTAAATTTTGCCAAGTAAGGATCTGTCCTGCTAGCAAATTCATCTTTAGTTGAACTGATAGCTTCTTACATCCATGCAGGGAGTGGGGAATTCAGATGGCTAAATGATTAATGACAGTCTGGCCAGGTTATCCTGCTATGGTAATATAGTAGACCATACTGCCAGCGACTCAATGCAGAGTGGCAGGTGGCGGTTAACTAACCTGACAACCCTGAGGACTAACGACTTGGGTGCCAAAGTCCACAGGGAAGGTTGATGGTCCCCAAAGTGGATTAAATCCCACTTGAATCCATCTTGATGGAAGACAGCAGCTTCATCAATACTGGCCTAGGGTTGATGAGGACTTTGCATGCTAGAAGGGCTCAGGACCAGAAAGTGACTCACAAAACTGGATCAGTGGTATGGGTGTCATGCTGCGATGTAAAAGGCAGATGAAAGGCCACTGCATTATATTCTCAGGACAGTCTTCATGGCTTATTGCAATGAGGATCGCCAATATTCTAATTTGGATATGGTAGAAGAAGAAATGATTAATAAACACAATAGGATCTGAGTGCTACCATCCTGGGAATAGTTTTGTCAGATTTACTGTGATTAGCAGTAGGAAAGTGTGGGACTCCATGAAATAGGAAAATTTAAATTATGGGAAAAAAATAGGCAGGGAACTGGATTCAATGATCCATAGAGTCCCTTTCAGGTTTTCTGGTCTCTGTATTTTTCAGGAGAATGGGCTTTGTGATGGTCAGTTTCTCTCTTTGTTAAGTAATTGCTTAATAAAGTCTCAGTCTTTATAAAGAAAAGAGATAAAAATGTGACAGTATGGTCTATTTTTATTCAAGATTACATGCAAGAAAACAAAGGAATACTAATGAATTAGGAGAAAATGGCAAGGGCTGTATTCCCCTTTGTTATTCAGGTAGAGAACCGTAGTATCATTTGATCTATATTCTAAGAGTACACTGGATTAATGGAAAGACTAGGAGATTTGCTTGTCACAAAGGGGTGCATAACTGCAGTCAGAAACACATCTATATTAATTTAAACCACATTATTATTAGACTGTTTTGTTGCCAGAGTCGACGCTTTGAATTCTTTATACTGTATACGTTTCTGTTAGGAAACATAGCACTAGAATCCTGTAGGTATATCTACACTGCACAGTTAAAGAAATGTGTTACCAGTTTAACTGTCATACTTCGTCTTATGGAATCCTGTGATTTGTAGTTTGACGAGATGTTTATTCAGAAACAAAGATTACTAATAGCCTGCAATTTGAGTTGAAAGCATGATTAATGTTGCAAGGAGATGACTGAGGTAGTCCCCTCCCCACCCCTTTGTGAAATCAAGCTTCAATAGAATCCTGTGCATAAATCTTGAAGATCAGTTACCCAAACAAAGCAAGATAATTTGTATACTTCTGGAGCTGAAATAAAATCTTGCTGTGACTCTCAGGTGCTTTCATTTCTTGAAGAATTTTCTCCTAATCATGTCTGTCTCTGGTGTGGCCATTTATCTGCTAGAGAGCGATTGCAGAGTAGTTCAGGTGAGGCCACTAGTGCTGTCTAGTAAAAATGGCTATCTCACTAGAAAGAGTTTACCATGAAAGATCAGCCTTCTAAATTGTGTCATAAACCTTCCCAGATAGATGATCACCACTGAAGATGCTTGTGCTGCACTCAAGCATCCAGGTGAGAGCAGACAACAGCTGGACCAGGTCTAAATATATGATCCTGAAACCGTTTTTTGTTGCTCCTTGAAGCAGGTAAAGCACACAGAAAGAAAGGTTTTGGAGAGTTTAGAAAAGGAGTACCTGTGTGGTTGGTTTACAGAGGTAGACAATCTTGGAGGTTGCTTGCTCAGTAGCAGTTAGCTAATGTCTTCTCAGCACCTCCATGAATGAACAAGTGGAAATGGGCCTACATCACACTCATGTGTGTTGCTGTTGTTATGTGCTATCAGTTTTCCTCTGACCCAGGATGCCCCTATGAAGAACTGTTAGATAGCTCAGAGGTTTAGAGCTAGAGTTTGGGAGATCAATTTTCTACTGTTTCCTTGACAGGAGCTGGATTCAATGATCCATAGGATCTCTTCCAGCTCTGAAGCTCTGAGGTGATGATTGTGGTGATGATGATAGCATTAACAGTTTTGTTCAGTTGATTCAAAATGAATGCTTTCCTGAAAAAAACATGGGGGGCCAGAAAGAACTAAACATGCCATTTAGTCACCTACCCTACCGTATTTATTCGTGTATAACGCGCAAAATTTTATACCAAAAAAAGAAATCAAAGTTTGGGTGCGCGTTATAAACGAGGACTGGTGTCCCACCCCCGTCGCGAGCCTCTTTTACTTCCTTTTTAGAATTGGGTCGGCTGTCTATTGAAGGGGAGGCGGGGGTGTGGCTTTGAAGAAATTGACGGGATCTGATTGGGTGGCGCGGGAGACGAGGCGTGGCCCGGAGGTAGCTCGCAGTTCGAGCGAGGCTCCTGGGGGTCGGAAGTGCTCGTTTCGGATTGCATTTTCTTTACCCTGCAACAGGTGGGTCTGATTATCCCACCCTCCCTCAATGTTTTAAGGCGTGCTCTTATGAACAACGTTTTTTTGTCAATTACAATGCGTGGTGTGAAACAAAATTTTATACCGAGGTTTCATGGAAAATTAGGGGTGCGCGTTATACACGAGTGCGCGTTATACACGAATAAATACGGTAATTTGCTTCTGGGTCCCAGCCAGGCTAACATGCTATGACCTGGGAAATATTATTCTCCTTTCCCCCCACATTTTGCATCCTATATTTTTTAATGAGTTGAAGCCAGTCACCTGTTTGTAATTACCATGTTCCCACCATGCTTTCTGTATAGGTGTTAAAGATGAAAGGAGCATTTCAGGAAAAAGAGGTGGTCATAAAAATAGGCAGGCATTCAAATTGAGCTCTAACATAGTTTAACACAGAGGATTTCAAACCTCTACTTTTTAAGAGTTTAAAAAGCTCAGCTGTTGCAAATCCCACCCCATGCCTCACTGTGACACAGCAGTGACCCCGACCATCCAACAGTTATGGTGGTGGGGGTGTATTCCTTTGGTAGGTTCAACCATGCCACAAAGGTGTGGGCTAGTGGTCTGGGATGGTTCTCCATTCTGGAACCGCAGGTGAGTTAAGTGGGGTTGGGTATTTGGGCAATGCATCTGGCCAGTGCGTTGCTCTAACATGGCCAACTTCGACATGAACTCAGCCAGCTGTGTCATCATGTTGAAAATGGCTAAAGGAACATTGAAAACACAGGCCTCAGTCGCCCATGCACCGTCAGACCCTGCTACAGTAGTGGTAGGACCTCCTAATGGCGAGAGCCTGCTAAAATCTCATGGGAGATGATGCTTCAATCTGCCACATCAAACTAGATGTGTAAAGAATGGATCAACCCAGTAACCAAGTAAAAAGTTCAAGATATTTGCACAGTTTATTTTATTTTATTCTTCCAAATGTGAAAAAATGTGATTATTTTTGGCATGTTCTCATACAAAATGAATCAGAATGCTTCTGCTTCCCTACTGTTGGAGTTACATATCTACAAGAAAGAGGATATTAGAAAATGAAAGAGTTAAAGTCCATGACATCCCAAAATGCATAATGGAAATTACTGCCCCCCCCCGGGTCCCTGGTTCCTAACACAAACACCTTCCTGGTATGTTCTGCAGCATTCCAAAGTCATATTCAGTGCTGGTTCTTCTATTAGGCTGAGTCAGATTACAATCTCGGATATGAGATCTGGAGGGGAACAGTCAGAAAACAATTTTATGTACATCAGATATCTGGCCCTGTGTCCCCAAATTAGCCTGTTGCTCTCAAATACAGCAAAAGCAGTGAGTCTTCAGGTAGGATTCAGTTGCCGATTTTAATCACCCCAATGCACAAAAAGAGAAGGAACAGCATTTTGTTCTTCAATTCAGGAAGACAAATATTATATTCCAAGTTTGCCTGTTTCTGTGGCTGATGAAATGCAACACGTTATGCCTATACAGTATATATGTATTATTTGTTTACAAAAATTAACCTGGTCCTGTAAAGTGCCCTACTGGGAGCATTAGGGTTTTAAATGTTTGTACAGGTTTACAGAGCTGTGTACATCTTCGTGTCAGATTCCATCTTGCTAGGCACTTAAGTGTATGACAGGCCAATCATTTTAATTAACTTTAATTGGCACTCGTAGGGATCTGACATGCACTGTGGGCAACTGAATGGCTCTCTGGAAGATGTGTGGATGTTTATCAGAAGCTGTTCTGAAAGGCTGTAGTGAGTGAAATGAAGGCAGATTTCAAAAGTGAAGTGTAAATCCCCACATTTATAATTTAACTGAAAACCTGACCTGACAAAATTGCATCTTTCATTTTCAAAGGGGTTTTTCTGCATTGCAAAGAGCATTATTAATGCTCACAAATGACTCATTTCCAGCAAAGTGTTATTAGGACGAAAGTAGAAATGATACTCAAGTGTAGGCACTTTATTACTAGGTAGAGGTCTCACACACAAAGTGTTCAACACACAGGTCAGCTGTATTGAACACTTGAAGAATGACAGCTTTGCATCAAGTTTCCTTTCTTCCTGTAGTGGAGAATGTGATAATAATTGAGTGCTGTTAAGTCAATTTTGTAATACTTTTCAGGGTTTTCTAGGTCTAGAGCATGGGTTCCCAACCTTTTTACACCATGGGCCTGACCACGCCCCCCGGACAGCTGAGCAGGCTGGACCGCACCCCTGGAAGCAGAAGTAAATGCACCTGCTTCTGCGTTCACGACAGCCGCAGGCACGTTTATGGCAGATGTAACCATGTTTATGCATTTGGGGGCACATTTTATGGCTGTCATAAATGCACCTGCTTCCACTTCTAGGTGCGGCAGAAGTGGGCCGTATGAAATGGTGCTGTGGGCTGGGTCTGGTGCATGGGCTGTAAGTTGGGAACCTCTGGTATAGAGTAATCAGAAGTGTTCTACTGTTTTCATCTTCTATGAGCTTTTTGGTCTGTACAGCTTGCTCAAGGCTATCTAGTCTGGCTCTTCTAATAAGAGGCAGAGTGGGAAATTGAATGCTTGATTTCTGGCTCTGCAGGCAGGTGCCCAAACCATTGAACCATTCAGTCAGCTATAGGGATCTACATATTGGCTCCATTTCATTTCTCTTTGACTTGGGACATTACTGACTATGTAGGAAAATGCAGGATCAGGTCATGTCATAAGAATAAACCATTGTAAAAAAAAAGAGGTGGAAGGGCTTGACATAAGGCTGCCATTTTATATGATACATAGTTGCTGATCAAGCATCACAACGCATTTCTACAGTGATTCCCTGCTGGCAGGATGCTACCATAGGCAATTTGTATCATGTTCTGATTTGCATTGTGTCATGTTGTAATTGAGTATAATGTGAAATATAATAACTAACTAATATCTGAGAAGGGAAGATCAGAGCTGCTTGAATTGCCAATGCAGGGAGAGAAGCCATGTCAATTTATTATTTCAGGCAGCTCTAATTGATATGAAGAGATAGCTGGTGTTCTTGTGGTAAGCAGACAAGATATAAAAAAATGAGGCATCATCAGTCAATCACCATGGATCCTGGAAGAATTTAGAAAATAGTCAGGGTTCTTTCTTCTTTTTCAAGTACCGTATCTGATTCCAGATATTATCTATCATCATGGTGATCAACCATGAAGATTATCCTGAGAACATCGTAATGCAGTAATTTTCCATTTGCTTTCTGCATCACAGTGTGACACCCATACCACTTTTCCAGTTTCACGAGTCACTTTCTGGTCCTGAGCCCTTTTCTCACACGAAGTCCACATCAGCCCCTGACCAGTAGCGATGAAGCTGCTGCCCTCCATCAAGATGGAGTGGGATTTAATCCATTTGGGGACTATCACCCATCCATGTGGACTTCACCACCATATATATAAAAAGATCAGAATAAAATCATCCAGATATAACCAATAAAAATCCCAGGAGTGGACACCATGGTAAAGGTAAAGGTTTCCCTTGCTCGAAAGCCAGTCGTATCTGACTCTAGGTTTCAGTGCTCATCTCTGTTTCAAAGCTGAAGAGCCAGCATTGTCTGCTTCTGCAGACATTTCCGTGGTCATGTGGCATGCATGACTAGACACCGGAGCACACAGAACGCTGTTTACCTTTCCACTGAAGTGGTCCCTATTTATCTACTTGCAATTTCTTGCTTTTGAACTGCTAGGTTGGCAGGAGCTGGGACAAAGATGGGAGCTCATTCCGTCCTGCAGTACTCAGGAATCGAACTGCTGACCGTACACCTCCCAGTCAGTGTCTTAGCCACTTGAGCTACTGCAGTCCCTTAGTATCACCATATACTATATATACAATATATATATATATATTGTAAAGAAAGAGAAAAGGATTCTGAGAGAGGATATAACACTTCAAATAACTGAAAAGTAATCATATAGACAAGGAAGGCCTGTTCTTGAGCAACCCAGAGTGCAGGATGCATAATAATGGGCTCAAACTAAAGGAAGAGTGATAAAGGCTGAATACAGTACTGTATTAGGAAAAACCTCTTAACAGAGCAGTAGGACAGTGGAACTAATGAGGTGGTGAGTACTCCAACAGTCCAACACTGGTCACATTCAAGAGAGAATTGGACAACCATCTGTCAATCTGCTTTGATTCGGTAGCATGCATTGAGGAGGGGGTTGGACATGATGACTTAAAAGGCCCCTTACATGATTCTATGACTTGCCTGCTTGTGGATGATGTAAGATAGGACTGCCAGGGGGATCTCCTTATTGAAAGGGTACCCCACTTCAAGGGCTGTTCAGTGTAGCCCTGATTAAAAAAATAAGGAGTGCTCAGGAGAGAAATCGTGACCCTAAAGTTGTTCTTCCACAGTGATGACATGGGCAGTAGACTCTGCAGGCACACAGGTCTCATGATCACAGCATAATGTACATTCTCCACTTAAGTTAGATTCTGTTTAAGTTATACAAATCACTTTTTGATTTTGAATATTCAACAGATGCAATTTTATCCAATTCAGTGTCCTTTTTTTGTCTTCCTATGTCTAACTTTGTTTATGGTGACATGTGTGTGGCTACCGTAGGTTGATGGTTTTGTTGGATGACAATTCTTCTCTCCTGCCATCAGGGATTTGGCACACAGATGCCACCAACTGTAATCTGCCAATGTCAAGAGTAGAGATGTTTTAATGTATACTGAAGAGATGTGACATGAATTTCAATAGGAAAGAAGCTTAAATTGATTGTTTGTCACTAGGTATAAAGGCTTTTAGAGACAATGCATTATGCGCCCCATGCTATTATGCAATAAAATCTAGAAGTGTTCTTATTTCCCTCTGTCATGTCTACTATCTTATTTTGATTTGTTCATATTTTAAATCAAGGATGATGCTGCCATTGAGGCCATGGACTTCATTTGCTTGAACAGAATCTAGTACTTAGCCATCGAGTTGGCAGTTTTAACACTAACACTTTGCTTTCTCTGCTGTTCTTGTTTTGCAGCTGGTGCCACATATATTTTTGGGAAGAGTGGAGGCCTCATTCTTTACACGTGGCCGGCAAATGATAGACCCAGCACGAGAACAGACCGCCTGGCTGTTGGGTTCAGCACAACAGTAAAAGATGGTATCTTGGTACGGATTGACAGCGCCCCTGGCCTTACTGACTTCCTGCAGCTTCACATAGTGAGTACAAGACATCCCTTTAATCTTTGTTTCAGTTCAGTTCCATTGCCAACAAATTATGAGAATTTTTTTTAAAAAAAACTATGGGTTTGTCACATGAGTGTTCATCCCCACCACTGGGGGTGCACATTTTGTACAATTGGTTTATCTTGTTTTGTATTATTAAATCTTTTGGGTTATGTATATTTTGATTTACAGGTTTGTGTGTGCATGTCTGTATCCTTTCCAAATGAATGAATGAATGAATGAATGAAAAGTGCTGTTCATATGTACAACAGATACCATGCAATTGTATACAATATCTTATCTTGCAGAGAATTTGTGACTGGATGGCATGAAATCGTACCATTTTCGCAGCTTCTGCAATGCTTCATAGTAATAGCTTTGTATAGCCCTAGGATGCCATACTGTAGGTGTATCAGTGGGGCTATTCACGTTTAAGTCATTTAGATATTTTCAAGATATATCAAACTTCTTTTCACAGTTCAGTGCTCACTGTACAGAAATGCTGCATGTTTTTAGGGTAGAAGCAGATGGTATTTGTAGAGTTGGTGGTTATGTTTATTACCATTGTTGCTCAAACACTGATTTTGTAAGACAAATTTTTAGAAAGATCCAAATGTAATTGAATTTAATAAACTTGACTGCATTTCTTTTGACAACCAAGTGACCTGAAATGGTATTGACGAAAAATCCTGACTTTGTGATGTGTATACAGTCGGTAGGCTCTGTTGGTGGTAGAAATATGCAGCTTGCTTATTATTTATCTAACAAGAATGAGTTCTCCTTCTAGGACAATTGAGGCAGTTATGAAAAAAATACGATCTTATATGTAACAAAATGTAATGTTATCTTGAGTGAGAGGTCTTACTTAAGGCTACACATTGAAGTGCATTGTTTGAGCAGTGTGTTTGTCATTTTACAATCCCATGTAGATCTGTTGAGAACAGTCTCTGCAATAGGATCTATTTCCAAGTATGTCTATATAAAATTATAACCCTGTTAGCTGTTATTAATGTACAAAAAAGTGACAAATGTCAGTATCTGAGCTGTCCTATGTAGCCTTGGGCAAGCTATACATTCATTCAGAAGAAGGAAATGGAAAACAAAGTGTAAGTACTGTACAAAATAAGCAGAAAATCCTGGAAAGGGGTGACATAATTTGAAAATAACGACATGTCATTAATAATGTACTGCAGGACGGAAATGAGCTCCCGTCTTCGTCCCAGCTCCTGCCAACCAAGCAGTTCGAAAGCAAGAAATTGCAAGTAGATAAATAGGGACCACTTCGGTGGGAAGGTAACAGCGTTCCGAGTGCTCCGGTGTCTAGTCATGCCTGCCACATGACCACGGAAACGTCTGCAGAAGCAGACAGCGCTGGCTCTTTGGCTTAGAAACAGAGATGAGCACTGCACCCTAGAGTCGGATACGACTGGCTTTCGAGCAAGGGAAACCTTTACCTAATAATGTATTAGTACATTATTAATAGTATTATCATTAGTATTATCATGATAAAGTGTTGTTAGACTCTCCAGTTAAATACAGAGAGAGAGAGAGAGTTGCACAATCAGCATGCAATACTGAATTTCTCTGTAAATCTGAAGACTACAAACAGATCCTCATAAGTTTTCTCTTTTAGTACTATCTAAATACATGTTATTATAGGTTTTCCATATTGATGAACATCTCCACGGGGAGTTTCTGTGCCTTACTTCCAGCATTAGTATAAGGTGGGACACAAACAGTGGTTTTTCAGTTTGTGTCCCATCCTTTTCACAAGGAAAGCACACGTTGATATACAACAGGCCCAGAAGGATCGTTTGATTATCCCCCAAATTTGTAAATAATCCATTTAATGCTTCTAACTTCTTCTTTTTTTAAAAAAAATAATAATCCATATTAGATATCAGGTATGTACATTGTATTTTGCATTATTTGCATGGCAGGCATTCGTAGAAATGCAAAAACTGTAGTCAGGACTGACAGAAAAGATCTGGCTCTCTTGCGCAACCATATCTGAGGCAAGGAAACACTGACACTGACACCACTACTGCTCCTTAAGTCCCACTTCATGTTGGACATTCCTCTTGGTAACCTCCAGATGATTCACAGAAATTAAAGAACATTCATTACCATGCATATTTTCCCTATCTGCATATGGAGTGAGGAGAATGCAGAAAGGTGTCTTGCTAATTTCTATTGTGAACATAATTTATGGAAAATCCATTTGGATTCATTTTTTAATTATGAGCCTTTTAGACACTCTGGAGATTAATGTGCATAGGCATCTGTTTTGTATGACAAGAATCTATAACCCCTGAAACCTTTTCCCTCCTGATTTACAGCATAGATGGAAGCGAGCTGGCAGCCCAGGGAAAATGGATTGCACACCCTCGAGAGTGACTCGGCTCATGAATTTCTAGGCATTTCTATTGTGCCCATAAGTCTACATATATGTAGAAGTGGGGAAGGAGATGTAGTAAAATGTTGATTGTCCTGCAGTGGGTGCTGTGGGGTTCCTGGAATGCACATCCATTAAGGGTAACGAAGGTGATGGGCATTTCCCACTATCATGAGTGTACTGCATGGTTTGAAATGAGTCAAACCCTTCCACACAGTAGTTCAACCTATCCCAGACTATAAGTACTGCTGTATGATTTACAACATGCAGAAATGCTCATGAAGAGTAAACAGAGGGTGATTGGGACAGCTGAGGCTTATGATGGATATTGTGCAGCTAACATTTACAGGGAGAGATAAATCATTTGCTTGCTGAAGGTTTATTATTATTTTTGCCTTTCTTCTGGATGTACATTGGACATTGTTGCCTGTTCTCTGTAGAGTTATGGAGGGAGTGAATTGACCCTAATTTCACAGATAGCTTGGGAGGACAATTGAGGCAGGGCATGGGATGTAAAAACATTGCCAATGTTCTTTCCCATGTGTGTACAAGCAGATTTTCTAAAACTTCAGGGGCAAGGCTAGGCAAAATGTGGCCCTCCAGACGTTACTGGGTTGCTGCTCCCAGGATCCATCACTTTTGGTTGCATTGGCTATGGCTAATGAGAGTTCAAGTCCCACAATATCTGGAGGGCTGGACTTTGCTCAACTGCTCTAGAGTGACCAGGGACAAAGGAAGACTGGGTTTGAAGTGTGAATTTGAGAGGTATGGTGAAAAAAATTGTGGAAGTTTATTTTTCCATAGAAGTCCCTTTTTTGTATTTTTGCCAACTTCCATGATCATGATACTGATACTTACTTGTCTTCTCTTTATTGATTCTCATATTATCAATCTTACACTCTTGGTTCATGGATGTTGTAGTTCCTTAGCTGTACTTGCTATCAATGCCTGATCATCTGCCAAAAAAAGAGTAATTCATTGATATTGTTTCTCTTCATGGCTTTATCTTTTTTTCTTGCACTAGCTGGAGATTCCAGAGATATAGTCCAAAAAAAGAGAGAGAAACATTTCCCAGCTTTGTTCTGGAAGTGGAGGTAAAAATGTTATAAATCAAAATAAATGTCAGAATTTGCTTCCAAGGAAATGCTTTACGTTTTAAGGATAATAATAATAATAATAATAATAATAATAATAATAATAATAATAATAATAATAATAATAATAATAATAATAATAATAATAATAATAATAATAATAATAATAATTCATGTCAAAAATTATTCTGGGTTGAAAGGACTTTTGCTGGAGATACTATGCTCAGGAGATGGCCAAATGAGGCTCCTTTTATATCCCCAAGATTGTCATATCCCCAAGTGGTCCCTATTTATCTACTTGCATTTTCTTGCTTTTGTTTTAAGGATTATTAGGATCTACTGGGTGTTCTTTTCTTTCTTTAGGAATTGAGAATCAATATCTAATAATGATTGGTTGGCTGGATAGCTCAGTGGTATAGGAGTCTGCAGAGTCAGAGATTGGGAGTTCCATTCTCCATTGTGCATTCTGAGAGAAAAATCATGTGTAACCATGGGCAAGCTATACTGTCCTAGGGCACCCATATAAAGAATAGAATAGTAAACCACTTCTGTGTATTCTCTACTTAAAAATGCTAGAAAGGGAAACCATAAGTCCAGATTTACTTGATGGCAACCAATTATTGTTAGCTGACTGGCTAGCTTAGTGGTTTTGGAAAATGGCTACAAAGCCAAAGACTAAGAGTTTGATTACCCACAAGGCCTCCTGTGAAAAAAGCAAGCCTGTGTGGTGTTGGGCAAGCTGCACATTCTCAGGAAAATGGAATGTCAAATCCCAGAAAAATAGGATGTTAAATCACTTTGGAGTCCTTTCTATCTAGAAAACCCTGGAAAGATTTGCCATAAGTCAAAGGAAGCAGACCCGTTCGCCCGGCAACCGGCCAGTGGGATGAGCCACACCTGGGGCTCGAGAGGGCTACAAGAGCCACCCTCCCCTGCCTCACCGCTGCCGCCAATGGAAGCAGCCCCGTTCGCCTGGCAACCGGTGGTGGGATGAGCCACAGCTGGGGGTCGTGAGGGCTACAAGAGCCACCCTCCCATGCTGGAGGACGTGGGTGGGAGAGCCCTGTTTTGCCGCACTGTTCTGCAGCCCACATTGGACTCTTTCCCTCGTCCATCCCCTGGTTCTTGAGGGAGATGGGAGGCAGCTGTGTGGTGCAGACAGCCGGCCACGGGAGTGCTACCGGAGCCATCATTAGACTTTCCTCCCTCAGCCACTCCTTGGCCTTGAGGGAGATGAGGATTCTTGCTGAACTTTCCCTTAGTTGCATCAACTTTGCTGACCTTACTGACTCTGCCCTCCTGGCTCCGCCTGCTGGGAGTGCTTGGGAATAATCCAGGGCCTTTTCAGTATGTTTTTGTACTTTTGCATTTTTGTATTACTGTTGCATTATGATGTATTGCTTTGTAGTTTTGTATTTTGTATATGAAAATGTATTCTTGCCTTGTAATCGGTACTGTATTTTTGTATATTTTTGAATATTGTGAACTGCCTTGGGTCGTCCACAAAACAAGGAAAGTGGTATATAAGAATAAAATTCAAATTCAAATAAGTCAAAACTGACTTGATAGCATGCAATTGAAAATGAAAATTAACATATAGCAGAGCAGTATCATTATCCTCTTGACAAATAAACAAATTGTAGTACATTTAAGGGGACTGCAGTGGCTCAAGTTGCTAAGACGCTGACTGGGAAGCGGAAGGTCAGCAGTTCGATTCCCGAGTACTGCAGGACGGAAATGAGCTCCCGTCTTCGTCCCAGCTCCTGCCAACCTAGCAGTTCGAAAGCAAGAAATTGCAAGTAGATAAATGGGGACCACTTCGGTGGGAAGGTAACAGCGTTCCGTGCGCTCCGGTGTCTAGTCATGCCTGCCACATGACCACGGAAACGTCTGCAGAAGCAGACAATGCTGGCTCTTCGGCTTAGAAACAGAGATGAGCACTGCACCCTAGAGTCGGATACGACTGGCTTGCGAGCAAGGGAAACCTTTACCTTTACCTTAGTACATTTAAGACTAAAACATTTTATTTGACATAAGCTTTTGTTGACTCCAGCCCACTGTATCACATGCTGTGATGAATTAAGTTCTCTTTACTAATAGGAATATTTGCTGTTTACTTCCTTTTATGGTCTATCTGTAAATAAAGTGAACAACACACAAATGACATCCTTTCTCTGACAGATTGATATATCTGTCATTCTATTTCTGCAAGCAAAGTAAGTTGCAAGGCAGAGAGTGGCCACGTGAAATAGTGGACAAAACTCCTGTATCATTAATATTTCCGAAGAAATTGAGATTTCAATAAGTGTTGCTTACAATGACAAGCTATACCTATGAGGTTTACTCTTCCTTGCTACAGTTAAGGAGGCTGCAGTGGCTCAAGTGGCTAAGATGCTGACCTTGAGGCGGAAGGTCAGCAGTTCGATTCCTGAGTACTGCAGGATGGAATGAGCTCCCGTCTTTGTCTTAGCTCCTGCCAGCCTAGCAGTTCGAAAGCAAGAAATTGCAAGTAGATAAATAGGAACCACTTTGGTGGGAAGGTAACAGCGTTCCATGTGCTCCGATGTCTAGTCATGCCTGCCACATGACCACGGAAATGTCTGCAGAAGCAGACAGCACTGGCTTTTCGGCTTTGAAACAGAGATGAGCACTGCACCCTAGAGTCAGATACGACTGGCTTTCAAGCAAGGAAAACCTTTACCTTTACTACAGTTAAAGGTATATGGTACTAATCTTCCATTTCATGTGTTTATCTGGACAAGACACTGCTTGCTAACTCCGCAGGGGTAGCACCACCACTGTTGACTTGGTAACTTAGTTTAAGTTTAAAAGCTGTAAGGTTTGACTGGCAAAACTGGGAATCTGGATCAAAGCCAGACTGTGACCAAGAATGGAGATACATTACTTTTTTTAGAGAAGGAAAAAATGCATTGGCCAGAATCTTGTTTGAAATGTATGCATTCATAAGTTGAATTGCATATTGTCGCCAACCTCCTTCCGTATGGGGCCAAAACGGAATTCAACAGGCAGAGGGGTCGAGCAACCAGGTGACCCAGTTGGGACTTCTCGGCCTCACAACCCAGTTCCCTCCTCAGGCTCCCAGGCAACACTTAACTCCCACAGATGCCTCTCTACATCCAGCCCTGAGAAATATTTCTCCAGCCTGAGTTCACTCCTTATCTCCCTTCCTCCTGGGCAATCCTCCAAGGACATGCATTGGGAGTTTTGCAGGGTAGCATGATAAAATAGATGTTGCAAGAAACAGGCAACTCCATGAACACAATACTTCCAATTGTCTTTTGTGCAAAAGAGACCGGCCTCCCTCCTTTTATTGTCCGGCCTCCCTCCTTTTATTGTGATAAAAAGCAAAGCAATGTCCATAAATCCAATTGAAATATCCAAATGCAAATCATAGTGGTTGATAAAATACTAAACCTACTAAAGGATTTCAAAGAAAAAGATCCCATTGGGTCCTTAACTCCCTAAACCTAAACTCACATAACTTAAATGTAAAATAAGAAAATGCGTAAAATCTAAGAGTAGACCTTAAACCATCCTAGGAATTTTAAAGTCCAGAGTCACTGTAATTTCGGCTAAGTGTCAGTTCAGTGGTAAAATGACTAAGTCCAAAGACCCAGTCTCATTCCATCCCCAAAAGGAGTGGCCTGGTTTCGGCCCCATTTCAAAGACTCATCTCCGTTTTTCCTCTGATGTTAGCCCAAAATCCGAACTTCAAAAACTCCCTCTTACTCCAGTGAAGAACCCCCTCTAACTGAGCAAAAACCTGGTCCTTTTATTGTGAAAAAGTCACTCTTTCTCGCACCTAAGGAATTTGAGGGTGTCCTTGAAGATAGATCTGAGAGATAAGATTTCTGTTCTCTCTCCGAGATCTCTCAAGGTCAAGATTACCTGGCAAAGTGCCCAATGTCAGAATTCACCTCCTTCTCTCGTGTGGGTGAATGACCTTACAAGTTCAAAATACGTGAACTTGAAGTTCAGAGTGTGAACAGGTATGTTGGGTTCTGGGAAATCTTCCCTTCAATAACCATGAAGGCCTCTAGGGGCACTAATCCCAGTGATGTATTGCTCTCCAGAGAAATCTCCATGCAAACTCTATGGAGAAGTTCCTTTTCTCCGAATGAGAAGTGGTGGTGATTAATCTAAATCAAGGTAACATTTTTCAAGTTCATTACACATATATTGTGGTGGTAAACTGCTGCCAATTGATGAGGTGCTGATTTTATTTCTGGTTACACAATGGCTGTGTAAGCAAGAATGTGATTGGCATCTAAGTAATTAGCAGAAATTAGCCACAACAATTTACATAATTTCATGTAACACACACATGAAATCACCAATGTATTCTAGCCAGAGCAACTTAACTTGAGGCAACTGTCTATATAAGAGCAAAAATAAGTACAGCACAGAAGTTCTTTAGATAGCTATTTTTCATGAATGTGGTGTTCAGAGAAAGCAACACACTGATTATTATGATTATGAGTATTGTGTTTGTTCCTTGAGTTTAATGGGGGCATTTCTGGCTCATTACTTAGTTTTCTCCAGATAAAAACTCCTTCCGCCAAAGAAATATGGCAGAAGGTCATGGGGTACACAAGCCTGTGTGCCTACAATTTCACTCATTTTATTCTGTATAACTGAAGCCATGATGCCAATTCAAATTGGCTTTTCTTGACCCTTCAAACAAGTCTCAATCCTATATTTGATGGTGTTGATACACCTGATGTATAGCTCAGTGCAGCAGTGCAAGAAATAACTCTGTGACACCCTGAAGCTAAAGATGATAGATTTCTGATCCCCAGCTGCATTCAACCAGCATGGAGGCTCAGTGCATTGATATGGGGATTCATTAACCAGCCACTCAACTGACATCATATGCTTAAGTCCTTGTGCTTCCTTATGCTAAATATTGAAAACTTCTTAAAGCTCCATTGATGGGTATAAAGCAGTGGTTCCCAACATGGGGTCCATGCCCCATAGGGGGACTTTAATTCCCAGAAGCCTAAGTCAGTACATTAGCTAATCAGTGCTTTGGGGAATTGACTTAGGTTTCTGGGAACTGAAGTCCAAAGGTTGGGAAACACTGGTATAAAGCAAAAGAAATTCCATGGCTGAATGGACAAGAGTGATTTGTTGGACTGGCTAAGATATTTTGACCAATGAGGTAGATAATTCCAATAACACTTCTCTCCACCTCTTTCAACAAGTGTACAAAAGAGACAGAGAGAACAATTTGTTGACTTGCCACAACATTCAAAAACTGCTGCCTCACTTTACCCAATAGTAGGGTCAGTCTTGTTTCTAAACTATCATAAACAAACTCTTACAATGTTGAAAATTATTTGGGGGAAGACTTTTCAATTAAACATTCCCCATGTTCCAAGATAATTAACAGAATTGGGGTCATAGGTAGGTAGGTAGGTAGAGAAAAGTAAGAGTTCACACTTTACCTGCTCTGCGTGGTAACTTCAATTGTAGTGTGAATAAATGAAAAGACTGCAATCATTCTAGCTCATTGCATTAGCTAATTATCAAACTGTAGAAGGCAAGCTGCAGAGATTTTAAGCTTACCTGTCAGCTTAGAAACTAACTGTATGCAAATTCTTATTGTAAAGTATAGTTCTGAAAGCCCTACAGAGCAATTCCATTAAGTTCATTGGGGCTACATGGAAGTAACTGGATTGCAGTCAAGTGGCATTTCCGGTCAAGCACACACACCACATCTTACCTTTCTCACATACCCATAAAATAGTTGCATACAAAGAGAAGCAATATGAAGTGTGCCTGTAATCAAAGCTCTTCATTTCTGCCTTTTCCCACCACCACCTGCATTGCAGCCTCAAAAAAAAAAACCATTAAAAAACACGCTTCCCAGCCTGGTATCTAATGGATGGCAGCAGGGTGCAGCTGTAATTCAGTGACCACTTAAACATTGAAGCTGCTTCTTGGAGGAAATTAAAGCAGGCAATTATTAGTTTAATTTACCCCGGCTTGATGTCCGCTGTGCTTGTTGCTTCAAAGGTCAACCACTGCTTGATACCATGTCAGGCTATGTTGAACATGGCCCAGTTTCTGATTACTAAAGGAGTTCATATCTGCCTGTTTGTTTAAGGTAGAGGCATTACAATAACTAATAAAATAACTCAAAAGAAGTGTCTTAGTATATTCACAAAGTGCTTTGCAGGCGTACCCCCCAATAAAGGACTCAGACACTGGTAAAAGTGGATAACGGCATTGGGCCACATTTATTGATTCATGCCGAATTATAAATTTCTATTGGTATTCAACCAATTATAATTCTTAAGGCAAGCAGGCCGAAGTAACACTGGTAAGGTTCCACCCAAAATTGCCAACGGCAATTGGTTACAGTGTATCCATTTGTATCAATTTGTTTGTTGGCAACAAACAAATTGTTGGCCGTAGTCAATAATCTAACTACTGACCCCACCCTCTGACGCGTATCCATAAAATAACGGGGTGATGCCTGCTGCCCAGCTCGTGCCATCACCCCATTGCCTGGTTCGTCGTTGACCGGACAATGTTAACCAACTTGTGCCTGTCTAGTGTTGTCCAGTCAATTGCGAACCTGCCGGATACCTGTGGGTCATAAATGTTACCTTACCAGTGCTACCCGCCACACGGGGAGGTTTCAATAAAGGCTCACCGCCCCCCCCCGACCGTCAGCTCGGTCAACAGGCCTGCTCGCCAATCTCCTAACAAGAGGTCCATACTTCCCGGCGACAGATGGACCCCATCCCCTGTGTAAAGCTCATAATTTTGGAGACTGATGGTGGGGTGTCGTATGACGCGCCCCCAACCCTTGTCCATAAGGAACCGGGCAATAGCCCTGTTCACCAAGCGCCGAGCCCGATCAAGGGCTTGGAGGTTAAACCCTCCCCTGTAAGCGTGCCGCGGTATCATGTCCGACCAAAGTAGGGTTCTGGCGGGCCACACATAATGCAAGTAGGCCAGGTCACCGCAAATCGCATGCTTCAGTGATAGGCCCGTGACCTGTCCCAAATCATTACCCCCGAGGTGTATAATCAGGACATCAGGCAGGTCAGCATCCCTGATGGAGAAAAGGAATGGCAACAGTTCCCGCCATAACATTCCGCGCTTACCGTACCACCTGAGACTTGCGGATGCACCCAGTCCCAGTCGGGGTCCCCACTCTGTCGCCGCAGCAAACTGCGCTGCCCTGTACACATAGCTGTGGCCCACCAGCCATACTGTCACCGGTGTAAGACGACACCCAGGGTCTGTCAAGGAAAAAAGGAAACAGGGCAGTGACTTAACTGGTACTCACTGTTGAAGAGGGCGAACATACAACTGAAAACATTGTGATCCCCACCGTCCCATGTTGCATATTTCAGCCCCAGAGTACCCAAACGCCGCTGCGGTGGAAGCCGCTCCTATCCTAAATGAATGGGTGCCGTAACGAGCCCCAGGGAGGCCCACACTGGCTAGTGCCTTACCGGTCACCTTCCAAAATTGAAATTTAGTAAGGGGAGACCCATCCTGGTGACAGAAAAACGGGCCAGGGTGCGTACCACGTAGTGCAAGGAACTCCTGTAGGGCACCAACTGGACAGATGTCAGCCATGGAACATCGTAGCAGTCTTACACCACTGCCTACACCGTGCTGATCAACCTTAGAGGAGCGTATCCTCAGCTGAGCCCAATCATTGGAAACATAGACATCTTCGAGTTCCAGTGCCCTACGACTCGCATCCGCCTTAGACAGTAGCACCAGCTCACTGATGCGGAGCGCCCCAAAAAAGGCCACCGTAGTAGCCGCGTGAAACAGGGTTGCCTCATACCTGTCAAAACACAGGTCATGCCAACCCCGTGCAAGGTGGGTAAGTACCCCTGGAGAAATAGGGTGGCGGTCGTCTGGGCTGTGCCCACGTTCCCGCGCCCACCCTTCCAAAACATGTCGTATGCGAAAATCATTTGTGCTGTCAGGAAAACCACCCACCTTGGCCATGAATGCCATCGCTGACAGCCTGGATGCTATGGTGCGGGGGGCTAAGCCCTGGGCATGTAAGTAAACCATAAATTGGAGGACGTGAGCCACTGGGATGGGCCAACTTTCAGGCAGCCGTGATTGGGCACAAAAGGCCCTGAATGAACTGAATGCATGGTTATACGCCTTACGCGTGCGGGGGGCGAGCGACATGCTGATCGCCCGGTTCACCTCTCCTTGCCAAGCGTCCATATCTCGTCCGGGAGCGACGAGGGAAATTCCTCTGCATCCGGGGCCAAGGCGCGGAACCGGGGGATCTGCAGGCGGGACAAAGCGTCAGCAATATCGTTATTAATACCTGGAACATGTCTGGCCCTAAAAAGCACATTGAGGCGTAGGCTGCGCAACACAAACTGGCGAACCAGTTCCATGACCCTGGGAGATTTTGACGTCTGTGAATTGACAATGTGGACAACTGCCGCATTGTCACATCAGAAATGGACGACCGAATTGGCCCACTCCTCGCCCCATAGCATCAAAGCTCCCAGAATGGGAAAAATTTCCAGATACGTGAGATCGCGCAAGCGATCCGTGCCCCACCAGGCTGGCAGCCATCTGCCATAGGCCCACTTCCCTTCGAAGTAAATCCCATAACCCAGGGACCCTGATGCATCCGACTGAACCTGAAAACGAGGGGAAACCAAAAGATCGGACCTCCAAAAGGACACCCCGTTGAATTCCCTCAGGAACTGGAGCCAGATGCGCATATCAGCCCTCATGCCCCTGGTCAGTCGGACCCTGTGGTGGGGCCTGGCCAAGCCAGTCATGGCGTCGCTCAAGCATTGAGCAAATGCTCTGCCAGGTGCGACGACCCTGCAAGCGAAATTGAGGTGACCATGTAACACCTGGAGCTCCCGAAGGGACACCTTGCGTTTTGCCAGCAAGTCCAAAATGAGTGCAACGATCCGGGAAACCTTATCAACAGGTAACCTGGATGCTTGCACAACCGTGTCAATCTCAACCCCCAGGAATGTGAGCTTGGTTGAAGGGCCCTCGGTCTTTTCGGGCGCTTAAGGGACACCGAGTTCCTTCATTAGCGTCTGAAATGTATTTAGGAGATGCGTGCACGTGTCCCAGCCCCGTTCACCCCCGAATAAGAAATCGCCGAGGTAGTGGGCTACAGACCGGGACCCTGACCTGCGAACAAAGGCCCATTGCAGGAAGGTGCTAAAGCGCTCAAATGCTGAGCAGGAAATGGAGCAGCCAAAAGGCATGGCTTTATCGAAATAAAATTGACCCCGGAACTTGAAACCCAGCAGCTCAAAGTCGCCCGGGTGCACTGGCAGAAGACGGAACGCCGACTTGATGTCGCACTTAGCCAGTAGTGCACCCGGGCCACATGAGCGCACCATGCGCAGGGCCTGGTCAAAAGATGTATACCTGACCGAACAAAGGTCGTCAGGGATAGCATCATTGACCGAACGGCCGGCCGGGTAAGACAAGTGGTGTATCAAACGGAACTCCCCCAGTGACTTCTTGGGCACTAACCCCAACGGGGAAACCTTGAGATTGGGAAATGGTGGGACAGGGAAAGGGCCAGCGACCCTGCCAGCAGCAACTTCCTTAGCAATGCTCATGGCAGCCACCTCCTCCCTTCCCCTGAGTGATAACAGGTTGGGTGCACCTTGAGGGGACATGACCCCTGTGAAAGGAATGTGAAACCCCTGCTGGAAACCCTCAAGCAGGTAAGCTGCGTCTGCCCTCCTCAGGTACATCGTGAGCCAACGCTCCAACATGTCCACATTAATTGGGGAGGGGGCCTTTTGCTTGACCAGCTCCCGCCGCGGCAGTTCTGCCTGCTCCCTGTCCACCTCTACCTCTGCCCCGCAGTCCGCCTGCCCTAGGACACGCGGAGGCGGCATGGGGGCCAGCACAAGAGGGACACTCATGCCTGTATCGGCACTGCTTCCTGTTGCACGCACCATTGGCCAAGAAGCTCCAACACAGCAGGCGGGCTGGAATCCCCTGCCCCGCCACCTGGCGGGGTGCCTGAGCTGGAGCAGCTCGCTGGACCGCATGTCCACAATGGTACCTCTCCCCTGGCGCCGGGCGCGTGGGGGTCATGTACAGAAGCCACAGCTTCTGGCAGGGCTCATCCCACCTCATCTCCGGGTGTAGGGGCACTCTTATACGGAATTCCTCGTCGTAAGCCAACCACGACGGGCCGGGGAAATCAACCATCGCCCGGTATATGTTGTCCAAATACTGGACCATCGGAATTGCCAGGTCAGGCCGGGCCCTGAGGTACACCGCCATGTATATAAGGTACGCGGGTAACCAGTTGGCCCACGTGCGTGGCGGCTTACGTCGACGAGACTGCTCATTGTCCTTCTCGTCCTGCCCTTCCCTCTCCTCTTTGGTGGGTTCTCTATTCAAGAGGGAGAAAATGTCCACATACTCCCCCCCGCCAGATCTTTTCCTTGGTGGCCTGAGCCAGGTGATCCCCAAGGGGCAATGAATAACCTGCTGTCGGCAAGGCCGACACCGGAACATTGACAGTGCTGGGCACCATGAAAGGAGCCTGTACCAGCCCCGCCACCCCCAGTAAGTTCCCTGGAGGACAGGGTACCCCGCCCCAAGAGGGGCCTTGGAGTGTTGGAGCTGTTCCCTGATGGGCCGGCGGCGGCTGACCCACCGTCCCAGCCAGGCGAGGCCACGGCCACTGTAAACCTCCCCCTGTTGTGGGTTGTGGTGTGTGTGCACTAGCTTGGACCGTATACTCACAAGTTGCACCCCCATGGGCCACCCCCACCGGGGGTTCTGGCCCACTGCGGGCGTCGGAGCTCGCGACCGCAACCGAGCTCGTAGATGGGGCCTGACCACTAACCGCTGGCGGCATCTGCTGGGTGGGGAGCTGCGAGGCCGCGGCTGGTGCCGACCTACTTGCCTCAGGCAGCTCAACCCGTTCGGCCGCCTGCCGTGGACCGGCAGGCGCTGAGTTGACCTGTAAACCAAAAGGTGCCCCGGATGGATTAACTACCCCTAAAGATGCCTCGAGGGCCGCTACGCAGGCCAGCAGGGCATCAACGTTTACATAGCCCCCAACGCTAATGGGGGGCAAAGGGCCGGCCGGCCCACCGGCCACTGGCGCCGGGCCAGGGCTCTGGACCCCGGGGCCTGCATATGGCCAGGGAAGGCAACCCAGCCAACCCCCTTGGTTAAAGCCCACCGCTGGAAGCTGCATGCCGAGGCCCGAAAGCCCAGCCTGGCTATGCGCCAGGCCCGGGCCGGTGGCCGCTAATTGCGGGCCGGGGGCCGCATCCCCTGCAGGGCCGGTCTGAGGCTGCCCAGCCTCAGGCCAGGGAGCAATCGACCCCATCCCGCCGGTCCCGGTGGGCGCCCCCGGAAAGGGGGCCTGCTGAGGGGGCACAGTCGCAGTCCTCCGACCCGGCTGGCGCCTCCTGGAAGTATGAACCGCGTTCGCCATCACCTTCTTTTTGGAAGGCATTGCCGCAAATCGTTGGGAAGCCGAAGAAAGAAGCGAAGAAGAAACCGCTGCCTGAAAAAGGCTTCCCAGCTAAAGGAGAGAGCGACGGAGCGATTGGGGAAAAACTTCTCCTCTCCATCGCTTCGCAAAATGGCAGCGCGGCTGCCTCGTGGCCACCCCTTTTAAAGGGTGCTGGCCACGCCCCCCTAACTACCCGGATGTCCAAGTCCGGTGGGGGGCCCCGCAAAGAGCGCGGCGGCCATTTTGGCGCCACGCTTGCATTCTATCAGGTCTTGAAAGCAGTGGGATCACTCTTCTGCAGATCTTTCAGAATGCACCAAGAACCACATTTTAAGACTGTTATCTTATTATTCCATACAAAATGCCCACTTGAGGCACAGATATGAGTACTGTGTCTGCCAGAAAGGCAGAGAAAAGAAGGGTGATTTGTGAATACAGGGAGTGTATTAGATTAGCCCAAAGTGGGCATGTACTACTATGTTTTTTGATGTGCATTTTATATTTCAGGTCACAGTGTCATTGTTCTTTCATCATGCATTGTATGATCTACCTTTCTGCTAAGAAATGAGAAATGTCTTCTACTTTCCTGAAATGCCTGAGACAGGGGTAGGCAATGCAGAGGTTTCCAAATGTTTTATGCACTGTTTTCTATAACCATTGGGTATGGTATTTGCCCGTGATGGGGAACCTTGGCACTCCAGATGTTCTTGGACTTCAATTCACAGAAGCCCAAGCCCCCTTTGAATCCACACGAATCGGTTTACTGTGATCCATCCGGCCCACGCCAACCTCGTTGCTCCTGGAAGCAGAGGTAAAACACGCCCAGAAAATTCAGCCAGTGTCTTGAGACCTAGAGACAATATAGAGCAGGGGTGCCCAAACTTTTTTTTGCCCTAGAGCAGTGTTTCCCAACCTGTCCTAGAGGAAAGAAGGGTTGTCAGCTACAAAAGAAAATGGGGCTTCTGCTGCTTTAGCATTTATGTAGGAGAGGGACTTTTCAGTTGTCAACACTGTCTGTTGAAATCCATCCCCACTTCCTCTCTATATCCTCTGAAGGTTTTGAATTGTCAATAGGGTGGTAATACCAATGGCAATTACACTTATATACCACCCCATAGTGCTAAGGGCATTCTCGGGGTGGCTCACAAGCTAATTAGCATGTTGCCTACAACATGTGGGATATTCATTTTATCAACCTCAGAAGGATGGAAGGCTGAGTCCAAATTGTTCTCAGTCAGGATCAAATTCACAACATTTTGGCTGCAGTATAGCAGTTTAACCACTGCACCACCAGGGCTCTTTTTTCCTATTTAAAAAAGAATAATGTTGCAAGAACCTGTACAGAAGTGCATGAGCATCCCATCAAAGAAACTCTCGGTTGATATATGAAACCTTTTGCCCACCGTACAAGGTGTATTATTCCTCAAGTAAGGAGAGTCATGTTTGCTAGCCAACAGCTTAATTAAAGCTACCTATTTAAAGTGGTGAAAAGGCCTCCACTAAGCCATATTTTTCAGTTAATGCCTGGCATTTTTGTTCAAATGAAATCTTTTCTTAATTGACATGAGATAAATGGAAATAATCCTAATCCAAGGGGAAGCTGCTCTGAAGAGGTTTCAGCAGACTTCAATGAAATTGATTTACATTCTTTTCCTTAGTAGAATTGGAGCAGCTATTTTGTTATCATTTTCGTGCATAGACCAAAACAACAACAGGAAGAGCAGCAGATAAGAACAAAAACCGAGCCACAATGCTGTGAGTTTTCTTGCTACCACCTTGGAGATCTGTCAAAGACAGGAAGACAAAAATGAGATTTACTTAGCTTGTGACATCTGTGGGGAGTATAGCCTGAGGTGGTATTGTGTCCTAACAAGCATTCCCCATCCTCTCCTTAGTTCTCCTAGCAGCTACATTACAAAAGGAAACCTAATTAAACCCAAAGATTTCTTGTTGATTTGAAAAGCCTATGTGAAACATGGAATGCAGGTTGTTTCTCTGAATTATCTCCCTTTAATGGCTGGGAAGGTAGAGGAAAAAACACAATATTTAGCATGAAACTTTGAGGACATAGGAGTGGCAGGAGAAAAACCCCTAGAAGTATTTGGCTGGTCTATGATTTCTCTGCCAATTTCATAGTTAAGGAGCTATATTTGCATGATCCACCCACACTTATTAGATTGTTGAAATGATAACTGATGTAATTCATGGCAGGAGCTTATTTTAGGTCCTCTGAACCTAATGATAATAATAATTTTGTGTCAGAAATTATTCTGCGTTGAAAGGATTTTTGCGGAAGAAACTCCACTTAGGGAACTCTCAAATGAGGCTCCTTTTGTGTCCCCAGGAGCTGGGACAGAGAAAGGTGCTCAATCTGTCATGCAGTACCCGGGTCTCAAGCTGCCGATTTGTCGACCTTCCAGCTAACAAGGCAAGCTACTTAACCACTGAGCCACCACAGCCCGGATAAAGTGTGTTGTTCATTTGAAGCTCTTGGTGTTTTCTAGCTTTCGGTTGCAAATATTTGGTCCTGCACATCCAAACACTTCTTTGAAGATGGAGCATTTTCATCCTCTTTGGTACATGGACATTCTCAATGGAGTAGAAGATGCCCCAGAAACAACGTGTGTTTTTACCCTAGTACAAAACAACAACAGTAAAACAATTTCAAGTTTGAAAGCTCAGAGAGCTCTACCTAAAGTCATAGAGAATTGCTGTTGGTCATTGCAGGTGAGAGTAGATAGATAATTACACAAAACTATTAATAAAATATATCATTTAAAAACATCCTTCACATATTATTCTCCATTACACTTTAGCTACAGGAACATATTAGATTGAATATTGACGACTGCAACAGAGCAGGGTACAGTACAGTTCTGTCCTTTAGTTTGTTTTTAAAAGTGTGTGTGTGTGTGTGTGTCCTTTAATTCACTAAGGGTCTGCTGTTTTTAAAATACACAAACAGCTGATAATGTAACCCTAAAGAACTTTATGAACATGCTGATTACTTTGACACCAATGAAAACTGTATGAGAAATTTAAAATACTGTAGTACATTTAAATGCTTTCCTTGAAAGCCACTTTTGTTCACTGCTTTGGATGACTGGGCCATAGACACTGTTCAAAACATTATACTCCTTCACAAACTAAACTTTTCCATTCCTGAATGTTTGCTGTCTGATACATCCCACAATCTTTTGCAACTGCCTCAGCAGTTTAAAAAGCAAATATAGAAAATAAGTCAGCAAGTGTCATTTTGCCTCTTTGGTGAGGCCCCATCTGGAATACTGTGTACAGTTCTGGTCGCCATACCTCCAGAAGGATATTATGGAGTTGGAAAAAGTTCAGAGGAGGGCAACCAGAATGATTAGGGGACTGGAACACCTTCCTTACCATCTGAGGCTGCAACAGTTGGGCCTTTTCACTCTTGAATGACGGCGACTAAGAGGTGACCTGATTGAAGTTTATAAAATCATGCACGGTGTGGACAAAGTAGATAAGGAAAAACTGTTTTCCCTATCGCTTAACACTAGAACTAGGGGACACTCCATGAAACTTTTGGGTACTAGTTCTCAAACAAATAAGAGAAAGTACTTTTTCACCCAGAGGATTACTGGTCTATGGAACTCCCTGCCAGAAGAAGTGGTGACAGCTGTCAGTCTTGACAGCTTTAAGAAAGGATTAGACAAGTTCATGGAGGACAAGTGTATCAATGGCTATAATTATGGATACCTAAGAACAACCTCCGGGTTGGAGAGATAGGCAGGATATCTCTCAATGCCTTTTCCAGGGAATCCTAAGCAGGTGAAGGCATCTGCTAGGGAATAATACCCTGAAGCAAATGGTGAGCCACTGTGTGAGACAGGATGAAGTCCAGGATTTTTGCTCAGCCTCATTCATTGAATGACAATAGGGCAAATATACAGTAACCAATCCTTGTATATGTGATTTAGAACGGCAAAAAACTGCATGTTAAAAAACAGTGATCTACAAAAGTAGAGCAGATAGAGAAAAACTGATTTCATATTTGGATTCAGTGACCCAAATATAGCTAAAATCAGTTCTAAAATCCTAGGCACCAACAAACAAAAATTCTCTTGTAGGCCTGTGTAATTAATGCATTTAATATGAATTTAAATACAATTTTAATGCAGATTTTTTTTAAAAAAAATGCTCTGCAACTCACTGTGGAAGTCAACTTTTGTTTCTACATTTATTCGTAGCATTTCATGCAGCAAAATGTTCTTAGATGGTCCTGGGGAAAGCCTTTGTGGAACGTGCCATAAAAAAAAAAATCTTTTTAAAAAATGCATTCTACTTCAGTGGGATGGTGAATGAGAACAAAGCATTCCTATGTAGAAAAGGCTCCCCACTGTAGAAGATTGTTCTGCTAGTTTGTGGAGAAAACTGATGGCTGAGGCAGAAATAACTCATCCTAGTTGTTGTATTTTTGTTTAAATCAGGGGTTCCAAATGTTTTTCAGCTACTGGCCGGACCATGCCCCCTCAGACAGCTGAACAGGCTGGACTGGTGCCATAAAACATGACTGTGGCTGTTGTAAATGTGTTTATGATGGCCATGGACTCATTTATGGCTGTTTTAAACACATTTATGGTAAATGAGTCTGTGGCCGATTGCAGGCCAGTTCTGGCCTATGGGCCATAGGTTGTGAACCCCTGGTGTAAATTACACATGCATTAAACACAAGAAGGCTGCAGTCCATCAGGGTTATTTGTCAGGGGCCACATGCTGGCAGACAGCCCATTTCTTCTTTCTGCCAATTGCTTTCCTTACCCTTCCCACCAACGTCGTTGGATTCATTCTTTTTTGTCATCAGTAACATTTGCCAAAAGTGTTTTTTGAGTAAACAATTTGATTTTGCATTTCTTCTTCCATGTCTAGGCCAGACGTGAAACTGCCAAACTGAAGGCACCTTTTTGTGAGTTCATTCTGCAGTTCCTTTCACCTGACCTAGTGTGAGAAAGATTATCTGGCCATACAAGGTTGCTGTTATCAGGGTATGCCCGATTATGGTTAAAAAACTACCACAATCTTCGAGAAGGATCTTTCGGTGTACAGATTTTGCACTGAAATCTGCATAGTTCGGAGAATGTCTTCTGTTCAAAAAGAAAAAGATTTCTATGCAAAATACAGTTGTTTTATGGGGGGGAACCATTACATGGGTTATTCTTTTAAAAGTGGCAAAATATGAAAAATGTACAAAGACAGTGTAGGCAAAATAGACTAACAAAATTCGGCCACCTAAAACATGCTTTTTTGCAGTTTGACTCTCATGATACTCCTTGCATCCTGGCTGCCCTTAGTCCCAGCCTCAACATTGTGTTTAGAATATTTATCTTTGAGCGCTCATATTTCTTCAACCTTCCTTGAATGTTATTAAATGATAAGGTTCAGTGGTCGAAAGGCTGCTTTGTGGTATGTGGTTATCAGGAACTTATGAACAATCATTACTTTGACATGCATGATTGGTAGGTTGGTTCACAACACAGAAACACTGTATCTGAGAGTATATGATAATATCTGGGGGATGTCACCAGTTTCTGTAGAATGATGATGAACGCCCTGTTTCATCTCACTTCCACCTCACTGCAAGACACGTTATTTCCTAGTGATGTCAGCCTGTCATGTCAGGGCTGGGAGATAGGTGAAAATTTGTCCCTCTTAATGACAGCATTCGTCCCCAAGTGTGCTCTGTTGTGCAGCATATAGATGCAGTTTTCACTTTGTTGGGCAGCAGTAGTTAAACCTGGGATTCTCAACCTACTCAAGCTGTGGGCCAGACCACACCCCCTCAGACAGCTGAGTGGGCCAGACTGGTGGTTTCCCCCGCAGTAAAATGCATCCACAACTGTTGTAAATGTGTTTATGGCAGCCACAGGTGCATTTACGGCTGTCATAAACACATCTACTTCTAGTGGCGGCAGCGACATGGGCCAGATAAAATGGTGCCATGGGCCGGGTCTGGCTCATGGGCCACAGGTTGAAAACCCCTAGGTTAAACAGTAGCTTCTGTCATCAATCTTGAAGTAAGGTCAGTTCATATCCCTAACTAGACTCCCCTTCATCTGTCCATCTCTTCTCTTATTCTCTTCTCTTATACTCCTATCAGACTCTTAGCAAGCTTTCATTTTTACCTCCTTAATAGAAATACAGGGAACTAAGCAAAACCAGGATCAAGTGACAGAAAAGTGGCCTCTATGTAGAAGCATCAAAGAATAATTGTGAATTGTAATTATTTCTAGGGTAATGCACAAAACCTTTAGAGAAGTAGAATGAATGAGGATTGTTAACATAAGAGAAAGTGGGAATAGAGAAAAGAATTTCATAGTTGTCTTTAGACAAATTAACCTGATCTGTTCTATGAAATCTAGTTTATTTTCCTACTGCTATTAGTTTTAAGTGTTGTTATTTGTTATATCTTACTGCTGTTAGAAATCCTGTAGTGGTTTGTATGTATATACCTGTACAGTGGAACCTGATACAACAGTCGCCCTGTATAGCAACGAAATCGCATAACAATTAGTTTTTTGGGGGGAAATGGTGTACCACATAACAATTTTGCCTATGGAAAAAATCCGTACAACAATTTTTCAATGGGAAAAACCACTTAGCGAAAAAAATCATTGTACAATGCATCCCATAAGGAAAATCGCTATAAAATGCATGCATCGTATAGCAATTGTTTCATACAACAACGAGCCCGGTGGAACGGATTAAAATAGTTGTATGAGGTCACCACTGAATGTTTCTAAATTATAATTATGCTGGGTAAATTAATCTGAAAAGCAAAAATATAATAGTAAATTTCTCATCGTTGTGAATTTATTTATTTATTATTTCAAATTTATATTGCTGCCCACTCGTCATAGCAACTCAGGGCTGCTTACAAACAATGCATCACACTACAATGCAATATGTTGATGGGGGCTCAGGGGGAGGGCGGCGAAGTCCTCAACCTGCCCTGGCTTCTTGGATGGTAGCCTTCTTTAACTTTGCAAAGTAACTGATTTTTCCAACCATAATATAATAAAATGGCAGCTTTAAATTTATGAATGAACATTTTCTGATTTTAAAGACAAATACTTGAACACTTCCTCCAATAGTTTCCATGATATTTCACCACACCAGTGATAATGTATGAATGAGTTGAGTTCCCACAGAAATAATAATGTACCTTTCTTTTATTTCCTTGTTTGAGAAAGTACATGTAGGTTGGTTGATACCAACCAAAGGGTATGATGTAAAGCATTTTTTTTCTTTTTAACACTTACCAACTCTTAAAGAAACACCATTTAAAAGGTATTTTTATACCTTTTGAAAAGTGCTTTGAAACATCCCCTATCTGTGTCTCTCTTTTTAATGCTGAAATGACTGATCTCTTTCCGTAAAGACAGACTTTGCCTTATCCTGCAAAATAACAAAAGGCTGGCAAGTTTTGAGGTCAGGAATATGTCCTTTCCTGCTGCTCTGGGTCACCTGAGGAAGTCCATAAAACCAGTGTCTTATTTTCTAAGCACAACTCAGTGCCTTTTAGCAAGTAATTCATTATTAATGCTAATGTGTCTATTTCTCTTTTTTAAAAAGAGCAACAGCATGGCTCAGATTAAATTTTTACATTAATCTTCATGACTACAGTAATGGATTCTTGATTCCTGCCGTGATGAGACTTTGATGTCCAGTTCAGTGCTGTTATCATCACCTGCTTTTAACTTTACGTGTTGTTGTTGTAGTAGTAGTAGTAGTAGTAGTAGTGGTAGTAGTGGTAGTAGTGGTAGTAGTAGTTGCTGTTATGTGCTGTGAAGTCATCTCTGACTCGCGTAGAGCCTATGAATGAGTGATCTCCAAACGTCCTGTCTTCAATAATCCTGCTCACCTCTTGTAAATTCATGCCTGTGCCTTCCTTAGGGAGTCAATCAACCTCAGATTTGGTCTTCATCTTTTCTTACTGCCCTCCACCTTTCCTGGCATTACTCTATTTTCCAGAGAATCTTGCCTTCTGGAAGTACCTGAATTTGACAGTCACTGCCAAATTTCAATTGTAGGGGCAGCACTTGGGGAATCCTAGGGTTGGGATCTATTGTGACCTCCTTATCCTGGGAAACCTTCTCACCCCTAAACCAAACCATTGATATCTTTATCATATTTCCAACAAAAACATGTGAGCCACATGGCAATTCTCTAAAAACTAAAACATCTCATCCATTACCTGTGAACCACCAGAAAGACAAACAAGTGGGTCCTAGAGCCCTAGTGCTGGAAGTACCTGAAGTAGGATAGCCTCAGCTTCATCATTTTTGCCTCTAGAGCAGGTGTTCTCATTGTTTTCCTACCAGGGACCAGATCCGCCCCCAATGCTTCCCGCCAGGGGCCAGAGGCATGTCTGGTCCCTGGACTTACGTGTCCATCATCATCAGCAGTGCACGGTGGCAATGGCGGCACTTTCTTTCTGCTGTTTTGGGATAGGTTTCACTGGTCCCCAGGGCGGCAGAAGGCTTTGCGGAGCTTGATCACAGTGGTTTAGAAATTTTTCGCTGCTTCTGTCCTTTGAAATTCACACCGATAGGAGAGGTCCCTTGCCACGCACCGCTGATGTCAGCTTTGGTGTGTGGCACTGGGATCCTCCCAATGCCACATGTTGTTGACGTCAGTAGCATGTGGCAAGGGACCTCTCCTATTGGATGCCCCTTGATGCCCCTCCTCGTGACATATTATTCTTATTATTAAAAAAGTGAACTCCTGTTCACGTGGTGGAAGCTTAAAAGGACATTAACTAGGTCTAAACAAGCTTCAGTTGCCCCCACCCTTAAAAATCAAATTGTCCCCCTGTGGGTCATGTGACTTATTTTGGAAACCATGGCTGTAGAGATATTTAACAATAGCAATATCAATTACACTTATAGATTACCCCATAGCGCTTAGTGCACTCTCTGGGTGGTTCACAAGTTAATTAGCATTTTCCCTCAACATGCTGTGTACTCATTTTACTGACCTCAGAAGGATGGAAGGCAGGGTCAACCTGGATCCTATCAGAATTGAACTCACAATGTTTTGGCTGCAGTACAGCAGGTTAACCACTGCGGCACTAGGGCTCTAGGACCCACTTGTTTGTCTTTCTGGTGGTTCACAGGTAATGGATGAGATGTTTTAGTTTTTAGAGAATTGCCATGTGGCTCACATGTTTTTGTTGGAAATGTGATAAAGATATCAATGGTTTGGTTTAGGGGTGAGAAGGTTTCCCAGGATAAGGAGGTCACAATAGATCCCAACCTTAGGATTCCCCAAGTGCTGCCTCTACAATTGAAATTTGGCAGTGACTGTCAAATTTCCTGTGCATGCATTTTTGCTTCATGGAATTTTTATATAGTTCTTAAAATATATGTGTATCTTGAAAATAAATTCTTTGTATCCTCTGATAGTATGTCATCTTTAATCAAATCTTTAATTAACAGGGCTATATTCCATATAGGTTTAAACTAGTCATTTACTAAAGAAGGGTCTATCCTCCCACCCCAACTTGGTATGGTGTTAGACTATCTGGGCAAGAATGAGTAGACTTGTTATCAGTTTTACATCTAATTCATTAACTGTTTCCCCACCCTCATATAATCCAGTAAATTTAATTTAGGATCTAGTGGTGTGTTACTGCTTACCATATCATTGGTAAAGTCAAATTCAGCTTCCTAGAATATACGTATGTTTTGAATTAAATAATTTATCTTCTATTATTTTTTTTAAAAAAGTATTTAATGCCTAATTTATGAGGTGGAAAATTACCACTGAAGGAGTATTTTACAAAACATTCTGACACGCATTGAAATTAATTTTAAATTGACATTTTTCCAAATTGACTTTCATTCTATTATATTTCTATTTAATTGCAAGTCCTTTTCTCATTTCCTCATATACCTTAAGGAAGTGATACACAAATCTAATATAAACAATATATTTGATCTGACATTTCCCCCAAACATATGATGTTCAGTCACTTTTGATACAAACATTTTCTTTGATCACAATCTGCCATATTTTCTTAGTCCTGAATTTGAAAGAAAGGAAAAGAAATAGCTGGGGCTTATTCCTTCCCAAGCCTGTTTCTAATTTCCTCATTGTTATGTATGATAACTATGCTTGTAACTGTCAAGGCAATTCAAACCACCATGTTCCCGCACATTCCTAGCTGTCAAACAGCATCCCTGTTTGACAGCTATGAAATCTCGCCAGACAGCATAGTCTCACGAGATTTCGAGTGGCGCGCAAATTAGAATCTGACAGGAGCGGAATGTATCTTTCTTATGCAAATAAGTGGATCAAAATGTGTGCACACTTTGTTAGCCAATGGGCTTTGTTTATTGTTGTTACTGTTACTGTTTGTACTGTATAAAAGTCCGAGTTTTGTCCCATCCAAACTGTGTTCAAACCCCACTAATAAAGAGCTGAATTTCACTACTTCATACGACTCATCTTCATTCCTTGAACACTAAACTCATTTAAAATCCTTCTTGTTGTTTATGATATGGCGCATGGAATTTTAAGGATTAGAAGAATCAAAGGAATTGTTTGTTTCTCAAAGAAAATGGGGGCTAGCCCAGAAAATTTGGCAAGTTACGTGGTCTTTGATGAAGGGGAAAAATAACCCTTCTACCTGGCAATGCAAAATTTCATGGGGCTTGAAATTTTATTGTCAAGGTGTTTCATTGAGTAGAAACAGCTTCAATTGATGACAGAAAGAATTTACCACGTATTCTTTGCTTCTCTACTGGCATAGATCTTCTAGTCTTTGAATTTGGGTACAAAGTCCATTTCTAAAGCTGGCATTTGAAATAATAGTGCTTTCCTAAACCAAAGGAAGAAGTGACACAAATTATGTTGCACAAGTGGAGTGGAGGCACACCTGGAATATGCAATAATTATTTAGAGATGGAAAAACATGCATAGCTCTGTCAAATATATTCAAATCCTAGGGACCATGAGAGAAAGCAATGTGATCTACAGGGAAGCCATCTCTATGCAGATCTGTGATCTTTACAAAGTGATTAACCAGGAAAAATCAAAGTAATTACATTAAAAGAGACCTTTATAGATGAAAATGGTTTATATTGTACAACTAAGGTACAGAACAAAGGAATTACCATAATGGGTAAAGACGGGAGAGTAGAAGCAGCAGGAAAGATTAATAGAGAAAGCTATGTTTTGAACATCAACAGTAGAAAGAGGGACTTTTCTTTTTAAAAGGTTTTTGAAAATAACAAGGGCCAGCTGAAATTTTTTGCTCATCTCTACCTGGTGTAAATTGTGATGATATCATCACCTGGAGGTATTGCCATATTTGCCAGCATATAAGACCCACTCCCCCCTTAAAATACACTGGGAAAATGGAGTGTGTCTTGTGTGCTGGAAATATGATATTCACTGTATATAGTAGACTCTAGTAGGCCATTTTGGTAATATGTAGTTCTTGGGGGCTCATGAGGAAGGGAGGGGCATTTGGGGTTGCGCCTTTAAGAGGTGTCTAGCCTCAAAGCAAGAATTCAGGAGTGATTTGGGTGAGCTCTTCAACAGGACCGGGGATGGAATATGAAAAATGGGTTCAGTGGCACTGAGTGAAGGGAACCATCAGGGTGGGATGTGGGACAATTCTTTTCCTAGTGAGAGAGTTAAAATGTCACTCAGCCTTACTCCAGCTAAGAGTCCAGAAAGAGAGATGTTTCCCCTTGCATGTCAACATAATGAACTCACTACTCAATGACAGTGAGGAAGGGAATGTGGACCTTATAAACCAGAATACTGTAAATCATTTCCAAATTCATGAAAAAAATGCAGAAAACTATTTTTTCTTTAAAAATGTGTATAAGACCAGGGTGCGTCTTATATTCTGATGTGTTTTATATGTTGGGAACTATGGTAATCTGTATTTTACGTTAATTCAAACTTTTCTATTCCCCTCTTCATGTTTCAAGATTCCCTATGGGTCTATCTTGCTTTGGGGATGCCTTTGGGAGCCTCAGGATGTGAAGGGGATGAGGCTGCTAATGGCAACTTCCCTATATTAAAGTCTCCCCTCTCCCCAGAGTAAGAGAGGGACTCTTTTTTTTCATGTTATTGATTTTTCACCTGTGTTTTTCTTTTGTGCAGGACACTGCCAATACTGTGCAGTTTAATGCCCTTTCCAGTGAATCATGGGCAAGAAAATATCTTTCTATCCAGTCATTTTTAACAATCCTGTGCTGCTTGATATTTCCTTTTCTCTCTATTCTTCTTTTTCTGCCATATCTGAAAACAAATATTGGCGATTATCATGGCAATCAGTCATGAAGACTGTCCTGAGAATATAATGCAGTGGCCTTTCATCTGCCTTCCTCATCGCAGTGTGACACCCATACCACTGATCCAGTTCTGTGAACCACTTTCTGGTTCTGAGCCCTTTTGGCAAGCAAAGTCCTCATCAGTCCCAGACCAGTATTGATGAAGCTGCTGCCCTCCATCAAGATGGATTCAAGTGGGATTTAATCCACTTGGGGACCATCACCTTTCCCTGTAGACTTTGGCACCCAAGGCCATTAGTCTTCAGGGTTGTCAAGTTAGTTAACTACTGCCTGACACTCGATGTTAAGTCACTGGCAGTATGGTCTACTCTATTACCATAGCAGGATAACCTGGCATGACTGGGTATTTTTCTTTAACTTTTCCAAAATGTTTCTGCATTTTAGAAATTTCCCCCCATGAAAATTTCATGAAATCATCTCTTATCCAGAAATCCCCAAAAGCACTGCAGAAAACTTTGCATTTTCTGTAACCCAGAGGCACCAGAATCCTGACTCTCTGAACTATCCTCTGAACAAAATTGTTGGATGTTTTCTGAGCTTATGGGGAAAGATTCCACTAGTACTTCCATATGCAAGTGGGGAAACTGTTCTAATCACTGATTCTACAGATCTTTGCCCTAACAGAAGGGAGAGAGAGAGAGAGAGAATTCTTTCCAAGGTTTTCTTCACAAATGCAAGATTTTGTGTGTAACATTATCTTCCAATGCTGCTGTTAGAAAAAAGAATGGTAGTCTCTTTTTTTATTTTGTAGAGTAAAACATCTTGCAGTGGTTTACATTTTTTAAATTTCTCATCTGTTGAGATACCTGTTCTCAGTGAAGATGAAACAATTTATGCATGTGTTGCATCCTTAGGCCTAGAATTCTTCTAAGAATTGTTCATGACAAGTAGGTAGAAAGATTCCTGCATTGAGTGGGAAGATTCATTCATTCGTTCATTCATTCAATCATTCTCTTTTATTTAATCTCTATACCACCTATCTAACATATAAATCACAGAGAGAGAGAGAGAGAGAGAGAGAGAGAAGGGTGCTCATAAAAAGGTTCCAAACATCTATATACAGGGGGCCCCGTAAGTCCCTACCTGGCCACAAAGAGAGTAGGGCTCTGCTGGGTGAGGGAGGAAGCACTTCCACTGGGCTGCCAGGCAGAGGGGTGGGTTGAACTCCTTGCTGGGAGGAGGGAGGAAGCGCTCCTATTGGAATGCTGGACAGAGGAGCAGGATGTGTGCCCATGAAGAGGATGGGTAGGGAATTATGGACTGGGTAGGGACTTACGGGTCACCTTGTATGCAAAAAAATAGTTAAAAGGGAGATGATAAAGGTTTAGAAAATTGAAACTGGAAAGGAAAAGGAATATATGTTTCCTCTTTCAGAATATTAGAACTCTTAACACAGAATAGATTTAATGGAACCAAAGTTGTCATTTATATTTTTACAGTTCTATCACATTTTTTTCACTTTTAAATACCTCTGCTTTCATTATTTGATTAGGTTGGTGATACCCAATTTGCACAGAATTAATTCTGGGAATAACATTTCAAGCAAACTAGCAAATGATATACTGATTCCTCAGTCTTCTTAATCTTAATAAATATGAAGGTAATCTTCAAATGAAATAAGAGCCCAGAGATGAAACACAGTGCTAGGTACAATTTTATGTGCTCTTAAACTTTTGTGTATATATTTACTCTCCTGTTATATTTCTTGTGATTCTTAAGCATATGATAACCTCATTTTCTCATCATTTGGGGACTTAAATCTTTTTGATTGAGAAAAGCACACATTAAGCATTTCTAGCATTTATCAATTGCTAATATTTAATCAACTCAGATATTAAAATTGAATAATATAGAAGGCACAGCAGCAATTTTATACCACAAGATAGTTAAATGGTACCATTCTGGCATCTTAGTATACACCTTTAGTAGACACCTCTCACCAAAGTTTTATAGTATCAAGGATAATAGTGGCATTCATTTACAGGACTGTCATTTTAGGAAATGTGAGATGTTCCACTTTGAACATTGTGAAAAGGAAAGGTAAAATGGAAGGGCTAAATTTCTCTCACTCTGTCTTCACATACCCTAAAATCTGACCTATCCAATTCCCTTTCACCCCTTAGGAGCCATCCTGGGAAATGAAAGCACTGTTAGCATTTTAGACATTCATTATAGGAGTGGACAGATCTATTAATTTGATTTTCCCCCTCCCCACTCTGAAATGTTTAAATCCTGTCCTTGCTGTCTTTCAAGTATTAAACTCTTCCCATGAGAAAGTTCTTATCAAAAACAAACCGAATGAGATTCCGAAGCATCTGTACTGGCCAAATTCAGTAGTCACGACTATTCTGAGTATGGTTGCATGCACAGTGATTCAAAACTGGGCTGTTTAAGAGCTAGGCACGAAAAGCTTTCTGTCTGGATGGCTGACTCTTGTCAGTTTTGCTTACTTCCATGTTATTTTTAAAACCTCAAGTTCCTTCCAAATTGTGAAGTCCTTTGTGAATTTTGGAAATGTTGGTCTTCGCAGCAATGGCAAAATGAATGAAAGTCTTACCCTTCCTTCTGTGCCTGTGACAGGCTGTTTCCCCATCCTCAGAAATATCTTGTCAGTACCAGTGTGGACAAATTGCCTCTGTGTTGGAGGATGGGAAGCTGTAATATTCTACTTGTCTCCTGTGAGTTCAGTAAAGAATTTGCAGAGCTCTAAATGTTGTTCTCACAACAGTGAGAACAATGTTTTGAGCAAGGTGCAAAATTGCACAAATTCCATAAATTATGCAGCTTGCATAAAAGTAAGATGGCTGTTGCCACACACACACTGTGAACATTCAAGAATTTGAAATACTGGAATAGTGTTTGCTACTTGCTTAAGAATCTCTCACCCCACCTTTGCTTATTGTGTCTCCTTTGATTGTGAAAAGAAAACTGATTTTCTTCCAGCAAATTTTGCACAAATGAAGTAGAGTTTAATGGGGGGGGGGGGGAGGAAATATAACTTTTGCTCTTAGCTGGAAATGCATCCCTCCTCCTCCTCCCCCAAAATAAATAAATAAATAAATTCCTAGCTACCTTTTGTTCAATATATCAGTCAGGTGACTATGCCCAAAAGTTCCTGTACAGCTCCCCTTAAGGCAACAAGATCAGAGACTAGCTGGCCTCTAGGTGAGAATCATATAAGAGCATGATCAAGGCACATCATGGCCCTGCCACATCAGCTCAACCTCACAGACTCTTCATGGTGACAGAGGCCTCATTATGCATGGTGCAAATTGCACTAAAATGAAGATGACTCTTGCCCCCCCACCCACCCACACACACAAATGTTTGCTGTTTCCTTAAGAATCTCTCAGCCCACCATTGCTTATTGTGTCTCCTTTGACTGTGAAGAGGAAACTGATTTTATTCAAATAGGTTTTGCACAGATTAAGTAGAGTTTAATAAGGAGAAATTATAACTTTTGCTCTTGGCTGGAAGTGAGTCCCTCCTTCCCCCACACAAAAATCATGCAAATATTCAATGGAATTTTGGTCAATAAATTTAAAAAAGTGAAATGAAAGCAAACCACAACATTTTGATAACATGTAACCTTTCATTCTCTGTCTTATGTTTCCAGCTACTGATGGAAATTCTTCAATGATAAAATTATGTGATAGGAGTTTCAGATTAGGTGACATGCATAGTTCATATGGAATTACAGGAATTTCATGTTGTATTTCATGTTGTATAGATCTAGCTTCATTTCATATGTTAGCTTTCTAGATCTACCTCTCATATTTTAATGCATGTATGCGATTTAAGAGTGGGTGGAAAAGAAAGAAGATGGAAGATGTGCTAATGAGTTCCCACTCTTATAAAGAAAAAGGCATGAGTGGTGTGATGAAAATGCAGCAGTTTTGTTACACTTAAAAACCTTTTAATGAAGATTGCTTGTCAAGCCTTCAGCTCTGTAACACTCTCGTAACACTTCACAGTTTCTTCCGTGTTGCTCACTTATCTCTCTTGCCTTAAAACAAGGGTTCCCAAACTTATTGGGCTGCCAGCCAGTCACGTGGTTCCTCCCACTGGAAGTGGGAGTAAAATATGCCTCGACATGCGCAAAATGCTGCTGTAAATGCACCCATGGCTGTAGTAAATGCACCCACGGCTGTAGTAAATACATTTATGGCAGCTACAGGTGCTTTATGGCAGCGTTTTGTGCATGCGTGGGCAGATTTAACTTCTGCTTCAGGGAGTGACACAGGCAGCATGGGACAGATTATTAGGTGCTGTGGGCCGTAGTTTGGGCACCATTACCTTAAAGAATAGGCCTGGAGAAGAGGATGTTTTAAAAGCTGACCACCAAAGGGAACCAGGGCTGCTTATTTTTGAGGATCAGTTATACAATTTCATTAAAAGCATCACCTTATAGGTTGACAGAAATGTAGTCTGATATCCAGTGTGCCTCTACCTCTACTTTAATGAACAAAAAGATACTAAAAGTTATGTTTCAAAAAATCTTTTAGAGAACTCAAGAATTTGCACATATCAGGATGATGTGAAAGATTCTCAGAAGTACCTAGATAGTTCAGTTGAAGATTCATGCAATCAGCCTGTTTTCTGTGTATTATAATAATAATAATAATAATAATAATAATAATAATAATAATAATAATAATAATAATAATAATAATAATAATAATAATAATAATAATAATAATAATAATAATAAATGGCTGGCCAAATACTAAAATGGACGGGCGCATTTTACTTCTGCTTCCAGGAGCAATGAGGGCAGTGTGGGGCCAGATGAATCACAGTAAACCCATTTGTGTAGATTCACAGGGTGCTTGGGCTTCTGGGAATTGAAGTCCAAGAACATCTGGAGTGCCAAGGTTAACCATCACAGCCTTAACATTTAGTATTCAGAAGTTTAATATTTCATGCATTGAATAAGAATGGTCTTGCACGGTTGGAGTCCATGTTCCATGTTGTAAAACTTTGCTCAGATTTGGATCTCCAGCTGTTATTAGACCACAGAAACCCACACCATTCGAGGTCAGAATAGAAAGTTGATAGGGATCAGGAGAAGTATTCCAGTAAAATCTGCAGATGCTTGCAAGCAGGGCATGGACTTAGGAGTGTGTCAGTTAGCAGAACTTGAACTTGTTGAGGTTCTCCTCTTTCCTCTTCTAAGCTGGCTCCACCTTGCAACATATTGGCTTATGTGCATTTCTCACCAGACAGGTATTTTATGTACTTCCATGCACATTCTTCAATTGTATGAATTTTCTCCCATTCTTTAAATCTTCTTTGTTCACACTTTTAAAATTATACACATTGCTTCCAAGTGCACATTTTTGAATGCATTTTGTTGTTGTTGTCTAAATCACATTTTAAGCTTGGAAATGTATTGCCATCTGGCTGAAATTTGTACTGGATCCAACATTCAGGTCATGGAGGCAGAAATTACATAAACTGTGCTGAAAAATATACTGCATAATTTTACCTTATCCATACCTAAAGGATGACTTTCTACTATCATATTTCTCTGACCTTCAAAAAAAAAAAGGTTTTGAGCTTTAACTCTTATAATTATCCAACTAGCATGGACTAAGACTGCAATAAGTAACTTTTGCCTGCTTCTATTCTCTACCTCACTCCACAGCATCTACGATTCAAATTCAAATTTTGGATTGTGAGGTCTTTAGCTCATATGGTGTCTACAAGCAATAGCAATTACACTTATATACCACCCCATAGAGCTTAGTGCAATCTCTGGGCAGTTTACAAGATTTAGCATTTTGCTCCAACATGCTCCAATGCAGCAGTTTAACCACTGTGCCACAAGAGGTCAGTCTTGATAGGTAGTTTCTCCATATCTTATCTCCTTACCAGCTAAAGGTGTGGACAAAAACTTATCATATGGTGGTGAATACTCCCTGATGAATGAGATAGTGGATGTAGTGCTATTTTTTTAAACATTTCAGGACTTTTCCCCTGCAAAACTTCATGAAAATATTTTGTTTTGTTTTTTTGCACAAAACCATTAAAATACATAAATTTTGCACAAATTGCAGTTTCTTTTCATATTTTGGCTATTGTTTCTGAGAGGAAAAAGAGTCCTAGCCTCTTTGCCTTCGTGCAGGAGGAGTAGCAGCAGCAGCAACAACAATGTCTCCAGACAGAGTTATTGCCCTTCAGGAAAGATCTAAAAACCTGGCTGGCATAGCAGGTGTGAGCAGTGGTGGGCATCAGCAGGTTCACACCAGTTCGCCAGAACTGGTAGCAGAAATTCTGGCTGGCCCCACCCATCCAAGTTTTGAAATAAAGTAGTCCTAATTCAGATGCAATGCAGAGCTTTTCCCCTGGCCATGCCCACCATACCATACCACCCCCACCATACCACCCCCACAGTGTGGTAGTAATTTTTTTTGGAGCCCACCACTGGGTGTGGGGCACTGGTGATTTGGTATCCCCCCTTTGCTGGCTTATATAATGAAGGCTATTTACGCTTTTAGTTATAATTTTAATTAGTGTGTGTGGGGTATTTTTAGCGGTTTTTAATGGTTTTTTAAGTTTTAAGGTTCTTGTAACTTTATTTTTATGTGATGTTTTATATTGTGAACTCCCCAGAATCACTTTGGTGAGTGGTCAGCAATATAAATTCAAACAAACACAACAAACAAACACTCAGTATTTTTGACTAGATCACTTGATGTGTTGAGAGAGCCTTCTTCATCTAGAATGAGAATTGCATACAGGTATATCACTTACATCCTTAGTACCATGAATCATTTTGTTTAGTTCTTGTATTCTTTTTCTTCTTCTTTTGTGTCTAGGTCACAAAACTGACAAAATGAAGCCACCTTAATTCTGTAGTTCCTTTCTCACCTAGTGTGAGAAAGATTAGCCAGATCTCCTTATAAAAATGAGGCATGGGATATCTTCAGGATTACAATCTTACAAGAAAAAGGCTTACAAGAAAAATTAAACTGGAAAAGAAGTAAACAAAAATTATAAAATCAAATTCTGGCTCCAATTCTTAGTTACTGTGCTCTTACAATGGCCATTTGGAGCACACACAGCTCAAGCAAAAGAGGATCCCAAAGTTGACGTATCAGCAGCACAAAAGGGCATCCTGTTAGTTCACTGCTGCAACCTGATGTGTATATTGAGAATGTGTGTTCTTCCTCCTTACACCTTTTGATGTTCGGGAATTGAAGAGAAGCAGCCAGCATGAAAGGGCCAAACACAGCTTTATTGTAAGCAAACCGAACATGAATAGCAATGGTGCAACAGCTCCTTATATACACTGTACAATGGATACATTTGGGCAGGAAACAATATGATTGGTTAGGAGAGGAGTGGGGTGATTGTGGGGTTACTGGACCTGAGTGAAGACTTTGTGTGTCTTGTTAGAAAGGGCGGGAACGCAAGTCCCACGATAGCTCAGTACCAGGAAGACAAAATGGAGGATCACCCCGATCCCATAATAATAATACACAACATTACAACAATAATTAAAGTTACATACACAACACACCTACTCTTTATTTTCCTTTCATTTTTCATGGCTTAAGGACTTACACTTCATATACTTCTGTCAATACAGTGACTTTCTTGTGGGTGGGAGCAGAACACGGTGACCTGTGCATAACAACCCTTGCTTCAGTCACATCAGTTTGTGTGGGACCTAAGTCATTATACTTCACATAAGTACATAGTCAACAGTTATACATAATCAAATAACACATAAATAAAATAGCTCTCTCCATGCAGTTATCAAAGTTGGTCCCCACTTTGATTTAAGGGGAACAAGAACACATTGACCCAAATATTATGGGATGGGAAATAACCAATGCTTCATTAACACAGAAGAAGAAAAACTAATTTGGGTTTTATTCAGGATATGAAGGCCACAAGAAATTGTTGACTTCTTGTCATCACTCTACAATAATGGCAAACATTATTACTGTTTGTCAAACCTTTGGAAGATGATTAAAATAATTGTCATCTTTTCTGCCTACTCCTTCAACAACCATCACAGGATGTCTGCTTCCCTTTGTGTGCTGAACGGTCAGACTGGCTCACTTTTGCTGTGAGAAAAACAGGGCTCAGCATAATTGGGCTATTTCCCTGTCATACTGCTTTGCTTCTGAATCTCATTACTCTCTGTGGGTTGCAGTGAGTTCAATCATATGCACTCAGATGGCTGATGAGATAAAATAAAGAGAGTATTTAGAGCCACACACCTGATGTTTGTGCTGTTTGGACTAAGGAAGAAAGGAACACGGAAAGGCAGTTGTGGACAAAACTCTCTAGAATACCCCTTCTCTCTTCAAAAATCTTTTGACAGATACAGCTTGGGACCTGCCTAAATTTATCTTGCTTGAAAGGCCCACCGAGTGGCTTTGATAGTTCCTGATGTCCATATGATATTACTGAGGTGGACAACCTTGGCACTCCAGCTGTTCTTGGACTTCATTTCCCAGAAGCCCTGATCAGCAGGAGTGCTGACTTGGGCTTCTGGGAATTGAAGTCTGAGAACAGCTGGAGTGCCAAGGTTTGCCACCACTGTGCTATTAGTTACTTGGTGCCTTAGTAGTATTAATAATTTTTAAAACTCAGTGTGGTTTCTTTGGCATTGATGAGTTGTCATTGTCAGGGTGCAAGACCAGGAAAAAGAATCACTGTACCGGTTAAATTTAGAAGCTTAGTCCTGCAATCAATGTGTTTAAAGACAATTGATTAATTTCGATTTCTTCTGCATCTTGTAACAAGAGCTCAAGTCAGCCTGTAAATTCATCATTAGTTTATTTCATCTGGATGATGCAGCTCCCTGCTGGCTCAGTGGGTAAAAGCACTGTGCTTGGAGACTGAAAGCACGGGGCTCGGTTCCCCATGAGCTGCATGATAGGGGACATGAAAGGAGCCTCATTCGGGAGTCCCCTGCAAAAAATCCTTTCAACCCAGAAAATTACTTTACTATGGTCCTCAAATGGCAACGAGAAGACCACAATCCCTGCCTTTAATTCTCTGCTTCCTTTTTAGTAGACCATGCCTTCTGTTTGTCTTCCAAAAATAGTAGCTAACAAAATAAACTTTAAAATTTAAGTGGGGCCAGGCTTTCTCTGTCTTCTCCTTGTTATGGCAATGGTGGCGCATTGGTCTCACAAGAGCAGCTCATTAGAATGGCATACCTGTCAACCTTCCCGGATTGGCCGGGATTTCTCATATTTCGGTGCTGTTTTTCGCCATTTCCCGCCTGCAGCTGCAGAAACCCCAGAATTTGGCAGTGGGGGACAAGGCGTTACTGTGCATCCGTTCTGTGCAGCTCGCTTCTACGCATGCCTAGAAGGCTTCTACACATGTGTAGAACCCTTCTACACATGCGTAGAACCCTTCTACGCATGCGTAGAACCCTTCTACGCATGCGTAGAACCCTTCTACGCATGCGTAGAAGGCTTCTGTGCAGAAGGGGATCGTAGAAGCCTTCTACGCATACGTAAAAGCCTTCTACGCATGCGTAAAAGCCTTCTACGCATGCGTAAAAGCCTTCTACGCATGCGTAGAAGCGATCTGCACAGAACGGTTCTGCGCAAGTCGCTTTTACGCATATGTAGAAGGCTTTTACGCATGTGTAAAAAGCGACCTGCACAGAACCATTCTGCACAGGTCCCGGATTGTCCAGCGCCGCGGTTGACAGGTATGTAGAATGCAGGTAGATACAGCTACCCATTCTAATTGTAGCTGGTGGCTTCAAAATCCATTCTCAGTTTTCTAGGTGTTGAATCCTTTGACGGAGTCTGTATGATGCAGGACTTCAGAGTCAGACAGCAGGAAGGAGGCAGTTCCCCATCAAACCTAACTCTCTCTCTCACACACACACACACACACACAGAGGGAGAGAGAGAGAGAGACAGAGAGAGAGAGAGACAGAGAGAGACAGAGACAGAGATGGGGGGTAATGCAGGAAATGTAGACAAGTCAGGTAGGTTTTTGCCAGAAAAATATTTCCGAAAAGAAAATGATCTGACATATAATTATCCAACTCTGAGCAGCATTGAAAAGAAGAAAGGTTTGATAATTAGTGTAACTCCCAGTCTACACTACTCAGACCTTAATGTGTTGGAAATGACTTCTGAAAGAGGGACTCAAGCAGAACATTGGCAGAGAAAGCTTTTAAATGACAGAAGATTTATTTGCTTAATGTTGGTAACATTTCTTCCCACCGCCATTTCTCGAGTCAGCAGTTCTCTATGCAAATAGCTATCAGCAGTGATGAGAAATGATTTAGAGGAGGAGCTGCTTTGGATGACTGCGAGGAAAGAGAGAGAGAGAGTTCCATTAGATCAGGGGTGCCCAAACATTTCAGGCTGTGGGCTGGTCACATGGTTGAGTGTGCCAGTCAGGTGGTTCCTCCCACCCTGGAAGTAAAACATGCATGCGTGTATGCAGAACACACCTATGCATGCACAGAACACTGCTGTAAATGACCCGAGGCTGTTGTAGTTTACAACAGCTACGGTCATTTATGGCAGTGTTCTGCGCCTGCACATGCATATTTTACATCTGCTTCTGGTAGTGGTGAGTGCGGCACAGGCCAGATTAATTGGCACCATAGGCTGGATCCAGCCATAATTTGGGCACCCTTGCATTAGATCATCAGTAGAGATAGACACAACCTCCATTAAAGCCTTCCCTTAAGGTACACTACACATGACCATGTTGATATAGAGACTTTACAAATGGAGACCACCATTGCAGTGGCTTTGCTGACAAGAACACCCAGGACAGGGGGAAATGTCGCTTTCACTTTCTCCTCTATTCAATTTTTAAAAACCTACCCCCCCCCCCGCCTCACTGAATATGAAGTTTGTGAATCTGATAAATCCAATCAAATTCAATGCTTTCCCCAGCATGGAGAAGACCAAATTGTACTTGCCTGCCATCTACGTCTGAAAATGATGAGGGCCAAAGGAGAACAAGAACTATTCCCGAACAATTGCATTCTCAGTTAAAACTCTCCAGCCCACACTGGCTACAGTGAAGCTGTTGTTGCCTTCCTTTGTGGAAGATAGCAACATAAGCAGACATGTTTGCTGTGGGATTTGAAATCAGATCCAGTTTTCTGTTGCTGATGATCAAATCTATAAACTTGGAATTTATCAGACTTTCTTCATTGTCTCTACCGCAAGATTGTTTGATGATAGTTTGAATTAGTTTACAGAACGTGGGAAAGAGTAGGTTTGCACACACTTTCACTTCATTTGCACATTCATTGCATTTTTAGTTTCTACACTTCCCCCATAATAATAATAATAATAATAATAATAATAATAATAATAATAATAATATGTGGGCACAATATCCCCAATTTTGTGCTGGCTGGACTAACTGCAGTAATTTTTGTCCCTTTCTTTGAGTCATTTGTTGTAACAGAAAGTTATTGTGGAAGAGTGTTTTGGTAGCATACTTGCGATAAACCAAAAGCAGGTAGCACTTGAAATTCAGAAGTGCCATTCTCATCACATAGCTTGTAACTATATATTGGCTGTCACCTTCCAATTATCTCAGCTGACCTTACTTGGGAGGCAGGATAAATGGTATCCTAGTTGCTCTTCCTGCGTGGGTTTGGAGAAGTGATCTTGGAACCTGCGAGTTCATTTCAATCTTGCGAACCCTGACCTCCCCACCGTCTCCTGTGTCTGATGATCTTTCTTTTCCCATCATCACCTCCCTACTTCTTTTTTAGTTCTATTTTGTCAGGAGAGGAGAAAAACGTATACATTTTCCCCTCAAGGAAGCAATGGGCTTCTCAACCGTTGTTCTTACTCTAGAACAGAGTGGATGAATTTGAGCCTCCAGAAGCTGTACATCTATATTAAGGGTTCTCAACCTTTTCAAGTCGTTGGCAGACAGCTCAGCAGGCTGGATATATGGTTTCCCCCACTGTAAAAGCTGCCATAAAACACACCTGTGGCTGTCATAAATGCATTTACACCAACCATGGATGCATTTTTGGCTGTTTTTGTCACTTCCGCCACTTCTGGCAGTGGTGGGAGCAAGGGCAGCACATTTTCGCTGTTTTCACTGCATTGGCAGTGGCAGTGAGGGCATTGGGCCACATGAAATGGTACTGCAGGCTGGGTCTGGCCCATGGGCTGTAGGTTGTGAACCCTTGGGCTGTATGCTATACTAAACCTTACTGCTCTAGCCAATGGGAAAAGATGATGCTTGTTAATTGCATGTATATTCAATTTAGTTCAGAGCTCTCATTCTTGGCTCTTCCAGAAAGTTTTGCCCTCTCGTGATGTGCTCAAAGTAGGACAGCCTCAGTGACATCAGTTTTGTCTCCAAACATAGTTCAGGATTGACTTGCTCTAGAACCTACTTGTTGTTATTGTTGTTTTTTTGCAGTCCAGGGTATCCCCATAGCTCTCCTCCAGTAAGGTAAAGGTCATCCTTGCTTGAAAGCCAGTCGTATCCAACTCTAGGGTTCAGTGCTCATCTCCGTTTATATCCAAAGAGCCAATGCTGTCTGCGTCTGCAGACATTTCCATGGACATGTGGCAGGCATGACTCGACACCAGAGTGCACGGCATGCTGTTTACTTTCCCAATGAAGTAGTACCTATTTATCTACTTGCAATTTCTTGCTTTCGAACTGTTAGGTTGGCAGGAGCTGGGACAGAGATGGGAGCTCACTCGAACTGCTGACCTTCTGACCTTCCAGTCATCAAGTCCAGCATCCAAACCACTGAGGCACCAAAGTCCCATTCTCCTCCAGTACCACATTTCAAACAATTCATTGCCCCCCATCCCCGTCAGCTTTCTTTATTATTCTACAAGACAATGGCATTGTATGCTGTAAATATCTGGAGGGGGACAGTTGCCTACCTCTGCTGTGGAGAAATATAATTTTATGTACAAATGTAACTGTCTTAGCATGCTATTTGCATATGTCATTTTTATTCTTGGACTTATTAGGAAAGGGTTGGGGCTAGGAGCTACTCCTTCATATGACTAGTCTGTTATGTTTTGTTGTTTTTGTTTCATTTGCTTCAGACTCTTATGCATCTGGAACATGTTCCATGTAGGACAGAAAATAGTCATCTTTTATATTAGTTATCATTGACTAAGGACAAGCCACAGTTTAATTAATTAATCTTCAAAAGTAGAAGTCCCACTCCATTGTTGTAAACAAGGAAGAATTTCAAAGCAGGGAATCTGTAGCATTCAGCCTTAGGCTACTATAGGATGGAAATAAGCCAGGACGTGATTCATATTAAATTTTGTCTTCTTCCATTAGCTATTCCTGGTCTGTGAGTCTCTTGTATTGGTAAAGATAACATTTTACTTTGTCCTCCACATTTGTTAACACAGTTCTTCTGTTTTAGTAAAAGCTTAGATATTCTTGGAAGACAATTCCCATCATCCCCAGCCAGACTAGCCGGGAATGAAAGATGATTGAACCATTATTCAGAAAACAACGAGATAACCACAAGCTGTTATTTCTTGTCAGGAGTAAATGTCCTCAGCAAGCTACTTAACGCTGCACTTAATTTGAACTGAAGCTGAAGGAATTAGGGCCACTGGAGGGCCGGGGCGCCCGGAGGATGACTGATCAAGTAACGACACGAGACAAGGAAGCAGGATCGATCAGTACTTTAATGGCAAAAGGCAATATCATTTATAGGGAAAAAAGAGCAACGGTGGCAAGCTGTCATCTGACAGGAGAATTACCTCACCCACGTACCCGGGTTAATGGGGAACACCTCAAAGGGAAGTTAATTAACTGGGGCAAACATGGACTTAGGAGTCCCATTGTCCAGGGATTAGGCAGGGACAAACATGGCTTATTTGCGCCAGGGATTTCCCCCGAGCTGGGAGATGAGCTATACACTTAATGTTAAACAGGAGTTAGCTATCTGCTTACTTGGCAGCGTCGTAGGTCAGGTCACGGTAATTGGGTGAATCAAACCCAATATTTTATTCACCCCCCTTGATTTGGCGGCCGCAGAAACCACATGCAAGGAGCATGTCTCACTGCGGTGGTTCCTAGCGTGCCGTTCCATGCCCTATGGGGCACGGGGAAACCGCATCTCCCCTTTATTTTCTATTTAGGAACCCGACCGACGACCTTACGCAAGATCGGCATCAGCTGTTGAGCAGGAATGACGTCACGGAATTTCTCTCTGGGGCGGCACTTAGAAATCAGCGAGGGAATACACTGAGCAAAACAACAGAGCGTAATGCCTAGTATGACTATCCCCACCACTATCTTAAGCACCGTTTGCAGCCACCCCCAGGGAATCCATGACCACATCCAATTCCACAGGGAACTCCACCAAGCTCCCCACGCGGAGCCTTCTGTAATGCCTGCAACTATGGTGTGGAGATCCGTGAGCTGGTTTTGGATCTTGCGGGAGTTATCAGTAAGGTTAAAGCAGCACATTCCATGAAAGGACTCGCAACCCAGGTGATGCAGCAAGAGGAGGTAGTCGATAGCCGCTCGATTATCGAGAACGGCATGGCGAAGCTCTGCCTGTTCCTGATTAAGGAGCGCTATCGCTGTGGAGGTATGGTTAATGGCTTTAGCCAAACCGCAAGCCAAGCGGCCGATCCTCCGTGCGTTGCCGACGGCCAAGCCTGGCACGCCGATTAGGCTGACCGCTAGTGATACATACTCGGCGGGACTTAACACTCTGAAGCTGCTGTCACAGGAGCTGTCTAACTGGGTTGTGCGTGTGTGCCGTATGAGTGGGGAAACATGAGCATTTGATACATTTGTGTTATTAGTACTTGGGGCAATCATGTCCTTGGTAGGAAGTAACAGTGTCAAACGACTGATACAACACATTGAGTCCGACAGGTTTGCGGGAATATAGTTCCATGTGAACTGGTTGCAGGTGAAGAACCACCCTGGAGGCAGGGTGACGTATGAATACAACGAGATGAGCGTCTCTGGTTTGGTACAAGTCCAGTTGCCGCTGCCAGGGTCAACGCAGCGGCGCCGCGCCTGACCGCCTGAGGTGCAGCCGGTCATGCGGGTGCAAGCGGCGTCCGGGCTGATCGCCACTCGAGGGGTATGGAGAGCGACTGCATCAGCCGGCAAGGTTGATACCAGCTTCTGTCCCCCCCAGCGTGCATATGCTGAGAAGGCGGTGGGAGAATGTGGCCCAAAAAGGGCCTTCAGCAACCAGTCGCCATCCTTGGTGCGCGCGTCCGGAGTGTGGCACACGGGGATGAGACAGGTGCTGAGGATAGATGCAGAACCAACGCCCTGCTGTAAGCAAAAATCGGACTGGTTGACGAGACCCGCCAACCTTTCCCACAAGTTATACTGCATTCGTGTAGAAAGATCTTCACCAGGCGGCAAACCGTCGGCCTGGATCGGAGTAGCCTGAACGCCTCCCCCCAAAAGCAGGGAAAGGGCCAGGATGATGGTAATCGCCACGGTGTTGGCGTGAATCTGGGCAAAGACTGCAGCTGTGAGGTCCTCTGGTGTCATCTCCTTCCCCTCGCGCTGGACGGTGTCCTGTGCGTCACGGCAAAGGGTCTTGACCATCCCCCAGGTGATCTTGGGCATCGGCGGCCGTTTCCTCCGGCGGATCCTCTCGGTCAGAGTGAGGTCCGCCATCTCCGGGATTGGGCTCGGGTCGGTCTGGGTCCACGCCATGCGGTTCCGTGTGGGGCTTGACACACCGAGCTGGAATCCAGACGACACCTGTAGGAGACATAACTGCAGCATACCCTCTTCCCCAGGTTATGAGCGGCACCGGGCCCCTCCAAGAAGGGTCTGGTGGCACTCGGTACCGGACCATAGGTCGCAGGAGAGCTTCCGAACGGCGGAAATGCCTCTCCTGCGGCGTACAATCCGAAAAAACATTAAGGTGATTGTAAGTGAACAATAACTTGTTGAGACAGAACTGAGCTTCTCCCTGTGACTTGGGGAGGGCTGGTGGCTCCCCCCTTTCTGTTTGTTTGTCAATATAGGACTTTAGCGTCCGATTGACCCGCTCTACAATCGCTTGCCCTTGCGGATTGTAGGGAATCCCAAATGTATGCTTGATGTCCCATGTGGCCATGAAGGCGGCCAGCTGCCTAGAGCAGTAGGACGGTGCGTTATCTGTTTTCACGTGCCGTGGCTTGCCCATGGCAGCAATGCAGGAAAGGAGGTGCTGCTCCACGTGGGTCGCAGTTTCCCCTTTCTGCGCCGTAGCCCAAACGAACTGTGAAAAAGTGTCTATGCAGACATGCATGTATTGCCACCTGCCAAACTGCGGCACATGCGTGACATCCATCTGCCACACCTGATTGGCCTCTGTCCCTCGTGGGTTGACCCCCCACAAGGGCCCCCCCGGTGCCCCTGCACAATGCTGACAAGAGCGGACTATGCCTTGGGCCTGGGAAAGCGGTAGATTGAACTGTCGGGCGAGTGCCTTGGCATTTTGGTGGAAAAAGGCATGGCTTTGGATTGGAGTAGTGAATACTCCCAAAACTGAACGTTGCTGAATTTCCTTTGCGGCCGCGTCCGCTCTGCTATTGCCCGCGGAAATCGGACCTGGCAGGTCTTGGTGACTTCGGATGTGGGCAATATAGAGCGGCTCCGTGCGGTTTCGCAAATGAAATTGAGCGGTGAGAAACAAACCAAGCAAATTTTTGTCTATTGCGGGAGTGATGTATGCTCCCGGCAGACTGTGAAGCAAATTCCTTACATATAGACTGTCAGTTATGATATTCAAACGTTCCTCGGCGAAGGTGCGCAAGGCAAGGTTCACGGCTGCCAACTCCGCCCGCTGAGCGGACTTCTGTGGAAGAGTTAGCAGCGTGTGCCAAGCTTCGCCCTCCTGCCAGGTCAGAACACCATAGGTGCGACCACCATCTGTAAAAACTGTCTTGGCCCCTTGGAGCGGGACCAGCGAGAGCAAGTCGAACAAGCTGACTGTTCCTGTCTGAAGCGAGACAAGCCTGGGGTCCTTGGGCAGATGGTACGCTAAGCTTCCAGTGAAACCTTCCAAGGCTATCGGAAGCGAGTCACCTAGCTGCATCAATTGATGAATTTGTTCCTTGGTGAACGGAACCACAATTTTGGCCAAATCATTTCCTGAAATGTCCCTAGCTCTCAGCCGGCCGCGGTAGACCACCGCGGAGACTAGCTCTTGGGGCGGAACGATGTTCCGTGAAGATGTGTTAGGCAAGTACACCCACTCCACAATTTTCGCTCCCTTCTCGGAGTCCACTCCTAACGCCCCAGTGAACATGGATCCTGACCGTACGATGTACAGATTCAGGATCGGGGCATAAGGCCCCTGGGCGATTCTATCAACCCATCTCTGGCTAAGGACTTGGTTAACTTTCTCGAGCGCCAAGCGCGCGTCTCGAGAGATTTTTATCCGGTCTGCCGGCTGCTTGCCTAAGGTCAGCAGCGAGAAGAGCGGTTTCAAAAGATCCGTATCCAATCGGAAGTACGGTCTGGCCCAATTAATATTCCCTAAGACTTGCTGTAGCTCTACCAGGGTGACTGAGTCCTGTAGATTAATCTGAGGCAAAACTGGTGCTGCAAAGGAGCGGAGAAGCCGATGGCCCAAGTATGAGAAGGGCTCGGTTCTCTGCACTTTTTCAGGGGCAATGAGTAGACCTTTGTCCCCCAGGCTGGCCTGGAGGTCGGAAAACATTTCGCTGCCGAGTTGCGGCATAGCGACTAAGATATCGTCCATGAAGTGACAAACAATAGCTTTAGGGTAAAGGCTTCGGAACTTTTCCAGCGCGTTGTGAACGTAGATTTGGCACAGGGTGGGCGAATTGAGCATGCCCTGTGGCAAAAATTTCCACGCGTAACGGAGCGTGGGCTCACTGTGGTTCACAACCGGCACCGTAAAAGCAAACCTCTCCCGGTCCCTGGGGTCTAAGGGGATTGTATAAAAGCAATCCTTGAGATCTACGACTAGAATCTCCCACCCCTCGGGAATCATATTAGGATTTGGGATGCCGCATTGAAGCGGACCCATGGGCTGAATACACTTATTGATCTCCCTGAGATCGTGGAGGAGTCGCCACTTCCCCGACTTTTTCTTAATCACAAAAATTGGCGAGTTCCAGGGACTAGTGGACTGTTCTATGTGTCCTGCGTCTAGCTGTTCTTTCACTAGCTGCTTGAGAGCAACCAATTTCTCCCCGACTACCGGCCATTGTTCTACCCAGACCGGAGTATCGGTGAGCCATTTAAGTGGCAACGCCATTACCCGAAGGTAAGGGTGGCACCATACTGCTGGAGAATGTCTCGCCCCCAAAGGTTGACGTGCACGTCAAGAATGTGCGGCCGAATTACCGCCGTGCCCTCAGCCTTTGGGATTGTGACTTCCACCCACTCTCGGCTCCTAAACGCTTCCTGAACTCCACCTACCCCCCACACATCGGAGACCGGCTCAATGGCCCACTCCCTGGGCCACTGACTCCTGCTTACCACGCTCACATCCGCTCCGGTATCGAGTAACCCTGAGAACACTCTTTTGTTCAAAAATACCTCGATAACGGGGCGCTGCTTCCACTCAATGTTGGTCTCCACTGTCGCTAAGACCTGGTATCCTTGCACTGTCTCACTCGCGCTGTCACTGAGCCTTCCCTGGCTGCCTGCTGGCGAGTGACAAGGAACCATGATCAGTTGCGCTAAGGTCTCTCCCTTATGAATGGTCTGGGGCAGGTGTGTCCAGAGCTGAACCTGGAGAACGCCTGAAAAATTCGAGTCAATGACTCCTGGAATTATGAAAATTCCACGTGCTCCAGCTACACTACGGGGCAAAACTAAACCTAAAAAGCCTCTGGGCAGGGGACCCATGTACTGGGAATCGACCAGATAGACTGTGCCTGGCAGGTCGCATGTAACGTCCGCCTGGCAAGCCAATTCTAGCCCTGTGCTGCCCTTGGGGCTGGCCTGTGCCCTCGTAATGTCTGGAATGTGCCTAGAATCTAATCTAGCTCTGGGGAGTTCTGGATCTGGGTGAAGGAAGCCTCTGTTTGGACTGGGGCCAGAGACATGCCCGCGTTCCGGTTTCCCGAACTCGGACAAAACTTGGCCCAATGGTAGCCTTTCTTGCACTTCGGACAGATGGTTTTTGGAGCCTTGGGCTGGCCGAACTTTTGTCCGCCTCCCTTGGATCGGCACTCCCTAGCGAAGTGACCGACCTTGCCACAAGTGTGACATGCTCCCTTGGTCTTTCCATTGGGTCTTCTCCCTCCTCCTTGCACCGCTGCCGCTAGCAGACCCATCTTGTAGGAATCTGTGCCAACGTCGGAGCAAGCTCGGATCATGTCCGTTAAGGTCAAGTCAGGACGGTTGCCTAGCGACTGCAGAATCTTACGGCAGTCCAAGTTGGCGTTGTCCTTGGCTAACTTAATCATGAGCTCTTGCTGGGCTTGCTCATTATCAATCTGCCTGGTGATAGCCTCCTCCAGGCGATTGATGAAGTCCATGTAGGGTTCCTGGGCTCCCTGCTTGATAGCGGTGTAATTTTTGGCCGCTTTGCCAGTCGCTGGGACCTTGAAGTATGCCCTATAGGCGGCTTCAGCCGACATCTCTAGGGTGGCTAGAGGCAAGGCGATCTGAGCCTGGATGGACTCAAAGGCACCTGAACCATATAGCTGTTCAGCAATTACCGCGCCCCCCATCCTAGCGGCTCTGGCCTGAGCCTCGAGCCGATACTCACTGTCCCAGATCATGTACTGGCTAGGGGTTAGCATCATCCTCATGACGGCCTTCCAGTCATGGGGAATCCACATGGTGGTTTCGCACGCCTGCTGGAGCGTGCCCCTGGTAAAACGGCTTTGGAGCCCTCTCTCTGAGATTGCCTTCCGTAAAGCCATGAGGAGCTTGTACGGGACTGGGGAATGAACGATTTGTTGGGCGCCTGTAAGCGCGTCCATCTCCATTCGGATTGGACATATCTGTCTAAGCTCAGCTAGTTCTTCCGCTGACAATTCCCCCTTTTTGAGCTCTATCTCTGCTGTGCGCTGAAGGGCACTCTTTACAACTAGGGAAGCCGGTGCTGTCAGAGAAGCGCCCGCGCTTCTCATTCCTTGCGTTCCTTCGGTGACGTCTGCAGCTGTCACCGGAGGAAGGCTCCCTACGCTGCTATGCTGATAGCTGAATGACGGACAGAGCGCCGTGGGCGCAGTCGGGTCGACTGGCTGACCTGATGACTTTTCTAACGGGGGTCCTAGGGCCTCTATCCGGACCGGTTCGATCTGCTCTAAGAGCCTCCTACACTTTTTCCATGTGCTGACTACCCTGCCGGGCGCTTTGGGGGGTTGCTGGATGCAGTCTCCTATCTGATCCCAGAGCTTCAGGGTTAACGTACCTACTTCTGGGTAAAGTAGGCAGTGTTCCCTGAGGTACGCCAAAAGTCTCGCTAGCTCTCCGCTGTGAAATCGCAACTTAAAAACCCTGGCCAGGATTATGAACTCTCCCTCTCGAGTTCTTTGGCTAGCGGACGGACTTGGTCTATGAGAGCAAGTCCCCATATTACCTGCGATGGTCCTCTGAAGTTTCCTCCTCGGGACGAGAGTCGACGCGTCTTTGCAGGCAACAGGTTCGGGCGACGAGTGTCTGGGATAGCCCTCGGAGCGTGGACCTTCTGCCACGGGCCCTTGGCGGCCTCTGCGCTGTCAGGGGCTCACAGCCTGCCCTGAGCGGAACGCGTTTTTCCCTTCGCAAACCTCCCTCAAAGCCGGGAAAAAGGTGGTAGGAATGTCTCTTTGGAATGCCTCGTCGCAGGCCACCCCTCCGATCGGCTGGCTGCCGGCCGGCGTGCTGCGCAGTCCTCCGGGCTGGTTTCGGTCGCGGTTCTAACGTAGAGCCGGACCGCGTGAATCGTTACTCACGAGTAGACCTCTCCAGGGTCCTCTTACTCACGAGTAAATCACGTCGGGGTCACCAGATGAAGGAATTAGGGCCACTGGAGGGCCGGGGCGCCCGGAGGATGACTGATCAAGTAACGACACGAGACAAGGAAGCAGGATCGATCAGTACTTTAATGGCAAAAGGCAATATCATTTATAGGGAAAAAAGAGCAACGGTGGCAAGCTGTCATCTGACAGGAGAATTACCTCACCCACGTACCCGGGTTAATGGGGAACACCTCAAAGGGAAGTTAATTAACTGGGGCAAACATGGACTTAGGAGTCCCATTGTCCAGGGATTAGGCAGGGACAAACATGGCTTATTTGCGCCAGGGATTTCCCCCGAGCTGGGAGATGAGCTATACACTTAATGTTAAACAGGAGTTAGCTATCTGCTTACTTGGCAGCGTCGTAGGTCAGGTCACGGTAATTGGGTGAATCAAACCCAATATTTTATTCACCCCCCTTGATTTGGCGGCCGCAGAAACCACATGCAAGGAGCATGTCTCACTGCGGTGGTTCCTAGCGTGCCGTTCCGTGCCCTATGGGGCACGGGGAAACCGCATGAAGCTCTCATGGCATTAAAACCAGATTTAGAATTACCAGTAAATGTTGATCAGTGGAACATATTCAACATATAAGAGAGTGTTGGATTGTTTATTAGCTGGAAATATAACATGGTTCAGTGGCACTCTGTTGGCTACACAGACTTCCATACTTGAGGTATTAGTTTGGTTTAATCTGAAAAGCTATCAAAGCACAGCCATTTAGTAGTATTTTAATAGGCCCTTAATGCAGTGGCTTAAGTGGTTAAGATGTGGACTGGGAAGCGGAAAGTCAGCAGTTCAAAACCTGAGCACTGCATGATGGAATGAGCGCCCGTCTCTGTCCCAGCTCCTGCCAACCTAGCAGTTTGAAAGCAAGAAATTGCAAGTAGATAAATAGGGACCACTTCGGTGGGAAGGTAAACAGTGTTCCATGCACTTTGGTGTCTAGGCATGCCAGCCACATGTCCATGGAAATGTCTGCAAATGCAGCCAACACTGGCACTTTGGCTATAAACAGAGATGAGCACTGAACCCTAGAGTCGGATACGACTGGCTTTTGAGCAAGGGTGACCTTTACCTTTAATGTGGTATAGTGGACAAGGTGAAAAATTAAGGCTCAGAAGATGTAGGTTTGAATCCCTGCTAAGCCAGGGTAAATCATAGGGTGGAGCATAGCAGTAGTACAGCCATTCCTTAAATATCTCACTTCTCTTGAAAACCTATTGAGGTTGCTATAAAAGAGATGTGACTTGACGGCATATAACACACACATCCCAAGGAGCCAGGGAAGGGATTCGTGGGGAGCGGTGGTGCAGAAGTTGTAGTAAAGTCTTAGCGCTTCATTGTTTCCCCAGGAGAGGCATTATGCTGACAGCTGCAATAAAGCACACTCTCTGGCTCATAGGTGAGAGGACATTGTCTCTTGCATTTTGTAGGTCAGCTGATTTAACAAGCAAAAACAAGGTTGAGCCATGCTCAAGAAGGGAAGAGACAAGCAGCTTTGGTGACAAAGGAGTGGATGCTAAAGCAGACAGAAATGGAGGGCTTGGAAGAAAGAGCGATGACAGAGTGCCTAGGCCCGTGATGGTGAACCTTGGCACTCCAGATTTTCTTGGGCTTCAATTCCCAGAAGCCCAAGCCCCTATGAATCCACATGAATGGGTTTACTGCAATTCATCCAGCCCGCACCGCCCTCACCAATCCCGGAAGTGGAATTAAAATGTGCCCATACAGAATTGAAGTCCAAGAACATCTGGAGTGCCAAGGTTCACCATCACATGCATAGGAAGCTAGAATCAAAAGGTATCTAACATTACTGAAGCTCTCATGACAGGCAAACCAGTGTAAGAGTGGAAGTGAGATGGTCTGCCAGTTTTGCTTTCCGACATTTGTGAGGAGTATAGAATGTTTTGAGGAAATATAGTACAGTAATCAAAATATGCACACATTTTTAAATGTAAGCAGCCAACATTGGGATAATGGGGAAATAAAGATGCACAAGCATCCTTAAAATGGAAGAATGTGTTGCTGTAATGAAGGTCAAGATCATTTGTGCCATGGCATTCCTGATTATTAAGTTTAGATGTAAAACCTGACAAAGGGGGGGAAATCATCTCCTCTGAAATGCCATGTTGAGTAATAGTTTTGCAGATACCTTGAACCACCAGAAAAGGAAATACAGTAAATAGGTTCTAGATCAGGAATTCTCAACCTTTTTAAGCCAGGGGCTGGGTCATGCTCCCTCAGAGAGCTTCGAAGGTTGGATGGCCATTTTGTCATTCTTCTACCACATGGCACTTCCTGGTGTGGGGGAGCACATGAAATGGTGCCATGGGCCAGATCCATCCCACTGGCTGCAGATTGAGAATCCCTGTTCTAGATCAAATCAAGCCAAAGCTCTCTGGATGCTTAGATTACTCAACTGTATTTGGAGCTGTAATGAGAAGGTTAGGCTAAGTGAAGAAGGCAATGATACTCAGAAATGCTGAATGAAACAGGGAAATAATTAAAACATCAGCAGCAGCAGCAACACAAGATGGATTGAATCAATAAGGGAAGGCATGACATTGTGTTTGTAAGACCTGAACAGGACCGTTTGTGACAGGAACTTCATAGAATCATGCTAGATTAGAAGTGACTTGACAGCAACAAACAATAATAATTGGCTATGTGGACTGACTGACTGACTGACTGAATAAATAAATAAATAAATAAATAAATAAATAAATGTTTTCTCTCTCATTCTCTGTCTTTTTCTCTTGCTCTTAGTTTCTCTCACACAGATATATACTGTATTTGCCGATGTGTAAGCTGCATTGGAGTATAGTATAATATGCACTCTGTTTTCCCAGTGTATTTTAAGGGGAAACAGTGCATTTATATGCTGGTAATACTGCAGGACGGAATGAGCTCCCATCTTTGTCCCAGCTTCTGCCAACCTAGCTGTTCCAAAGCAAGAAATTGCAAGTAGACAAATAAGGACCACTTCAGTGGGAAGGTAAACAGTGTTCTGTGTCTAGTCATGGCTGCCACATGACCACAGAAACGTCTGCAGAAGCGGATAGCACTGGCTCTTCAGCTATAAAACAGAGATGAACACTGAACCCTTGAGTCAGATACGACTGGCTTTTGAGCAAGGGTGACCTTTACCTTTACTTTAAATAAAGTAAACATGTTGGAGTATAAGACACACTCCCTTTTCCCACTATATTTTAATGGGGGTAAAGTGTGTCTTATATGCAGCAAATATATTTATCTTCTACCCAGGATGTTTCCTAATGGAGATATCTTCACCTCCTCCTTTTTTCCAGAATGCAGAACAATCCAAATGTGGTCCCATCCACTTAAAGAAATTTATGCCCTAAATAAATGCTTCTGGAAGCTGTATCTATCACTTGTCTAGTAGGAAGAAAAGTTTGGTAGCATAGTGTCTGGTAGCTTCTTGCAGCTGTAATCCTCCAAAGTGACTTTTCCAATCCCTCATAGTCTTTTAAAATGGAAAGAACATAAGCATTATTTCAAAAATATTGAATGTAAGAGACCAGGAAACAAGCAAACAAAAAAAAATCTTCATGCAGGCTCATGTTCCGAGGGCTTAGTTGTTAAAAAGTCATTTTGTACCTGTGTTTCTCTGTGAGGAACATGAATCTTAATTAATGAATAACAAACTGTGTGTGTGTGTGAGTGAAAACCGCCGGTCTCAGATCGCTTAATTTCCATTATAGTGGAAATCCTTATTCATGTTTTCTTAAAGAGAATGTTCTCCAGTGCTGTCACTGATAGATTCTGTACAGATGCTTTACTTCCAGGGTTTACATCCATTTTCAGGTGAGCCCCTGCGTGTGTTTATGTTTTAAATTGTATTGGCTAGATCTTGGTTTTCAGCCCTCCAAACTAGGTCTTGAAATTTAAAACACTTGCCACTTGTGCTTTGCAGTGATGAGGCTGCACTCTATGATCACTTGTCTCAAAATGATCTCCGTGGAAGTTTCTGGAAGTGGCATTGACATCGACCTGCACTGGATTGCATTTTAAGTATTTTCAAGCAGTATAGTGCCACAATCAGGTGAGACCCATTCTCAAAGAAGAAAAAGAAAGATATCAATGTGCAATTGCTCCCTGGGTACACGAACGAATGTCAGATCGAATTTGGGAGAGGGTCGTCTCAGACTCTCAAATTTGCCAGGTTTCTCATGTGGAACGTAACTCCTGCTCTAATCTGCAGAAACGCGATAGGTAGGGACCAGCCAGTGCTTCCTCTTTGTCTTAAACACACCTTGCCGTCTATCCCGAGGCAGGATGCAAGCTGTTCCCAAGGTCTGCGCGGATGATGTTCATTGCCTTCTGCAGCTGCTACCCTGCCAGTTGCTAATTAACTGCTTTGTTAAACCACTTTCAGTTACCTGGAGGAGGAAAGCAACAATATGAAACCCCATTCTGCAGCTGCCTCACCCTGCACAGGACGATTTTCTGAGGTATAAGGAGGTAATTGTGCATTATAGAGCTGCTTGGTGGTTTAAGCAAAAACAACAGCAGGCAACAGGCGGTGCGTTTTCAGCCAGCTGCGAAGGGGTGTGTGTGTGTGTGTGTGTGTGTGTGTGTGTGTGTGTGTAAGCACACTGAACATGGTTGATTAAAGGTAGAAAAATGGATCAGTTCCTCCTCTGCCTTTTCCTTTTGTGCAATGAGAAGAGTAATTTTTAGTGTGTGGTGGATGCAGATAAGCATTCCAGAGTGCAAGGGAAATCAACTGGTTTGTACTTATATTTTCAGTGTAAATAGTCCTGTGGAGGAATGGACACTCCGATAACATTGTTGCCTCAGCCAACAAAACCCTCTTTGCTTTTGCATTTCTTGGCAACGGCTGCTTTTTGTGCCAGGCTGTGTGAAGCTTCTTGTCTTCTGCGGTGCAATTAAGTCATTAAGAGCAGCTCAGAAGTGAAGCTCCTGCTTCCTTTCCAACCCAGCTGTGCTGAGAGGCTGCCAGCAATTTACACTTCAAAACATGGTTTAGAGACAGGCCACCCACCGTAGGGAAACAGGTACGACTGTTTTCCCTTTGAAAGGCAATGGATGAGGAAGATCAGTTGTAGGGATTTTGACTGCATGGGAGTATCAGTGTTCCTCTGCGTGACACAAGAGGGCACTTGGATCAAAAAATGGAAATGGAAGAAAAACAGGATATTGGGAGACTGGCTTTGGAGATTGGTCCGAGCTATAGTTAAAAGAGAAATGAATGGGAAAGCAGTCTAGGATTTGGAGGAAACAAATGCTAGGCCAGTAAGAATGGGTATGTGTGTGTGTGTTGACTCCTCTGTTTCAATATTGTTGCATTTCCTCAAATACCACTTCTATTTTCTTTCCATTATCGTTCCACAATGAATTGCAAGGCTTTGCCTTTTCTCCCCACACTGAAATTCACCTTTTTAAAAAACCTTTCCCCTTAAATTGCACATCGATAAGTGTTCCCCCCAATCTCATTGTTCTGTGCAGGACAATGACAATAAAGAGTTATCTATCTATCTATCTATCTATCTATCTATCTAATAAATCACACATATTTTCTCATTTGGCTAAAATATGTTCCTCTTCAGGGGTTTTTAAAATCCACATTTTTACTTGTTCTCGTTTAAACTGTGTGCCCTGCTTACTGTGTGCTTTCTCTCTCTGAAACACTGTAAACTTTGCAACTGTGTCGATTCTCAAGATGTGATGCATTCCTTCTCACCCCCCACCCCCAGAAAGTCTTGAGAATTATGGAAATGCTACTACTGTACTGTCTTCAGAAGTGGTGAATTCAGTATTCCCTTCCCATTCATAAGTATCTGCTGCTGGGGGAATAATTACTTTATCTCGCTTTATAGTAAGCCTGGCCCTAGAATTTTTTCATTGCTACAGGGTTTGTGTACTTAGTGTGACTTGCAAAGCAAATGAAGAATAAATATCTGGTTTCAAGGTCTTGCAGGGAAATAGCTAAAACTTTACATCATAGCAGACTGCATCTTAAACCTACATTGGCTGTTCACTTTGTATAAAGTTTTGTGGTAATCTGTTGCTGTTCATGCTCTTGATTAGAACATCTGCATACTGCCATGGCTCTTGTTAATATCTCACTGATTTCAAATGCCCAGGCTTAATAGTTATAGGTACCAGCTGGGCTATGACATGGTCATGATCCTGATGCCACAATAACATTGTAGCTCAGGGAGAGAGGATTATGTTACCTTTGCTGAACGTGATGACCAGAGGTTTGGCAAGTCAGCAGTTCAAGACCCGAGTGCTGCACGACAGAGTGAGCTCCCATCTCTATCCTAGCTCCTGCCACCCTGACAGTTCAAAAGCAAGAAATTGCAAGTAGGTAGATAAATAGGTATCCATTTGGTGGTTAAAGGTAACAGTGTTCTATGTGCTCCAGTGTCTAGTCATGCCTGCCACATGACCATGGAAATTTCTGGAGACACAGACAGCATTGGCTCTTGGGCTGTAAATAGAGATGAGCACCACACCCTAGAGTCAGACACAACTGGCTTTTGAGTGAGGGAGACTTCTATTTATTAGCTACATTTATGCCTTTCTTTCCTCCATGCAGCTCAAGACAGTATGTATTGTCTTCCTCCCATTTTTAAATATTCCCATTAAATTTGTGAAATGACTTGAGCTGAAAAAGAATGCCTGCCATAAGCCTACCTATTTTGTTTCATGGTTGACCAAGGACTTGAGCTGGGGTCACAGCAGTTGTAGCCCAACACTTTAACCACTGTGTTGTTCTGTCTCTCAGTAAATGATGCTGGGTCGTTCTGTGCATTTTCTTTGTACAAGCCTCTTGATTCACAAATTGGGATCATGCAACAGTGTTGGCAGGGCTTGGCAGCTACACATATACTGTGGAGACGTGAGGAGTATGGCTATCCAACATGGTGAACTGTATACAGAGATGGTGGTGAGTCTGTAACCCTTCTCCCATGGTCCTGCCCTGCTATCCTTTGCTTCCAGCACTTACTTAACTGTGTTTCAGCTATGGAACTGAGCAATAATGGTTGTGGCATGTCAGTATGTGGGTAAGAAAATAGTTGGCAAGATTTGGGTTTAGACAGTTCATTCTGACATGTAATATTGAATATTCTCCAAACCTTGCAAGAAGTCTAACCTCCAGAATGAGATGCTACCCCCCTCAATATGTTCCTCACTATTTGTACAAAAAAGCAGATGCCCAAAATGAGTGTCTCTCCCTTTCATCTTCTTCTTCCATGTTTAGGCCAGACTTGGAACTGCCAAAACGAAGGCAACTTTTGGTGAGTTCATTCTGCAGTTCCTTTCACCTGACCTAGTGTGAGAAAGATTAGCCAGTAAACACAAGGTTGCCGTTATCAGGGTATGCCCGATCATGGTTCAAAAAATACCACAATCTTCAAGGAGACTCTTTCTGTGTACCCCTCTCCCTTTCGTAAAGTTACAAAAGCACATACAGCAATCACAGAGGGGAAAAACTGACTGATAAGATGATGAAAACAATGTGATAAAGGAATTGGTAAGTAAAATATATAGAATTTTAAATACAGAAGGAGAGTCCCAGGACATATTAAGGAAAATGTGGAAGACAGACCTTAATATAAACAAATTCAGAAAAAAACTGGAAGAGTAAATGGTTAAGTAGAATTATGAGAAATGTATCTGTAAACGTCAAGGAACATAATTTTAAAATGTTATGGTAATGGTATCTTACTCTAGTCCATTTAAATCAAATTGATAGTAGAAAATCTTCATATTGCTGGAGATGGTGATAAGTTCGCCTTATCAAAACTGGGGAACGTATGAACATATGTGGTGGAGCTGCAGAGTAAGAAGGGAATTCTGGGCAAAGGTTGAAGAAGAAATTGTAAAAAAAATAATGGGTTTTATTTTTAAATTAGATGCTAAAACAGCATTGTTGACAGATTTAGAAGACAAAAATTTAGATGTAAATAAGAAAGATCTGTTAGATCTGTTATCTAATGACAGCGAGGCAAGATATTGCAAAAATTGAAAAAATAATACAAATCTAGAAATTGATAACTTGTACAAAGAAATTTGGGAAATGGCTTTAAATGATAAGCTCACCTGGGTATTGAATTTTAAAAAAGGAGTAAAGAAATTTTTTTTTAAAGAATATTTGGAAAACTTTTTTGGAGCATACATTAAAAAAAAAAATAAAGGCAGCAAACCAGTACCAGACACATTGAGTTTTTGGGAAATATAAGATAATTTAGTAAACAAGTGGTAAATTCTGGACATTGTAAATAGTACAAAGGTGATTATGTTAACAATAGTATGAGAAAAAGTGACCTAACATTGGGTAATTATATGGAATATGTTATAAAACTGTGATTATTTTGAAACTGAAAAATTAAATTCTACTATAAGAATGTATAGTAAGAATCAAGTGAAGCCTAATGTAATAGAAGCGAATAACATGTTATGTTTTTATGTTTGTATTTTTATTTGTTTATGATTTACTAAAAGCTAATAAAAATATTTTTAAAAAAGATGATGAAAACAATCTCTTTTCAATAGCCCATGCAACAATATCAATCAGCTTCTTCTTCTGTATTTGCTGCATGTTCCTGAGTAACTTTATGCAAGGAAAAGACATTCAGTTTGCACAGATACTTTTTTTTTTTTGCACAAATTGTGGGACCACATTGTGGGAGAAAGCATCTCATATTGGAGATTAGATTTCCTGTGGGGTTTGGCAAATACATCCCAAATCACTCTAACATAGCCACTAACCATCATCTTCCTCATGACCATCTTAGTGATTTCTAATGAAGAGGGGGGAAATCTTACACTGGCTGACAAGAATGAATCATTTCAGATTATATATTCCCTGCCATATGACCACATTGCTGCCTGGTATTGCTCTACAATAAACTGGTCAAAGCCTTGAAGTTAATATCATTAGATCATTAGAAGATAATGCTTTTAAAAAGAGTTTCCTATTCCCTTATCTGTTGCCATTATTTTGCCCCATTCCCCCTTCATAGGATTTTTTTCTCCAATAAAAGCAATTATCTCCTTTTTCCTTTCTTTAATTTTTTTTTACAAATTTGTGGGAATACATCTTTCTCCTACTTTTACCCTGAAGGTAAAGACATTTCTGAGGCTTTTCAAAGAAGCTGTTTTACAAGGTTGCCTTTGGCATAATGCTGTAAAAACCTCCTTCTTGTATGCCTACATTAAATTGAGAATTCCCTTCAGAATTAGGGGAAATTCTCTTCTTTGTGAAATACATTCTGAACAATGAGTTTAGACCTGTATTGGAAATAATTCAGTCATACTTTGGGACCCTAGTCCAGACTTACAGCATTAAAAACGATGGCATTAAAAACAGATGGCATCTCTCCCATTTTACCACATTCTGAAACACTACAGAACATTTTGATGCATGCTCTTGGTTTCTGGTACTAGTTACAGCCCAGTGGCTTTAATTTTATTTTATTTTACTTTACTTTACTTTATTTATTTATTTATTTATTTATTCTTCAAATTTATATTGCCGCTCAACTCGGCAATGACTCTAGGCAGCTAACAACAATTAAAAGCAACATCAAACTAATTAAAAAGCCCTTAAAACTCCATTAAAAAGTCTAAATAATTTACCCACCCACCTCATCCATTAAAAGAGAGAGAGAAATCTTAATTATATAAGCCAGCAGGTGGGGGTCAACCCTCCATCAGTGCCTCACACCTACCCTGCCAACCAGGTTTTCAGTTCTTTCCTAAAGGGCAGCAATTCCATCTGCAGCCATAACTTTGTTGGCAAGAGGTTCCATAGGGCCAGTGCAGACATGGAGAAGGCCCTCCTTCTTGTGCTAAAGAGACCAGCCCGTCTAGCAGATTAGAGAGCCCCTCTGGTCCGCTCTGGTTGGATGGACAGATGTTCTTGGGGTGATATATCCTGGCCCAGTACCATGAAGGGTTTTAAAGGTCATTACCAGCACCTTGAATTGCACCTGGAGGCATACCGGTAACCAGTGCAGCTCCCGGAGCTGTGGCGAGGTGCGGGCATAGCGCCTGCACCTCATCACCACCTGGGCAGCCGCATTATGGACCAGTTGCAGCCTCCGAATGGTCATCAAGGGCAGCCCCATGTAGAGCGCATTACAGAAATCTAGTCTAGAGGTGACTAGAGCATGTGTGACCATGAACAAGGAGTCCCAGTCCAGGAGCGGGCATAACTGGTGGATGACACAAAGTTGTGCAAAAGCCCTCCTAGCCACGACTGCCACCTGCTCTTCAACCAGATACTAAAACAAGGAATTAACACAATTGGAATAACCTTGTAGTCCATTTTTTTTGAGAGAGAGAGAGAGGTTAGGCCGGTGTAATCGGTATGCAAATCAGATTTAGCAAGGAATTCACTGAAGATTGGCACTCACCCCTTTTTGACTAGATGCACAATGTTCTTTAAGCTATAGTACTAAGAAACTTCTCCTGTTTCTAGCTTTGCAGAGTACTGACTGGCTTGTCTTTGTGACAGACTGAAGCAACTGGGGTTCTCTAAGGCCAGAACAATGGATCAGTTTAGATTAGTTTAGAAAGGAAAAGAAAATGCACATAATAATGCTTAGACAGATAACAAAACCTGGTAGCATCTGTACTTTTCATCTTTTCCTTTCCTTCTTCTGAACTAAATTCCTGTCTTAAGGAGGGGGGGGGGCAGGGATGCTAGCTTTTGTGTCAATAGAGAAAAAGATAGGTGAACTCCATCTGGAACAGAATGTATGTAGCTGTTCTCTTAGTAGGTGCATCTATGTTCATACATCAAATAATTGCTTGACATAGTTACTGTATTTTGCATTTGCCAATTTATTTATATCTATTTATCACCTTTCCTTGAGTCACAAAGGATTCAAACAATCAATTAAACATTAATATTTAAAAAAAATACAAAAAGAATATTGAGAATTTGATTGATTCTTGCAACCACACAGATACAGAGCCAAGAAATAATATATGTGTTATGTGTGTGTGAGTGGCTGCAGCTAAAATACTTTGTAGTACTAGTCCAAGACATTTTGCTGCTAGAGGCAAACAATGAATTGATGTGTTTGTTCCCATTCTACATAAAGAACCTGACCATACCTGTTAAGTATCCCAGATTGGCCGGGATTTCCCATATTTCCATGCTTCTTTGGCCCCTTTCCCGCCACCATCCTGTATTTTCAATGGCGGAGAAAGTAACTACTGTGCATGCGTGCTGCTACCTCTGATGGTCACGCATGCACAGTAACCCATTTCCTGCCTGGAAACTTACTGCACATGTATGCCTGGCTCCTGGATTTCCAAAACTGTGACTTGACGGGTATGAACATGACTGAACAGGAATATAGTCAGAAAGCAGATTTTAAAATATGATATTTTCTTGGTGTATATCCACTCATTACTGTTTTGTTTTCTTTGAGCACTATTTTGTATTTAAAAATTTCAATATTTTTTTTAAAAAGCAGATTTTAAAGAATAGGAATGAATCCAGCAGCACACCAGAGCTCATGGAAAACTTCTTATCCAAAGTTATCTAAGACTGTGAACTGGTTGGAATCTGGAGTGGATGGTTTCTCATCTTTAAGGACTGTGCGGTGGATAGATACAACATGGATCTTCTCTTTGCTGAGAATCAACACATCCATTGAGTTTGCCTGTTAAAATGGAAGAGAGTTTCATATCATTTATGCACTCTAGAAGAAGACTAGGACTTTTGTTGTTCTACAAATTGTTTCAGCTCATATACACAATTATTGTACTCACATCCGTCAGACACTGAGGAAAAATAAACCAGAGAAACATAAGGACAATAAGAAAACATATGGAAATAGCCATACCTGATTTACTTCTTTGTTTTTTAATCAGAATGTCAGGTACCCAAATCACTGTGCATTCTAGTCACTCTTCCCTCTTTTACAGCACATGGGGGGAAATGCCAAAATTTGCCTTCCTTTCCACAGAAGGATTAGCATTTATCTTTGCAAAAGCCTTCAAAATGACCAAACGTGTTCTAAACCAACACAAACTGTTGTGGCATGTGCAATCAGCCAGCTGGCTTGAAACATTCAAGTGCAGATGGACGCTGTCTGTACTTCATATAGCATGAGGAGGTGAGGTAACACAGTTTGTGTGTGTGTGTGTGTACCTGTGTACTCAAATGAATGTGACAAGCCATGCTGTTATTTGTTTCAGAAGGACTCATTATAATCTGATAACCTTGGCATCTCCAGTTAAAGGACAGGCAGCAGCTAGGAAAGATTTCTAACTGGGAGATATTGCAGATATACCTCTCATGACACAGTTGTTCTCATGCTGATCCAGTTTTCTTATATATTTAAGAAAAACTTCCACTTTACTCTATCTCAGAACCATCTGAGGGAGGTAGAAACTAGAGCATAGGCAGCAGTGGAGAATGTTACTTTTTTAGCAACATGACTTCCTGAATCTCCTATTCAAGAGGGACTGTTGGCTTTGCAGCACTAATAACTTACCTTTCCAAGCAATAAACAGAGAGGAACCATACAGGAGGGCTGAAACAAACATTTTTACAACTAATATGCTTATTAAGAAGCCTCAGTCGTTCAGATGCTGAACTTGATGGCTGGAAGGTTGGCAGATCAGCAGTTCGAGACCTGAGTGCTGCATAATGGAGTGAGCTCACATCTCTGTCCAAGATCCTGCAAGAAATTACAAGAAAATAAATAGATACCACTTCAGTGGGTAATAGTGTTCAGTGCACTCCGGTGTCCAGTCATGTCTGCCACATGACCACCGAAACATCTGCAGATGCAGACAGCACTGGCTATTTGGCTATAAACAGAGATGAGCACCAAACCCTAGAATCAGGTACGACTAGCTTTCGAGCAAGGGTGACCTTTACCTTTACCTATTCCCCTTCTTCCTCCTGTGGGTTGGCTAACAAAAAGGCTTTTGCTGCCATTTTTGACTAACCACTGCTTCACATGTCATCTAAACCCCAAAAAGGGCGACCTTTACCTAAGCAGTGTCTGTAATGTTAAACTCTGTTTTTTCCTGAGATGAAGGTTCTGATCCTTTCCCCAATGACCATGGTGGAAGAGGAGAAAAGAGAAGGTCCTGCACAAGTCTTACATCTTGCTGCTGCTAATCCGCAACATGTTAAACTATGGTTTATCTTTATCTTTGAATAACACCAGTGGATTTACTACACCATGCATGTAATAGGTAACCTAGGCAGCCCAATATTGTTTTAGTCCTGCAAATTAAAGTAATGAAACAAACAACATGAGGCCGAGGACTGCTGCCGCCCCAGGACCATCACCGCAGCTGCGAGGGGGCCCCACCCTCCTTTCCCGTCCCTTGCTGGGGGAGATAAAGGGCTGTGGGCCGCCGGGCCAGGCCGAGGACTGCCGCAGCCCCAGGACCATTGCAGCAGCTGTGAGGGGGCCCTGCCCTCCTCTCCCGTCCCTTGCGGGGGGAGATAAAGGGCCATGGGCTGCCGGGCCAGGCCGAGGACTGCTGCCGCCCCAGGACCATCGCCACAGCTGTGAGGGGGTCCCACCCTCCTCTCCAGTCCCTTGCGGGGGGAGATAAAGGGCTGTGGGCTGCCGGGCCAGGCCGAGGACTGCCGCCACCCCAGGACCATTGCCACAGCTGCGAGGGGCCCCCGCCCTCCTCTCCCATCCCTTGCGGGGGGAGATAAAGGGCCGTGGGCCACCGGGCCAGGCCGAGGACTGCCACCACCCCAGGACCATCACCGCAGCTGCAAGGGGCCCCCGCCCTCCTCTCACGTCCCTTGTGGGGGGAGATAAAGGGCCATGGGCCACCAGGCTAGGCTGAGGACTGCCGCTGCCCCAGGACCATCGCCGTCATTGGCTCCTTCCCGTGGCTGCCTTGGCTCATGTTGAGACTAAGACGTGGACCTCCTTCCGCAAGTTGTTGGGGGAGTGGAAGCTCCTACGACTTTTCTCCAGTGGACATGGGGGTCTTGCTACGTTGGGTTTGCTGTAGTATAATTATATTTATTCTATTTTTATTGTATTTTTATGACCTAATTATGTAGTGTAGTTTTTTGTATTATGATATTATGCTTATCTGGATTGTTTTCCATTTTGAATTTATTGTATCTCTGTATTATCCTTTTATTGTTACTTTGTTGGATTATGTTGTGAGCCGCCTTGATTTGGCCTCGGCTGAGGAAGGCGGGATATAAATTAAACTGATTGATTGATTGAAAAAACAACATGAATGGGATGCTTGGTTGCATGTAAAGGTATTCTGAGGCATTGAAAAGTGGCTGGAGAGAGTCTGACAGGCATAAGCGAGGTAGACTAATGGACTGACTTGATTTTATATAGATGTAGGATTGTTGCATGTAATGCAGAAAAGAACTTCATGAAATCAGACATCAGAATGAACAGTCATGAAAGAGAAGTGGGACAATGATATACTTGTGGACAAGTTAACTACCTAAGTGCTAAATAGTTGTTGACCTGAATGTTTGATGCCATTGTTTCAAGAATCTTGAGACTTTGTTTTTCATTTTCAGTAGGTTAATATTACTATAAGTAAAGGTAAAGGTCACCCTTGCTCGAAAGCCAGTCGTATCCGACTCTAGGGTACAGTGCTCATCTCTGTTAATAGCTAAAGAGCCAGTGCTGTCTGCGTCTGCAGACATTGCTGTGGACATGTGGCAGACATGACTGGACACCGGAGTGCACGGAACGCTGTTTACCTTCCCACTGAAGTGGTCCCTATTTATCTACTTGTAATTTCTTGCTTTCTAACTGCTGGGTTGGGAGGAACTGGGACAGAGACGGGAGCTCAATCCATTGAGCAGTACTTGGGTATCGAACTCCAAACTGCCGACTTCAAATTCAGCAACTTAACCCCTTGAGCCATTGCATACTTAGGCTCTTTTGTGGGCTGATTTAGTTAATGGTTCTCCGCACACTTTCCATATTATAAACTACATAATCCCCACCATTGTGGAGTGGTGGGCAGCATGAAGGACTAGAATTTAGGAGAACTGGGTTGGAATTGGCCCTAGTTCATGGCAATGCATTTTTGGAGTAGCAATGGCAGAACCACTCCATACATATCTCACATACCAGTTTGAAAATCTTATTATCATCACTTTAAATTGGTTGTGACATGATAACACCTAGCAATGTGGCTCATTATCCTCATCTACCTGTTATGGTTTTAGGACCTGCAGTAATGTAGCCACATGAAATGGAAGGCAGAAGTCATGTTCATTTAACAGAATAGATGTATTCCTTACATATATTAAATTTCCTATTCCTTACAACTATTAAAGTTCTGGGAGCTTTGTCCTCAATTTCATGCAGCCACCATAATCTTGCAATTTTCATTCACATTGGTTTGTCCTAAATTGCAAAAGAACGTTGTGTGTTTGATCTGTCTGTAATTCATATTTCGAGATTCCCATAAAATGATTGGTGTGGTTAAACCTTGCCTAGTTGTCATTATCAGGCCATTGACTTTATGGTTGTACCAGTGATTTTAAAAATGAGAATCAGCTCACATTCTGTCCCACAAAAGCTTTCCCTTTATCTCAGAACCATCTGAGGGAGGTAGAAACTAGAGTATAGGCAGCAGTGGAGAATGTTATTATTATTTTTTTAGCAACATGACTCCCTGAATCTCCTATCCAAGAGGAACTGTTGGCTTTGCAGCACTTAAAACTAACTTTTCCAAGCAATAAACAGAGTTGAACCATACAGGCGGGCTGAAACAAACATTTATATAACTAATATGCTTATTAAGAAGCCTCAGTCATTAATTAATCTGCAGGGTAGTTTCTTGTTTGAATCAGTGTGCCAGGTAATTTCCAGGCTCATTTTGCCTTTTTCTCCCTTAATCAGTAAATTATCTCACCATTCTGCTGAGTGATAAATTAAATACATTTTGGATTGCACTGACTACACTACCTATTTTGGTCGGGTGAGAGCAATTAGCTGATTATTAGCATTTTCAGTCTGTTTGATACTCTTAACAGGGGAATTCCAGAATTAACTTCATGCCATGATTATCACTAATCAAATATCAACCGAGAATTAAGATAGATCATAAATCCACACAATTGCTAACTAAAAGTTGAGAATTACTGACCAGTGGGCATCTATGACCACTTTCTGAAATGCCACTTGTTCTCAAATCAGGAATAATGTCCTAGCCTCATTTTATAGCTTATCTCCTTCCTCAACTTTCCACAATATCAAGGTGGGCTATAGGTTAATTCCACTTCTTAAAAAGGGTGTGCCTCTCCCTGAGAGAAAGAAGAAACACTGAAAGTTGATCCCACTACTTCGAGATTTAAGGACGCTTGAAAGAACAGGGGGAGAGGGCACTGAAAGTAAAACAAAGCAAAGAAGTCATGTAAACAAATTAACTAATTGTCTGGAAGTGGAGTGCACATTCTAATTTTGCCCTTGCTGAATGGAAATTGAAGTTCATTATGCTCACTGACTGATTTAAAAGCTTCCCCCCACAGCTTTCACCTAGAGAAGGGAGGGAGAGAAAGGAGAGCAGACCCATTTGGAATGCACACATCAGTGGCGGCGGCGGCGGCAGCACCAGCAGCAGCTTCAATTAAAACAGGAATTCATTATGTGAATCCTCTGGAGAGAAAGTTGTTACTTAGCTGTTCAGGGTAAGGGAAGGGCTGTGTTATAAACTCTTCCTCCTCCATTTCTGTTGCTTTTTAGCAAATGGTGTAAAATTGTTTTTTCTTAGGAAAGTCTGGAGGAAATTACCTAGGGTGCAGTTATCTAACCCCCCTCCCCCAAAAAATCTGTCTCAGTTGAAAACAAATACATCTATATTGAATATTAATCAAATGGCAACTTTAAAAGAGACATTGAAAAAAAATCTAAATACTATAAAATGATGCCATTATAAAGTAGATGTCAGATTTGATTTTCCCCACAGTAAGTTCTTCTTCTTCTTCTTGTGCTGTATCTGATTCCAAATATTGGCTATCATCATGGCAATCAGCCATGAAGATTGTCCTAGGAATATAATGCAGTGCTTTTCCCTTTGCCTTTCTGCATCACAGCACGACACTTATACCATTGGTCCAGTTCCATGAGTCACGTTCTGGTCTTGAGCCTTTTTGGCAACAAAGTCCTCATCAGTCCCATGTAGATAAAACTGCTGCCCTCTATCAAGATAGATTCAAGTGGGATCTAATCAATTTGGGGACCATCACCCTAAATCCCTCCCGGCCCCCAGTTTTTGGCTCTCAAATTTATGGAGAAATGTGTGACTTTTAAAAAATAGAAGGACCAATATTTTCAACCAACTCCACAGGACAGATTTAATAGGCAAAGCCATTCATTCCTGGGATGGAGAGGACCATGTGATGACTGCCTGCCAAGTGAAAGATGAGGCACCCATATGGGGTAGGCGAGAAGGAAGGTGACAATTTAACTCAGCACCACATTCACTATTAAATGCCCAGTGGTTTCAAGCTAATTTTTTAACAGCTAAACCAGCTTAAAAATCAAAGCTTTATCAGTTAAGATAAGCAGTCAAGAGTACTCTATCTAAAAGCATAAATTATGTTTTCTGCCATATCTGAATTTCTTTAATCTCACATTGTTTCTATCAGATTTATGGAGAAATTATAAATGTTGATAAATTGTATCAAAAGGAAGCAAACATAATTCTCATCTGTCCGTAAGTGAAATGTACTGACAGAAATCCTTCTAGCAGTATCTAACTGATCAACACTCATTTCTATGCAAGAGGTTTCTTAATCTAGTCTAATAACTGGCAATTTTCTGGCTGTTTAAATATGCAGGTATTCATAGAAACATAGAATAACTGAGTCAGAAGGGGACTTTTAGGCTACCAAGTCCAACCCCCTGCCCAATGTGGGAATCCAAATTAAAGTAGACCTGACAGATGGTTGACCAATTTTTTCTTGAATGTCTCCATTGCTGGATTGCTCACCATCTCCCATGATAATTGGCTCCATTGTGATACTGCTCAAATATTACATTCTAAAATTGTGAACCCCTGATTTAAATAATCATGATTTAAATGAGCACCCTATTTAAAATAGTCCTATCAAATCTCCCATGATTGACAGATGGCAAATCTATGCTTGTGTTAAAGCAGACTCATTTGAGATAAACTGCCATGTTCATAATAATTACAACAGCATTAGCTTTTCTAGAGCTAAGAAAAGTTGCCCTTTTGGGCTACAAATTCTGGAATCCCTTAGAGCAGTGGCCCCAAACCTTTGGGTTTTGGACTTCAATTCCCAGAAGCCTAAGTCAGTATATTGGTTGATCAGTGCTTTGGAGAATTGATTTAGGCTTCTGGAAATTGAAGTCCAAAACCCAAAGGTTGGGGACTACTGCCTTAGAGAACAAGGCTAGTGTAACAATTTTTTAAAAGATCTTAAAAATTTATATGCAGGTTATACACTGATTGGCAGTGCCTCTTCAAGATTTCCGGTATGATGTTTCCCAGACCTAGCTATAAATGCACGGAATTTAAAATGAGACCTTCATTTTCTCAGTTACTCCAGCTGACTTTTGTGCAGGAAATAGGAGGGAGAACGATATTGTTCTTTGCTTATGGTAGAAAATACTTAGGGCCCTGACAGTTGTGTGCTTGATGGATGGTGATCTGGATTTTCTTTGCTGCAATTGCCTCCTGTTTGAGTGACCACATAGTATACATTCAAAGTGTAGAGTTTTGCTTCCAACCTAAAGCCTTTCACACACATAATAGATATGCATTCTGTCACTTACTAATGTACCTATACTGTAGTGGGAAGTTGAGGCAGGATGTTATCTTGCTTGGGTCTTTCAACTTCTGAAACAGTTGTGAACATTGGCTTATAAGATAACTTGTCCTACATGTGTAAGAACATAAGAACATAAGAACAGCCTTGCTGGAACAGGCCACAGCCCATCCAGTCCAGCATTCTGTCTCACACAGTGGCTCACCATTTCCTTCAGGGTATTCCCAAGGAGATGCCTTCACCTGCTTAGGATTCCCTGGAAATGATATTGAGAGATATCCTGCCTATCTCTCCAACCCGGAAGTTGTCCTTAAGTATCCATAATTATAGCCATTGATACTCTTGTCCTCCATGAACTTGTCTAATCCTTTCTTAAAGCTGTCAAGACTGACAGCTGCCACCACTTCTTCTGGCAGGGAGTTCCATAGACCAGTAATCCTCTGGGTGAAAAAGTACTTTCTCTTATTTGTTTGAGAACAAATAAGCAAAATGAAGTGATAGACAATAGAAGCCATAGAATGGTATGAACTCTTTCAGACCACAAGTGGAAGATCACATAACAGGAAGCTCCTGTATATTCAAATATTCCTTACAAATGGAAAATTAGTATGAATATATAACTAGAGCTATGCTAGAACTATTACTTGTGTTGTGTTATATATTTTTTACTGACAGGGATTTCTTCTGTGGAAAGATTTGTCCATATTATTTTCCTTTGTAGCTCAAAAGTTGACATCCCATCTACTACCTCATTCCATTGCATTTCTAGATCTAATCAGCCCAAGTCATGTTCAAATAGCCAAAAAAGTTATCTGTGTTGCAGGTTGACAAATAGCAAAGGTCAAACCATACAACAAACAAACAAAAAGGTTCAGCTGGTGGGGAGAAAGCATTTTTCAGATAGTGTGATCAAAAGCTATTAACAGAAAATACTGTGCTTTGTTGAAAACATGGAGAGGACCATTAGTACAACTGTGTGTACAATCACATGAAGGTTACTTTTTATATGTAGATATCATTGACTCAATATATGCATATGGACATGTAGACTTTGGGAAGGGGACTGCAGTGGCTTAGGGGTGAAGATGCTGAACTTGATGACTGGAAGGTCATCAGGTCAGCAGTTCGAGACCCGGGTGCTGCATGATAGAGTGAGCTCCCATCTCTGTCCCAGTTCCTGCCAACCTAGCAGTTCGAAAGCAAAAAATTGGAGGTAGACAAATAGTTACCACTTTAGTAGGAAGGTTAACAGTGTTCCATGCATTCCGTTGTCTAGTCATTACTGCCACATGTCAACGGAAACATCTGCAGGTGTAGACAGTACTGGCTGTCTGGGCATGAACAAAGTTCAGCATCAAACCTTAGAGTCGGATACTACTGGCTTTTGAGGAAAGGCAACCTTTACCTTTACTTTTACTAGACTTTGGAGAAATTGTACTGAAGAAAGCTAAAAGCTCTATAATTGTGCCATTTTGAGCACAGTGTGAAAACCAAATGAATGAAAACTGTTAATACATCAACTACACATCAGGAAACCACCAGGCAATCTAAACTCTAAGGAGAAAATTAACTATGTAAAACTATGGAAACCTCTTTCCTTGAGAAGTCCTTTCAAAGATGTGTATGCAAACAAGTTTGTTTCTCAATGCACACGAAACCTGGCGATTTAAGAAAGTAAGTTTCCCTTGCAGTCTGAAGGATTGAGGCATTCAATGGCTATAATAATGGATACCTAAGGACAACCTCCGGGTTGGAGAGATTGGCAGAATACCTCTCAATGCCATTTCCAGGGAATCCTAAACAGGTGAAGGCATCTGCTTGGGAATAATACCCTGAAGCAAATGGTGAGCCACTGTGTGAGACAGAATGCTGGACTGGATGGGCTGTGGCCTGTTCCAGAAAGGCTGTTCTTATTTCTGTTTGACTTTAGTGCATTGCTTTGCATTTTATGGGAAGGGGAAGGGACAAACCTGTGTCAGGAGGTAAACTGTACGACAATCCTTACTTTGAGAATTAAAATTTTGCCAGCTGCATGAGTGGAGTAGATTTTGAGGGTAGGTTGGTAAGGTCAGGTTGTAACGGTTGAAAGGAGACACAGAGAGCTGTTAATGCACAGAATTAAGAAAATAAATCTCAGCTGCCAGGGTGGCCTTTGCAGCGGTGAGTGAGAATGATAGGTGGTTTCTCCCCCTACTAGATTTACTTTCTGATATTGGATTTTATCACTCAGGCCAGGACTATTCATCAAGCTTTTCCCATCAGTAATCCAAGGCTCAATTTTTATGATTCACTCTTTTAAAAGAGAAAATTCTCCCAAGGTATATACTGCACTTCCCTGCTGATGACTGGAGAGAGAGAACTGTGAAAGAAGGAGAAAACCCTTCTCTGATCATTTCTTCTAAACTTTTATCATCATAGGAGTGGTTTTTATGTGACCTGGCAATTGTTTTGTTTTCTTTAAGCACCCAAAGGAATTGTGGAGGGTGCAATGGAGGTGAAGATGACAGGCGCTATTTCAGGTTTCACACTAATGAAGGTTGTCTGTTTGAACTGGCAATAGTACTGTAGTTTGCTGCAGCTTTGAGTTCCTTCATTCCCCCCACACTCACCCACATTAATTTTGCATATAAAAAGACTTAGTCAAAGAGTTACTGGTTGAGTAAATACCTGTAATTCACCTATCCTCAACTCTCTGTGCCCCTCTTCCAACAACAGCATGTTGCATTTATCTTCTCTAGACTTATGTTGTGTTTTCTCCTTAATCAAGGGGTGGTGCCCAAACTTTCCGGGCCATGGGCTGGTCATGTGATTCAGTGGGTTGGTCACGTGGGTCAGTGGGCCAGTGGGCCAGTGGGCCAGTCATGTGGTTCCTTCCACTGGAAACAGAAGTAAAACAAGCCTTGCAATCTGTTTTGCAACAGATATGTTTTGCAACAGGATGAGATAGATTTTAGGCTGCCATTTTATCTGCTTAAACCAGGGGTGCCCAAACTATGGCCCATGGGCTGGATCCAGGACCCGACCCCAATTCATCTGGCCAGCGCCACCCTCGTTGCTCCTGGAAGTAGAAGTAAAACATGCCCATAAGGGTGCATTTTACTTCCACTTCCAAGAGTGACGAGGGTGGGATGGGCCAGATGAATTGGGGTCAGGGGCCAGACCTGGCCCATGGGCCGTAGTTTGGGCATCCTTGCCTTAATCCTTTAGATTTGTAACTTCTCCGGCATAGCCTTCTGTCTACAGAGTCTCCTGGACCTGCAGAATAATTCCACTGTGTCCTTAGGCCATTGAGAAGGTTGAAAATATGCCTCTTATGTCTTCTTGTTGTCAATCTCCCAAAGCCTTAACTCTTCAGACTTATGCCTGTGAGGATTCTGTGACAACACACAGCATATCAAATTTGTTGCAGTGAGATGGCAGACAGGCAAGCATTTATTTGCCTCTTCTGAGATAGAAGCATGGAAACCTTCATTCATACTGAATTGCAGCTCCAAGCGATCTTCACTATCTGCAGTGCTGGGTATTGTTTAAGGGATTTCCCATCAATCAATATCTGGAGGGTGGTATTCTGCCATCACTGGGCCTCAGATAATGATGATACCAGAATGTGTAGTAATAACAAGATTATGTTAAAGTCTCTCACATCCCATGTTAGTGATTTCAAGCTGAATCTTCAAAGGGAACTGCACTGATTTGCTGATGAGTACAGGACCACACCAGTGACTAAGGTGACTTAATGGTTATGACGCTCAGTTTGATGATCAGCAGGTCAGTCATTTGAGATCCAAATGCTACATAATCCAGTGAGTGTCTGTTTTCTATCCTAGTTCCTGCCAACCTAACTGTTTGAAAGCAAAAAATTGCAAGTAGATAAATAGGTATTCCCACTTCAGAGGAAAAGGTAACAGCATTCTGTGCACTTTGGTGTTTAGTCATGCCTGCCACATGACCATAGAAATGTCTGCAGACACAGACAATGCTGGCTCTTTTGCTGCAAACCAGTGGTTCTCAATGAGGGGACCACACCCCACAGGGGGACTTCAATTGCCAGAAGCCTATGTCAGTACTTTGGCTGATCAGCAGTGATGGGCATGAGCTGGATTGGACTTGTATGCATTTACCGGTAGTAAAAATGTCTGGCCCCATCCCCTCCCCTCCCCACCCCCTCCTCCTCCACCACCTAGAAGAGGCTTCAGAGGGGCTGGCTCCATTTCCCCCTTCCTCCGAGGCTTTTCTTGGGCTCCATTTCTCCCCAAAGCACATCCCCAGCCACTCTGGAGTAGCTGGGGAGGCACTTTGAGGTGAAACAGAGCCCTGGAAAAGCCTTGGACATAGGGGGAAATGGCTTCAGAGGTTCATTATAGAGTGATGAAAATAGAAGAGACTTCTATTTTCATAGCAATATAGCAAAGAGCAGTCACATGGCCAATAGGCCACGACCACCCAGTCACATGGCTACACCGATAGTGTGGTAGGGAAATTTTCTGATGCCCACCACTGCTGGTCAGTGCTTTGGGAAATTAACTTAGGCTTCTGGGAATTGAAATCCAAAACCAAAGTTTGAGAAACACTGCTGTAAACAGAGATGAGCTCCACCTCCTGGAGTCAGACATGACTGTCTTTTGATCAAAGGAGACCATTATCTTCACAGTACCACACTAGCCTGAGGAGCATAGAGAGAACTAGTGTTGCATATGGGTAGAGGATTGGGTTAGGGCTCCTAAGACCACCACTCAAATCCCTTCTAAGCCAGGGAAACTCACTGAAAGTGGCATTAGTCAATCGTTCCTTGAAGATTTCAAATATCTTGAAAACCCTATTAGGATTAACATAAAGGGGAAGAGGCTTGGTGGCACATAACAATAACACGGACTGTAAATGCAATCTGCAGTTGCACCATAGATCTCTGATACGTGTGTGTGTGTGATATGCTTGGAGGTGAAACTTTCTCAGAATGTCCCAGTGTTAAACTAACATTCACATAATTGGCCTAGACAACAGATTCAGATGACTGGTTCTGTTGTTAGAACAGTGGTGCCCAAACTTTTTTTTTTTGCAGGCCAGTCCCACCCCCAACACTGCTGTGGTGGCAGGAGGCGGGATACTCCAACTGCTGACAGTTTTGACATCAGCAGTGGCAGCGGTGGCGATGGCAATCATGCTTTGTCCTGGCTGCTCCGAGCAGCCTCTTGCTCGGTCCCATCCCCTCTGCAGCCTTTGCCAAAGCCGATCCCCATGTTAGGAAAATCTTTGGAGCCTCCTCTGTTTCAAATCTGCGGCACTGGAAGGGTTAAAATGGCACACTGCGGTGAAGTCATCCCGGGTGCGCCTAGCACTGCAGATTTTGAAACAGAGGAGGTTCTGAAAAGTTTCCTAACATGGCGATTGACTTTGGCAAAGGCTGCAGAGGGGATGGAACTGAGCAAGAGGCTGCTCCAAGCAGGACAAAGCATGATTGCCGCCACTGCTGCTGATGTCAGGCATTGGGGGCGGGTGGAGGGGCAGTCTGCGGTGAGCCCGGGTACTCACCGTGGGCCGCATTAATGATATGCAGGGGCCTAATTGGGCCCGGGGCCGTAGTTTGGGTGCCCCTGTGTTAGAATATTGAAATAGAACAATGGAGGGATCTTCTTAGAAATTTCTACTTGACCATGATACTCAGTGGGAGATCGCAAGTCAGTCATCATTTACTAGCATACAGTTTCCGAGTTTCACCTGTATACTCAAGTATTAGCCAATTTTTCCAGCACCAATAATGTGCTGAAAAATGCAGACTTCGCTATTACTCGAGTCATCTGCTCTATTTTTCCAGCTGTGTTGGAGATCTGCACATTTGAGACCATCTGTTAGTGTGATTTATGGAACTGACAAGCACTAGCAGAATCTGAGTATCCTTTTGAATGTTAACCACTTCCTGACTGCTGAAAATAGATAAACGTCTTGGTCAGGAAGTGGTTAGAACTGGATCATGGCTGCAGCCATGATCTTTTCCTTTTCCTGCAAGTGATGGGCTTTCACATAGAAGTGATCTGGGCAGATGAAGAGCCAGCCTTGATCACTTCTACAGCACACAAAATACCCTCCCTTCTGCCCCAGCACCCACAGCACTTACTGGGCTCTCATGTTCCTCTCCTGTTAAAAATGGGTAATCTTGGGAGAAAATGAAAATGCTGGTCATACAAAATAGATAGATAGATAGCTTTATATTTATATTCCGCTTCCCTTAGCCCGAAGGCGAATCGAAGCAGCAAACAACAATATCAACGTAATACAATAAGTATACAATATACAAAATAAATAAATACACAATAGTACAAAAATATCACAATACAATATAATCAATACAATATCAATAACAAGAGCAAAAAAGAAAGCAAAAATACAATATAATATACAATAATACAATGGAATGCATATAAACAATATAACAAACACCAAGAAGACAAAAATACAATGCAGCAGAATTCCAAACTGCGGCTGGCAACAAACAAAGTCCTTATGACTGCAGGGTGCTGGTGCAGGTACTTCCACTTCCCCCACCGGGGGAAAGGAGTTCCGCGCCTTGGCAACAACCTCAGCAGCAGCAAAAGTACTTACAGCCGCGATGTTCCAGCACCAGTACTTCCCCTCCCCCCGCCAGGCTGGGGGAAGGAGCTCCATGTCTCAGCATAAGCAAGGTCCTGAGAGGCAACAAAAAGTCCTGCTGCGGCCACTCCTCTTAAGGCCCTGGAAAGGACACCAGTGGCGAGGGTGGTCCTGAGCCCTCAGTCCCAGCTCCAGGTGGGTCCCGGGAGGCAGTGAAAATTCCTGCCGTGGCCGCTCCTCTTGAGGTGTTGGCAAGGGGTGGGGTCAGGACTCTGGTGGTGAGGGTGGTCCTGAGCCCTCCATCCCAGCTCCAGATGGGTCACAGGAGGCGGAGAAAAGTCCTGCCACAGCTGCTCCTCTTGAGGCCCTGGCAAGGGGTGGGGCCAGGACTTTGGATTTCCTTCCTTCACTTCAGACCAGTGTGGGGCTGCAGTGGCTCAGTGGTTAAGAAGCTCACCTTGTTAACTGGAAGGCTGGCAAGTAGGCAGTTCAAGACCCTGGTACTGCATGATGAATTGAGTGCCTGTCTTTATTTCAGCTCTTGGGGACATGAAAGGAGCCTCCTTTGGGTGTACCCTAAGTGGAGTTTCTTCCACAAAAAATCCTTTCAACCCAGAATAATTTCATAAAGTCCAGTTCTTTTTACTTTTCTTTGTCTACATGCAGCTCCAATAAGTTGTTTGCTGGTTTATTTTGATTATTGAAACCCACTAGTAGCTGCTGCATTTCCCACCATAGGCTTATACTTGAATCAATAAGTTTTCCTGGTTTCTCAGGTAAATTAGGTACCTCGGCTTATATTTTGGGTCAGCCTATACTCAAGCATATATGGTATTTTACACCATATTGTTATGAAGATAAAAGGATGAGAGAAGAAGTACATATAGATGCCCCCAATCTGTGTGTGTGTGTGTGTGGGGGGGAATATGTTTTGAGATCTACTGTGGATACCTGAAACCACTGATAACAGTGGACCCTATATTTTACAGGAGACAGTGGTCTGAGGTGGCCAGTTCTGGTAATGCACCATCAAAATACATATGCATTATGTGTTTCAGGATTTTTAATTGAATATTTGTAAACCTGCAGATAACTGAAACTGTGGATACTGAACCTGCACATATGGGGGACAACCAGTACATTACCCTTAGAGTTGTGCAGTTTTGTATTTTTGGACAACAATTCCTAGCATTTATTAGGCAAGGTAGTACAGAAAATACCTAGTGTGCTATAGTTGATAGAGTGCTAGATTTGGACTTAGGAGTTCTGGGTTCAAATCCTCGTTCACCCATGGACACTCACTGGGTGCATGGAAGTGGTAAAACCATTTCTTAAACATCTCACCCACCTTGAAAGCCCTCTTAGGTTCGCTGTAGGTTAGTCCTGACTTGAAGGCACAGAATAACATAACAATGTAGTACAAAGCTTGGAAAAGCTTTGGACTACAACTTCCAGAATTCAGATGGCCATACATGTACTTTAAAAAAATAATAACAACAATCATGTTAATTTTTTCTCAGCTCTGGAGTAGTATAATAATCGAGCAGTATCACATCTAGCTGCGCAAGTATTTCTACTTTCATTTTCATTATCACACAGTTTCTATCCTGATTTCCTAGGGATTTTAAAAGAAAAACATTCCACTTTTCACTTCAAACATAGCTGACGACTCCAAGGGCACTGGAGCAAAAATACATAAAGAGGTGTTTGAAGCAGAACACCATATAGCCAAGTCCCATTATTTATTTGGGAGATAGGTCTGCAGAGCAAAGCTGCAATCTCAGAACATCTTGCTTGCTGCCACTGGCCCAGCTTTGATATAAACAGAAATGATTTTTGGCTCCCAAAATGCCGTATTATGAGAACCTGGGGGATGGTTTTGAAATTGAGAGGGATGATGGAAGGTGCCAAGAGAAAGAAAGATGGAGGGATGTTATGAAGCCAAGGTAAATAATACAAATTTTTTTATCTTCAAGAATGTCCCCCTCCCCCAGCAGCTCTTTCAACCAAAGCATAAAGGAAAGGCCATTAAAGATAACTTCAAATGAGCAATATTTTAGCTTAATGGGACTGAAGGAAATGCAGCATAAGTGAGACAGTGGCGATGGCAGCTTTATGGGCCAATCTCTCCCACTGCTGTCTCCTTTTTATTTTGGTATCAGTATTTTTATATCCCAGTACTCTAGGATCTTATTACCATCTGAAAAGAGTGATAGAAAACCCTGGATTGCTGTTGCTCACTTCCTTGGCTTTTGGGTGCCCCCCCCTCTTAGTTTAGACTTGAATAAATGGAAGCATTTAATCTGGATTCCTGAAGCAGGAACATTTGGGCCCCAGCTGCTTGTCGTGAAGCTGAAGGCTTTGCAATAGGGCATGATGGGACTGCTGTGCTAATATATCCCCCGGAAAGCTTTCCTGTTTCTTGATACAACTGAGTGCATCACTCATAAAAATTGCACCAGGGCTCTGATGACATTTGATTCCAACAGCAGCAGGGGGAGAAAGAAGAGAGGAGACAATCAACTGGGACTTTCCCCATCCAAGTCTTGGCAATCTGAGCCCTGGCTAATCAAAATGCCATTCTCAAACTCTCTGGGCTTGACATGAGAGCTATGCTGAGACCAGGCACTGCTCTGGATGTGTACAGAGAAGAAGGTATAAGAACATTTTCCACCTCATTCTGTCCTCTATATGCTTTAATAATTTTCATTACAGATCTTTTCATGTACAGAAGTTGCGCACAACGCAAATTCCAGTGTGGAGTCAACAGAATTTGTGGTTAGAAATCCATGTATTCCTGCCCTTTGATATGTTTCATGAAAAAAGGAAAACAAATACATTTTTGCAACATGTGTCCATTCGGAAAATGCATAGAAGATATTGTGTACATTTCTAAAATGCACTCATGCACTTCAAGCATTTCAGGATTATACGACCATGAATTTGAAAATAATCAGAACACAGTTCTTATGGATTTCTGTTTTCTGTTCAAAACAGTCTGCACAGAAATAACGTGGAATGAGGGAAAGGGGACATCTGTCAAGTGTACCTGAGAGATTTGACTGACACTCATGTTTATTCTTTTTCTGTGGTCAAGGACAAAAAAAATCCTGGAATGGATGAAAAAGTTTCCTTTGAACAGGGGTGGAATCTTTTCCATTACACTTTGCAGGCGCACCCCCCAAAGAAAGACTCAGACACCGGTATATGGATAAAGGCATTGGGCTACTTTTATTGAATAATGCCCTAGTCCGAATTATAACTTTCAATTGGTACTCATCTTAACCTATAAAACCAAGTGTTCACCGTTGGTATTGGCTATACGTTGCTATGCGTCGCCCTACTGACCCGCACCCTCCCTTCGAGAGCACGGCCGAATTGCCTACGCAGGTCAACGAAGGATTTAAAAATCCGGCACGGGGGCCTCAGCCCCACTAATGGCAAGAAACGCAAAGAACATCACTTCCCGAAAGTCCTTGCGCCGCGCCGCGCCAGAGCCAATCAGGCTGAGAGGCTCTCGCACGGAGCAGCGTTCGAACACGTGCCGCAACCAATCAAAAGAAAAGCATTTTAAAAAAACGCAGCACAAACACAAATCACCAACACATTACTACAAGCCCCAGCGTCCTGCGCGCAATGTGCGAGCAGAATGAGGAGGCAGCCGGCGCGAGAAAACAAAACTAAGAAAAAGCTGGCGCCGCAACCATTCAAACCAACGGGTGATCCAGCATGGACCGTGGGGGAAAGACAACAAAAAAAAACCCGCCGCCGCTACTCTTCCGTTCGAAGGGTCAGCGGCGCCCGAAAAACAAGTGAGACGCCCGGCGCACGAAAACTAAAAGTAAAAAAAAAACCACCGCCGCAGCCATTCTTCCCCATGAACGAGCCCGCATGGCCCATGAGGGAACCCCCCCCACCGCCACCATGGCCCTTCCGTTCGAAGGGCCAGCCGGCGCGCCAAAAAGACGAGAAACAAAAAATTACACCCCCGGCCGCCGCTGCCCTTCTCTTCGAAGGGCCAGCCAGAGAACCAAAAAATAAAGCAACCAACCCACCCACCCACCCCCCGCAACTGCCCTTCTTTCCCACTGGGCCAGCCAGTATGGCCCGCGGGGGAAAAAACCCCCACTGCCTCTGCCCTTCCTTCCCATGGGCCAGCAAGTATGGCCCGTGGGAAAGAAATCACCACCACCCCGCAAATGTCCTTCCTTCCAACGGGCCATGAAGCATGGCCCGTGGGAAAGAAAGCCTCCCCGCAAATGCCCATTCTTCCCACGGGCCATCAAGCATGGCCCATGGGAAAAAAACCTCCCCGCAATTGGCCTTCCTTCCCACGGGCCATCCAGCATGGCCTGCGAGAAAGAAAGCAACCCCCCAACACACTTGAAAAAACACACAAAACCACAAACGAAAAAGATTCAAACACACACATACACCCCCCAAAAAAAATTCCACCCCAAACCTCTCCCCCCAAAAACCCCCCACAGAACTTACAAAAAGACGTCTTCCTTCCATGAGAACCTGAACACAAATGAGAAAGAGGAAACTTACCAGAAGCGACACCAAGAGGACAGAAGGTAACAAATGTAATGAGAGGCTCAAAAGCTCACCACCCCCACCCAGTGGCCAAAACAGAAACAACATTCAAAAAAAATTAACAAATAAGAATAATTCTAAATTTAATCAAATAAATTATACAAACATTCAAAAAAAAAAACACACTTATCTCAAAAATTACCAAAATAAAACCCCTTTTCACTTTGAAAAACCAAAACAAAAAAAAATTAAAAGAACATTTTAAAAAACTAAATTAAATTTTAAAATAAATAATATTACATTAAATTTAATTAAATTTAAACTTTTTTTTCATAAACATAAAAAACAAGTTCAAAAACAAAATTACTCAAAACCACAAAATCAAAAAACCTTACACCACCATTTAAAACAGCCCATCACCATTAGTTCAAGAAAAAAACGAAACCCTTTAGTATCCAACACAATTTTTAAAAGCCCGGCAACGCCGGGCAAACTATGCTAGTCCAATTATAATTCTTAAGGCAAGCAGGCCGCAGTAACACTGGTAAGGTTCCTCCCAAAATTGCCAACGGCAAATGGCTACAATGTATCCATTTGTATCAATTTGTTTGTTGACACAAACAAATTGTTGACAGTAGTCAATAGACTATCTACTGACCCCACCCTCTGACGTGTATCCGTCAAATCACGGGGTGATGCATGCTGAAAAGCTCCTGCCATCACCCCTTGCCTGGTTCGTCGTTGACCGGTCAACGTTATTACACCTGTACCTGTCTAAGTGTTGGCCAGTCAATTGCGAACCTGCCGGATACCTATGGGTCATAAATCTTTACCTTGCCAGTGCTACCCGCCTAAGTGACCAAAGTCAAGAGGAAGAAAAACCCCTATATCAAACCTCAGCAACAGTGTGGGATGGGCAAAAAAGCCAGAACCCAAGGGCCAATTGTGGGTTCCAACCAAAAATTCCCACCCGGCCCCGAAGCGACCAAAATATCACACTGTTCACTAGGGAGGGGGTGGAGGGAAAACTTCTCCTCTCCGTCGCTATTTTAAAATGGCAGCTCGGCTGCCTCGTGGCCACCCCTTTTATAGAGGGGTGGCCACGCCCCCTAACTCACCCGGATGTCTGAGTCTGGGTGGGGTGGGGGCCCGCAAAGAGCGTGGTGGCCATTTTGGCGCCGCGCTTTCATTGCAGGCGCACCCCCCAAAGAAAGACTCAGACACCGGTATATGGATAAAGGCATTGGGCCACTTTTATTGAATAATGCCCTAGTCTGAATTATAACTTTCAATTGGTACTCATCCAATTATAATTCTTAAGGCAAGCAGGCCGCAGTAACACTGGTAAGGTTCCTCCCAAAATTGCCAACGGCAATTGGCTACAATGCATCCATTTGTATCAATTTGTTTGTTGACACAAACAAATTGTTGACCGTAGTCAATAAACTATCTACTGACCCCACCCTCTGACGTGTATCCGTCAAATCACGGGGTGATGCATGCTGAAAAGCTCCTGCCATCACCCCTTGCCTGGTTCGTCGTTGACTGGTCAACGTTATTACACCTGTACCTGTCTAAGTGTTGGCCAGTCAATTGCGAACCTGCCAGATACCTATGGGTCATAAATATTTACCTTAACAGTGCTACCCGCCACACGGGGAGGCGTCTATGATGACTCACTGCCCCCCCCAAGACCGTCAGCTCGGTCGCCAGGCCTGCTTGCACCACACCCAGACGAGGTACATACCTCCAGCCGACAAGTGGACCCCTTCCCCTGCCTACTGGCAAAATTTTTGTAAGCCTATCCTCAGGTGTCCAATGGCTGTCTCCCAGCCATGCTCAGCAAGGGACTGAGCAACAGCCCTGTCCACTGACTGCTGGAACAGTCCGAACCACGGAGATCCAGGGCTCCCCTAAATTGGTGTCTCGGCACGATGGTGGACCATAGCGACCGTGTGTAAGCCATACGTGACATAAAACGCCAGGTCGCACCCCCTCGACAGTTTAGTAACAGCAGTGATCCGTATAAGATCGTTGCCGCCGAGGTGCCTATTAAGAACATCGGGCGGTCCAGCATCCCCGACGGACATCAGGAATGACAACAGTTCCCGCCCCCTTGTGCCGCGCATACCATACCATCACATACGTGCGGATGCACACAGCCTAGTCGGGGTCCACTCTCTGTCGCTGCAGCATATACTGCTGCCCAGTGTACATAGCTGCGGCCCACCAGCCCCACTGCCACCGGTGTGTAGAGACACACAGGATCTGTAAAAGAGGAGAAAAGGTTAAGGACATAACTAGGTACTCGTACAGTGAGGGCACGTACATATAAGTAATTGCGCGTACACGCATGTCCGCCTCCGAGTGCTCCAAACGTAGCCACGATCAACGCGACGCCTATCCTAATAAATGGGTGCCAAAACGGGCCCCCACACCGCGAAGCGCGGCACCGGTCACCCTCAGTAACATTACTTCGGCAAGGGTAGACCTATCCTGGTGGCAGAAAAACAGGCTGGGGTGCGCAGCAGGCACTGTCGAAAATTCAAGTAGGGCACCAACCGGACCGATGTCTCCAATAAAACTTCGTAGCAGTCTAACTCCACTGCCTACGCCGTGCTGAACAATCTGTGAGGACCGTATCCCCACTTGAGTCCACTCATGTTTGCCAGAGACATCATCGAGTTCCAGTGCCCTACGAGACACATCCGCCTTACACAGGTGGTACCAACTCTGGCACCCACTCACTGATGCGGAGCGCTCCAAAAAAGGCCACCGTGGTAGCCGCATGAAAAAGAGCTGCCTCATACCTGTCAAAACATAGGTTAGGCCAGCCTCGTGCAAGGTGTGTGAGCACCCCTGGGGAAATTGGGTGCCGAGTGTCCGGGCGGCGGCCACGTTCCCGTGTCCACCCCTCCAAAACATGCCGTATGCGAAAATCATTCATGCTATCAGCAAAACCCCTCACCCTGGCAATAAATGCCAATGCTGACAGCCTTGATGCTATAGTGCGGGGAGCGAGGCCCTGACTGTGTAAATAAACCATGAATTGTAAAACCTGTTCCACTGGAATGGGCCACACCTCTGGCAACTGAAGTTGCACACGAAAGCTATTAAATTGAACGAAAGCATGATGATACGCCTTACGCGTGTGGGGCGCCAAGGACATGCCGATCGCCCGGTTCACCTCTCCTTGCCAAATGTCCAAATCTCGGCTGGAAGTGGCGAGGGGAATTCCTCTGCGTCCGGAGCCAAGGCGCGGAACCAGGGGATCTGCAGGCCGGATAAAGCATCAGCAATATCATTATCAATGCCTGGTACATGTCTGGCCCTGAAAAGCACGTTGAGGCGTAGGCTACGTAACATGAATTGGCGAACTAAAGCCATCACCCTGGGTGATTTAGATGTCTGAGCATTGACAATGTGCACTACTGCAGCATTGTCACACCAAAAATGGACCACAGAGTCAGCCCACTCCTTGCCCCATAGCATCAAAGCTCCCAGGATTGGAAAAAACTCAAGGAATGTAAGATCGCGGAGGCCCCGCCATGCTGGAGGCCATTGGCCATAAGCCCACCTCCCCTAGAAGTAAATCCCATATCCCAGGAAGCCGGAGGCATCCGACTGGACTTGAAACCTGGGTGAAACTAAAAGGTCGGACCTCCAAAAGGATACTCCGTTGAAGTCCCGCAGGAATGAGAGCCAAACCAAAAGGTCAGCCCGCATGCCCCTGGTTAGTTGGACCCTATAATGGCGCCTTGTCAGGCCAGACATGGCATCTCACAGGCACCGAGCAAATGCCCTGCCAGGCGTAACCACCCTGCAGGCAAAGTTAAACATAAGAAACATAAGAACAGCCTTGCTGGAACAGGCCACAGCCCATCCAGTCCAGCATTCTGTCTCACACAGTGGCTCACCATTTCCTTCAGGGTATTCCCAAGCAGATGCCTTCACCTGCTTAGGATTCCCTGGAAATGGCATTGAGAGATATCCTGCCTATCTCTCCAACCCGGAGGTTGTCCTTAGGTAGCCATAATTATAGCCATTGATAGCCTTGTCCTCCATGAACTTGTCTAATCCTTTCTTAAAGCTGTCAAGACTGACAGCTGTCACCACTTCTTCTGGCAGGGAGTTCCATAGACCAGTAATCCTCTGGGTGAAAAAGTACTTTCTCTTATTTGTTTGAGAACTAGTACCCAAAGGTTTCATGGAGTGTCCCCTAGTTCTAGTGTTGGACAATATTTACAGGGCGATGGTGGATTTTCCTGGCCCATCGTGGTTGGCCATGCAGTACCTGAAGCCATGCAGTACCTGAAGCTCCCTAAGTGACACCTTACGTTTGGCCAGCAAGGCCAAAATCATCGCAGAGATCCGGGTGACCTTGTCAATGGGTAACCGGGATGCCTGTGCGACCGTGTCAATTTCGATACCCAGAAATGTGAGGGTAGTGGATGGGCCCTCGGTCTTTTCGGGCGCTAAAGGGACACCCAGTTCCTGCATTAGCATCTGAAATGTGGTGAGGAGACGCATGCACGTGTCCAAGCCCCGTTCAACCCCGAACAAAAAGTCATCGAGGTAATGGGCTACAGACCGAGACCCGGACCTGCGAACAAAGGCCCACTGAAGGAAGGTGCTAAAACGTTCAAATGCTGAACAGGATATAGAGCAGCCAAAAGGCATGGCCTTATCTACATAGAACTTCCCTTGGAATCTAAAACCCAATAGCTCAAAGTCCTCAGGGTGCACTGGCAACAATCGGAATGCCGATTTGATGTGACATTTTGCCAGGAGGGCACCCGGACCACAAGAGCGCACCATCCGTAGGGCTTGGTCAAAGGACGTATACCTGACCGAACAAAGGTCATCAGGAATAGCATCATTGACAGAATAACCCGCCGGGTACGATAAATGGTGGATTAAACGAAATTCCCCCGGGGCCTTCTTCGGTACCAACCCCAGAGGGGAGACCTTCAGGTTGGGAAAGGGTGGCGCAGAAAAGGGACCTGCCACCCTCTTGGCCCCAACCTCCTTAGCAATACTCAGGGCAGCCACCTCCTCTCTACCCTTCAGGGACAGTAAATTGGGTGCATCTTGGGGTCCCCGCACTCCTTTGAATGGGATTCGAAAGCCCCACTGGAAACCCTCAAGGAGGTACTTCGCATCCTCTCTCCGTGGATAAGTTGCGAGCCATCGCTCCAACATATACACATTAACTGGGGAGGGGGCCTTTTGCCTGGCTAGCTCCCTCAGCAGCCGCTCTGCCCGCTCCCTGTCCACCTCTACCTCTGCCCTGTGATCCGCCAGCTCGCGGACACGCAGCGGTGGCGTGGAGGCCAGCGCAAGAGGGACACTCATGTTTGTATCAGCACTGCCGCTTATTGCACACACCGCTGGCCGAGAAGCTCCAACATAGCAAGCGGGCTGGAACCCCCTGCCCCGCCAGCTGGCGGGAAGCCTGCGTTGGAGCAGCTCGCTGAACGGCATGGCCACAATGGTACCTATCCCCAGGCGCCGGACGCGTGGGGGTCATGTACAATAGCCACAATTTCTGACAGGGCTCATCCCATCTCATATCCGGGTGCAATGGCACCCTCATTCTGAATTCCTCATCGTAAGCCAACCACGATGGGCCAGGAAAATCCACCATCGCCCTGTAAATATTGTCCAAATATTGGACCATAGGAATGGCCAGGTCTGGCCGGGCCCTGAGATACACTGCCATATAAATAAGATATGCGGGCAACCAGTTGGCCCAGGTGCGTGGTGGCTTACGATGGCGGGACAGCTCTTTGTCTTTGTCATCCTGTCCCTCTCTCTCCTCCTTAGTGGGCTCACGGTTCAATAGGGAGAATATATCCACGTACTCCCCCTGCCAAATCTTTTCCCTCGTGACCTGGGACAAATGATCACCAAGGGGCAACGAATAACCAGCCATCAGCAAAGCCGTCACCGGCACATTAGGTACCCGGGGCATACGCAGCGGAACCTGGACAGTCCCTGCGATGCCCGGCACTGGCCCGGAGGTGGAAACCCCCACCCCCAACATTGCACCAGTATGGAACCAAAGGGCACTGGGATAAGGTGGCAACTGATGCCCACTCACCTCGACATTACGAGGCCATGGCCACTGAACCCCACCATTGTAAGTGGACTGAGATGTGGGTGCATTAACTTGAACCTGATACTCACTAGTTGCACCCCCGTGAGCCGCCCCCACTGGGGGTTCCGGCCCACGGCAGGCGTTGGAGCTCGCGACCGGAATCGAGCTCTGGGGCCGCACCTGACCATTCTCCTGCTGTATCTCTGGCCGAACAGGGAGCTGTGAGACACCGGCCGGGGTAGGCCGGAGCGTCTCCAGCAGCTCAACCCGGCTAGCCGCTTGCTGCAGTGTGGCGGCCATTGAGGTAGGCGGAGGACCCAAAGGTGCCCCCGCAGCAAATGAAGGGCCACCAGGCACGGGGTTGTGTGCCATCCCTAAGGATGCCTCGAGCACAGCTAAACGCGGTAGCAATGCATCGACTGCCACAGATCCCCCAGTATAGAGTGGGCCAGGTGGGCCGGATGGCCCACCAGGCATTGGACCAGGAACCCCGGTATGAGAGCCCGGGCCCGAATAGGGCCATGCCCAAAACTCCGGCCCATGAGGGGCTGGAGGTGGAGCGTGCTGCGCCCCAGCACCGGACCCACCCCCGCTGCCCGGGTCCATGGCCAGTATCTGCGGGCCGAGGGCCAAGCAGCCTGCATCACCCCACCGGTATCGGTGGGGGTAGAGCCCTGGCGCGTGGGCGCAGCCCTGGTCCTCCGACCCGAGGGCTGACCCCGCGCAGGGCCAAACGTCCTCCCCATTTGGGAGGCATATCGGAAGGAGCAGGATCCCTTTCCAGGGATCGAAGAGCACAAAAAGGCACAGAGGAGCCAGCAAGCCAAGGCTCCGTGCAAAATCCTTCCTTCCCAGCCGGGAAGGACCAAGGGGGAAACAAACAGCGACGGAGAAAACTTCTCCTCTCCGTCGCTATTTTAAAATGGCAGCTCGGCTGCCTCGTGGCCACCCCTTTTATAGAGGGGTGGCCACGCCCCCTAACTCTCCCGGATGTCTGAGTCCGGGTGGGGGGGGGCCCGCAAAGAGCGCAGCGGCCATTTTGGCGCCACGCTTTCATAATAGCCACTGATTTTTCTCCAGCCTATTCAGACATTTGTAGCACAGATGTTACAGTCTGCTTGGGCAAGTTTGAGCCATAGAATTCATGTTTAACCCACAAACAAACACATTGTCATTGAAGTACTCCTGGGATATTTTCGAACCTCATGGGAATTCCAGTGAACTGAGAGTCAGGAAAAGGGTCCGAGGTTAGGATGAGGTTAGCATACTCTGTATTTCCTATATCACCTGAAAATTACATGTGCCACCCCACTCCATCTCTATAAAACCACCCTGTTGACAACAAGAATGTATCACTTCTCCTTTGGCATAATAATTGTTATGAAATGGTTTGGTCTTTTTTTAAAAAAAAAATCCTAATGTATTACCTTGACGAAAAGGAAAAAAAGAACTCCATGACAAAATGCCCTAGATTTGTTGGGATAATTTTTATCCCCACAATTTTTGCATGGTTTTTTAATATAAAAAACTTTATTTGACATGTGGCTGAAACTCAGGAACCTCATTTATAATGTTTTATGTGACATGTTTGTAAAATGCCAGACTCCCCCCCCCACAATACTCACCCCCCCCCAAAAAAAGAGAGACAAAAACACTGTGGCATTTTTAAAATGGTTACATTTTAATCTGACATTTGTAAACAAGCCCACCACCTCAGACACTAGAGTGAGACTGAGACAGTCAGATTTTTACCTGGCTTCATGACCAAGATTGAGAATGCACATAATGCATGAGGTGACAATGGTTCATCAGTAAGCAAATAGGACTGTCATTCTATGAATAATTACAATTATCAGCTATTGTTCATGTGTCTACAAGGGAGCAATAGCATTGTTGACTCAAGTGGCAAACTGTGGGAATCAGTGTAGGATTTCACACTTAATAATGTGTGAGGAACCCTTGACTGAAGTTTAATTCTTTTGAGGGCTGTAAACGTCTACTGTGTGAATTGTGCATCAAAGTGTGACTCTGAGGTATTAAAATATGCCATCTCTTGGGATCAAGGTTAAAACAAAGTAAACACTGTCTGGCTGTATGTAGTTTAAGGAAAAACAGAACTTTGGATGAAACTTTGTTTGGGTAGGAGAAAGATAAGAGTTTCATTTCCCAATCTTAATGGCCAACTGTAACAGATGCATGGCAGCAATGATAAGGTTTCAAGTAGCAAGACAGCATATTGTTTGGGCAGGTGGGCAGGTGAGCTTTAACAGTGGTATCTTGCAACAAGGCATGTCCAAGCAGAGGTTAATAGTTCAAGATCAGCAGACATTATAATAGTCTGGTGGTTGGTTCATAAGGCACAACAATAAAAAATCCAGTTCATGCCCATATATAAGGGATCTAGCTGCAAGATCGTACAGACAGTTGTAATCAGTGATAAACGATTTCTTCTCAGCACTAAAGCTCTGGGACCCAGCTGCATACATGCTGCTTCTCAGGCTGCTATTGCTGCTGGGATGTCCAACCCAAGCTCACAGGTGATGATCTAACACTAGATCACCCTGGGAGCAGGGATAGACTCTGGAAACCATTTGCTGTTGAAGAAGCCCCTGCTCATGAAAATATCTCCACCAGAGATGGGCATTTCTTCTCAGTGTCTATGTCTGGACCCTTACTTTATTTTGGCCTTGCTCTTGCAGTTTGAGGGAGGGTCCACCTTCCTTAGCTAGGTCTGGAACTCAGCTTCCTCTATCTATGGGTGTTGTCTCTTGCAGTCCTGAAGACTCTGAGTCTACAGGGCAACTGGATCTTCTTCTCAGTGGCCAATTTGCATCACAGGGAAGATGTTTAACTCATCTGCTATTTAATATACAATTACAACCATTTACTGATAAATTCAAAAAGTGAATGCTTTCATTTCCTCTTTCTACCTAACAATACTCTTATCAATATTTAGCAACCATACAGGTTTCTTTTCGGGGTTTTTTTTTTTACATGACCTCCCAGCTGCCAGTAAAGATCAGAGACCCCTGTTTGGATGGATGCCTAATTTGCTCAGATGGTACTTTAACCCCACCTTGCACGCTTCTGCATTCTTGAAATAAATATTTCAATAAAGCTCTAATAAATTACAATGTGGTTTTACTCTGCAATAATCCACAGTGCTGTCCCAGACCTCCTTGCACTAAATGAGGAGTGCATGCAGGTCAGAATAAGATTATGATCTGTTTTTGTGACAGTGTGAACCTTTGCTTTAGTCAGTGTTTACTAGCCTAGTAATCCCACTGGTTTCAAAGACTTGCTTAGTACACTACTATTGTGTCTATGTTGTTGCATGTACTGCATGGGTCAGGGCTGTCCTTTAGGCAGACTATGGCTGTTGGTGCATTTTCTGGAATTTGCTGTGGTTTACTGGTTGAAATTTAGGCACAGTCCCATGCATTTTGGCACTCTAATGTTGCATGAAGATATAGATTTGTTTTGTAGGCAGCAAGAATTATTTCAGCCCAGCTGTCATGTGTATGAAACAGAGGCAGAGAGAATTCCATCTTTGTTTCTTTCTAGTGTAATAAAGAAATTGTGCCCAGTCTGGTAGTATGCAAATTAAGAATGATGAAAGTGTGGGTCTACAGGTGTTGTTGGGCTCCAGTACTAATCAGACCTAGCACCAAAAATTTATGGTGAGAAATGATGGGAGTTACAGTCCAAGAACTTTATTTTTTCCCACCCCAGGGGAGATGAAGCAGTGAAGTTTCATAGATAGAAGCAGATTTATAAGGTTAAATTGTGTTAATGTTTTTTTTAAAATTGCTTAGTCTGTAATTTTAATTTTAAAAATGTCTATTTAGTAAAAAAAATTTGGCTTGGTTGTTATTAACTGTGATCTGCTTTTTTTGAGGATTAATAAAAGAACAAAGTATGATATAATTTTTTCAAATTGTTTTATGTAAACGAATAATGTTTTAGTTTTTTGAATTTTTTAAATTAGTTGTACCGTAGGTGATAATTTTAATAATGTAAAAGTAAATGTTTTTTACATTCAATGTTTTTAAAATGTGTTTAGATGTTTTGGGTTTTAACATGAGTTAAAACTCAGCACAGGATTTTTAAGTTTCTATTGTATTTTATTGACATATGTTTGTGATTTGTGTTAAAGTGTGTTTTAGTGTAATTTTTTGACTTGTTTTTATTGGTGTGACCTTTTGTGTAAAATTGTGAATTTGTGTTATGTTTTTGATTTGTTTTTACTTTTGTGGCCTTTTGTTTGGGGCTGTTTTGTGTTTTTGAATTGTTTTTACTATTGTGGCCAGCAGGTGGTGCTGGTAGGGGTTATTGTATTTTGACTATTTTTCTCTCCTGGCCTCTGGGTGGAGCTTCTTCTGGTAAGTAGTCTCTTTCTTTATTCATTTCTTTTCTGGTCCTCGTGGAGGTAGGACATCTTTTGGTAAGTTTGTTTGTTTTCTTTCTTTTTTGTGTGTGTGGGGTGGGTGGGTGGGTTGGAATTTGTATTTTTGTCTGTCTGTTTTGTTTTTGTTTGTTTTGTTTTTGATTGTGTTTTTGTTTACTTTGTATTATTTTTTGATGTTGTTTTTGTTTGTTTTTGTGTATTTTTGGATGTTTTTGACTGTGTTTTTAGTCATTTTTAAAAAATTATTTATTTATTTGGTGGTGGGGAGGGGGCATGGTCGTTGGGGGTTAGGAAGCGTGGGCTAGGTGGTGGGGAGGGGGGCATGGCCATTGGGGGTTAGGAAGGATGGGCTAGGTGGTGGGGAGGGGGCGTGGTCATTGGGGGTTAGGAAGGGTGGGCTAGGTGGTGGAGAGGGGGGCATGGTCGGTGGGGGTTAGGAAGGGTGGGCTAGGTGGTGGGAAGGGGGTGTGGTCGGTGGGGGTTAGGAAGGGTGGGCTAGGTGGTAGGGAGGGGAGCATGGTCATTGGGGGTTAGGAAGGATGGGCTAAGTGGTGGGGAGGGGTGCGTGGTCGGTGGGGGATAGGAAGGGTGGGCTAGGTGGTGGGGAGTGGGGCTTTACTGTGTTATGGTGCTTTGATTGTGTGGAGTCGTGAAAGTAGATTGGGGTTTCCCCTTTAATATCAGTGGGTGGGGGGTTGCGACCCCCCTCTCCGCTGGCTCCCCTGGGTTGGGAGGTTTGGGGGGACAAAAGGGGTATGTCCCCCCAATCCTTCTGGACCCAGGAGACCAGGGAGAGTGGATCAATTTTCCCCCCCTCCTTAAAACAACTCCATTTTTAAAGAGAAGAAACCGCTTGGTTTCTTCTCTTTAAAGATGGAGGTTGGTTTTTTTTGGGGGGGGGGAAATCAAACTCTTTTCCCTGGTCTCCTGGGTCCAGAAGGGTTGGGGGGCATACCCCTTTTGTCCCCACAAACCTCCAAACCCTAGGGGAGCCAGTGGAGAAGGGGGTCGCAATCCCCCACCTACTGATATTAAAGGGGAAACTCCAATCGGGACCTTCAGGCGCCGTGGGTGAGGGAAAGAAGGGCGGTTGCTGTTTGTGTGGCTGTGAGGCCATGAGTTGTTGTTTTTTTAAAAAAATTCGGCACAGGCTTCCTCAGCGTCCTGCGCGCTCATGTCACGCAGGACTCTGGGGCTTGTAGTTATGGGTTTGTGATTTGTGGTTGTGGTGCGTTTTTTCTGCGGCTTGATTTTGATTGGCCGCGGAATGTTTCTCAATGTTCTTTGTGGTCGCGCCTCTCAGCCTGATTGGCTGTGGTGCATCGCGTTGCAAAGAACGTTGGGAAATGAAGTTGTTTCCCTTTTTTGTGTTTGTGGGGCTCTTGCCCCACTGGCACATTTCTCAATCTTGCGTTTACCTGCGTACCCAGTTCGGGCGTGTGCACGAATGGTGAGTGCGGGCTAGTAGGGCCTGGCTAAGGAGCCTATGCAAAGTTCCAAAGGTTAACCCTCGATTTTATAGGTTAAGATTTGCAAAGGATCAGACCAAAGACTGAGCTAGCATAGCATCTTGTTTATTACACTGGTCATCCATTCTGCTCTGGCAAACCCACAAGTAGGACCTTTTCACAACAATTGTTCTTCATTGTATAGGCAATGAATGAATCTGTCTAATTCCATTTTTCTTCAATGAATCTGTCTAATTCCGTTTAAAAGTCGGTTATATCAATGATCATCATTGTATGTCATGGTAACCAATGCCATGGCTTAGCCTTGTTATCAGAATCAGCCTGTTGTTCAAATGAGGTAATGCCTTGCCATTAGTTTTTTTTTAAAGTAATTAGTTTTGTTTATAGTTTCAGGGCCCAATGGACTAGTTAGTTAGCAATCTTAACAGTAAATGTTTACAAAATTCTTTTCCCCTCCAATCTGAATTCTGGTTTCCTTCTTCCTATATTAAAGCTGGAAGCCTTCAGTCTTATCATTCCCTAAACAAAATGTTCTTTGTGGCTGTGAAATCTGTTTCATTGATTCTCTGTTTTTTTCTGTTTTTCAATTTTTTCTGGAAGTACTCTAAACCAAGGTTGCCCAAACTTTTCAGGCCATGGGCTGGTCAAGTGATTCAGGGCCTGTGGGCTGGATCTGGCCACCAACATCAATTCATCTGGCCCCCGACACCCTCATCACTCCTAGAAGCAGAAGTAAAATGTGTCCTTCTGGGCCGCTTTACTTCCGCTTCTGGGAGCGATGACAGTGTTGTGGGCTGGATGAATTGGCATCAGGGGCCAGATCTGGTCCAAGGGCCGTAGTTTGGGCACCCCTGCTCTAAACTATTGTGACTTGTGACAACGACTTGTAGCTGTTCTATACAATCTTTTCCTTTGATCACTTTCAGAGCTTTTATTACTGCAGTTGACTAAGAAGAGTCCAGGAGAGAGAGAGATGCAGGTCAGTGTGTCCCAGCCATAAAATGGGCTTCACCAGTGCTTCTTCCTTCTGGCAGATGAATAAAATTATCAGAGCTGTTAAACAAAATGAGAGAAGACATGGCAGATGACAAAATCTATAAAAGTTGACAAAAATGCTTCGTCCATTGCCATCAATGAGCCAAAAAAACTGAATTCAGTTTCTCTTTCTCTCTTACTCTTTTTCTGTTTATACATGAAATAGTCTAATGACATCTTAAAGCAGGGGTGACCAAACTACAGCCTATGGGCTGGATCCGGCCCCAGATGCCAATTCATCCAGCCCACACCACCCTTGTCGCTCCCAGAAGCAGAAGTAGAATGTGCCCATACAAGTGTGTTTTACTTCCACTTCTGGGAGTGACGAGGGTGGCGTGAGTTGGATGAACTGGCATTGGGGGCCAGATCTGGCCTGCAGGCCATAGTATGGGTACCCCTGAACCATGTGACCAGCCCGTTACCCGAAAAGTTTGGACACCACTGTCTTAAAGACTGACATGGTATGGGATGTGACAAGCTATCTAATAGAGTGGGCACAAACCTTTATATAAAATAAAATACAGTACTGTACAGTAAAACCTCACATAAAGAGTGCCTCACTTAGAGACTAACTTGCTTAAAATGTAAAGGTTTCCCTAGCTCAAAAGCCAGTCATATCCGACTCTAGGGTTCAATGTTCATCTCTGTTTCAAAGCTGAAGAGCCAGCACTGTCTGCTTCTGCAGACATTTCCATGGTCATATGGCAGGCATGACTAGACATCAGAGCACACAGAATGCTGTTTACCTTCCTACTTCCAATTTCTTGCCTTTGAACTGCTAGGTTGGCAGGAGCTGGGATAAAGACGGGAGCTCATTCCATCCTGCAGTACTTGGGAATTGAACTGCTGCAACCTTCCAGTCAGCGTCTTAGCCACTTGAGCCACTGCAGTTAAAGAGCAGAATTTTCTCCAAATGGTCACCTCGTAGAACAACTAAAAACTCGCTTAACAACTAAATCGGGGTTCGCAATCCGCCCACCAGAAGTCATTATCGGTCACTTACCATGGCGGCGGCAGTACTTTTTCCAAGTGTCACGCTGAAAGAGCAACTCACTTAAAGAGCAATCCTGTGAAACGCATTATGCTCTTTTAGTGAAGTACCACTGTATGTTTATATAGCCAAGAAAAAGGGAGTATGACTAGGGACAACCAAATCACCCTTCCATACCTTCAAAATCTGAAAATTTCCATTTCACACAAACAAATACAAACCCCAGAACAAACACGATCCTTCCCTCAATTTAAAGTGTTTTAAATTAATTTAACCCACATGCTGTTTGCCAGTTTCATAACAATTGCCCATAATATAGCAGGGACTAAGTGCTGCTCCTGCACAAAATCCGGCTTTGCCTATTCATCTAAAACTTGTCAGACATAAAAGTCACCCATTGTGCCAAACTTGATCTAGTTTTGATAAAAGGAGCCCCCACCCAAAGGTTCAAATCATTTCTTCATTTCCAGCAACGTCAATGAATAGATCTCAGTAAGATTTAGTCTTACAGTAAGCTCTGTGCAGGAAAATGGTGCTATTGTCTCATGTTAGAAAACAAATTTTGGGAGGTTCTGGATGGCCATAATTTTAGAGCGCTAGGACATTATGGAACAGAGAAGCACACAGTTATGACCAGTTTATGTACAGTATGTTTTCTTTTCTCCTTGCATGAGAAGGTATAAACAGCAGTGTCTCCTGCTATTTATATGCTTATGAATGTGTACATTTTGCTATATTGATGTAATCGAGTATCTGGCAACCCACAGTTGGTTTTATTATTTTTTGAGAAGCTTGAAGATATTCTGGTTAAGCTGGAGGATGCTGTGCTCTTGATGTCTTCAATTTATCTCCTTATTAAAAGGGCATTTATGTAGTCACTTTTGGTGATGTTAGTATAGCATTACTCAGATTAGGTAGCTATACTGCAGTGATGCACAGAAATGCAAACAAAGCTACACTAGAAGCTGCCTTATACCAGATCACACTGTTGGTCTTTCTACGCTGATATTACCAACAGCAAGGATAGGAAACATAAGTCCTCCAGATGTTTGTGATGTTGTTGTACTGCAACTGTTATAATTCCTAATACAGTAGAACCTTGGATAACATCCAAACTCCATTCCACAAGTTTGGGCAAAAATGGACATTATCCGAGGTTCCTGTACCAAACATCTCGGATAACATCCAATTTTAGTGGTTTTGGACTTTATGTGATGCATCACATGTGCATGAAAACCGTGACTTTATCCGAATCAGACTTTATCCAAATTGGACTTTATCTGAGGTACCACTGTAATATCTTTGTGGGCTGGGGATAATGGGGGTCCAGCAATATCTGGAGAGGCACATGTTCCCCATTCCTTGCATGCAGTAACTGGTAGTTGTTCTCCAGAAATCTTTCCCAAAACTATCTGGAGATGCTAGAGACTCAACATAAGATCTTCAACATGTAGAGTGGTACCATTTAGTTATATCACATCCCTTGTAATAGACACCATATCTGCTTTGTCATTCACAATATGGTGATTAGTGCTAATGATCAACAGTGTTGTACATGTGCTTGTGGTTCAGATTACATGAGCAATAGGGTCTGAGACTCAATATGGTATTTATAGAAAGCACTTCAGTATGCAAAAAAAGAGGGTTGGCAATCTTTCCTGTGACTTTTAAAGAAAAATTAAATGGGCAAAATGTATTACTCTTCATGGTCTTAAGTTTTGCCGGAACTGGACAAGATCAATGGAAATGCAGCCTGCCTCCTGCTGTATTTGATCCCCCTCTGATTCCCTGCTGCATCTGATTCCCCTCCAACCCAGCATGGCTGCACTTAATGCTAAATGTAAGCAAATTTGAATCGGGCAAATGCAGTGGCAGAAGTGAAAACGCAGGAAAAAAATAAAGCAGCAGGACCAGAACAATTGAAGATTCAGCACTGGGCCCACTAGGAAAGCAGCTCAATCCATAGTTGGGTGCTCAAGATACTGAACCTTGGATGGAATGCATGTGGCAAATAAGTACTCACACCTTTCAGAAATAGGTATATTCTGTCTGATCACAGGGATCAGAATCCTTTTCAGCTGATCCACTCTGAGAATAGGCTCTGGTAGTGCCCTGTAGTGCTAGTGTTGGGACTTTTTTTGTGTTTGTCCAAAGAGGGATCCAGAAAGTAAGCCTCATACATTGCAAGGGGGTGCAGTCTCTGGCTTGTGTGATATCAAGATGACGATCATGGGAGTTTTATAGGTGGAGTGTTATTCTCAATGTGGGCAGTGAATAGGATTCTGGCCCACATTTCAGATTAAGACTTACTATATGATTTTTCTTCTGCATTTTGAAGATATTTTTCACCTGCTGTTTATTTGTACTTGGTAAAGGTTGCCCTTGCTTGAAAGCTAGTCATAGCTGACTCTAGCATTTGGTGGTCATCTCCGTTTACAGCCATAGAGCCAGCGCTGTCTGTGTCTGCAGATGTTTCCATCGGCATGTGGCAGTAATGACTAGACATGGAATGCTGTTTACCTTCTCACCAAAGTGGTACCTACTTATCTATTTGCAATTTCTTGCTTTCGAACTGCTAGGTTGACAGGAGCTGGGACAGAGATGGGAGCTCACTCTGTCATGCAGCACTTGGGTCTCGAACTGCTGACTTTCCAGTTGTCAAGTTCAGCATCTTAACCAGTAAGCCATGGCAGCCCAAATCTCTAGCCCAGTGGTGGCTAACTTGGCACTCCAGCTGATCTTGGACTTCAATTTCCAGAAGCCCAAGTCAGCACATCCTCTGATCAGGGCTTCTGGGAATTGAAGTCCGAGAACAACTTGGGTGCCAAGGTTCGCCACCACTGCCCTAGCCAGTAGATCCAGTGTCAATGTTAGTTGCTGTACTCTGAGAGCTGTAAAATGATAAGAATACACTTTTCTCTGGATGTGGCAAAGAATAAGAGGTAGAAGGTAAAGAGTTGTGCAACAACATCCATGAGTAGTAGGTCTCCCTTTGTGAAAGCCTGCAGATTTGCCTGACTCATGTAGGAAGAAGCCACCCATCAAATATGCATTCACACACATAAACACAAACACACACAGAGATGCATCATTCTCATATCTGTTTTCTTAATCTCTGTGTTCTTTGCAATGTCAGAGCAAAACTATTATGAGTCAAAAGGCTTTCGTAATTGAATTCAGTCATGACAACATGCTGCACATTCCTCCTCAAAGCAAGTCTTTCTTCATCAGTGGAAGAAAATGACCTTAAATTTTGACTGGTGTGAGATAGCCCTCTAGCAAATAGCTCCATGCTGTATTGACTTCTCAGCATGAGGAGAGAAAATTGCAGCTCAAAAGGCTTCATGTGGCAGACAGGCACGGACCTGCTGTTCGAACACTGGTCGTTTAATACTTGGATTGTGCTGCTGAGGAAAGGAGCATCAGCAAACACCACGATGCCTAGAGAACAGAAGGAGATAGATAGGAACTGCTGAAGAAGTATTTAGAGCAGGGGTGCCCAAACTTTGCGGGCTGTGGGCCAGCCACACAGTTCAGGGGCTCGAACTATGGTCCATGGGCAGGATCCAGCCCTCGACACCAATTCATGCGGCCCGCAAAGCCCTCATTACTTCCGTATGGGTGAGTTTTACTTACACTTCCAGGAGCGACGAGGGCTTTGTGGGCTGGATGAATTGGTGTCAAGGAATGGATCCAGCCCGTGGGCTGTAGTTTGGGCACTCCTGATTTAGAGGATACCTGGCCTATGCATTCCTTTAAATTTGCTACCTGCAACTACACAATTAACAGTATTTTTTACCTCAGAACCTGTTTTGAGAAAAATGTGTACCTCCTGTAATTAACCTATTTTCCCTCCCACAATGTAAGACCTTATTGTCTTGGCACTCAGACACACATATATCTGCCCACTACAAATGTAGAAGCCTTTACAAAAGCTCACATAATGTTTGATACAGTATTTTAAAATGATCCAATAAAGTTATCATCTTGCTCTTGTATTTGTATTGCATCATGCAAGGATCACACAGTGCTTTATTTTTGAAATTAGGACCATGTTGATCTTTCAGAGATCCATAATAAAACAGTTCTTTCTGGCACACAGGATAAATAATTTATTACAAAAAATGTCTTTGACCACTTCTTCTTCTTCTTTGTTTCCTCCTTTACCAATTTGGATGTCAAGGAAGATACTGTACAAAGTTCTTACACTTCTAGCAGCCTCCACCAGTTATTTGATGGTGCTGCAATATGACTTTGATGTTATCTCTCCACATTCCTCTGGGTCTTCCTCGTGATCTTTGTCCTTCTCCTCTTTCCAAATATGCTTTTTATGGTGTGGAATTCCAAGACATACTCTCCAAATGGGCAAACCACTTTATTTGTTATCTTTGTATGTAGTTTAAGATTGGTTCTATTCCAATTCTTTCCTATATAATTTCATTCCTGATTTTATCCCTTCTAGTCACTCCAGCATCCTTCCTCAGACATCTCATTTCCATGGTGACCAACTTTTGTCTATGTATTGCTGTAAGTCTCCATGTTTTGTCACTGTTAACATAAAGTGGGATTGAATATGTTTTGTATGAGGTATCTCTCCCACTCCAGACGTTGCTGCAAAGAGTTCGAATATTCCTTGATTTGTTATATACACTTCTGCAGTCATTCTATAAACATTTATATAATCTAATAAAATGTTCACTTTCTTCTTCTTCTCATTATTATTGTTATTGTTGTTATTGTTGTTATTGTTGTTATTGTTATTGTTGTTGTTGTTGTTGTTGTTGTTGTTGTTGTTGTTGTTGTTATTATTATTATTATTATTATTATTATTATTATTATTATTATTATTATTATTATTATTATTATTATTATTATTATTATTAATTGAACTTATGACCCATCCATCTGGAATGGACTCCATCTGGAATGGACTCCCACTCTATTTAAAAAAGCAAAACAAACACCCACCCACCTAATCAAAATCAGAACTGAGGACCCCAAAAATCTTGTGATAGAAAGGCAGTGGGAGGGTCTCCTATTTGGTCTTCACAAACTGCTAAAGGCCTCCTCAAACAGGAATGTTTTCAGTTGTTTCTTAAAGGTTCCTAAGGATTCAATCAAACACAGCCAGTGATGCACTCCCAAAAAAATTACTACCACACTGTGGGCATGTCCAACTTGGTGGGTGTGGCCAACTTGGTGGGTGTGGCCAACTCAGTGGGCATGGCTAGGTGGCCATGTGACTGGGTGGGCTGTCTAGTCATGCCTGCCACATGACCACTGAAACGTCTGCAGAAGCAGTCAGCGCTGGCTCTTTAGCTTTGAAGCAGAAATGAGCTCTGAACCCTAGAGTCAGATATGACTGGCTTTCTTCCTTTACCTCACTTAAATGAAAGGATATCAGAGAGTAAACAAAACAAGTCATTAAAATAAGGAGTTAGTCTTTAAAGTGCCACAGCCTTTTTGTCTTTTGTCCTGTTTTGTTTACTCTCTGATATGCTTGCACAGACTAACACAGCTAACACTTCAAAAATTTAAGTGAAAGGAGGCTGACTTACCAAGGCCATGGCAGAGGGGCACCTGGGGGGGGGGCTCTTCCTCCTCCTCCTCCTCAAGTGGTGCAGGGTCCCACTTGGGTAGCGGCGCATGGCGGGAGCTCTTCCTTTCCCTTCCACCGGCATCAGCAGCAGCGCTGGACAGGCGGAGTTCGCACTGATCGGGCAGAAGGACTGAGGCCAAGGTGGTATGAGTGACTGGCAGGAGGGGAGAGAGGAGCTTGCACCGCCTTGGCCTCAGCTCTTAACCAACCTTCTGCCTGACCGGCGTGAGCTCTGCCCATCTGGCACTGCTGCTGCTGATGCCGGGGGAAGGGAAGGGAAGAGCTGCTGCAATACGGCCTGGACCAGCCCACATGGCGCTGGCGCCACCCCTTCTAGCAGGCATTGCAAGAGTTGTGCTGCTGCTGCTGATAGCAAAAGCAGTGGCAGCATGTGGGCTGGCCAACTAGGTCAAAACATCCCCTCCATACACACACCCTCCCCTACACACACACCCTGCCACACCCTCCCACACCCTCCCCCCCACACACACACAGAGCCCCCCCCCAGCCACAGGTGAGAGACTCACTTACCCAAAAGGGGCAGGCAGCAGCAATTCCTCCCCCCCCCCCGCCGGGACACAGAGGTTCAGGAAGGAAAATGGACTCCTGGCCGGGCGGCGGTGACAACAGGGCCTCCCTGCCGAACTCAGCCTGGGCGCTTTCTCCTCCTTCCCGCCCCTGGGGCCATGGCAGCCATGGAGGCTCGGGATGGAAAAGGGACACCCAGGCAACAGCGGTGGCAGCACAACTATGTTGGGCCCAACCATACTTCCTTCTGCTCCCTGGGGTGCCCGGGGTGCCCCGACATAGCTCCTCTTCCTCTTTGCCCCTGGCTCTGGAGGCTCTTCCCCCTAGGCTCCTGGATGTGCCCAGAGTGCAGGGAGAACAGGAGGAGGTTGGTTGGGAGGGGAGGTGGAGGTGGACAGCCAAGTGGGCATGGCCTGGAAGAATTTCTGCTACTGGTCGGCTTGGACCGGACAGAACCATTTTCAGTGCATACCTGTCAAGTATCCTGTTTTTCCTGGGGAAACGCCTTATTTTACCCCTCTTCCCACCCCTCCCATTTTATTAATTTCCCCGTAATATCCCTTATATTTTTTTAAAAAAATCCTGACCGGAACCCTCATAGGCGAAGCTGCATTATGTTTTTCCTGCCACCAGAGGCCGCTGTGTGGCTTTTCGCTTGTGGAAGGGGAGAGAGAAGGTGGGGGGGGTGACCCTGTGGTTTCTCTTTTATTTCCCTGCCACATGGTCATGGAGGCTTCATTTTTGCTGCTGTTGGTTCGAGCCACCATGGGATGGGAGTCTACTCTAGGTGAGCGATATTTCATATATGCTGGGGCAAATCAGCTCTTGATCTGGGGTACAGACTTCTCTCTCACGGTTTATTGAGCTGATTCTGCCCTGCCTCCTGGAGGGTTTGGGCATCTTATCACTTGCAATTACTTGCAACAAACACTCCCAGTCAATTGTGCAGTTCCAGGGTGAGTGGGAAGAAGCAGTGCAGATACAACACCTTGCCTGCTTTAAAATTGATCAGCTAACCAAGCAGAACTTTGCTTTGTGATAAGAAGGATGATGAGGGCAAATCTTTCGTTTCTGTTCTAGAGTTAACTTGGGAGGGGGGGATGTTGCTTGATCACTGTATGAGAGAGAGGGAGAGAGAGAGAGAGAGCACCCCACCTTTTAACAAACCATCTGGAGGGAGATTAACTCCTCAGCTGCTGGGAGGCTTGGAAACTACAGAGGTTGCTTTTTACTTTACCAATTCCCTTCCTTAAACTGGATCCGACATTCTCAGGTGTTGGTGCTTCAATTGGTTGCAGTGAGGAACAAATAGATTGGTTAATTTGGGGGAATTAATCCCTTGCTCCTCCACCCTAATTGGGGTGTGTGTGTCTAGCCATGTGCAGGGCTAGTTCATTAAAGCCGAACTGCTTACAAGCAGTTGGTAACCCTAGGGGGCTGGTTTACTATTCTGCACTTTGCTTCCCAGGTGGGAGAAATAATTAAAAATGAGTAAACAAGAAAGAAAACAAAACAAAAGTCTCCTAAGAAGATGGGAAAAGGGTTCTTTGGACCACACAGCGTTGTGCCCATTGCATCTACAATACCATCTAGCGATCTTATTTTTGTCCACCCCTTCTTTTGTCACCTTTCCCAGCATCAAGGCCTTCTCAAGTGAATCCTCTCTTCTCATTTGATGTCCAAAGTACTTTAGCGTCATCTTTACTATTTGACCTTTAATGAGCAGTCATGGTTGATTTCTTCTAGGATTGACCTATTTCTAACACCACATTTCAAAGGCATCTATTTTTCTGCGCTCAGCTTTCCTAATGGTCCAGCTCTCACACCCATACATTACCACTGGGAATACCATTGCTTTGACTATGCAATTTTTTGTTTGCAAGGTGATGTCTCTACTTTTAACTATGTTCCCCAGGTTTCTCATAGCTTGTTTCCCAAGCATCAGTCGCCTTTTTATTTCATGGCTACAATCACCATCTGCAGCAATCTTTGATCCTAAGAAAGCAAAATCTGCCAGTCATATCCAACTCTAGGGTGCAGTGCTCATCTCCATTTACAGCCAAAGAGCCAGTGCTGTCTGTGTTTGCAGACATTTTCATGTCCATGTGGCAGGCATGACTAGAGCCCAGTAAGTCACATGGCTATATTTGGCCATGCCCACAGATTTGGCCACACCCACAGAGGGGTGTGGCCAAAATTTCCCTTATTTTCAAATCCAAAACTTGACAGGTATGCTTCAGTGCATCAGTGAACGCAGCTCCTCCAGCAGTGCGTTTTAGAGACTGCTGACTTGCCAATCTTCCAGCTATAAAGGCCAGCTTCTTAACCACTGATCCACCATACTGGTCAATTTCTCACAACAAAACATAATGGTCTTCTGAAATCGTTTAAGGGTGGCTTATGCTGCTGTCTGAAAGTTACCTTAGATTTGCCACTCTCATTTGCAGCAATGGAAATCAGAAACCAAATCTGGGTTGCTTTTCTGTGACAATTATATGCAATGCCCCAGTAGGATCCAACTGAGCTAAATTTTCTTTGTACCTTTATCAGACAAAGTATACATAATGTCAGACAGATCAGCAAGTCTGTCTTGAAGATGCTACACAAGGAATGAAGTGCTGAATTAAGTAGAAATACTCTTAATGCTGTTTGTTACTGCAGCTTTATTTCACCAGAGATTGGTGCACTATATATATTGTAGGAGACTGGCAACCTTCATTTAGGGTGAGATCAGATGGAAATTTGGCCTGCTATTTGGCCTGCCAGGGGCAGTCTGGTTTGCTCCTTTTGCTGGAAATCATTTAATATAATTGCTGGACTGAACTAGGTCATTTCCAGAGCTTTCCTACCCATATCTTTCTAAAAGGGGCTGTCAGGGGCTTCTACGTTGTTGAGAGTAGGTGGCATTATACCATTTTGGTACATTTTTCAGACATGTGATCATTAGAAATGAACCAAAGTGGAGTTAGTGGCTGTCAGTTTTCCTCCCATCTCCCTCTGTTTTTCACCTTCTCTTGTTCTTAAAAGCTGCGTATGAGTGGGATGTAGTACTGCTTATTCAAGAAGGCAGGCTCTTTTATGCAAGGCATGTAGGGTGTTAACATTCAGGAAGATAACATGCAAATTGGTATCTGAGCATGGATACTTATCTGACAGAACCCCTGAAACCCATCGCTCATTCCCAGTATGCACCACAAAGAGGCTGGGTAAAATAAATCATTTATGTAGAAAATACACAATCTCCCACAGCTGGTTTTCATATTTCAATCTCATCAGAAAACTCAAAATTGCTCCCATTGTATCCAAGGGTGTCATTTAAGCACAAGCACTATTTGGATTGTAAGAGTGAAGTGATGTTAACAGGATTCATAATTGTGACTAGCATAACTATTTGCCTGGGTGAGATAATGGCTTTCCTGCAGAAGATGAGCTGCTGCACATGCCAAGATTGCCATGTTCACAATATCTGTTACATAAAGGTGTGTCAGTAATTGTTAGGATAAAAGATGTGCATGTTTTGAAGCACATGGACATTGAGTTGACTAGGAAGATTATAACGTGTCAGATGAGCTGTGGGTAGAACATTCCTGTGGCTGGGGAAATCTTGTTATTTTAATTCAGTGTGATTGTATCCTTTCTGTGGCTATGAGCAACACTATTAAGAGTTCCGTTTGATCTGATACATGGAGGAAGTAAGAACCTTTCGATGTTTTCATGTATTTTTTTTCTTCCTGACAAGGTCCAAAATTCATCTGAGATTTTGCTTCCTGTGAACTTTCAGTGCCAGTTCCACCAAAGCCTTGAGCTGCTAATGAAATGCCTTGATTCTATATTAAGAATATTTAGTATTACAGCTGGAAGATATGTAGGAATACAGTATTAGGAATTCAGTTTTGGCTCTGTCCATTGCACCCGGATTGATGTTACCATTCTGGTCCATGCAAAGTTGGGAGGAGAAATTTGTCAAGAATTAAGAAAACCAAAGGACTTATGAAGGGTTAGAAAAAAAGTTAAGGAGGCATGCTGTACATTTTGTTGTTTCAAGATTAGATTTTTACAACACGCAAGCACTTTTACAAGAAGGAGGTGGAGACTGAGTGAGCAAACTCTCAAGACTGTTTAATCTCTCCTGGCTGAAGAGAAATCATAATAAAACTCAAGGACTGAACCTAAAGCAGAACCAATTCAGCTCTGAGATAAGCACTTTCTTTTTCAATGATGAGAATGATTAAGCATTCCAAAAGAATATCGGGGGTGGGTGGGTGAAATTCTGTACAGCTTGAATGTTTTTTTACTTTTATACAGACATTTTATGTTATATATGTAAAGATTGCATATGGATATCATAATAAACCATTATTCATTATGGTGGGAATAAGGGCAGTTGAGCTCATGTTCACACATAATCATTGCACTCCTTCTTTGGTCTGGTTATAAAATCAGAAGCTTCTACCTATACTTTAGAAAAGGGGTGGCCAACCTTGGTGCTCCAGCTGTTCTTGGACCTCAATTCCCTGAATTCGTGATCTGCAGGTGTACTGATTTGGGCTTCTGAGAATTGAAGTCCAAGAACAGCTGGAGCACCAAGTTTCACTGCCCCTGCTTTAGATTAACCACAGTTTAGTTTATCCTACAAACGTTAAAACCATGGCTAATCTTTACCATGGGTGATGGAAGTAAGCCAATTTCAGAAACTGGAAATCCCCCTCCTGACAAATAATACTTAATATTATTTATCATCCAGAAAGTTAATGGGATTTTATTCCAGAGTAAGTGAAATTGCATAAATCACAGTGACAATTTCAAAAGATATCAATATTTTTTCTGCTTGTGGGTCAGTCATGTAGCAAAAATCTCCTTGCACTATTTTGTGTGAAAGAGTAAGAAACATTCAAGCCCAGTGTTTAGCCAGGGTGATTACTAAACTCTGGTTTAGTGCGACATATGCACTGAACCAAAAATGAAATGAAAAGAGTTTAGAAAACAAGCTCAGCCACAAAGCAGTTCAATCCAAATAACTGATTCCTAGCAATGAGAGCTGTTTGAGAATGGAACTGACTGCCTTGGAGGTTGGTAGTAATTCCTTCATGGAAGTTTTATAAGTTGGCTGGCCATCTCTCAAGATAGTTCTAGCTGTGGATTTCCCTGCATCAGCAGTATGTCAGTCTGTTCCAATTCTGAAGTTTTATGGTTTCATACACAGGAGTTATTGAATGGTAATAGTTCTTGTGGGTTTCAGGAAAGGGTTTTCATCCCCAGCTCTCTCTAGGCATGTCACCATTTGAATCTTAGCTCTTCTGAAGCATGTATTCTCCCACTGAATAATGTTCATGAATTCTTTGTAGAATCAGTGTTTCATTTCTTGGCCACTGAAAGAGCTCCCTGACATTCCTAGACATCCTAGAGACACTATCATCTGTTGCTCTTCAATGAAGGTTGAAAGCTAAGATTTTAGTCGATATCAGCTTTCATTCTTGGGTAGAAAACAGAAGATCCTTGCAGAAATGAGCATTGTTTATTTAACGTTTTAAAAGTGTGTGTGTGCACACAGATTCGTAGCAGTCTTACACATTTTTTGTTTTATTTTATACCCCACCACAATTGGTGCAAGCACCACTCTGGGTGGTTCACAATGATAAAAAAAATCCAAGCAACAACTGATTAGAAATGAATGCACTTTATTCTCTAGTGCTCTTAAATCCTCATCAATTATATTTTTGATAAATTCATTGATTTAATTTTTGATTTCATCAAATCTTCCTCCCAAGGTGTCCATATTGTAGCCATGGAAGACTCTAGTTTTGAGAGTCAATATCAACTCAGCACTACAAAACTTACTTTTGAAAAAGTTACATATTTGTGCTATTGTGTAAACAAATACAGGATCCCCTCCCCCCGGGTTGGGGATACATTCCAACACCAACCAGGAATACCTGAAACTGCAGAAAACAGTGAAATCTATCTTTTACGTTGCAGATGGTAGCCTCCAATAGGCAGCTCTGGTAATGCACCATAGAAATACAGCATATATTATGTATTTCAAGATTTTTAGTAGATGTTTTTATACCTGCAGATAACTGAAACAATGGATACTGAAACCACAGAAATTGGAGTGTGACCTGTATAGTCAACCAATAAATAATAGTTGTATGTCATCATGTTGATTCTGACTTATGGTAACCCTTTCCAGGGTTATCTAGTAGAAAATATTCAGAAGTGCTTTATCATTCCCTTCTTCTGGGGGTGCTCTGGGACTGTGCAGCTCACCCATGGCTTCACAGGTCGGCTCTTATCCTAGTGGCACAGTAGGGAATAAAACTCCCAGTCTCTGACTTTGCAGCCAGATACCTAAACTACTGAGGTATCTAGCAGTTCTAAATCAACCAAATAAGAATAGTACTCTGTGCTCATAAATACTCATGTTTTAACTGCTTTAAGGCTTCTGACCAGAGGGAAATCACAGTGAAGCACAATGTTTAAAGCCACAATCCTATTCATGCTTACTCCAGTGTATGTCCCTCCCTATTTCATGCTGTGAATTTACTTTTGAGTGTTGTGCACTGGTATCTGGCTGAATAGTGCAGTGGTTTAGGTAGATAGTTGTAGTGTCAGAGACTGGGAGTTTGATTCCCTACTGTGCCACCAGGAAAGAGCCATCCTATGTAGACCTGGGCAAACTGCACAGCCCCAGGGCACCCCCAGAAGAAGAGAGTAGCAAACCACTTATGTATATTATCTACCCAGAAAACTCTGGAAAGGGTTGCTATAAGTCAGAATTGGCTACACAGCCCACAATTATTATTATATCATTGCACAAAATTAAAGTTATACAACTATATATTAGATGGTGGACAAATCCCGACTTCATGGTATAGGACCACGATCGTTTTGCTGCCAAAATTGGGAAAGAATTTGGAAAAAGTGGAATCTTATAGACCAATTTCTCTTATAAACCAAGATGCTAAGATCTTCACAGCAATATTGGCTAACCGTTTAAATAGATTTATGGGTGAATATATAAATGCAGATCAAGTAGGATTTTTAAAAGGGAGACACATGGCTGACTTGACTAGGAGAGTGTTAGATTTAATTGATAATGTAAACCAAACGAATGAAAAGGTGGGCTTAATATCTTTGGACATTTTCAAGGCATTTGACTCTTTACAATGGTCCTCGATTAAGGAAATAGTTAAAAGCTACGGATTTGGGGACAGATTTAGAAGGGTAATCGATCAGTTATATCAGAAAGGGATTGCTAAAATCAGAGTAAATGATGAAGTTACAGATGAGGTAAAGCTTGAGGCAGGTACCAGGCAGGGCTGTCCTTTGTCCCCTATTTTGTTCATTATGGCAATGGAAATTTTGGGCAAAAGTATAAGAGAAGATACAAAAATAGAAGGGATAATGGATAATAAGATAAGTATGTATGCAGATGATACACTGATAACGGCTAAGAATCCTGAGAGGGCTATGGATAGGATTAAAATACAACTTGAGGATTTTTAGGATATTACAGGTTTGATGATAAATTGGGATAAATTGGAAATGAGGTTGTGTAACATGGGAGAAGGGGAGAGGGAAAAGATTGCGGGACTAACCAATATACAAATCAAAGATAAGTTGAAATATTTGGGGATAATTATATCAAATAGATTGGAAGAACTTAAAAGATTGAATTATGATAGCCTGAAAATGGAATTTAAGACTAGAATACAAAGTTTTCTAAAGTTGAAGTTGTCATGGTTCGGGAGGATTGCAATTTGCAAAATGATGTTGTTACCGAGAATTAATTTTTTATTTGACGCACTTGCAATTCAAATGAATGAAAAGGAAATTAATGAGTTTCAAAAGATGTTTAATAATTTTTGTAATGGTGGTAAAAAAACTAGATTACTAAAGAAATTATGGTATCTGCCTCAGAAAGAAGGGGGTTTAGGAATGCCAAATCTATTATCTTATTATCGTGCCTTTCAAATTAAGAATGTTGTGAAGATTCTGGCAAGAGAAAAAGTAATTTGGGAGGAGATTGAGATGAAAGATTATAGGAATATAGGCAAAATGATTTTTTGGGGAGGTAAGATTAAAATGACGGTTACCAGTAATACAATGATGAAGGGACTCGTGAACGTGTGGAAAAGATTAAAGAAGGACCTGGCCCCAGATGTCTCTCCAATTTTGGAATTAGCAGATATGGCATGCTTTCCGATAAAAATAGATAAAGAAATAAAGGAAATATTGGATAAAAATGAAGTTTCCTTGTTGAAAGATTGGTTACTGATTTGTAGGGATGAAGATAAGAAGAAAAAGTTGTTTGAACAGTTAAAATTGGATTGGTTCCAGATAATGAAGGTTAATAATTGGAATAACAAATATAGGAGAGAATTAGATATAGACAGAGAAAAGACGGAATTTGAAGAATTGGTTTTTAAAGATTCGAAAAGGAGATAGAAGCATTAAGGGTCTAATAAGCAAACTTTATGCCGTATTAAACAGGGGGGGGGGTTAACCAGAGGAAGTTTTGAAATCGAAGTGGGAACAGGATTTGAACATAAAGATAGGAAAAAATAAGTGGAGAAATAAGTGGAAAAAGAGGATAATGAGAACTATGTCAGTAAGAATTAAGGAGCATAATTATAAAATGCTGTGGCAATGGTACCTGACACCACTGAGGTTACATCAGATTGACAATAAAAAGGATAATTTATGTTGGAGATGTAAATACACTATTGGAACTTATGAACATATGTGGTGGAGTTGTAAAATGGTAAATGATTTTTGGAGAAGAATAGAAAAAGAGGCTGGGGAAATAATCGGTAAGAAAATTAAACTGGAGTCAGGTACCAATATGTTAACAGATGTGGCTGGTATGAGTTTAAACAAGGAGGAAAAAGAATTACTAGAAATAATGTTAACAACGGGTAGACAATGTATTGCTAGACAATGGAAAAAATGATGTAATTATATGATGAGAGAATGGTATAAAGAAATGTGGAATTTAGCATTGAACGATAAACTGACATGGGAGATAAAAGTAAAAAGGGATAAATTGAAAGAAATATATTTTGGAGTATTTGGAAGCCTTTTGTAGATTACTGCCTCACGGGAGATGAAAGTAGCAAACCTGTACCAATTCAAAGTAGTTTCTGGAGGTAAATATTGGGACCGAGCTTTCCAGGACAATGTAAATAAACACTGGGTGGAATTCAAGGGAAAATTCGATTTGATAGTTGTACTTAAAGTACAGTATTACTGAAATATTTTACAGGTTAGTTGTTTTTCTAGGGGATGTTTAACATTATAGACAGCTATAAAAGGTAATAGTTCAATTATCATGTATGAGATTATTTTTTATGAAATATATGTTTTTTCTTCTTTTTTATGATGTATTGTTTTATGTATGTCTGTATATTTTTGAAAAAGTTAATAAAAATTTATAATAAAAAAATAAAAAAAATCATTGCACAAAATATTGAAAAACATAACTATGAGTTGCAAACAGATGTGGTTTGAATTTCATCCCGGGCATTTCAGCACATGAAGGATAGAGTTCTCGTAACATGTTACACAATTTGCAAAATGGAGATAATAAAATATCATCCTGCTAAATGGCATTATTTAAAGTAGCCTAATAATGAAATAGAAGAACCAAATTATTATGCTTTTATTTCTTAGCATTGCTGGTGCAAGGGGTTGAACCAAAGGGCCAAGCCTAAAAATTGGGAGTCGTGTCTTAAGAATCTGCAGGTGAGATAATAATTCATGTCAGAGATTACTCTGGGTTGAAAGGATTTTTTAGGGGATGCCTGAATGAGGCTCCTTTCATGTCACCAAGTGCAGCACTCAGGTATTGAAACCTGACTTTCCAGTCTCCAGCTCAGCATCTTAACCACTTAGCCACCGGAGGAGCTGCTGCAGGTGAGATAATGTGTCTGTAAAAATGTTGATTTTTAAAAAATAAATCTGAAGGAAGAAATTAGTAGTTATTGACAATTATTTTAAACTGGTAAACAAAATTTGGGAGCAATCCCAGTTGCTGAAATTAGTATGGGGAGGAGGATGACCTGATCTTGCTTCTATAGTCTAACTTCTTGTCTTACTGTTTGGTACGTTACAATTGTAATTATTGCTCCTTCTCTACTTTTTAGGTTGATTGTTGAAACTCCAGCTTATATGAGTTTTATTGTTCTTTCTTGCTAACCCAGAAGTGTAATATCTGGGATACTAAAAAGCCCCTATGTTTTCCATGATAACGTGTTTGCTCCTCTATAGTATTTGAGACCTGAGTGCTGTATAGCGCAGAACTTGGGTATCGAACTGCTGACCTTCTGGTCTTAACCACTAAGCCACCGTGACTAGGCCAAGGTTTTTCAGTGAGTTTCATTACTCAGATTTCAAACCCAGATTTCCTCTGTTCAATCTACCAACCCCATATCAAGCCAGGTTTTGGGAGGGAATCCTCACTGCCACTGGTAATTCTTTATCAACTGAGTATTGAGCAGTTAAGATCATGGAAGGTCATCCTTCCATGTGATGATCCTTTTCTTGTCTCCATCCACACTTCTAGAAATTTTGGTTTCACCCTTTAATAGATGATGGTTTGTTCCTGATCAGACATGCAGAATTACCATTTCTTCTTTCATTTGGAGCTCCCTTTCCCGTAAAAGATTGAGTGTAGTATACCTGGCTATGGTTCTCATCTTTTCGCATCACAGCAACCCTGGGAGGTATCTTAGCTGAAAAGACAGTAAATGGCTGAAGATGGTACAATGAGCTTTATGGGTGAGTGAAGATTTGATCCAAATCTTCTTTTCCTCATCTGTCAGGACTATGAAAGAATTGTCACTCACCATCTCTGCATAAGAAGTGAACAACTGCCTCTTAGAGTTATGGAAATTAATCAGATTTAACGATGGATCAGATGATTGCCAACAAAGAGGCAATCTGTTAGATGTGTGTTTTATTTGGATGAAAACTTTGAATGCAGAGGAGGAGCAAACAGGGCCAAGCTGAAGATACTAAACATCTGATTCAAATGCAATACCCAAATGTCTATTGTTTGCCAGAAAGAAGAATGGGCTTTGGGCATCTCATCACTTGCAATTACTTGCAACAAACACTCCCAGTCAATTATGCATTTCCAGGGTGAGTGGGAAGAAACAGTGCAGATACCTTGTCTGCTTTAAAATTGATCAGCCAACCAAGCAGAACTTTGCTTTGTGATAAGAAGGATGATGAGGGCAGGCAAGAACGAAAGAGAAAGGTGGAAGTGGCAGAAGAAATATCAGTAGCAGCAAGAGTAGGCTATGACCAAATATTAGTCTTCTCATCTGAGCTAATTTCAAGGGGAAAAGAGCAAAAGAATGCAGAATAATTTAACTTTGAGACTACTGGAAAAGAATTCTTCTTACTCCAGCGCTATCCTTACATTTGATCTGGAGTGGGAGAAAATTAATTAAAATTTCAGTTTCCCGAGGCTCTTCAAAAATGGTTCAAACCAGCAAGCATATAAGTTCTCTCTGGGTGTGCACATACATGTGCTTATTTTTATCAGTTGACAGAAAGGAAGGATTAAGAAAAGCAGTGTGAGAGGAAGCATGGTAATTAACAGTCGGAAAAAAGTAAAGAATAATGGCTTCAGTGACAGATCTGAAGGCGTAATAGTTGAAAAGCAGATGCAATTAGCCCTGTCCTTTGTCCTGAAAGACAAAGTTATATCTAATTGTCTTGACCCAAAGAACTATATTTAGGCTTACTTAGACTTTTCCTTTAAGTGATAGACCCCTGCTCTCTATGCAGATACCCCAAAACAGATGCATGATTCTATCAATTCTTCTTTATTTCAAAGGATGTTTGCCAGGTGGCATGGAAGGGAATGCCTTTGTTCACAAAACATGTGCTAAAAGGTTCCTGTGACACAGAGGTGTGTGTGTGTGTGCGCGTGTGTGTGTGTGTGTGAGCCTTAATCAGCTGTTCATGATCTAGGTAAATTGGTCATCTGAAGGGGGGGCTCTGGAACCCCTAAGATGTTGCTTATTTTTTAAATAAAAATAGCTATGTTCCTTGTAAGATGAAATGATTTGGCTGTTTCTTCACTTCAACAAACATGTGGATGAATTCCTCTTACAAAGTTTTAGATCACTGATCTGCCTGGCCCATAATTATGGACTGGCTTGGAGCAACTCTTTGACATCTAACATGAAATCTTATGAGCTGAAGTTGCCCACGTCTGAATGTAGGGCATTCTGCATTAGAGATGAGCAAAGAATGTGATTTCATTTTTAGGTTCCACACACTTGTTTTAGCTCACACTGAACTCTCCACTGGCTTGATGCAGTTTGTGCTGCCAAGGCCTCCTCCATATGGTTCATTATAGAGATGCATCTGGAAAAACAGTGTGTAGAAGTGTGTGTGTGTGTGTTGACAGTACAAAGAACATGTGGGCTGAGATCCAGTATGAAGTAACAAGTTTTCTGTAAAACAACTTTTTCTGTAACATGAAGCACAATTTCCCATACGAATCCATTGTGGAAAAAAACATTCTGGAGATTAGAAAAGAGTTTTAAAAATCCACATAATTTTCCTATGGCAAAAATTCAGCGAAAAATTCCAAAGTACACTTTAGAAAGAGTTTGGAACAGAAAAAACAAGTTGTTTTGGCTTTTTAGTGAGCTTCAGAGCTGATTTCCCCCCAAGGCATATTAATCACATTTCCATCAGCACCATCTAGTGGCCAGCCCTGTTAATTTCAGGAAAGGTACCTGGCGAACAGCTGATGAGGGTGGGGGGGGGGGGGAATTTCCAGCACTTCTTGGTTGCGGGGAGAGCTTCTGTCGGAGCCAAAAAGCAACTAAAAATTTCAAAAACAGAGCAGAAATTCTCCAAACACCTTCCCACCACCCTGGGAAATGTTAGAACACCCCCAAAAAACTTTCCATATCATGAGTTTTTCCTGTAAATCAGGATGCCATTTCCTCAGAATTTCCTTCTGTAAGTTGAGTTCTCCATTACCTGAAGCGTCCATAAACTGATATTTTACTATGCCTCAGTTGTGTTCAAATAATTTTTTAAAAAAATTCAAGCCCTTATGTTTCCTCACACAAGTAAAGGGAATTTGTTTGTTTTTAGTTATTGTAAACATGTTTCTATTGCTGAGCAGGAACCTGAAACCGGGTTTCCAACATGGATATGAAGAGTGTCTTGTTTGACACTTCCATCACTACATAACAACTGGTTCAATCACGTGTAGTGGGAAATACAGTGTAAAGCATAAGGAAATTGGGGATAATGCTCTATGTAGTTAATGAGATGGTCTCTAGGCTGTGAAAACTCATGCTGTAACAAATTTGTTCGGTACTACTGTTACATGAGGGCTGCAGTGACTTCATGGCTAAGACATTGAGCTTGACAACCAGAAGGTTTGCAGGTGAGCAGTTTGAGACCCGAGAGCCGTGCAATGGAGTGAGCTCCTGTCACTTGTACCAGGGCCTTCCCACCCAGCATTTCAAAAGCAAGAAATTGCAAGTAAAAGCAAAGCAATCACACTTATATACTGCCCCGTTGCACTCTCTGGGCGGTTCACAAGTTAATTAGCATTTTGCCCCAATATGCTGGGTACTAATTTTAGCAGCCTCAGAAGAATGGAAGCTGAGTCAACCTTGATCCCTGGTCAGGATTGAACTCACAACATTTTCATTTCTGGACAGCTTTTTAACCACGGCACCATGAAGACTCCTAGTAGATAAATAGGTACTGCTTTGCTGGGGAAGGTAACAACATTCCAGGTGCTCTGGCATCTAGTCATGCCTGCCACATGCCTGCCACATCTGCAGATGCAGATAGCATTGGCTATTTGGCTGTAAATGGAGATGAGAGTAAGGGAGACCTTTACCTTATTCTAAATGCAAAGTTTGCCTTTTATCTTAGATTTAATGTCACCTCTGCTATTTAGGAAAGCATAGGCCTCCAATAAACACTTCAGAAATTTGTATACTTCATTTCTTTTCTGTTCTATCCTTAACATTGTGACAAGTTTACATACTTTATTTAGATATTTGTGTTTAAAAAAGGAAGAATGCCAAAACAAAGCCAGTTTAGCCATGGTGAAGCCCATTTAGGTCTCTCTTTTTAACTTCTCTAACCTCCCTTAGATGTTTTGCTGGAGCAGGAGCTTCCAAGTTCACCTTGAAATTTTTGCTCTGGATGAAATCTGGTAGGGGCTCTATTGCTTGTTCAACAGCTCCTTCGTCTGCTTCTCAGTCCTTCCCTTGCAGGAATCTCATAAGCACCCTTAAAAGTTTCATTAAAAGGCCTAGGCTTGAAACCAACAGCCTTTCTGGCTCTGATACTGGGGCTCTTCAGTGTCTCTATTCCAGGCCTGGGGTAAGTAGCAGCTGCCTTGTTGTAGATAAACCTTAATTACTTTCCCACATCCATATCCTTATTTGGAAAAAAGAGGCATTAAGAATGGAACGAATTATGTGGATCATCATTCTTTTTGTCTCCTGATTTATTGGATGGGATCATCTCTGAGGTTATTTCTTCTATAGGCATTATAGAGGAGATAGCTTAGTTTTGGAATCTGGCTCTTTGTTTTGTCTTGTCTTTCTTTTCAGCTTTAAGGAAGAGGATGTTCTTTGGGTTATCAGAGGTGGTTGCTGAGTATGGAGTGTCGGCAGGGAAGACAAGGATGGAAGACTCATTTTGCCTAATCTTCCTTGACAGCTTTTCCACATCTCTTATAAATTGTGTGTGCAGCCCTATATGAAATAGACACATCTGTAAATCCCTAATGACACCCAACCGCTGCATCAGCAGGACCCGTTTGAGATGCGGGACACCTTAACAGTCCCTGGGCTGTGTGGATGGGGAGGAATTGGACATCCAATTTTCTGTTTTCTTAACATGGCATGTTTATTCTGAGATTCAGTACGAGCATTGATGGTGAACCTTGGCACTCCAGCTGTTCGTGAACTTCAATTCCCAGAAGCCCTGATAAGCTGCAGTGCTGACTTGGGCTTCTGGTAATTGAAGTCCAAGAACAGGTGGAGTGCCAAGGTTTGCCATCACGGAATTAGAGAAATAGTTATTAGGACACCTTTGAATATGACAGGCACTTTTGTAATCCTCATCTAAGGAAATAGCCAAAGAGAAGGAAAGGTGAAGTCATGCATGCCTGTAATTGCCTGGAGGTAGAGGAACTGCAGTGGCTCAAATGGTTAAGACGCTGAACTCGCTGACTGGAACGTCGAAGTTCGATTCTCAGCTCCCGGCTCTGTCCCAGCTCCTACCAACCTAGCAGTTCAAATGCAAGAAATTGCAAGTAGATAAACAAGGACCACTTCCATGGGAAGGTAAACAGCATATCATGCACTCTGGTGTTTAGTCATGCCTGCCACATGTCCACAGAAATGTCTGTTGGCACAGACAATGCTGTCTCTTTGACTATAAACAGAGATGAGCACTGAACCCTAGAGTTGGACATGAGCAAGGGTGACCTAAACTCCCTTCCCCCGACTTATAAGAAGCAAAGAATTGTTATGCTATATCACAGCAAAGATTCATTTAGTTCTGGTATCCCCACGCCACCCTTCCCACCCCTGCCATAAGTGGTGGGTCAAATATCTCTGAAATCTCACCAACAGGGCAGATGTCTAACCCAGTACTGTTACTTCTGAGCGGTAGCAGCTCTTTGGAGCTTCAGTCAGGATTATTTCCTAGTGCTCAGTGGTGGCTTGGGAGTTTGAATCTGTGACAATCCGCTTACAACACATGTGTTCTATCATGGAGCTATGATCTCTGCTCAGCACACAGCATTCTATGGAGGCAGGTTTTCCATCAAAGTACAACCAGGCCTGACTTAGATTTCAAAATAGGAAGAGATTGGTATGTTCAGCGATGAAGGCAGTGACCTCCTGTTTGTCCTTAGGATTTCATTCTTTGATACACTGTCTCTGAAGTATTTATTTATTTATTTATTTATTACATTTCTGCCCCACCCATCTAGGATATTTTCCCACTCTGAGTGGCTTACAACACAACACCCACACATTAAAAAACAGCCGCTATGTTTTTGTTTAGTTTTTTGTTTCTGGTGTATGCATGCCAGAAACAAACAAACAAACCCTATTGGTGGCGGAAATAAATAAAATACCTAATGCTAACATGGAGATTCTAGGTAGCCATTGTTTTGTTGTTGTTCAGTCGCACAGTCGATTCCGACCCTTTGCGACCCTATGGACCATCGTTCTCCAGGCGCCTCTGTCCTCCACCATCCCCCTCAGTCCTCCCAGTTCTGTGCCCATTGTGTCTACAATACCATCTATCCATCTCATCCTTGGCCTCCCCCTTCTTCTTTTGCCCTCCACCTTTCCCAACATCACGGCCTTCTCAAGTGAATCCTCCCTTCTCATTTGATGCCCAAAGTACTTTAGCCTCATCTTTACTATTTGACCTTCCAATGAGCAGTCAGTGTTGATTTCTTCTAAGATTGACCTATTTGTTCTCCTCGCTGTCCAAGGTACCCTCAAAACTCTCCTCCAACACCACATTTCAAAGGCATCTATTCTTCTGCGTTCAGCTTTCCTAATTGTCCAGCTCTCACATCCGTACATTACCACTGGGAATACCATTGCTTCGACTATTCTAATTTTTGTTTTCAAGGTGATGTCTCTGCTTTTCACTATGTTCCCCAGGTTTCTCATGGCTTGTCTCCCTAGAATCAGCCGCCTCTTTATTTCATGGCTGCAATCTCCATCTGCAGTGATCTTAGATCCTAAGAAAGTAAAATCTGTCACTGCTTCTACTTCTTCCCCGTCTATTTTCCAGGAACTGATCGGGCCTGTTGCCATTATCTTGGTTTTCTTGATATTGAGTCTCAAGCCAGCTTTTGCACTCTCTTCCTTCAAACCGATCAATAGATTCTTTAGGTCTTCCTCACTTTCTGCCATTAGGGTGGTGTCGTCTGCATATCTCAGATTGTTGATGTTTCTCCCAGCAATTTTGATCCCATATTGTGATTCCTCCATCCCTGCATTGCGCATTATGTGCTCTGTGTATAAGTTGAATAAGCAGGGTGACAGAATGCAGCCTTGTCTTACTCCTTTTCCTATTCCAAACCACTCTGTCATTCCGTGTTCTGTCCTAACTGTTGCTTCTTGGTTCATGTACAGATTTCTCAGGAGGCATATGAGGTGCTCTGGTATTCCCATCTCTTTAATCACTTGCCACATCTTGTTGTGATCCACACAATCAAATGCCTTAGTGTAGTCAATAAAGCAAAAATAAACTTGTTTCTGGTATTCCTTTGTTTTCTCCATGATCCAACGTATGTTGGCAATGTGGTCTCTAGTCCCCCTGCCTCTTCTGAAACCAGCCTGCACCTCTGGTAATTCTCTTTCCACATGCTGCTGAAGTCTATCCTGTATTATCTTGAGCATCACCTTGCTGGCGTGTGGGATGAGCGCAATTGTTCGATAATTTGAACATTCTTTGGCATTGCCCTTTTTTGGGATTGGAACATATACTGATCTTTTCCAGTCCTGTGGCCACTGTTTTGTTTTCCAAATCTGCTGGCATATTGAATGCAGTAATTTGATGCCATCATCTTTTAGAGCTTTGAAAAATTCAACTGGGATACCATCATCTCCACTAGCTTTGTTGTTTGCAGTGCTCTTTAGGGCCTTTCTGACTTCACTCTCCAGGATGTCTGGCTCAGGTTCAATTTCTTCATCATCGTGACTATCAGGAGTGTTGAGTTCCTTTTTGTAGAGTTCCTCTGTGTACTCTTTCCATCTTTTCTTAATCTCTTCCGCATCAGCTAGCTCCTTTCCGTCTTTGTCCCTTATCATGTTCATTTTTGCTTTAAATGTTCCCTTGATTTCCCGGATTTTTTTGAAAAGATCTCTGGTTCTGCCTCTTTTGTTGTTTTCTTCCATTTCTTTGCACTGTTCTTTTAGATAGTTTTCCTTATCTCTCCTTGCTTTTCTTTGAAATTCTGTGTTCAAATGATTGTATTTTTTCCTTTCTCCTTTGACTTTTGCGTTCCTTCTTTCCTCTGCTATTTTAAGAGCCTCATCAGACAACCACTTTGCTTTCTTACTCTTCTTTTCTTTTGGTATGGTTTTCTTTGCTGCTTCCTGCATGATGTCCCTCATCTCTGTCCATAATTCTTCTGGCAATCTATCTATTGAGTCTAAGCCATTGAATCTGTTCATCACCTCCACCGTGTATTCTTTAGGGATGCTGTCTAGGTGATATCTGTCTGGTCTCTTTGTTTTCCCTATTTTCTTTAGTCTAAGCCTGAATTTTGCAATCAGTAGGTTGTGATCTGAGCCACAATCTGCTCCAGGTCTTGTTTTTGCTGACTGTATGGAGGTTCTCCATCTTTGGCTGCAGAGTATGTAGTCAATCTGGTTTCGGTGTTGGCCATCTGGTGATGTCCATGTGTAAAGTTGCCTCTTGTGTTGCTGGAAGAGGGTGTTTGCTATGACCAGTGCGTTCTCTTGGCAGAACTCTATCAATCTTTGCCCTGCTTCATTCTGTGTTCCAAGACCGAACTTGCCTGTTATTCCCTCCACTTTTTGATTGCCTACTTTGGCATTCCAGTCTCCTAGAATAATTTGAACATCATTTTTTGGTGTTTGTTCTATGAGGTGTTGTAAGTCCTCATAGAACTGGTCCACTGTGGCTTCATCTGCACCCGTGGTTGGTGCGTATATTTGGATCACAGTAACATTGAAGGGTTTGCCCTGAATTCTTACTGACATCATTCTGTCATTTTTGAGGTTGTATCCCATTACTGCTCTTCTCACTCTTTTATTGACAATTATGGCTACTCCATGTCTTCTAAGGTTTTCTTGTCCACAGTAGTAGATGTGATGGTTTCCAGAGCTGAATTCGCCCATCCCTGTCCATTTTAGCTCACTGATTCCCAAGATGTCAATGCTTATTCTTTCCATCTCATTTTTTACCACTTCCAGTTTTCCTTGGTTCATTGATCTCACATTCCATGTCCCTATACAGTATTGCTCCTTACAACATTGCATTTCCCCTCCCCCTTTCCTGTCCCTCCCCTTTCTCCCCTCTGAGGTGTTAAGCATCCTGTATCACCTAGCCTGCCCTTTTGTTTTGCCTTTTGTTTTGGTCCATAGGGTTCTCTTGGCAAGCTTTGTGGCCATTGTAGTTGTTGTGTAAATTAGTTACAGATCTCATGTATGGGCCTTTTAGACACATGGAAAATAAAGGAAATATAGCTCATGTGATATGTATTAGGTTTCAATCCAAGGCCATCTGAAGAATCAAAAAAAGTATCCCTCTGATACAGATCTTGTACACTTGTAGAAAGAGGCTTGGTGACACTAACCTGCCATCTGTGTGTTAAATTGGGATAGAGTGGCAGCTTTCAATCAACTTGCCTTTTCAGCTGAGAAATAGAAAAGATAATTTTCATGGCATTGTAATGGATGGAGTGCATGTTTCTTGTTCTTAGTTTTTCACTGGACCCTGTGTGTGTGTACAGTATAAGTATCTTGAGCATCTGTTGTCTCCTCACTCCCTTCAGTTGAAGCTCAGGGGAGATATCATAAAGTCTTACTTCCTTTTTGCAGTGGAGAAATGTGGGCAGCCAGACAGATTGCAGAATATTGGAGAAATATAAACATGAATGGGGGATGGTTTTAAATGAGTTTATTATGGACTAGTATATTTTGCGCGGCAAGCCTGGCAGGTTTAACTTTTGCAGCCCAGTATAGGTGTGTGTGAGAGAGAGAGAGACAGAGAGAGACAGAGAGAGAGAAGCTGTCCAACAGAGGGGGGTGATAGAGAGAGAGGGAGGGAGAGAGGGAGAGAGAGGGAGAGAGAGAGGGAGAGAGGAGGCTGCAGTTGAGGTAGGAGGCTGTGCCCGGGTGAGTATCTCCGGGAGGCAAAGGTAGCGACCGGAGCCCCATTTGCTGCCTTTTCTTCCCGGGGTAGTTGTTCGCTTTCAATGTGGGGTGGGGTGGGGGCGGAGGCACCAGTACCCTCCCCCTCATTGAAACTGAAACACTTTCTCAGGAAGTAAACTGGGGCTCTAGTCACTGCCTTTGTTTCCTGGGGAATTGGTTCGCTTTCAACGGGTGGGCGGAGGGCTAAGGCATCAGTGTCTTCGCTCCCCGCCCCCCACGGAAAACGATGGCCCCGTGCATTTACGTCAGCCTTAAAATATGCATGCTCAAACGCACCCACGGCTGTTCTAAATGTGGAAGTGGGTGCAATTACAACAGCTGTAAATCTGCCTGCTTCCTTGGTGTGTGGTCCAGTCCACTCAGCGGTCTGGGGGCGTGGTCAGGCCCGTGGCATAAAAAGGTTGGTCACCCCTTGTTCATGGGGTGGGGGTGGGGAAGAGAGAAGATATTCAAGAAATTGGAGGCAAACTATGGCAAAGCACTAAAAAGGTTTCTATCCCTGTTTTATTGCTCCCTATTCACTCGTCCAGTCCTGAATCGTCCTTGGCCACCAAAGTGGCACCTATTTATCTACTTGTAATTTTTTGCTTTAGAACTGCTATGTCCGCAGGAGCTGGGACAGAGATGGGAGAAATACTCCCATTATTGCAACATTTTTGTAGAGCATGTGGGCTATTATAGGAGGAAAATATGAGAAATGGGTCGAATAGTCTTTCATTATAACTTTTGTGCTTAACTATGTCATTTGATGTGTTTACTTAGTATGAGTGAACCAGTTGTCCTTTAAGTGAATTTGTTTCTCTTCCTGGATCTTTTTCCTTTTGTACTGTGCCTAAGCAAAATCTTTGTCTTCTTCATATCCAGCATCCATTGAATAAACTATTGGACAAAAGCCATTGCAAATCTTCACCAAAGACATTCTGCTAGACTGCCAACATCTGTGCTGCTTCTCCATCTTTCTCTCCTTTAAGATCAGTATGAATAAACCTGATAAATATGCATGCCAGGGCATTTGAATAAAGAAGCACATAAATTAAATTTCCAAAATGCCAGAGCCTGCCGAAGAAGAACCGTGTAAATTTCAAAACCTGACAAATAGATACATCTACAAAGCAGGACAGTTGAAATGTAGCCACTCCTCCACTTATCTTCCAAGATCCAGTTTCAAAACCAGTAAATTGTGAAGTGTTTAGCTTTCTCCGCAATGCTCAACAGTAATGCTAGCTTCAGTAGCAATGGTTCCATAAGCATTCCCTCAGGCGAAACGACTTCAATAAATGGTGAGTGCAGAGAAACACAAAACCAGCAGCCTGCTGCAGTTATTACAAGACACTTCCAGGACCAACTGTTGTGGGTGGGTAAGAGTTACATTTCAGCAAGCTGTTGATGAGAATTTACCCATATTCATCATTTTTGTTCAGGATGCAAATAACTGTAGAATTAAATAAAAAAACTATCATGTGGAAGAATCTTAAATTAACAGATGGGTCTATCCAAGCCCAGGATTTTTCTTCTAACTTTGAAACTCTGTGTATTCAGCTATGATAGTACTGAATTAGCTCTCTCTCTCCCTTCCTCTCCTCCTCTTTTCTCCTCTCTCTCTCTTTTTTTTTGGCAGAGCCTTCTGATTTTAACATCTATTTGGCAGAGAGAGAGAACACATTCCTCTCTATGTTAGGATTTTTTTTGCATGTATTGAGTGTGACTGTTACAAACAGGAGAATCTTGTCTCCACTAATTTGTCGAAATTTGCATTTTCTCCATATGACCTATCTTCTTCTGCCATATCTGAATCCGAATATTGGTGATCATCATGGCGATCAGCCATGAAGACTGTTCTGAGAATATAATGCTGTGGCCTTTCGTCTGCATTCCACATCGCAACGTGACCCCCATACCACTGATCCAGTTATGCAAGTCACTTTCTGGTCTTGAGCCCTTTTGGCATGGAAAGTCCTCTTCAGCCCCAGGCCAATATTGATGATGCTTCTGCCCTCCATCAGGATGGATTCAAGTGGGATTTAATCCACTTTGGGACCATCACCCTTCCCTGTGGACTTTGTCACCCAAGGCTGTTCATCCAGTCAGGGTTGTCAGGTTAGTTAACCACCACCTGACACTCGGTGTTGAGTTGCTGGCAGTATGGTCTACTCCAGTGATGGTGAACCTTGGCACTCCAGGTGTTCTGGAACTTCAATTCCCATAATCCTTGATCAGCAGGATTGCTGAGTTGGGCTTCTTGTAATTGAAGTCCAAGAACACCTGGAGTGCCAAGGTTTGCCATCATGGGTCTACTCTATTACCATAGCAGGATAACCTGGCCAGACACCCATATGGCATATAGGGAGGGAAAACTTAATAATTTTAAAAAATTAAATGTGAGAGATAGAAAAACTGGTAGGTTTTCCCACCAATATCAAATATGTTTCAAATTAGTTTTCTCCAATAAAAGCAATAGTGTATCACACAGTGAGGCTGAGCATTGACAGCTGGATATACTGGGTTTCACAGCAGATGTGTGTTATATGATGAGTTGCTATTTGCCACAGTTTTGTTCCTCACCCAAAAAGCATTCATTGCCAAAACTCTACCTTCTTCTTTGGCAGAGGGACCAATACAGGCCCAGAGATAGTCCCTCTGATGTTGCTTGATATTAAAGAGCTCAGACCTTTCAATAATGGAAGGGATACTCATCACCTCTCATTATGACAAGCTCATGTAGACTTGTGACTCCAGTTCTAAGTGGTTGAATAATCTGGTCCAGCCTTTAGTATGAACTTTAAAGGTGCTATCCAAGGTTCTGGATAGTAAAGTTCAGACTAAAGCCCTGCATGGATTCACTCAGTTGCCATGAAATCACACCCACCCAATTCCAGTGTCTCAGACCTTAGGGATGAAGATGCCCTGTGCACATCCCAAACAAAAATTAGTGTGTGTGTGTGTGTGTGTGTGTGTGTGTGTGTGTGTGTGTGTGTGTGTGTGTATTCTTGGCAAAGGAAGGGATACACAGATTTGAATAATTCTCTTGCTGTTTGTAAGGTGCAGTTTTGGCCATAAATGCTTCACAAAGAAGGTAGCAAATCATGTCTGTTCACTGAACTTGCTGCAAATATGATGTTGCAAATTATTTCTTGCCATCTGCAGTGGAAATGTAAATCTTACTTGTCTTGTGCTTACCAGTGAGGATGAGAGATGGGGAGATATAATTTCCTATAGATTTGCTCTTTTCGTATCATCAAATAACAGTGAGGAATGTGCAAGCTACACACAAAATTGCACAATTTGCATCAGTTTAGTTAGTACAAAATTATGATGCCTGTTGCTTTTTTTCAGGAACATTTAAGAATATCAGGCATTGAATGGGTTGTTTTCATTTTTTAAAAACAACCCTTAAGTCCTTACCTTCTTTAACCAAGGAGACTATATGCTGCAGAAATTGCAGGGATTTTAGGACAAAAGGGGTCTTCTCATCTCACTATGACTGGTGATGCAAAAACCTTGAAGCATCTTTCAAATGCTTCAATAAGCTTTCTTGTCAAAGTAAACTTCTCCCAGTTGGCTTTTTGAAATTATTTCTCTTACAGAATGACATAAATTAAAGTTTGATAACTGAGTAGATCTGACATAAAATGGGTCCATTCTGAGTGGATTGGATCACCTACACTCTTAATGCACTGAGCAAATTGTTGAATCATAGAATAACTGAGTTTAAGGGGCCTTTTAGGCCATGGAGTCCAACCCTCTGTCTGCTCCATGCAAGATTCCAAACAAACCAGATCTAACAGATGGTTACCCACTTCTCTCTTGAACGTTTCCCACTTCTCAAGGTAGTTGGTTCCACTGTGATCAGCAAATTTACAAGTTGTCAATCCTTATGGCCCTGAAGGATTGACCAATGGCTTCTGCCCTAGGGAAAGTCCTGGAAGTGCTGATTGAAACCTCTGACTGGGGTCAAATTCCAGGCTCAAACCCTAATTTTCCTTCCCTTTTTGTTTACTCTGGGTTTTCTGCTCCTGCTAAGGAATTTCTATCTACCTGTCTTTTCAACTACATAATGGTTTGTTCCACATGCTGCAGGGAGTGGCTTACTCTCTTGCTATTCTTCTTTGTGGTAAAGCCTTGAACTATCTGTCCCTGTGGGCTATTATTGAGATGCATTTATATCATATTTTTCTTTTGTCTGTTTCTCAATAGCATTCAGTGGAGGTTAAGTACCACATATTATCATCTAAGCCTATGTTCTTCCTCTATTAAATCAGTCACTCACAGAAAGTATGATTGTAAGCAAACACAAGTCAAGTACTTAGGATCAGAGAGGGGAAAATAAATGGGACATTAAAACTTAAGTGTGAGTAATCTGGAATACATTTGATCAAAAACTGCTTTTTAAGTAGTGTTTGCTCTTGCTACAGAGGACATTATCGAACAGAGAACAAGTCTAGTACAATTGGATTTGAATTTATCACTCTATTATTTTTTATATTTACTTTGGGTTAACAACTCATTGAGCACCAAATTGCTCACTCTTAATGAGTCCCTGATGGTAAGAATGAACTGCCTGGAACTATACAGTGAAGAACAACAGTGGCAAACCTAAAGGCACTGATAAAATTTGAGTGATATTGAACACTTACAGAATGAAGCAAAGTTCAATGTTAGGAACAAGAAGCAATGCAGTTAACAGGCTATGAGGGATGGGGCAGTTGGTCTGCTTACATTTCCTGCCTGTTTTACAAGCATCCAGTCATGTGCCTATTTCTATCCCGTTTTGCATCAGTTTCCATTTTTATTTATTTCCATACTTAGTTTTTAACATATGGATTCTGTCTGCAGCTTTCCTAATACATTCAAGTTTGCACCCAACTTTATATATGCATGTCTAAATGGAATAAAAACTGAGAATTTCATTGCATAGTTCAGAGATGTGTGCAGACTTACAGATGGCTGTATTAAAATCTGCATATAGTGTAAGACAGGCGTTCCCAACCTTTTTAAGCCAGGGGCCAGGTCATGCTCCCTTAGACAGCTTCGGAGGCTGGACAGCCATTTTGCCCTTCCTCCACCACATGGCACTTCCTGGTGTGGTGGAGGCAGTGAGGGGGGGCACATAAAATGGTGCAGTGGGCTGCATCCGGCCCTCAGGCCACAGGTTGAGAATCCCTTGTGTAAGAAGTACAAATTAAAGAAGGTTTCTGTAAAAGATGTGGATCAAATGGTAAAAAATATATATCCCTAACTCGCCTGCTACTGTAACTCTTGTGGACTATTTGCCTCAGACTAATGGGTGGGGAAATCCTATAAAGGGGCTGTGATTCAGGATTTGAATTAGAAAGAGCAGGAGAGCTGGTAAGATGGAGTTGCTATTTCCACAGAGGATAATAGGGACCTTGTCAACTTGGTTTAGGCAGTCAAATTTCAATATATTTGTGCAGGAAAGTTGGATCCATATAAGTGATCTTATGTGATGCCATTTGTATTTTATTTTAGAGACTGTACAGTATATGTGAAGCCCATTCCTTTATGTCATAGATTTCCTACTTGGTTAATAAATATATCATTTACTTTCAAAGAGACATTTGAAGAATTCTTTATTCTTTTGGTGCTACCAAAAAGAACCCAGCAAGCACATTTCAGTATTCAGTTTTGTTGTATTGCTTTTGTTGTTTTTGTTACATAAGTATATATAAGAAAAAACATTTTGTAGATTTTGTAATTGCAATATACATTAGATAGATTGATAGATAGATCCAGAAACTGTTACACTACATCTCATAGGTGAATATCTTGCTTTGCTCCAAGGAAAGGATGCAGTGCTGTTTTGTTTTGTTGTTTTACTCCATAATGCAGAAAATACGAATACAGTTTCTGAGACAGCTCTCTGGGTTGTTGTTAGCGATATGAAGCTTCAAAATAAATGGCAAAGGCCATTTTCTAAGGCAGGGGTTCTCAACCATTTTGTGCCATGGGCCAGACCATGCCCCCTCAGACAGCTGAGCAGGCTGGACACGTGGTTCCTTCTGCTGTAAATGCTGCCGTAAACTGCAGCAGGTGCATTTGCACATGTGTGGGCACATGTGTGGGCACATTTGCACAAGTGCAGGTGCATTTGCACATGCACAGGCACATTTGCATGGGTGCAGGAGTGTTTACAGCTGTCATGAACATGCCCACTCCATGTTGTTGCTGTGGGCTGGATGATTTTCCACTGTGGGCTGGGTCCGACTTGTGGGCCATAGGTAATGAACCCCTGTTCTAAGGAATTCTTTCCTATATACTTTGTATTTTGTGCAGATGAAAAGTGAATATGGTAGAATATGGTGTAATCAGTTTTACACATTGTTCTCAATAAAAATTGTTTTATCAATTTTATTATTTTCACTACATTAAAACCCAAAGGCTTTAATATCAAGTCAGTTTTTTCTGCAGGGAACATGCAATCATATGTAGTAAGAGCAAGTCATATATTGTATAATTTAAATTACAGGTAAGAAGTTGAAAAGAGAAATGGGCAACAGTTATAATGTAAGGAAACCATTATGTTGAGACTGTAGTCCACCTTGTAGTCCTCCAGATATTATTGGAGTTGAATCTCATCAGCTCTAACAGTGAAAGATGAGAGTTAATGGGAACTGCAACCTGACAACATTTGAATAGCCACTAGTTGCCTCAAATTTAGGTCTTCAGGCTAAAATACTTTGGATTTTAGACTGACATTTGTTGTGGTTGACCTTAAATTAACAGAAACTTATACTACGATGATGAACTTCTGCCATCCAGGCACATAGGACTTTAACATCTAAAGTTGCTTTGGGTCTCCCTCGGGAGAGGAAAGCAGAGTATAAATGACGTAAATAAATAAATAAAGACACAATTAGCATGTCTAAAAGGTTGAGAACTCCTGCCCTATAGTGTTCTGTTGCTCTAGTAATGGATGCTTTAAATTTTAGAAGTCACACTTCTAGCCAGCTAGAATTGCATAAAAAGTAAAGAAAACAGAGGAGCACTATAATTAAATTTATATTAGATTGGACTTTCCTGTCAATTTTAATTATTTTCAAAATCTTTCACATCATTGCTCTGCCTGTACGTGTCTTTCACATTCAAAAGTAGTGGTTTGGATTTCCACTGCATTGGATCTATACACCTGCTGCTGCAATGGCAATATCAGTGAGAGGACTAAGATTGAATGGAGGTGCCTTGTACAGGGTGGCCTGAAAGTCCCTACCTGGCTAGAAAGAGAGTAGGGCTCTGCTGGGGGAGGGAGGAAACACTCCCATTGAACTGCCGGGCCATTGGAACTCTCTAAATATTTTTATAGCAGTCTACAACCAACAGTGGTTTTTAAAAATGCAATAATTGGCTTGTCCAAAAACATAATAGCATAGCTACTCAGAGGAATCTAAGTGTCACCTAATCTGAGCAGCAGATAAACTGGTATTCAGATTGAATTAGTAGTGCCCCATAGTGCCTAGAAAGGCAGTTAATTACATTCTGTTTTCCCTCAGTGACTCCTAGTGGCTGTTCATATTTTTCCTTATAATAATAATAGCATTTTTTGCCCAGCAAGCCAGGCATGTTTCTTGTGTGTGTTGGTGGTTAGGGGTGTTTTTTGTGCATGTGTGTGTGCATGCGCATGTGCACGCATGCGCGCGCGCGCACACACACACACACAGGGCAGGTTTGAAATGTGCAGCCCAGTAGGTGTGTGTGTGTGTGTGTGTGAGAGAGAGAGAGAGAGAGAGAGAAGGAAGGCTGCAGTTGAGGAGGCTGCGCCTGGGTGAGTACCTCCGGGGAAGTTGTTCACTTTCCTCAGTGGAAGGGTGGTGAAGGCACCAGTGCCTCCCCCCCCCCCCCCCACCGTTGAAAGCAAAACACTTCCTCAGGAAGTAAAGGCAGCGAACGGAGCCCCGTTTGCTGCCTTTGCTTCCCGGGGAAGCTGTACGCTTTCCTCGGTGGGTGGGTGGCAAAGGCACCAGTGCCTTCCCTCCCTCCTCGTTGAAAGTGAAACACTTCCTTGGGAAGTAAAGGCAGTGAACGGAGCCCCATTCACTGCCTTTTCTTCCTGGGAAAGTTGTTCGCTTTCCTCGGTGGGAGGGTGGCAAAGGCACCAGTGCCTCCCCCCTCCACCGTTGAAAGCAAAACACTTCCTCAGGAAGTAAAGACAGCGAACGGAGCCCCGTTCACTGCCTTTGCTTCCCGGGGAAGCTATACGCTTTCCTCGGTGGATGGGTGGCAAAGGTACCAGTGCCTTCCCTCCCTCCTCATTGAAAGCAAAACACTTCCTCAGGAAGTAAAGGCAGCGAACGGAGCCCGTTCGCTGCCTTTGCTTCCCAGGGAAGCTGTTCGCTTCCCTCGGTGGGCGGGGGCCAAAGGCACCACCTTCAACCCCGGCCCACCATGGAAAGCGATGGCTTAAGTCTGGGAGGTGAAGGCCGAGAATAGAGCACCGTTCTTGGCCTTTGTCTCCCTGAGTGAAGCGGAAGGCATGTGGGGAGAAGATGGGCTCTCCCCCTCTTCTCCCCGCTATGTTAGCTGGCGCATCGGTGGTTTATTTTAGTCCGTGTGCACCGGCTTCCCAGTGTTCTCCATGCTTGCACCCTTCAGCCTGATTGGCTGAGGGGCTGCGCTGTGCGGAGGACGCTGGGAACCATAGTTTTATTTTTGTTCCGATTCGTGGGGCGGTTGTCCTACTCTCGGCAGTCGGACCCTTGCGGCGATGCTCGCAGGGTCTTAAGGTAAGTGCGGGTGGCTTGGTATGGGATAGTAGGGATGGGCATGGGCATGCATGCTGGACACTAACGGTTAACGCCCCCTCTTATAGGTAAAGATCACTCCATGATATTATGTACAATGACCATAGGACTCGTGGTGTGTTTTTTTTTCTTGTCTATCTTAGAGCAACTGTTTAGCACTCATGTAACAGAATTGGTGGGGACCGTGGTAGCTTAGTGGTTAAGATGCTGACCTTTTTGACTGGAAGGTAGACAAGTCAGACCTGAGAACTGCTTGACAGAGTGAGTGCCTGCTATCTGTCCCAGCTTCTGTCAACCTAGAAGTTCGAAAGCAAGAAATTGCAAGTTGATAAATAGGTACCACTTCAGTGGATACTTAAACAGTGTTCCATGCACTCTGGTATCTAGTCATGCCTGCCAAATGTCCACGGAAACATCTACAAACACAGACAGCGCTGGCTCTTTGGCTATAAACCGAGATGGGCGCTGATCCCTAGAGTCCGATACAACTGGGTTTCAAGCCAGGGCGGCCTTAAACTTTTACTAACAGCATTTGAGACTGCAGTTTTGTAGTCATCTTGCAGTAAGCCCCACTGAACTCAGTGAGACTTACTTAGAAGTAAATATGTACTGCATTCTTTTTAATGAAAACCACACGAAATCCCTCATTCAGATCTTGCTTCTGGACTTTTTTCTTCCTACCATTCTTGATGTAGGAACTTAAATGTCCTCATTGGGAGTTTATTTACTGAGAACTATGCAACGAACTTTGGAGACTGATGTTACAGCTTTTCACTGGGAAAGATGTTTTAAAACAGCTTACTAGGTGTTTTTATGGCGGTAATATAACATGCGCTTGTCTGCTGTATTGTTGTGTTACCAAGAGTGTGCTCATCAGAAACAGGCTCCAGAAGAGTGATGAATGACTTATATTAGTTTGCATGCAGAAGAGAAAGCCACTTTTCCCTATTTTATAAAAGAACCGATTGAAAAGAGAGCAATTTATCTGTTTGTGCTTAAGGTTTCTCCTGCCCTTTTACAGTTAATGTGTGAAATGTATCCTTTTCTTGAACCATTTTCTTTAAAGGTTATCTTTGTTCTACGAGATTGTTGGAGAAAATGTTGGGCCTTTGTTAAAAGATAAAAGTCAAAGTGACATGTGCTGTAGCTTGTAGTTCATTTCTTCCACATCAACCTGTCTGACGTTTTTCTCTCCAATCCATACAATTTAGTTAAGAGACAAATCATAATCTTGCAAAACATATGTACTGCATACTGCCTTTTTAAAAAATTTGTAACACAAAATAAAGCATCTAAATATGGGTGCCATTTATCAGTAACTAGGAGCATTATAATATCAGTCACAATTTCACTGCATTTCTCTTAATCTCCCATGTATTTTTCATCTGTTCTTGTTTTGTTGTTCAGTCACACAGTCAATTCCGACCGTTTGCAACCCCATGGACCATTGACCGCCAGGCACCTCTGTCCTCCACCATCTTCCTTAACCCACCCAGCTCTGTGCCCATTGCATCTACAATACCATCTAGCCATCTCATTTTTGGCAGTTCCCTTCTTCTTTTGCCCTCCATATTTCCCAGCATCAAGGCTTTCTCAAGTGAATCCTCTCTTCTCATTTGATGTCCAAAGTACTTTAGCTTCATCTTTACTATTTGACCTTCTAGGGAGCAGTCAGTGTTGATTTCTTCTATTATTGACCTATTTGTTCTTCTCGCTGTCCAGGGTACTCTCAAGACTCTTCTCTAACACCACATTTCAAAGGCATCTATTCTTCTGCCCTCAGCTTTTTTATGGTCCAGCTCTCACAACCATACATCACTGCCGGGAAAACCATTGCTTTGACTATGCAAATTTTAGTTTGCAGGGTGATGTCTCTAGTTTTCACTATGTTCCCCAGGTTTCTCATGGCCTTCCTCCCAAGAATCAGTATCCTTTTTATTTCATGGCTGAAATCACCATCTGCAGTGATTTTTGATCCTAAGAAAGGAAAATCTGTCACTGCTTCTACTTCTTCCCCTTCTATTTTCCAGAGACTGATAGGGCCTGTTCCCATTATGTGCTCTGTGTATAAGTTGAATAGACAGGATGACAAAATGCAACCTTGTCTTACTCATTTTCCTATTCCAAACCACTCCATCATTCCATATTCTGTCCTAACTGTTGCTTCTTTGGCATTGCCCTTTTTTGGGATTGAAACATATACTGATCTTTTCCAATCCTGTGGCCATTGTTATGTTTTCCAAATCTGCTGGCATATGGAATGCAATAATTTGATTCCATCATCTTTTATGGCTTTGAAAAATTCAGCTGGGATACCATAATCTCCACTGGCTTTGTTGTTTGTAGTGCTTTTTAGGGCCTTTCTCACTTTACTCTCTAGGATTTCTGACTCAAGTTCAAAGTCCTCATCATTGTGATTTTATTGTGCTCTTGTTATTTGGTTGTAATATTTTTCTTCTTCCTCCATGGACATTTATATATACAGTAGCTTCCCTCCATAATTGTAGGTTTAATGGCCACATTTTGTTGCTTTCTTTGCTTCTTCTTCTTCTTCTCCTTCCTCTGAATATTGGCGATCATCATGGTGATCGGCTAGGAAGACTGTCTTGAGAATATAATGCAGTGATCTTTCATCTGCCTTCCACATCGCAGCGTGATCCAGTTCCTCAAGTCACTTTCTGGTCCTGAACCCTTTTGGCACACAAAGTCCTCCTCAGCCCAGGCCAGTATTGATGAAGCTGCTGCCCTCCATCAGGATGGATTCAAGTGGGATTTAATCCACTTGGGAACCATCACCCTTCCTTGTGGACTTTGGTACCCAAGGCCATTAGTCCTCAGGGTTGTCAGGTTAGTTAACTGATGTCTGACACTTGGTGTTGCGTCGCTGGCAGTATGGCCTACTCTATTATCATAGCAGGATAACCTGGCCATATGGGTAAATAATGTTTTGTAAAAGAAATATGTAATACTAGCAAAGGTTGCCCGGCGTTGCCGGGCTGTTTTAAATGGTGTTGGAAAGTTTTTGTTGTTGTTGTTGTTAATGTTTGTAAAGAAGAGGTTAATCTATATTTGAAATTTTAAATTTTTTTATTTATACAATTTTTTTTGATGGCCTGTTTTAAACTGTGATGAGTTTTGTTTGGTGTTTTGGTTTTGTGGATGAAAAAAAGAATAAAGGATGATATACTTTTTCGAAAAACTCTTGGGGCCTTTTGTGTGGGGCTATTGTGTCTTTTTGAATTTTTTTTGTTATTGTGGGCAGCAAGTGCTGCTGGTAGGGGTTATCTTGTATTTTGACTGTTTTTTCTCTCGTGGCCTCTAGGTGGAGCTTCTTCCAGCAAGTAGTCTCTTTCTTTATTCATTTCTTTTCCAGTCGTTGTGGTATGAGGTCGTGTGGTGGTGAGTTAGCTGTTTTTCTTTATTTGGGGCGGTGGTGGTGGTTGGATTTTGTGGTGTTTGGCTGGGGGCTGGGTGTGTTTGGAAATGTTTGTTGTTGTTTACTTTTTTGGTGTTATTTTTGTTTTTAAAGAGAAGTAACCACTTGGTTTCTTCTCTTTAACATGGGGCGTGTGTGTGGGGGGAGGGAATCCCCTCTCTGCTGGGTCCCCTGAGGTCAGGAGGGTGGGGGAGACAGACTCATTTTGTCCCCCCCACCCTCTCAACCCCAGGGGAGCCAGTAGAGAGGGGGATTTCCCCCCCCAACTCCGTTTTTAAAGAGAAGTAACCACTTGGTTTCTTCTCTTTAACATGGGGCGTGTGTGTGTGGGGGGGAGGGAATCCCCTCTCTGCCGGGTCCCCTGAGGTCAGGAGGGTGGGGGAGACAGACTCCTTTTGTCCCCCCACCCTCTCAACCCCAGGGGAGCCAGTAGAGAGGGGGATTTCCCCCCCAACTCCATTTTAAAGAGAAGTAACCACTTGGTTTCTTCTCTTTAACATGGGGCATGTGTGTGTGTGTGTGTGTGTGGGGGGAGGGAATCCCCTCTCTGCTGGGTCCCCTGGGGTGAGGAGGGTGGGGGAGACAGACTCCTTTTGTCCCCCCCACCCTCTCAACCCCAGGGGAGCCAGTAGAGAGGGGGATCCCCCCCCAACTCCGTTTTTAAAGAGAAGTAACCACTTGGTTTCTTCTGTTTAACATGGGGCGTGTGTGTGTGTGGGGGGAGGGAATACCCTCTCTGCCAGGTCCCCTGAGGTCAGGAGGGTGGGGGAGACAGACTCCTTTTGTCCCCCCCACCCTCTCAACCCCAGTAGAGAGGGGGAGCACAACACCCCCCACCCACCCAGTGATATTAAAGGGGAAACTCCAATTAGGAGCTTCAGGCGCCATTGGGGAGGGGTTTTTTGGTTCCCGCGGCTTGGCGGACTTGCTTTCCCGGTGTTTTTGTTTTTGCTTTATTTCTTGGGTGCCGGCTTCCTCAGCATTCTGCGCGCTCATGGCGCACAGGACGCTGGGGCTTGTAGTTATGGGTTGGTGCTTTGTGTTTGTGCTGCGTTTTTTAAAAATGCTTTTCTTTTGATTGGCTGCGGCGCGTTTCCGAACGCTGCGCCGTGCGAGAGCCTCTCAGCCTGATTGGCTCTGGCGCAGCGCGGCGCAAGGAATGTTGGGAAGTGAAGTTGTTTCCCTTTCTTCGTGTTTGTGGGGCTGTTGCCCCACTGCCGGTTTTCTACGTACCCAGATTGGCCGTGTGCACGAAGGGTGAGTGCAGGCAAGTAGGGCGAGGCATAGCAACCTATAGCAAGTTCCAACGGTTAACCCTTGGATTTATAGGTTAAGATACACTAAGCCCAAGGTGGATTACCATAGCTGACCACTAGAGGCCACTATCCACAATGTGATGTACAGAGTGTTCCTATTGAGAAGGAACAAAGTTTTAATGAATAATATTTCCAGAGGAGCCACCTCATAGTTGGACTTGAAAGATCTTTGCCTATTCAGCTGGAGACCTTTGATCCTCCTTCTGGCCTATATCAGAAAGATGGAGGGATTTCCCACACACCCTCTCCCCCTGTTGTATAACTCCAGGTGTGTAATTCAGGGTTTGTTGCTTTATGTGGTTCACAGAAGATCTCATAACATATCCCCCACAGATAGCGGGGTGGGGGTGGGGCTTTTGTATTGTATCTGCTTTTTTAAAATGTTTCTGCTTTTAAATTGATTTTTCTAAAGGTGTGCTTTCAAATTTATTGTACCCATTGACTAAACTAGTATGTATTTATTTTTGAAAGACACACATATTTGTTGTGCACATTTATGTATACTTTAAAAAAGAAAAATCCTGAAAATCTTGCTTTTTCTTCATGATTATGGGAAACAGAAAGATGTGAAAACATTTTCATTCATAGTCTTCCTGATCACTTATTGTATATATTCACTTAAAATGAATTTCTCTTCCATAAATCCATTTAACAGCCATTTGAGGGTATGAAACAGTTTCTCATTATTTATTATTTGTACAAGTATTTCTTTACTTTTAGCAAATAAATCAGTATTGCTAAAGACATTTACTCATGTTATCTGGATATTATACTTGTATTTCTCCCCACTATGGTAATGGAGTAGACTGTACAGCCAGCAACTCAACCCTGAGTGTTCAGTGGTGGTAAATAACCTGACTTCTGAAAGGGGCCAATGGCCACAGGCAGATGAGCCCCTTTAGGTAGGGTGATGGTCCCCTCTGTAGAGGGCTTTTAGGGTGCTCAGTTTTTTTTTAGGAGGGACCCCTCGCTTATTTCAGGGTCCCAGGGCTTTGGAAGGGTGGCAATACTCAAATGGGGGGTTCCTCAGGGCTCGGTGCTCTCTCCTCTCCTATTTAACATCTACATGAAACCGCTGGGTGAGATCATTCGTTCCCATGGGGTGCGGTACCATCAGTACGCGGATGACACTCAGTTGTACATCTCGGCCCATGGGGACCCCAGTGATGCCGTCAAAGTCCTTTCCAGATGCCTGGAAGCTGTGGGGGTCTGGATGGGGGCTAATGGGCTACAACTGAATCCCAGCAAGACTGAGTGGCTATGGATAAGGGGTCCTGCGTTAATCCGGGAGTTACCATCGTTGGTTCTGGATGGGGCTATTTTGCCCCAGACAGACCCGGTGCGCAACTTGGGGGTCCTCCTGGATTCACGGCTACTGCTAGAAGAACAGGTGGCGGCTGTGACCAGGAGGGCTTTCGCCCAACTTCGGGTGATTCGCCAGTTGCGCCCACTCCTGGACCGGGACTCCTTGCTCATGGTCCCCCATGCTCTGGTTACCTCCAGACTAGACTATTGCAATGCGCTCTACATGGGGCTGCCCTTGACGACCATCCAGAGGCTACAGCTGGTCCAAAATGCGGCTGCCCGGGTGGTGATGGGGTGTGGGCGTTATGCTCATGCTTCGCCACTGCTCCAGGAGCTGCACTGGTTGCCAGTATGTCTCCGGGTGCAATTCAAGGTGCTGGTTTTGACCTTTAAAGCCCTATATGGTAGTGGGCCAGGTTACCTAAGAGACCGCATCGCCCTGAGGACGTCTGTCCGTCCAACCAGAGCGGACCGGAGGGGCTCTCTAATTGTTCCATCAGCCAGAGGGGCTCGCCTCTCTGGCACAAGGAGGAGAGCCTTCTCCGTGTCTGCACCGGCCCTCTGGAACCTCCTGCCAACAGAATTACGTCTTCGGACGGAGTTGCTGCCTTTCAGAAGGGATCTTAAAACCTGGCTGGCAGGTCAAGTGTGGGGTGCAGGTGGAAGGGTAACCACCATGGGGTGGTTGGTGTAGAGGAACTCTTCCCCATGGTGCCTTTTCGATCCTGCAGCCCCTGCTTTTTAGGGGGTGGGTAGTCTTAACTTTTTTACTGTTTTAACTGTTTTTAGGATTATTAATATTGTCTGTAAACTCCTTGGGTTGCCCTGGGGTTACTTTTTATGTTGTTAGCCGCCCAGAGTCGGCCTTGTGTTGAGTGGGCGGGATATAAATTGAATAAATAAAATAAATAAAATAAAATAATAAATAAATAAATACTTCTGATGAAGCTTTTTGCTATGGTAGCTAGCTGGCATGAACAGTTCCTTTTTAAATGCCACCTTTCTTTGTAAAGATACAGAGCAGAACAGGCTGCTTTTTGGGAAACTGCTTCAAGAGTTTGATTTTACTCTTTGAAGATTATGGGAAACAAGCGGTCAATTCATCCCCAAGACTCAAACTAGGTGCAGGTGTATCTCCTCCAGAATCACCCTGGCAACCCCTTATCTTGCTTTTAGCAAGAAATATTATTATTCTCACTCTAATCCTGCACCCCCTCTTTTACCCATTTGGCCTCCTCAAGGTTAACGGTGAAGACTTGTATCCATAGTCCTGCTTCTTCCCCCAAGCTCTTATCTCACCCAAGCTTGGCTTTCGAAATCCTCCTGTCTTTGTCCAAAGATGAGATGGTTCGATGTCTTTCAGAAGTTTATTTCTTAGAAGCAGAAGTAACATCCAGATACGAAGAATAATAAAAATAGATGAACAAAATCTAGCTAAAATAACTTTTGTTCTGACTACACTATCAATGTCCATTGTCATGCCTACCCCTATCCTACACTCTACTTTAACAATCTAATTGAATCAGAAAAGAACTAACTTACTAAGAAAAAGAAATGCTTTTTCTTCTCAGAGACTAAGACATTTTTGCCTTGGTTTAGAAAACTTAGAAAATAAGTTGGGCCAAATGGCCCCCATAGCTACTTGCTAGGCTTCCATCCCAATATTTTGAGCGACATTTGCTCACGATGGATCTGGGTAAGTTCCCTCTTCCCCTTTTGACGATGTGAAAGTGTAAAAGTCAGTGACAGAGTTTAAATGTAACAGGTGAAGGTTTCCTTCCTTTGGAACTACTTGGTCATCCTTCCCTCCTTAGAAGGTGTGAATGTTCGCTAATGATCCAGGGTCATTTCCTTTCAAGTTTCTTTTTTTACATAGATAATGTTCTACGTATAAAACTGAGAGACTTCTTAAGTCCTATTAATTTTATTTATGTGCAAACAATGTAGTATATTTTATAAGCAGTTTTATAATTCACATGTAATGAAGTATTTTACACAACAAATGCCCAGTTTTTATTTTTACAGTCTTGTGCAAAACCTTTAGAGGCTTTGCACTGTGAAGTTATTTCAGATAGTATCAGTAACTCACAGATCTTTCCCCCCACAATTCTGAATTACATCCCAAACTAAGAATATCCTCAGGCATAGCTCCATGAAGCCACAGTATTCAGTTGTCATTGGAGAAACTAATTAAAATGAATGCCTGGATGCTAGAGCACCAGGGAATTCTGTATATTTTCCTTGTGTTTTATTTGTACAGATAAGATATTTTGAAAATACACAGCCATTCCTACTAATGGGCAGAGTGAGGTGGCTACCCACAGGCTGAACATCCTAGCTATCATGAGAAGAACCATGGGCAGGGCTAAATAAGCCAGCAGGGCTGGGTTGTGGTACCAGTTGTACCCCACACCTGCTGGCATAGCCACGTTTTTAAGGCCTTCCTGAAGGGGAACAACTCTATCTGGAGGCACAATTTAAGTGGCAGGAGGTTCCATAGGGGCAGAGCAGATACCGAGAAGGCTCTCTTCCTGGTCCCAGTAAGATGTGCCTCCCTGGCTAATGGGACCACTCGGGAGCCCCCACAGTCTGCTCTTGTAGGACGGGTTGAAACCCTTGAGGTGACGCAGTCTCTTAAGTATCTTGACCAACTACCATGAAGGGCTTTAAAGGTCAAAACCAGTACCTTGAATTGCACCTGGAGGCACACTGGCAACCAATGCAGATTCCGTAGCAGTGGTGAGGCACAGGCATAATTCCCGCACCCCATCACCACCCGGGCAGCCACAGTCTGAATCATCTGTAGCCTCTGGGTGGTCATTAAGGGCAGCCCCATGTAAAGCACATTGCAATAATCAAGTCTGGAGGTGACTAGAGCATGGGTGACCAAAAGTAAGGAGTCTCAGTTCAGGAGCGGGTGTAATTGGCAGATGGCACTAAGTTGCGCAAAAGCCCTCCTGGCCACAACTGCCACCTGCTCTACGAGCAGTAGTCGTGAGTCCAGGAGAACCCCCAAATTACACACCGGGTCTGTCTGGGGCAAAGAAGCCCCATCCAGCACCAAAGATGGTAGCTCCAGGGATAACACGGGCCCCCAAACCCACAGTCACTCAGTCTTGCCAGGATTCAGCTGAAGCCCATTGTCCCCCATCCAGACCATTACAGCCTCCAGACACCTGGATAGGACTTCAAATGCATCACTTGGGTTCCCACGTACTGAGATATAAAGTTGGTATCATCAGTGTACCATCAGATACCTCACCCCGTGGGAACGGATGATCTCACCCAGCGGCTTCTTGTAGATGTTAAATACAAGAGGCGAGAGTACCGAGCCCTGTGGCACCCCGTACTGGAGAGGCCTAGGACTGGACAACTCATCCTCCAATGACACCAACTGGGTCCAGCCCCTCAGAATTGAGAAAAACCAGGACCACACAGTGCCCTGGGCCCCCAATTCCCGGAGCCGTTCCAGAAGGATACCATAGTCGACAGTATCGAAGGCCGCTGAGAGGTCAAGAAGAGCAAGGACAGAGGGATTACCCCTGTCCCACTCATGCCAGAGATCATCCATAAGTGCAACCAACGCAGTCTTAGTACCACATCTGGGCCTGAATCCTGACTGAAAAGGGTCCAGATAATCTGCTTCATCCAGAACCCCCTGGAGCTGCCGTGCCACTGCTTTTTCCAGTACCTTCCCTAAAAAGGGGAGGTTGGATACAGGCCTGAAGTTGGCCAATATTGTTGGGTCGAGTGATGGTTTATTCAGTATGGGGCACACCAGCACATGTTTGAATGATGCCAGAAGCACCCCTCCCATAAAGAAGCATTTACCATCGCTTCTTGTACCAACTTTGGCTTTGGTATTCAAGCAGTGCTATTGAAAAGAGTGTTCTATCAAGTGGCATGCCAAGGTACTCTGGTGCTCAAAAATGCTGTAATTGGTCCCCCTGCCATGTACCATCCAACTCAACCCTTGGCTTTTGGTTTGGAAGGTGGAAACCACACACTCGAGTCTTGCTTGGACTCAAGACCTTGTGGGTGTCTTCTACTAACTAATGTGGGAATACCTGAGATTAGAAGCTGCTCTTCTGAACTCTGTGTGGTGTGGCACAAATCAGAATTTAGTAAGGAGCTAAGTATCTCTATGTTTTATCAGGATTGTTCTTTAGCAGATGGAAGGTGTCAAAGGGGGGGGGAGACATAACTTGTGGAGATTTATCTTGGTATTTTTGTCACTCTCTGTGTAACTGTAAGACTAAAACATCTCTTAGTCTCAGTCTGTATTTCGTCAAATCCAGTCTAGATGTTTACTTCTCATCTATGTTGAATATCAGGTTGTAACAATTGATATTCTGTTTTCTGCTCATAAATGTACATATTTTCTACGCCATTCCTTATTAAGGCATCTTTAAAGATTTCTTCATATATGCATTTGTTATGTCTTTTCACAGATACTGTACTGAAATGTGCATTTGTAAAGATATAAACCTTTTTTTTATGTGCTCCTTGTGTGTGTGTGTGTGTAATTTGAAAGATAACGTGATGCTGGCTGTTTCCTCCCAAATGATCAGGAACTGAATGATACACACATACTTTCATTTCAGTAATAGTCCCACATGCCACAAATTGGATATGTTCATTAAACAATCTTGGTTATGGTAGATTTCTCTTCCATTGCTATTTAGCAGTTGGTAGAAGGAGAATAGATAACTTTGTTACAGCTGCATTTGGAACACACATTTGTACACAGCAGTGTGCTGTGGATCTTTTTGTTAGGTTGTAATGCCAGGCTGAAAGAAGAATAATCTTTGATGCGCGTAATAACGGAGCTGCCATCTCCGGGATGAAGCTTTGGAACAGTCACATGCTGTGGAATTAGTTAATGAGCCTTTCTTTGTTTGAGCTTTGGAAGGCCTCCAAAACCCACTCAGGAGAGAAATTAACAAATGTCTTTAGGCTACCTGTGGAGAAATAGTCATGATGAGAATTCTGAGCTAGACCTCCTTCATCATCTTTTTTCCTAATCAGCTCTCAGGTGGTCTCGGCAGGAGATTAGTTGTGAAGTGGCGCTGGGCACAGGGTGGGTGAGTGGGAGATGGCAAAGAGAAGAAAATTAAGTCTTAATTTTGGTCTTATTGTAAAAGATTTCTTCTCCCTTCAAATTTCTCACATACGTTTCAAGCAGTAGGTGTTGGGAGCATAAACACCACTACATCATTTTGAAGGCTTTTCTAATATAGCAGACAAGTGCCAACAAAGATTTATATGACTTTTGATGTACAGTGAAGCGTGCAAAACTAATTCTTAGTGCCTCTTATGAATTACAAAGCTCCGGCATGTTATAGGTCTATTTTTTTAGTCTCCATGCTGCAATGCACATTGATTTATAATGGCTTGTTTTGTTGAAATGTAATCATTTTCTCTTGTTATCCCTTTTATTAATTAACTTTTCTGTCTGCCAGATATTTAGCATTGCATTTAATACACACTTTAGTGCACACAGGTTTCCTGATGTGGTGTCATGGTCATTTTGATACTCTGAGATAGATCATAATTTGTTATGTTGTGATCTGGCACCCATCTTATTTGAGCCAGATCAGAATTTATTTGTAAATTCAGAATGCTAGCCCTCCCACTGACTTGGGTTGGATAGCCAAAATGGCAACAACATTTATTTCTTTTTTCACTGGATAAAATATGAGAGAACCAGTTTTAGGGATTTGCATATTGGGCACTTTCTAAATGCTACATCAGAAGTTAAATTTTGGCCTAAGATTGCACATCATGGCTTTCACTCCACAAAGCCCAGTTCACCTCCCTCACACTTGTATCATGTATCTGCATCATGTCTCCAGACAGTCTGGTCCTTCTCTATTTTAGACATCAATCTGAATAGATTTAAAATTGGTCTAAAACCAATCTGGACTTCATAAATATTACTCAAGACTAAGCCAAGTAAGTTCAGGATCCCTTATTTGACCAAGGCCAACACACAACCTTTGTTTCAAGTCTCCATTGAGCCACAGATTGTTCTGATTTACTGTTTCAGATCATATATGCTCCCTTGAATATGGCATGCTCACCACCACCATTGCTCTCTCTCTCTCTCTCTGTGACTTTACCAATTGGCTCCATGGACTCTAGATTCTCATTGCTACTGAAATTCACCTTCATTAGAATAGGTTAACAGAGTAGACTATTAGATTATACAATCCAAACAGTCCACACTAGCCTCCTAATACTAACTATATTAAAAGGTTTTTGTAGATTTTATATTTGTTTTTAGATAATAGATGGATTTGCGGTCTGTGTGTGTGTGTGTGTGTGTGTGTGTGTGTGTGTGGTTAATATTGTTATGTTTTAAGGGTTTTTAAAATTGTTTTACCTGTATATTGGTTTTAACTTGTGTACACCACCCAGAGTCCTCTGGATAGGGTGGTATATAAATCTATTAAATTAAATTAATTAAATTAACTGTCCTCTGTTGGACCCCAGCTTCTCTTTCACATCCAGTAAAGTCTACAGCTAGGGTTGGGCACTCAGTACCAATAATGCCAGACCAGTGAAGGTCCCTGATCCCCAGCAGCTTGTCCTGCTCCCAGAGGATCTACCACAGACACTGATCAAGCCTCTTTTTTCTGTTAGTGCCTCTTCTGGATGGAGATGGGTCGGCCTATACTGCTCTTGTCAGGGGCTGGAAGTGAGAACAACTGGTGGTCCTCTTCTGCATACTTTACTTGGAGCAATGTTGACTACTTGCTTAGCCATCAGTCTTAGTTCATCAGCAGCATGTTGTTGGCAAAAAAGATAGAAGGAGGCTCTTTGGAGGCCTCTACCCAGTCCTCTGGCTCCATATCTGACAAAAGTGATGAACCTCCTCTCTTGTCCTTGCCCACCTCCTTTAAACCCAGCTCCCACTGTTCTGTCCCTCTCCAGCCCAACTCTGTAGTTGTAGACCATCCACTTCTGGACTCCCACCTGGGACCCTGCCCCTGTCTTCTGTGCCATCAGGCTGCCTTGATGTTGAGACTAAGGAAGACCACCCACTGAGGACAGCCGCAGCATTCTTCTGACATAAGATCAAAATGAAATGAATTAATAATATATGACCTCATTCTCCCATTTCAGAAAAAAAATCCTTACAACAACCCTGACAGACAAAATAGTAGATAGATCAGTTTAGGGTCACCTAATGAGTTTGATGGCTGACATGGGATTTCAACTAAGTTTCCTTGCTGACCTTCTAACTACTACATGATGCTTTATGGAAAATATTGGAACAGGGTGAGTAGAGGAGACATTTTAAATGTTTTCCCCCTGTGTATACCCCTAGCAGACATTTCTACATTAGCAGGGTAGGGGTTTGATCTGATATATGTAAACCATCCATAGAGTATTTGTTTGATTTTTAAAAAAATAAGGATCTTAGCAGGAATAAATAAATGAAGTCATAAGTATAATGACTCTTAAGTTGTAAAACAAGGCATTTTATAGTTCATTATTCATTCATTTATTTATTTAATTTCTATACCACCCATTTGGGTGGTATCCCACTCTGGGCGATGAAGGCAGAAAATGGCACTCCGTTCTGCCTTTGCCTCCTGGAGGGAAGCGAGTGCCTTCCACAGGGGCCGGGGGCCGAAAGCACAGCTGCCTTCGGCCCCCGCCTACCGAGGGAAGTGAGCCACGTCCCCAGGAGATGAAAGCAGAGAACGGTGCTCCATTCTGCCTTCGCCTCCTGGAGGGAAGTGAGAGCCTTCCATGGGGGATGGGGGCCAAAAGCACGGTGTGGCTTTGGCCCCACCAACCTAGGGAAATGGACCACTTACCTGGGAGATGATGGCAGAGAACCGCACTCTGTTCCGCCTTCGTCTCCTGGAGGGAAGCAAGCACCTTCCACGGGAACCAGGGGCCAAAAACACAGCTGCCTTTGGTCCCCACCTACCGAGGGAAGTGAGCCACTTCTCTGGGAGATAAAGGCAGAGAACGGCACTTTGTTCCTCAAAACTGCGGAGAGGAAATAGCAAGGGCAAGAGGCAGAAATCCATCAGGGGAGGAGCCTACCCTGGTGGATCCCTGCCTGGTGCCCTTGCTTAGTCTTTGGCCATCCCCTTCTTCCTTAGCCACACCCCCAAAACCACCCCAACACCTAAAAAAAATACCTGCCCAGCAAGGCCGGGCAAAAAATGCTATTCATTTTTATTGCTAGGTACAAGAGCAGGTGGTTGATACCTTCCCTGAAGGCTGAGGAGTTTGATGATTGGCAAGCATTGCAGATAGATTCACTTGGACTGTTGCCTACTTGCAGTAGGAAAATGTCCCGTTAGTATTTTAGAAGCCATCTGACCTTTTCTTTGGACCCTGCTACAACATGGCTGGCCCTGCAAATGACCTGATGCAGCTTTGCAAACTATCTTCAGATGTTTTGTTGGAAGAGGCAGTTTTAGTGGAAGTTTTTCTGGGACTTGTATTGAGTGTAAATTGTTTTTGTATTTTCAAAATGGAAATTTGGTGGTCTTTCTTGTTCTTATCAAAACAATTAAGAATGGAACCTATTACTCAATGAGTCCTGGTGTAATGTCTGCAACTTCTCTTTGTAACATCTTGACAGTGTGAAAACTATATTCTCCACAATTTTTGCACAATCATGTTCAACGAAGAGTTATTTTTGTCTCAAGCGTTCAGATAGAATGTTTTTATATTCTTATTCTTATTCTTGCTTCTTATTCTGAAGCAAAGGTAATGAAAAATATTGTATCTTTAGGACTACTAATTAATTGCGCAATTATAGTTCACAAGCATGAATTTAGCTCACAATATCACAGCATCACAATTAATTTATATATTGTTTTCTTGTTCTTAACTTTCATATATTCTTGCAATACACTGTGAGTCTCTTTAGACAAAGACATAAGAATAACAACGAGCAACACACAGACAAGATCTGTTTTTTCCCTGTTGTTTTTAAAATGAATGGCAATTAATAATACATGCTTGTGGTATTACCCATTCTTCTGCAGTTGGCATAGCAATTAATTAGATACCTTATTGGCCAAGTGTAACAAACACACAAGGAATTTAATTCCAGCTCTAAGCATTATGGCTAATCAAAATAACAAAACAATAAAATAACAACAAACAGAATTCATAACAGTAACATAACAAATGATTTTTTTAAAAAAAATGTTTAAAATTATTTCATTATATCCTATCAATAATATAACTAAGTGTTCAGTTGCATAATGGTACAGGAGGGAAGCTATCTTTAAATCTAGTTGTTTTAGGGTACAATGCCCTAACAGTGGTGAAAAACATTGGCACTCCAGCGGTTCTTGGACTTCAATTACCAGAAGCCCAAGTCAGTACACCAGCTGATCAGTGCTTCTGGAAATTAAAATCCAAGAACAGCTGGAGTGCCAAGGTTCACCACAGTGGTATGTTGTCCAGAGGGAAGGAGATCAGACAATTTTTATATCCAGGCTATAATGAGTCTGGAGGATATCTTATAGTGTGAGAAAAGTGGCACTGTATTATAAGGAGTGGTTGCCTGCTTGCAGACACCTAAGAGTTGGAAGAATCTGAAAAAAACTTGTCTGCCTTGAAGGGGTTTTCTTTTTAAACTTTCCCTCTCCAGAGTTCAGTGGGTTTTTTCTTCTTTCTCAAACAAGAAAAAATGCAGTGAAGTTGTTTGAAATAAATATTTCAGTCTGAAACAAGCATACACAAAAAGTGTGTACATAAGTTCCAGCTGTGAAGGAACATCTGTTCACTTATTTATGAACAAAGCCGAGAAAGACCAATTAGTAGAGTATATTCCAAGAGCGGCTTAGAGTAGATCATGGATGGCCTTTTGAAAAGCATGAGAAGTGAAGTTTATGGTGTCTGGCTGTGTGTTACAATGCCACTTCTCAGATCTTCATTTTGCCATATTGGGTAAGAATGGTTGAAATGGGCTTGATGTACAAATAGAAACAGTTTCTCTCTCTCTCTCTCTCTCTGGAACCAGAGGTTCCATGATTTCTCTCCCATGTGTGGTAAGAATCAATAAGATTTCAGACCTTGTGATGAATGAATGAATAGGAGGACTTCAGAGGGCAATGTACTGGAATTCTGAATATTTGATTCATTTTCTATCTAGAGGTTTTTTAAAAGTGTTTCTGGGAAAATGATGCACATGTGTGTGCTTTCCCCCTGTTATTACAGTGTATCAAACATGGAAGCCAGAGGCAATACCAGCTGACATGTTTTCAACCCTTCATGAATTGATTTGCTTTACTTGGCTTCCACATCTGTTCTATCCTAGATGTGCATTCCCAATATTTGTGATTAATCATTGCCTTGTCTATAATTTCAGTCTGAGTGAAAAAATAAAATAGACAGATAACTGATTTGTAGCATATATTGAACTGCTATCCAAGTGAACAATCCCTCCTACAACTGAGAAAACTACAATGAGTCATTAGCAACTTACTGCTTAATTTACATTTGTTCCTTTTCTCTCTCCCTGCTGGTCCTTCCAATTTTATTACATTGTTTGCATGGAAAATTAATTATCAGACTTGTCTCATATTGCACCTCTGGTATTGGTCATGTAATGAATTATGGGGGATGTGAGCATAGTTTTCAGCAGCTTAATTGCCTTTCCTGCAACCAGTGGAATGTTACATTAAGTGTCCCTGGTGACCAGATTGTATTTGATTTTCATTTTAAAAATCTGATCATGTGGCCACTTCCCATCTGACTGTTAACTTTGCTTTCTACTGTCAAAATGCACAGAATCAGCGGCATAGAAGACTTGCTGCGCTGCAAGAGGAAAATCCCATGGCAAAGAAGGTTGCTTTTATTGTTGTTGACACAAGGAACACTTCAAATTACAGCACTTCCAACATAGCAGTAGCCATCCTTGTTTTCCAGTTTGGGACCTTTAAAAGAAAAAGAAATAGATGGGTTGTTTGCATCTTGTGGTTCAAAGTGGCTAAGACGCTGACTGGGAGGCGGAAGGTCAGCAGTTCGATTCCCGAGTACTGCAGGATGGAATGAGCTCCCGTCTTTGTCCCAGCTCCTGCCAACCTAGCAGTTCGAAAGCAAGAAATTGCAAGTAGATAAATAGGGACCACTTTGGTGGGAAGGTAACAGTGTTCTGTGCACTAGTCATGCCTGCCACATGACCACGGAAATGTCTGCAGAAGCAGACAGCGCTGGCTCCTCGGCTTTGAAACAGAGATGAGCACTGAACCCTAGAGTCAGATATGACTGGCTTTCAGGCAAGGGAAACCTTTACCTTTACCTTGCATCTTTCTGATTAGTGAACTGACCCTGTGCTTGCTCTCTAATTGTGCTTATTGTCTCATTCTCATGCTATGGAAGAGCAATGTTTTGGCATTCTGCAAACTCCACAGGCTGTCTTTACATGCTCACTTGTCTGCTGAACACATTGCTTTTACCTAAACAGAAAAGAGGTCAAATCTCTTGATCCAGATAATAAGCATTCAACAGACTGAGGCAGGGAGCAACAGACCCAGAAATCTGATCCTTGTGGACTTTGAAAGAATCCATCCTTCATAAGGCTCAAAGAAAGAATCTTAACTAAGGAACTAAATTGTGGGCTAAAAAATTACATGTATCTCCTGGGAATGAATACCCAAACCTAGGGTCATTCTTACAATCAGGAACTGCCAAGTTACTCTCCCTACCCTACAAGAAAGCAGGTTATTTTGTAGTGGTCTAGGCAAGAGAAGACTGTGGATTCACAAAACGAACATTTTTGCAAGTATTAAGCTAAATTTTATAAATACCATTTTAGTGCAAATGATAAATGCAATGACAGTTACTGGGTTGCCTCCTGGACTTCCCAGGATTAAAAGCATCAGAGCAGGATTTTTGCATCATTTGAAACAATCAACCATGGATTGTGTTATTTGCTTTCCAAAGGGGAAGAATGATAGTTATTTACAGTATGTGCAAATTACAGAGACTTTGATTAGAATAAAGTGCATTCATTGTGTTCAGTCTCAGCTGGAGGTGAGGAATCTCACAGAGCTTGAAAACCTCCTTCTTTAGGTTGAAAAGATTTAGTGAATATTGTTTGAAATGTTTGAAGTGGCAGCCATGTGAGTCTGTGCAAGCACGGCTCTGGAAGATACGGGAACGCATGCGCAGCAACAACTCTTTTGTGCATGCGCAGAACCCCTTTGTGCATGCGCACTGCTGCCTCTGATGGGTGTGCATGCACAATAAGCCCTTTCCCTGCCATTCAAAATATGGGACTGCGGCAGGAAAGGGGAGCAACAAGCACTGAAATACGAGAAATCCCGGCCTATACTGGATACTTGACAGGTATGGTTCAAGCATATCTGAGAGTAAACAAAACAGAACAGCAAAAAAAGACAAAAAATATTGTGGCATCTTGAAAACTAACTTCTATATTAAAATGTGGGCTTTCTTGGACCAAGTCCACTTCAGTCTGATGAAGTGGACTTGGTCCACAAAAGCTCACATTTAAATACAGGAGTTGGTCTTTAACATGCCTCAACATTTTTTGTCTTTTTTTGCTGTTCTGTTTTGTTTACTCTCAGATACGAATATTCTTTGCAGGCGCACCCCCCAAAGAAAGACTCAGACACCGGTATATGGATAAAGGCATTGGGCCACTTTTATTGAATAATGCCCTAGTCCGAATTATAACTTTCAATTGGTACTCATCCAATTATAATTCTTTAAGGCAAGCAGGCCGCAGTAACACTGGTAAGGTTCCTCCCAAAATTGCCAATGGCAATTGGCTACAATGTATCCATTTTGTATCAATTTGTTTGTTGACACAAACAAATTGTTGACCGTAGTCAATAAACTATCTATTGACCCCACCCTCTGACGTGTATCCGTCAAATCACGGGGTGATGCATGCTGAAAAGCTCGTGCCATCACCCCTTGCCTGGTTCGTTGTAGACCGGTCAACGTTATTACACCTGTACCTGTCTAAGTGTTGGCCAGTCAATTGCGAACCTGCCGGATACCTATGGGTCATAAATCTTTACCTTACCAGTGCTACCCGCCACACGGGGAGGCTTCAATGAAGACTCACTGCCCCCCCCAGACCGTCAGCTCGGTCAACAGGCCTGCTTGCAAATCTTCCAAAAAGAGGTTCATACCTCTATCCGACAGGTGGACCCCATCCCCTGCATACAGATCGTAATTTTGTAAACTAATGGTGGGGTGTCGGACGACCATCCCCAAACCCTTGTCTGCCACGAACCGGGCAACTGCCCTGTTCACCGAGCGACGAGCGCGGTCAAGGGCACGGAGGTCAATACCTCCCCTGTAAGCGTGACGTGGTATGATGTCCGACCATAGCAGCCTGGTGAACGGCCACACATAGTGTAAATAAGCTAGGTCTCTGCAAATCGCAAATTTTAAGGAAAGGCCAGTGACCTGGTCCAGGTCATTGCCCCCGAGGTGCAGTACAAGGACATCGGGCAGTTCAGCATCCCTAATGGAGAAAAGGAACGGCAACAGTTCCCGCCATCTCATTCCACGCTTACCGTACCAACGTATGCATGCGGCCGCACGCAGTCCAAGCTGGGGTCCCCACTCTGTCGCCGCAGCATACTGAGCTGCCCAGTGCACGTAACTGTGGCCCACCAGCCATACTGCCACCAGTGTGCGTGGACACACAGGGTCTGTAAGAGAAAAAAGGAGAACAGAGACTTAATTGGTACTCACATCTGAAGAGGACGAACATATAATGCAAAATGCATAGATCCCCATCTTCCCATATGGCGTATATCAGCCTCAGAGTACCCAAATGCAGCTGCAGTTGAAGCAGCGCCGATTCTAAATGAATGGGTGCCGTAACGAGCCCCAGGGAGGCCAACACTGGAAAGTGCCATACTGGTCACCTTCCAAAATTGAAATTTAGTAAGGGGAGACCCATCCTGGTGGCAGAAAAATGGGCCAGGGTGCGTGCCACGCACTGCCAAGAACTCCTGTAGGGCACCAACCGGACAGATGTCTGCAATGGAACATCGTAGCAGTCTAACTCCACTGCCTACGCCGTGCTGATCAACTTTTGAGGACCATATCCTCAACTGAGCCCACTCATTAGAGACATAGACATCGTCGAGTTCCAGTGCCCTACGAGTCGCATCCGCCTTAGACAGTAGTACAACTCACTGATGCGGAGCGCTCCAAAGAAGGCCACCGTGGTAGCCGCATGAAAAAGAGCTGCCTCATACCTGTCAAAACATAGGTCAGGCCAGCCTCGTGCAAGGTGTGTGAGCACCCCTGGGGAAATTGGGTGCCGAGTGTCCGGGCGGCAGCCACGTTCCCGTGTCCACCCCTACAAAATATGCCGTATGCGAAAATCGTTCATGCTGTCAGCAAAACCCCCCACCTTAGCAACAAATGCCAATGCTGACAGCCTTGATGCTATAGTGCGGGGAGCGAGGCCCTGACTGTGTAAATGAACCATGAATTGTAAGACCTGTTCCACTGGAATGGGCCACGCCTCAGGCAACTGAAGTTGCGCACTAAAGCTATCAAATTGAACGAAAGCATGATGATACGCCTTTCGCGTGCGGGGCTCCAAGGACATGCCGATCACCCGGTTCACCTCTCCTTGCCAAATCTTGGCCGGAAGTGGCGAGGGGAATTCCTCTGCGTCCAGAGCCAAGGCACGGAACCGGGGGATCTGCAGGCGGGATAAAGCATCAGCAATATCATTATCAATGCCTGGTACATGTCTGCCCCTGAAAAGGACGTTAAGGCGTAGGCTACGTAACACGAATTGGCGAACTAAAGCCATCACCCTGGGTGATTTAGATGTCTGAGCATTGACAATGTGCACTACTGCAGCATTGTCACACCAAAAATGGACCACTGAGTCGGCCCACTCCTTGCCCCATATCATCAAAGCTCCCAGGATCGGGAAAAACTCAAGGAATGTAAGATCGCGGAGGCGATCCGTGCCCCGCCATTCTGGAGGCCATTGGCCATAAGCCCACCTCCCCTGGAATTATATCCCATATCCCAGGGAGCCGGAGGCATCCGACTGCACTTGAAACCCAGGTGAAACTAAAAGGTCAGACCTCCAAAAGGATACCCCATTGAAGTCCCGCAGGAATGAGAGCCAAACCAAAAGGTCAGCCCGCATGCCTCTGGTTAGTCGGACCCTATGGTGGCGCCTTGTCAAGCCAGACATGGCATCGCACAGCCGCCGAGCAAATACCCTGCCAGGCGTAACCACCCTGCAGGCAAAGTTAAGATGGCCATGCAGTACCTGAAGCTCTCTAAGTGACACCTTACGTTTGGCCAGCAAGGCCAAAATCATTGCAGAGATCCGGGTAACCTTGTCAATGGGTAACCGGGATGCCTGTGCGACCGTGTCAATTTCGATACCCAGAAATGTGAGGGTAGTGGATGGGCCCTCGGTCTTTTCGGGCGCTAAAGGGACACCCAGTTCCTGCATTAGCGTCTGAAATGTGGTGAGGAGACGCGTGCACGTGTCCAAGCCCCGTTCACCCCCGAACAAAAAGTCATCGAGGTAATGGGCTACAGACCGAGACCCGGACCTGCGAACAAAGGCCCACTGAAGGAAGGTGCTAAAACGTTCAAATGCTGAACAGGATATAGAGCAGCCAAAAGGCATGGCCTTATCTACATAGAACTTCCCTTGGAATCTAAAACCCAATAGCTCAAAGTCCTCAGGGTGCACTGGCAACAATCGGAATGCCGATTTGATGTCACATTTTGCCAGGAGGGCACCCGGACCACAAGAGCGCACCATCCGTAGGGCTTGGTCAAAGGACGTATACCTGACCGAACAAAGGTCATCAGGGATAGCGACATTGACAGAATAACCCGCCGGGTACGATAAATGGTGGACATTAAATTAGGTGCATCTTGTGGTCCCCGCACTCCTTTGAATGGTATTCGGAATCCCCACTGGAAACCCTCAAGGAGGTACTGTGCATCCTCTCTCCGAGGATAAGTTGAGAGCCATTGCTCCAACATATACAGATTAACTGGGGAGGGAGCCTTTAGTCTGGCTAGCTCCCTCAGCCGCCGCTCTGCCCGCTCCCTGTCCACCTCTACCTCTGCCCCGTGACCCGCCGGCCCGCGGACACGCAGCGGCGGCATGGGGGCCAGCGCAAGAGGGACACTCATGTTTGTATTGGCACTGCCGCTTATTGCACACACCGCTGGCTGAGAAGCTCCAACACAGCAAGCGGGCTGGAACCCCCTGCCCCGCCAGCTGGTGGGAATCCTGCATTGGAGCAGCTTGCTGAATGGCATGGCCGCAATGGTACCTATCTCCAGGCGCCGGACGCGTGGGGGTCATGTACAATAGCCACAATTTCTGACAGGGCTCATCCCATCTTATCTCCGGGTGCAATGGCACCCTCATTCTGAATTCCTCATCGTAAGCCAACCACGATGGGCCTGAAAAATCCACCATCGCCCTGTAAATATTGTCCAAATATTGGACCATAGGAATGGCCAGGTCTGGCCGGGCCCTGAGATACACCACCATATAAATAAGATATGCGGGTAACCAGTTGGCCCAGGTGCGTGGTGGCTTACGACGGTGGGACAGCTCTTTGTCTTTGTCATCCTGTCCCTCTCTCTCCTCCTTAGTGGGCTCACGGTTCAATAGGGAGAATATATCCACGTACTCCCCCCGCCAAATCTTTTCCCTCGTGACCTGGGACAAATGATCACCAAGGGGCAAAGAATAACCAGCCGTCGGCAAAGCCGTCACCGGCACATTAGGCACCCGGGGCATGCGCAGCGGAACCTGGACAGTCCCTGCGATGCCCGGCACTAGCCCGGGGGCGGAAACCCCCACCCCCAACGTTGCACCAGTATGGAACCAAGGGGCACTGGGATAAGGTTGCAACTGATGCCCACTCGCCTCGACATTACGAGGCCATGGCCACTGAAACCCACCATTGGAAGTGGACTGTGATGTGGGTGCATTAACTTGAACCTGATACTCACTAGTTGCACCCCCGTGAGCCGCCCCCACTGGGGGTTCCGGCCCACGGCGGGCGTCGGAGCTCGCGACCGGAATCGAGCTCTGGGGCCGCACCTGACCACTCTCTGGCCGAACTGGGAGCTGCGAGACACCGGCCGGGGCAGGCCGGAGCGTCTCCAGCAGCTCAACCCGGCTAGCCGCTTGCTGCAGCGTGGTGGCCATTGAGGCAGACGGAGGACCCAAAGGTGCCCCCACAGCAAATGAAGGGCCACCCGGCACGGGGTTGTGTGCCATCCCTAAGGACGCCTCGAGCACCGCTAAATGCGTTAGCAATGCATCGACTGTCACAGATCCCCCAGTATAGGGAGGGCCAGGTGGGCCGGACAGCCCACCAGGCATTGGACCAGGAACCCCAACATGAGAGCCCGGGCCCGAATAGGGCCATGCCCAAAACTCCAGCCCATGAGGGGCCGGAGGTGGAACGTGCTGTGCACCAGCACCGGAACCCCCCCCCCCACGCTGCCTGGACCCATGGCCGGTATCTGCGGGCCAAGGGCCGAAGCCCCGGAAGGGCCAGCTGAAGGGTGACCGGCCGAGGGCCAAGCAGCCTGCATCGCCCCACCGGTATCGGTGGGGGTAGAGTCCTGGCGCGTGGGCGCAGCCCTGGTCCTCCGACCCAAGGGCTGGCCCCCACGCTGCGCAGGACCAAAAGTCCTCCCCGCGGGCCGAGGCTTCGTCGCCGAGGCCCTTCGTTTGGGAGGCATATTGAAGGAGGAGGATCCCTTTCCAGGGATCGAAGAGCAGAGAAAAGGCACAGAGGAGCCCGCAAGCCAAAGGCTCCGTGCCAAATCCTTCCTTCCCAGGTGGGAAGGACCAAGGGGAAACGAGCAGCGACGGAGAAAACTTCTCCTCTCCATCGCTCTTTTTTAAAATGGCAGCTCGGCTGCCTCGTGGCCACCCCTTATATAGTGGGGTGGCCGCGCCCCCTAACTCACCCGGATGTCTGAGTCCGGGTGGGGGGGGCCCGCAAAGAGCGCGGCGGCCATTTTGGCGCCGCGCTTTCATTGTTTCTCTAGTGGAAAGCAGTTAAGTGTTGGCAATAACACTGTATGCAAAATGATATTTTAAAAGGAAGGTGCAAAAATGCTTTTTTTTAGTAACATTACATACAAAATGAATATTTTAGGGAAATGTACATGATTAAATGTGGATCTTCATGAAACTTTTTAAAAAGAAAAGTGATGGAGTGGATGCATGTTCACTTACACAGAATTCACAGAGATGGAGATATATTAATGTGCCCATCCCTAGTCAACATGGGCTCCGCCACACACACACACACACATATGAAGGCTACAAAGGGTGTGTGTTTCTTTAAAGGGAATTTATGGGGCTTAAGGGCAATAGATATTCTATCAGGATGAAATGACCTGACCTGCCAGACATGTATAGCATGTATATTTATTCTGAGGTGTAAGAGCTGTGTACACTTATAATATGCTTGACCAGAAGCTGCAATTACTTGTTATTGTCGTGATTAGTTCCACGGGTATTATTTTTGACATTTTGATATTTGCAGAATCTTGAGAAATATCCCATTTCAACCGGATGGATATCAACTTTGTAATTCTGCTTTTTTCATCTCATATAGTATGGTGTTCACATGCATGATAAACAACTGAATTCTAGAGCTTCTACGCTGCTTGTCGGATTACTTTTGGACATTGCTCAAGAACCTTGTTATACACCTATGCGATTTACTCTACGACGTTGTTGATATGTATTTTTCCAACCATTGAGAGTTCAGGTTGTTCGGAACTTTCTCCTCCTGGACATTATTGAGTAGATACTGTTACATTGTTATTGGACTTCTTGTTATACCCCATGTTTATTGCTTTATTACTGTTCATATTGTTCTGCACTCGTTTACTATTGTGTCATTTTATAGACTGGATAGTGCTATATTACATCTCTAACATTTTGGTCATCTAGAATCACAGCATTGTTCCAGCTATTTTTGCCCTCCCCAGTTGTTTAGGTTGCATGCTCTATCCTATGCATTAAAGTAGTTTTCACTTTTAAAACTATTCCTTGTTCCCCCACTATTTTGGGTGTTCCTCCTCCCCCTTCTATTGCAATTACTTAAATGTCATCTATTTTTAAGACTTCAAAAAACAACTTTTGAAAAGATTTCTCATTTGCAATGCTTAGCTGCAACTAACTCACCCAGTTTGAAATGGGCAATAGGTCATGCCACCCACTCCCTTTCTGTCAAAAATACTTAAGATGAGAGATTTTATTTTTATTTTTTTGTGCAGCTGCCAGACCCTCTGTGTGCTCAGATAAGGCCCAATTTATTTCCCATTCTGAGCCCACCTTGTTGCTTGGGAAGAGGAACAAAAATACTTTAATGTAATTAGCACACTAAGTTTTTATTATTACTCATAGAATGCATCACCATCAATTTAGGCTGTGTTTATTATTACTCATAGAATGCATCACCATCAATTTAGGCTGTGTTTAGCCCCTACCATGAGGTAGATGCCAGGCCAAATTAGGTCTGCTGCCCCTTCCTTATGGGGCATGATCACAGTTATGGGAGAACTGTGGGAGAATCTCAAATCAAGGAAGCCTACCCACACATGTGCAAAGGTTGTCTGACCTGTTTTGGTTTTGTAAAAATGAGTCCTGAGAATCTATAATATTTGGAGGAGGAAATATAAACCATTCCAGCTCCACACTTTGCAGTTTTCCAGGGCCAATCCCAAGGCTTTTCAGAAGAGCAAGAAAATCTTGGATCTCGAGGATTCAATGTTTCCTAAATGTTCTTTTCCCAGAATTTCATGTTTCAGGGCCTTTTACTGCCAGAAATATCACAGTGGTAGGTTTGTGCCCACTAGGTTTTTTATTATGATACTGGTGGTGGACTTACCTGAAGATATATCTCCATCCCCATTCGAAAACCTTGCTGAAAGCAGATCTATGAATTTAGATTGCTGCCCCATTTTCCAATCTTCTACTGTTGCAATGACATAATTCATGAGAAGTCTTAATTACTGCTAACACTTTATTACTTCTATTATTATGATGTTGATTTGTTTGCAACTTAATCATGTTAAGATGTGCATGATATTTCAAGAGTCTGAATGAGCCAGCTCTTTCCATCCTGAGACCTGTGGGATTTGTCTGAACGTTGACTCACCTACCACTAGTCATAGAAAACATATAGTTCATTCAGTCCAAAACATGTCAGCTTCAGAAACACTTTCAAGAGCTTTTACTAGGTATTTTCCCTTCTGGGCAGATATGTTCATTAGCATGTTGTTGACACATCTTAAACTACGAGTCCAAGAAATTCCAAATCAATTCATTTCCTTTAGAATCTTTGGTTACTTACCAAAGAATATAATGCCAGAATCAGACAGCTGCATGATATGATTCTTCGCCTGTCTGATGTCTACACTGGAGACCAGACTCTGCCAGCATAGAGATGTTTCCAAGTTATAGCACATCCTTTTCCAGAAGGAAGTACAAACATTCCTTCCATTTCATTCTGCATTGAAGCAATACTGTGGGAGTGCATGTGTAAGTCATGAAAACAGTGTTCATGAAATACAGAAAAGGAAACTTTATCTCCAGTTCCCATAATCCCCTACCATAGGTCTTACTGCCTTGGTATATGGAAATCAAAGTCTAAAACATTTTTCTTAGAGAAACAGAGGTTCCCCATCCTACAGAAAATGTAGGGTTAGGGAAACTGGTGCTCTCTATATGTGATGGACTACAACTTCCATAAGGTTCAATCAGAAATTATGGAAATTATGATTCCAAACATCTCAAAGACTGTCAGTTGTCTACTGCTGATCTAGGATGAGTATATGTTTGGGTTTTTTGGCCTTCCTGATATTTTATCCTGTAGAAAGAAATAATGAATAAATGTACCTCCATTTTACACTCTACTTTACATTATACAATATACACCATGTCTGAGAATAGTTGCACAGATATCTCATTAACAATATTTATCTTAAGTAGAAAGAAAGAACAAATAAAAGGAAAATATTATCTTCTCCAAAAACAAAAACACCATAGTAATTACCACTTTACTATTTCTTATCCAAACACAGCCCTCTAGAATGAAATGAGAAGTTTTTTTGTGTTTGGGAATAAGCAGATGGGAGCTAACTTAAGGACCTAGTTCTTATTGTTGCATAAACCTGGAAGCATAAAGGTGAATTATGGAGCTCTATCTGACCCTTCAAAAAAGAGGAAATAAAAATTTAATAGGTTCAATCTAATGCAGTCATTGAGGAGGAACGGGATGTGAAGGGAGTCCATGACATTGATCGATGGCTGCTGAATGTTTCCACATTGGTGACTTCTGAAAACATTTATGAGTAAAAAAACACATATATCATCATGCACATTAAGGCTGATTTAAGTGTTATCATGCTTGCTTGCACAGCCAGAGCCAAAGTAGCACCACCATCATGAAAGGGAGATATATCAGCAAATTCTTTGGTAACCTAAAGCATGCAGATAATGATGGCAATAATAATAACCACCACCATTACCTTAGGCCTTAAAAAAATTCTAAGAAATAAAAAAAGAATTTTTTAAAGCTTTCTTTTGTTTGTATGAAACTTCCTCGTGTTCTAGGAATTCTTGGAATTAATTAGAGTGATCTGATCTAGAATCTAAGTTTGTAATGAAGACACTGCCACAGATATCACTCCAACTACTCTGGATCCTTGGCTCCTGTTAAAGAGACTCCTAAAACATTTAACTTGCTCTTGTTAAGGAATGTAAAGAATACTTGCTAAATCCTTTCCCCCTTTCTTTCATAGAGTTTGCCTGCTTCAACACAGCAAGACAGCAGAGTTAGAAATTTTCAAATCCCATGAGATTCTTTGCTTGGGGGCAAGAGCAGGACAAGGGTTCTTTTTTTCCTTCATGTCCTGATCAAACCCTGGAATGCCAAAAGGAAGCCACTTTCTAGGCTTTGTCATTGCCAAAACTTAAATCTTCATTGGTGCATGTTTCTGGCAGTAATCAGGAGACCAGTTGTTCAGTTGCACAGTCGATTCTGCCCCTTTGTGACCCCATGGACCACCACACGCCAGGCACTCCTATCCTCCACCATCCTCCTTAGCCCACCCAGCTTTGTGCCCATTGCATCAACAATGCCATCTTGCCATCTCATTCTCTGCCGCCCCCTTCTTCTTTTACCCTTGACCTTTCCCAGCATCAAGGCCTACTTAAGTGAATCCTCTCTTCTCATTTGATGTCCAAAGTACTTTAACTTCATCTTCAATATTTGACCTTCCAAGGAACAGTCGGGATTGATTTCTTTTAAGATCGACTATAGGTATCTGTTCTCTTTGCTGTCCAGGGTACTCTCAAGACTCTCCTCCAGCACCACATTTCAAATGTGTCTAGTCTTCTGCACTCAGCTTTCCCTATGGTCCAGCTCTGAATTTTGTATCTCTCCACATTTACACCACCTGTTGTTGTCTGCCAGCAGCCCCCACTTGAACATGTTGGTCAAAGACAAGGAATGCTATCTTGTCACGGTCTCTGTTCAAACTTTCTGTCTGCAAAACTAAGGTTCTTTCCCTTTGAGAGGCTAAACTCACATCCACACGAGTCTATTTTTTTGCTGTTTTTGAATAAAGATGCAAGAACCCGTCTGATGCTTCTGATATCTAAGATATTTGCTGCACTGAACAGATCCACTTCCATATTGTCATCATGTGCTACCTTTTATTTCCAATGCAAAAAAGTCTAACTTGTGGAATTTTGCTTAATTTGAGCAAAAACATTCTTCCTGTTTTCCTCTTCTCTTGAGTGCTCCCCGAAATTCATCACTATTTCATGGGGTGAGGATAATTTTGTCGTTCTTGTGAAAGGAAGACAAGAATTTACATCCCTAGTCTTTTCTCTGTGTGGCTTCTTTAATGAGGGATGACATCTGTTTGGCTTGTATGGCCTGCTTGGCCCAGTGGAGAAAGAGACATGACAAAGATTGATATGAGAGAAGACTCCTCCAGTATGTTAGACTTTTTTTCTCATTAGGATCTCTAGCAACATATAAAAATAGGGTTTTTATATAGGGTTTGGTTAGCCTTTCATCCTTATCCCAATGCCATAGATACTAGATATCCTTTAGGATTAATTTTACGTCAAATTTTGTTCTCAGTAACCAATATCTATAATTGTATTCTTTGCTGAAATGGCAGAAGAAGAGGGAGAAGCTGATACATGATAAATCTCACCCAATTTCTCAAGCTTCCAAAGCTTCAAAGCATGCAGGATCTAGCCCAGCAAGGTTGTATAGAGTTGAAATTACTGTACTCTGAAGACTTTGAAGCATATTCAGAAATCCATTGTTCATATAACAGAGAGGAAGTGAAACCGCTTGAACTTGTTAATGAAGTGAAGGAAAGATATATCTACTACTACAACTGGAAAGTCTTTGTTCTGACAATAAAGAGCTGGCTCAGACTGAAAAGCTTGGAGCTATTTCTAAAAGGAAAATGAGAAAATAAGAGGATGCATTATTAATTATATTTTTAAAAAATTGTGGGGGAAATGCTTAGGAAATCAAAGCAGAAATGGGGACAACTGCAGTTGAAATTATATGATATATACACAGTAAAACCCCATTTTACGGAAAAAGTCCATTCTGTAACTTTTTCCATAAATTAGTTTTTTCATAAAATGAAGCATGATTTCCCACAGGGATGCACTGGAAAATAAAATAAAAAGTCCCAGCCAGACCAATAAAATAAAATAAAATAAAATAATCCAAAAAAATCCCAAAAATGATAGACACAACCCTCTCTGACACCTCAATAATCTCACCAGCTGGTGAGCGGCAGGGGTGGAGAAGAGGGGATGTTATTAGAGCATTTCCTTTTTTTATCCCACACCTCCGCACATCGATCGAGGCGTGGGAGTGCAAGATAAAAAAGGGGGGGAAAAAACCAGAACACAAAGGGAATGGAATGGCGAAGCAATCTCCCTACCTTTTCCATGCTGCTGCTGCTTCCTGAGTGGTGTGTCCGGCCATCGGGGGAGTGGGAGCCACCTCTGCTGCCACTGTCCCCACTGCTTCTACCGGCAATGGGAGAGTGTGGGGGCATATTCACTCAATCTTTGTCCAACGCGTGTTCCCAGCTAAAGCAACTGCAGAGGGACCTCGGACAAAGAGCAGAATGGAGCAGTGCTGGTAGAAGCAGAGAGGACTGTGGAATACATGGCAAAACAACCACAATTGTCACCACTGCTGCCGCTGCCACCACAGTAAGTGATGTCTTGTGACTTACAACGGTTGGGGTGTGTAGCACAGGGTGCAATTTTTTAGTCTAAAATGGTGCAGGGCTGCCATTTTAGAGTCTAAAATGGTGGGGGCACCATTTTAGATTCTCCCAGATGGAAGGAACTCTGGGGAAATCCATTCCATAAGTTGATTTCCTGCCCCTGGAAAACAGGACATGATTTCCCCAGGATTTCCTTCCGGAAAATGGGTTTTCTGTAAAAAGAAGCATCCATAAATTAAATAGGAAAGTAAAAAAACAACAACTAAATTCACAAGTTAAGCAGTTTGATAGAAAGGTCAGGGCTAATGCCAGACAGCTTATATACTCAAAGATAAACTTGCTGAAATTGACACAAAAACGATTGATTTGGAGGTTAGAGGGTGGAAGAATAATCTCAAACTGTGTGGATTCCTAGAAGGCAGAGCTGAAAACAGAGAAAAACCTAAAGTTGTATGGTTACAATGAATTAATACAGTGGATCCAATATAGGGTTGTGTGGAAAATTTGCATAGACTACCTAGAGTGGCACTAAATGTAAGGCAAGGATGGCTTCTAGAGACATTGTAGTCCATTTATTGGAAACAGAAAAGCCCATATTTCAGCACACATTCTTCAGTCATAGAAGTGTGAGTGTGGTGGAAATGCCTCTATCATTCTACAGGGTTCCTACTAAAATGACTGCACAGGAAAACATTTGTTCCTTGTAAACATTACATTGTAGTCAGTGGCCTCTAGTAACCAACTCTGGAAATTTGCCAGAGTTGGCACATCAGGAAATTTTTATTGAATATTTTTAGACCTGAAACCAAAGAAATGCAACTGTACAGCATAAAGCAATACAGGAATAAGAAATGTTTATTTACCAGACAACTGTGCAGAATCACACGATTCTCTACCACCTGGCCAGGAACAACCATGGCCTGTGTAGAAAGCTTTTAACAGACTGTGTGCTGGGGTATGAAGATTGAGGACTAATCAGAGAAAGTGGGGTTTCCGTGTAAATGGTTGCCTGTGTGAATGTGGGGAAGAACAAACTATTGCCCATATGATGCAATGCACACGATGCATCTGAACGTGTACTGAGGAGGACCTTATGTTGGCAAGAAGAAATGCTGTTGATGTGGCCTGACATTGGGCAGATGTCATCTAGCCCTTTCAATTCCTTTTTTTTTTAGATATGTTAATCTTAACTTTGTATGTTATTATATGCTGGTAGTGCCTGTGACACAGATAAAGAATGTTTATTTTGTTTGTATTTATCTTCAAAAGAGAACATTTGAAGGCTTGATCTTTTCATGTCTGCTGCTTTCAAGTTGTAGGATGGATGAAGTGCTTAGGCTGTTTGTGTATATGGCCAAGGAGGGAAATGAAACATTATTGGTGTCCCAAAACTGCATTGTGAGATTTTATTAACCTCCTCCAAAGAACTTGACTCTAGCATGAGAAGGAAATGTCAACCTAGTTATTTTTGTAATTATGGCAATTTATACAAATAATTTGACCAAAATTATGGGAAACAAGAGTATACTAATGTCTAAGAAGCACAAGTTGGAATATTTTGGTAGGAGTGATCCTAATGATTTGTGTATACCGTAAAACCCCAGCATATGACTGCCCTGGGTTACGTTTGCCACGGCAAACGTAATTTAATTTAATTAAAATAATTAATTTAATTAATTAAATTTAATTAAAATAATTAATTATTTTAATTAAATTTAATTAAATTAATTAATTTAATTAAATTTAATTAAAATAATTCTCTGGGTTATGAGCGATTTTTGGTTTATGACCAAAAATCACGTGATTTTTAAAACTAAAATGGTGGCTGCCACCATGTTATACAGGTTCAAAATTGTGCCCGATCCCTCCTCATTAAGTCGCTTACCACTGCAGAGCTGCTGTCAGTGTCACTATTTCTGCAGTGATTTTTGAACTGTCCTTGGCCCCTGCCGGTCAGGGATGTCATCCGTGCTGTTCCAACCTTCTCCCAATCTTCCTGGGCAGCACTGCAGCTCAAAACACAACCTGACAGTGGTGTGTTTTTTTGGCAATTTTCGGACTGTCCCATGCCCCTGCCACCTGTGGGAGGGTTGGGGGAGCTTTTTCCCTCAGTTCCTGCCTTCCTCTGATCTCCCTGGGCAGTGATACAGCAGAAAAAAAACACAGCCACCATTTTGAGAGAAAAAATGGCAGCTGTGTGTGTGTTTTCAGCTGTAACACTGCCCAGGGATGTCGGAGGAAGATGGGAACTGAGGGGGAAAGCTCCCCTGACCCTCCCAGAGATGGCAGGGGCATCAGATAGTCTAAATATCACCAAAAAAATCATTGTCGGGTGCACATTTTGGGCTTCAGCGCTGCTCAGGGAAGTTGGAGGAAGGTGGGAACTGAGAGGAAAAACTCCGCCGACCCTCTCAGAGGTGGATGGGGCGGGAAATGGGCTCAATGTGACCTCCCCCAGGTCAGAACCAAGTGGATAAGGTCACCAAATGATGTGGAAAAGGTAAGGAGATTGCTTTGTCACTTTTGTGGGGTGTTGGGGTAATCGTGTCTGGAATTATTTGTATTTTTTTGTGAATGTTTCTATTTTTTATTATTTTTGCTATTATTTTTCCCTAAGGGAAAACATGTTTTAGCTTATGATTTTTTCAGGTTACGACAGAGGCTGTTGGAATAGATCTCCATCGTAACCCGGGGTTTTACTGTACAAAATGCATCAATGCTGTCTAGCTTATGCAACCAATAAGACAATAGTGATTGTTTTCTATTACTACAGATTTTATTAAATGCTCAAAGAACAACATACAAAATGCATGATTTCCCCCCTTAGGAAAACAGAACAAAAAGCAAAATGTCTTGCTATCTTGCAGTGAAGATAAATATTTTTGATGTTTTCTCTTGGACAATGCAAGGATAATATGATTAGGATTTATATTTCAAATGCCCAGAGCAATCCCTACTTTCTTCCTACTTCTCATCTGATTATTCTTCTGTAATAGGTACCCTTGAACAGACTATACAAAGAGCTTTAAAGTAATCTTAAAAAGTAAAAATCTGAGTCTAAGGTGTACGTTTGAGACAGGTTTTGAATATTTGACATGAGCTACAAAACATTTTGTTTATTTCAAGTTTACCTGGAGAGGTTGCTAACCTTGCCATGCTATACTGTCAGGGCCGAGAGGTTCTTCTATCATAGTGTATATCTTCCATTAAGATCTGCATAATCAGCACTTTGTATAGATTTTCCTTTTGTTATAGATGGAAGGAGGGGTCTGAAGGTGAAGCAGGTCACTTAGGAGCTAATGCCCTGGTCTTGTCTGCCAATAACAATCAGACACAGTTAGTGAGCATGTTGTAGCACTGGTAGCAAACATGAACTGCCCTCTGACAGCCAGCAAATTCTTCAGGGCTATTTTCTTTCTTCCTTTGCTCTGCCTTCCAAACAATTCTGAGAATAATTTGTTTATGAATATTTTTAGTCTCTTTAGAGGAACTGAATAACTTAGATCAAAAGACTTGGGGGCTGTTATCATTATGATTCCCAGGAAAGGGCAGTGGAGACACAGTACAGCTCAACTGAGCCTGACAGACATAATAATGCCTCAGATCTCTCTGAATGAAAACTTCTCTGTCAGATCAATTCTCTATATTTGAGAAATAGATAGCTACTCAAGCCTGTTTAAAAAAGAATTAATTTCATATTTTGTGACCTTATGGGGAAAAGTAGATTAAATGAACAGTGAAAAATTATGTTTAGCCCATTTGAAATAAATTTCACCAGGTGCTATATAGTTTGAACTCCGTATTCAGGTTACCTCAGAATAATGTAATTTTAAAAAAGGATTTGGCATAACAACTGCCTGATAAGCAAGAGTGAGTATTATCAACAGATGAAAAAAGAGGACATTCCTATACTTTTAATTATTGCTTAGAAGAGAATTTCTGCTAGAATTCAGCTTATCGTATATACTCGAGTATAAGCCAAGTTTTTAAGCCCCAGAAATGAGTCCCCAAAGGGGACATGGCCTATACTCGGGTCAGTGACCACAAGAGTCCCAAGACCACACCAGATTGAGATGTGCCAACAATTTAATTAATTTTACCATATTGTCATGTATTTTTATTATTGAAACTCACTAACTGCTGCTGCATTCTCCACCTCGGCTTATACTCAGGTCAATCTATTTTCCTGGGTTTTCAGGTCAAAATTAGGTACCACAGCTTATATTCAGGTCAACTTATACTCAAGTATATATGGGTAGCTACTATTAAAGGCATAGGTACCACATAGGTACGACATATTAGCAGGTTATGGCCTGATGAAATATCTGCTCCAGGATAGGTCTTTGCTGACAAGATGCTGTTATGAAACCTTCTGTTTATAAGAACAAAGTCTATTTGATTTCTGACAATATTATTAGGCCTGTCGGCAGGGGATTTCCAAATATAAAGTCATCTAGGTGGCATCTTAAACCATATGTTGATGATCACTAGATCTTCTCTGCAGAACTGTACAAGATGGCTTCCTTTCTCATTCCTTTTTCCAAGGCCATACCGTACAACTGTATCATACACTACCCTGGCCAACTTTACCATTAAAGTCTCTCATAATCACAGTAATTTCATTTCTTTTTGTATACTTCAGCACAGCTTTGAGTTGATCATAAAACTCCTCAATCTCTTCATCCAATTTGTCTGCAGTTGGTGCATAGACTTGTATGACATTCATGTTGCAAGGTTTGCCTTTAAGTTTTATCATAATCATTCTATCTGAAAATGGCATCACACTAAGCACTGTGTTCTTTATTGCTTTGCTCAGGATCACCCCAACTCCATTCCAGTGATGTTTTTCATCGTTTCCTGAGTAATGGATCATGTACTCCAACACATTGCATTGGCCCACTGCTGGCCATCTTGTCTCACTCATTCCCATTATATCAACATTCAGTCTAGGGGCTGTGGTGGCTCAGTGGTTAGCTGGAAGGCTGGCAAGTCACCAGTTCAAGTCCTGGGTACTGCATGACAGTTTAAGCACCCATCTCTGTCCCCGCTCCTGCCAACCTAGCAGTTCAAAAGCAAGAAATTACAAGTAGATAAATAGGGACCACTTCGGTGGAAAAAGATCTTGGGGACATGAAAGGAGCCTCATTCAGGCGTCCCCTGAGCAAAGTTTCTCCAGCAAAAATTCTTTCAACCCAGAATAATTTCTGACATGAAATTATTATTAACATTCAGACTCTTCATTTCTATTACTACATTGTAAATCTTTCCTTTTTCATAAATACTCCTGACGTTCCAGGTACAAACTTTTATGGTTAACCCAGAGATTCTTAGCACCCTCTGCCCATTGAAGGGCTGCCGGATATTGAGGGCTGTGTTTATTTGACTTTCAGCCATGAAGATTGACCTGGAACAAAATAATGCATTTTCACAGGAAGATTAGTAAGAAAAGCCACAATCAATGCTGTCAACAAACTTTATTAACCATATAGGATTTGTTATCTGGTTCCTGAATGTCTTTAATTTAATTTAATTTAATTTAATTGTCACATTTATATACCGCTCACTCGGCCAAAGCCAACTCAGGGCGGTTCACAATAAAAATTAAAAAAACACATGTTAAAAACAGTTAAAACTACCCACCCCCTAAAAACAAGGGCTGCAGGATCCAAAGGCACCATGGGGAAGAGTTCTTCTACACCAACCACCCAATGGAGGTTACCCTTCCACCTGCACCCCACACTTGACCCGCCAGCCAGGTTTTAAGTTCTTTTTTGAAAGGCAGCAATTCCGTCCGGAGATGTAGCTCTGTTGGCAGGAGGTTCCAGAGGGCCGGTGCAGACACGTAGAAGGCTCTCCTCCTTGTGCCAGAGAGGCGAGCCCCTCTGGCTGTTGGAACAATTAGAGAGTCTCTCCGGTCCGCTCTGGTTGGACGGACAGACGTCCTCAGGGCGATGCGGTCTCTTAGGTAACCCGGCCCACTACCATATAGGGCTTTAAAGGTCAAAACCAGCACCTTGAATTGCACCCGGAGACAAACTGGCAACCAGTGCAGCTCCCGGAGCAGTGGCAAAGCACGGGCATAACGCCCACACCCCATCACCACCCTGGCTGCCGCATTCTGGACCAGCTGTAGCCTCCGAATGGTCGTCAAGGGCAGCCCCATGTAGAGCACATTGCAATAATCTAGTCTGGAGGTGACCAGAGCGTGAGTGACCATGAGCAAGGAGTCCCGGTCCAGGAGTGGGCGCAACTGGCGAATCACCCGAAGTTGGGCGAAAGCCCTCCTGGTCACAGCCGCCACCTGTTCTTCTAGCAGTAGCCACAAATCCAGGAGGACCCCCAAGTTGCGCACCGGGTCTGCCTGGGGCAAAATAGCCCCATCCAGAACCAAAGATGGTAGCTCCCGGGTTAACGCAGGACCCCTTATCCATAGCCACTCAGTCTTGCTGGGATTCAGTTGTAGCCCGTTAGCCCCCATCCAGACCCCAACAGCTTCCAGGCACCTGGAAAGGACTTTGATGGCATCACTGGGGTCCCCATGGGCCAAGATGTACAACTGAGTGTCATCCGCGTACTGATGGTACCGCACCCCATGGGAACGAATGATCTCACCCAGCGGCTTCATGTAGATGTTAAATAGGAGAGGAGAGAGCACCGAGCCCTGAGGCACACCCCCCCCCATTTGAGGGGCCTAGGACTGGACCTCTCACTCTCCAACCACACCGACTGGGTCCGACCCCTCAGAAATGAGGAAAACCAGGACCACACAGTGCCCTGGATTCTCAATCCTCGGAGCTGTTCCAGAAGGATACCATGGTCAACGGTATCGAAAGCCGCTGAGAGGTCAAGAAGAGCAAGGATGGATGGGTGACCACCGTCCCGCTCCCGCCAGAGATCATCCATCAGTGCGACCAATGCCGTCTCGGTACCATATCCAGGCCTGAATCCTGACTGAAAGGGGTCCAGGTAATCCGCTTCATCCAGTACCCCCTGCAGCCGACGCGCCACTGCCTTCTCCAACACCTTCCCTAAAAAGGGGAGGTTGGAGACAGGCCTATAGTTGGTTAGGACAGCTGGGTTGAGGGAAGGTTTCTTCAGGAGGGGGCGCACCAAGGCATGTTTTAAAGGTGCAGGAAACACCCCCTCCCGCAATGATGCATTGATCATAGCCCCAACCCAGCCACCTGTCACCGCCTTGGAGGCTTTCACCAACCAGGTGGGACAGGGGTCCAATGGGCAGGTAGTGGCGTGCACAGCTGCAAGGAGCCTGTCCACTTCATCAGGGGCAACTGGATCAAACTGGTCCCAGATGGTATGGCAAGACTGTACTCCAGCTCCCTCCGGACTCTCCCCATCCACGCCAGGATTAAACCCCAAGCGAATCCGATCGATTTTCTCCACTAGATGGTCAGCAAAGTCCTCAGCCGACCCCTGCCAACCAGGCACCAGGGTCCCCCTACCAAGGAGAGACCTGGTAACCCGGAACAGGGTGGCTGGGCGATTATCAGCGGAGGCAATAAGGGTGGTGAAGTATTGCCGCCTCACCACCTCCATCACCACTAGATAGGCCCTAATAGCGGCTCTAGCTAGTGTCCAATCGGAGTCTCTCTGGGTCTTCACCCAGCGGCGCTCTAGGCGTCTCTTTGCCTGTTTGAGCTCCCGCAGTTCATATGTGATCCACGGAGATGACCTAGCTCCATGAGCTCTGAGAGGCCGTAGTGGTGCGATTTCATCCAAGGCTGCTGTTGTCATCCTGTTCCACAGGTCAACCAGTGCCTCGGGCGAATCGTGTTGCCGATCCAGAGGGAACTGGGGGATTTCCGATCCAGAGGGAAATCCCCCAGTTCCCTCTGGAATCCATCAGGATCCATCAGTTGCCGGGGGCGGGCCATTCTAATAGGTCTTTTCCTTCATAAACACTTTCTTTTCCCTGATGTTTAATATTCCAGGAAGAGGTGTTCTTCGTAGCTTAATGGAATGGGGTGAGTTTTCACTAGTACAGAGTAATTGATTTTTCTAGTTTCTTAATTTCTTAATTATAATTTTTATATAAATTTTTAGTCTTTAGGTTTGTTTTTTTAAAAAGTTATGATTGCCTAAAGCAGCTGTTAAGGTATTGGAGTTATTATAATGGCATTAATTTTGAAATTTTAAAGTTTTGAAGATTTTAAATTTTTTAAATGGTACTGTATGGTACTATCTTAATTGGTGTTTCTGTAGCTGTTTTAAATTAAGGGGCATGCCTTATTTGAGTTGATATACAGCAACTGAGAAATTCCATTGTTCCTGCAAGGGGACAATGACAATAAAGATCTATCTATCTATCTATCTATCTATCTATCTATCTATCTATCTATCTATCTATCTATCTATCTATCTATCTAATCAATCAATCAATCAATCAATTAACAAATTGTAATATAGACATTCTTAATGTGTTGAATATCTGGGCATCAGGAACATAACTATGAGAATTACAACACATAGCTGTTAGGCATTTAGGGGGGTGAGGAGAAAAAACATAATGTGTACAATTCAACTAGTAGATTTCTTCCATGCTCTGGAAAGGTGTGTTAACTTGGAAATCATAAAGAGAGTGAGGGAATATGATAGGGATAATAAGTTTTCCAAGAATAATACTTGTCATTCCATAATGATGATTCTTCTAAGTTTACTGTAAAGTGGGACTGATTCAATTCCTAATGCTATTAGAAGAACCATTCTGATAGAGCTGAATAAGTTAGGTCCAAAACAGAAACAACACCAGCTTTCAAATAGTGCTCCCTTAGAAACTAAATGGGATTTGTGTTTTTTTAGCATGCGGTTTCATAGCTCTACCTATTAGCTTGCTTTTTGTTTGGTGATCGCTCATCAGGAGATAAGCATGAAATTCATTTTCAAGTTGATTGTATGGGCAGGGAGTGTGAGTGTGCTGCAACACACCAACACAGCTACCCCTTTGAAAATGTGTGCACATATGCTCTCTTCAAATATTGAAGTGGACAGATCATTTGGAAAAGCAGGCTGGCACAGTGATGCCACTTCTTTCTGACACACTTATTGGACTCAGTTTAAAATTAGTCATAAACTCATGGCATGCTGGAATTAGCTTTGTTGTTGTTGTTGTTCAGTCGCACAGTCGATTCCGACCCTTTGCGACCCTATGGACCATTGTTCTCCAGGCACCTCTGTCCTCCACCATCCCCCTCAGTCCTCCCAGTTCTGTGCCCATTGTGTCTACAATACCATCTATCTATCTCATCTTTGGCCTCCCCCTTCTTCTTTTGCCCTCCACCTTTCCCAACATCACGGCCTTCTCAAGTGAGTCCTCCCTTCTCATTTGATGCCCAAAGTACTTTAGCCTCATCTTTACTATTTGACCTTCCAATGAGCAGTCAGGGTTGATTTCTTCTAAGATTGACCTATTTGTTCTCCTCGCTGTCCAGGGTACCCTCAAAACTCTCCTCCAACACCACATTTCAAAGGCATCTATTCTTCTGCATTCAGCTTTCCTAATTGTCCAGCTCTCACATCTGTACATTACCACTGGGAATACCATTGCTTTGACTATTCTAATTTTTGTTTTCAAGGGGATGTCTCTGCTTTTCACTATGTTTCCCAGGTTTCTCATAGCTTGTCTCCCAAGAATCATTCGCCTTTTTATTTCTTGGCTGCAATCCCCATCTGCAGTGATCTTTGATCCTAAGAATGTAAAATCTGTCACTGCTTCTACTTCTTCCCCATCTATTTTCCAGGAACTGATTGGGCCTGTTGCCATTATCTTGGTTTTCTTGATATTGAGTCTCAAGCCAGCTTTTGCACTCTCCTCCTTCAGCCCAATCAAGATATTTTTTAGGTCTTCCTCACTTTCTGCCATTAGGGTGGTATCGTCTGCATATCTCAGATTGTTGATGTTTCTCCCAGCAATTTTTATCCCATATTGTGATTCCTCCATCCCTGCATTGCGCATCATGTGCTCTGTGTATAAGTTGAATAAGCAGGGTGATAAAATGCAACCTTTTCTCACTCCTTTTCCTATTCCAAACCACTCTGTCATTCCGTGTTCTGTCCTAACTGTTGCTTCTTGATTCATGTACAGATTTCTCAGGAGGCATATGAGGTGCTCTGGTATTCCCATCTCTTTAATCACTTGCCACATCTTGTTGTGATCCACACAATCAAATGCCTTAGTGTAGTCAATAAAGCAAAAGTAAACTTGTTTCTGGTATTCCTTTGTTTTCTCCATGATCCAACATATGTTGGCAATGTGGTCTCTAGTCCCCCAGCCTCTTCTGAAACCAGCCTGCACCTCTGGTAATTCTGGAATTAGCTAATCAGTCCTAAATGTTAGATCAATCAGCACTCAAAAAGTTATGTCCTACAGCTGTGTGCTATATGGGAAGATCATTCATGATAGGCATCCATAAAGTGAGATCTTTGATAGGGGCATGTTGCATAGAACACAAATTGCTAATCCACCAGCTGTATGTGGCCTCTTAGAATTTCCTGAGTGATCAAATGTAACTTTCACAAAACATGGTGTGTGTGTGTGTTCCCCCCCCCCCCCAAGCTATTATCACAGACGGTTGTAAATTGCATTCTCTTTCTTACAGACAAAGCATGGGAGTAAAGTACATAATTAGAAGCTACAAACTGGGATGCCATATTGCAATATTGGCTCCACATAAGAAACAGCATTTGAAATATACAATTAAGTGACAATTAGAGCAGGCCCATTGAATCAGTGGGAATTTGGTGAGCCAACATCTCTGTAAGTCCTAGTTGGGATTTATGACTGGATTTCAGCCAATGTTATCATTTCAGTTTGTCTCATGAAATAACAGAATTATCTTCATGATACTCGAAGGCTGCACTTGGGGACATGAAAGGAGCCTCATTTGGGTGTCCCCTGAGGGGGCTTTCTCCAGCAAAAATCCTTGCAACCCAGAGTAGTCTCTGCCATGAAATTATTATGTTATGTTGGAAATGGGCCACACATATTACCCCAGTAATATCCATTGACTATGGTAGGGCTGATGTACATGGTAATTCAGTAATCTCTGTGTAAAGAAATTGGAAAATTGATGAATCATGGATTTAGGTGCTCTTCTAGAAAATTAAGGCCTGGAGAAGAGGGGAATGCCCACTACCAACTGAAGAGTGGAGTAACCTTTGAAGTCCATAGTCTTCAGAGCCAAGGTGGCCTGGTACTGAGGTAACCTGGAAAAATTATTTGTTCTCTATGAGGAGGTGGGCTGAAACTTCTCTTGTCTTCAGGAAAGGTTGAATGCTCGATACATGCCTGGAAGTTTTCCTGGAAGAACAGTGTTTCCCAACCTTTGGTTTTTGGACTTCAATTCCTAGAAGCCTAAGTCACTTACCCAAAGCACTGATCAGCCATAGGCTTCTGGGAGTTGTAGTCCCCCTGTGGGATGTGGGCCCCACGTTGGGAACCACTGGTCTAGAAACTGAAGCTTAACATATAAACGATAGACCAGAGGTTACTTTAGTTGTCTTGGTTACTTTTTAGAAGATGTTGTGCTCATTTGCTGTCACGCAGTATAGGATGTACTTTATGTATGCTCTGAGTTTATGCTGAAACATTGCTAGAATGTAAATACCAAGTAGTTTAGTTAGCAATCTTATTTTCTTGTGTGTTTGCTTTGTGTTGTTCCTGTATCAGATTTTTAAAAAACTGATTATTGACTCCAGTTTTATGCAGTTAAGGCAAATAGGAACCCAAGCAAATCTACATACAGAACATACAGAAAGCAAAATTTATAGACATGCAACACTAGAACATGTATCCTGCAGGTAAAACTGCTACTATACCAAAGTCTGTAAGTATGTGGGTATAGTAGCAGTTTTACCTGCAGGATACATGCTCTATTGTTGCATGTCCATAAATTCTGCTTTCTGTATGTTCTGTATGTAGATTTGTTTGGGTTCCTATTTGCCTTAACTGCATAGTGGGGATATATGAAAAGTATGTAAATTGAACAAGAATACATTTTTGTCTAATATTTGTTGAAACATCCAGAGAAATTAATGAAAAGATTTCCAAGCTGACAATATTACTTCCATTTATTCTAAAATGAATGCATTTCTCTAGGGAAATGCAAATTGAATATTGCATTTGTATTCTACACAAACATCCTTTACAGACTCAGTGGATTAGTTTTTGCAAGACACTTTGTTCACAGGTAATGTATTGGTGGCCTAAATCCAATGTTGTGTTGGCATCTAACTTTTAGTAAGTATACTAACTAAATTAAGTTCTAGCTGAAAGCAGAAACACTGAATGTCAGTGGAAAACTCTCTGCAATACTGCATCTACCACTGCCACGAAAGCTCTTGAATTTAAGAAACTTGTCCATCAGGATTGGTTTGATGAAGGTAATGAAAAAAAATTTGTAAAGTATATTAATAAAAAAACCAAATACTTATTAACAAATCACTTGCCAATAAAGCTGCTTTCAACTGAATTACCTTGAGTTACCATCTAAATTGCAAAAAGATACAGAATTCATGACTCAGTAGAAAGGCAGAGGAGATATAGATCTTTGCTGATTGTGGAGAAGCTAGGAAATTATGGGAAGCAGTCAGCATGTTGCCCCTCCTTAGCTCCTGTGATGTACTTATCATGGTGAAGTCAAAGATTTTGCAGATGTGGGTTGAGCATTATCAAATAGTGTTCCACAAACAATCTGAATTTAATGAAGAGGTGATTAATAGAGTGCTACAAGAGCCAATGAACAGTTCCATTGACCTTATCTGGTCTCTGGAAGAAACACAAAGGCCTATTAACCAACTCTCCAATGGAAAAGCCCCAAGTGACAGAAGAAGTTCCAGTGGAAAGATACAAAAATGGCAATAAAATTATCAAACAATTTATTCAGCTGTTTCAGGAAATGTGAGTGCAAGGCAAAATCCCCCAGAAACTCAAACATGCAACTATTGTCTGTAAAGGGAAGATAATTGTCAAGTTTGTGCTAACTCCAAGATATCTTATTTCTCAATACTGCTGGGGAAATTCTGCAAGAATTCTTTTCAATTGCCTCATATGATACTTGCAGAGAGTTTTCTTATCAGAAATGCATTGTGGCTTTCATAAGGGACTGCTAACATGAGCTTGGCATTCAACAGCTGTAAGAAAAGTGTCAAGAGCAGCAGATCAACCTCTACAAAACATTCATAGTACTGACTAAAAATTTTGATATGGTGTGCAGAGAAGGTCTATGGATATGCATGAAGATATTTTGATGTCCTGAGAAAGTTTGCATATATTGTTCAAAAATCCCATGATGTAATGCAAGCTTCTGTCACTAACAGTAGTATTCTCTCAAATTCCTTCCCCATTACAGGCAGTTAAAATGTATTCTTGTTCCAACTCTTTTCAGTCTTATCTTTTCTACAATGCTCTGGGATGCTTCAAGGGTGGTGTTGACCTTCAGTAGCAGACTAATGAGAAACTGATCAATCTGCAGTGTCTACACAGGCTGTAACTAAGATCTCGTTTTGCACAGGGCATGAGCTTCTGTTTGTCAGTGACTGTGCTCATAATGCAGCCATGCTTCTAGACATGCAAAAAAGTCTCCTCCACATGTAATAGTTTTGGTCTGCAGATCTATGTTGATAAGACATGGTGATGAAACAGCCTGCTTTGGAATGACCTTATAAGACGCTAGTTCTTAAAGCATATGAGCATCCCCTTGTTGCAGTGGATAAATTTACATGTTTTGGCAGTGCTTTCTTCTGTTATATTATTGATGAAATGGCCTTACACGTCTCTAAAACTGGCACTGACTTCAGATGACATGGAATTGATCATTCTGTTAAGTTGAAAATGAAGAAAGCTGTTGCTTTATCCTCTCTCCTTAATGAAGCAGAAATTTGGACTATCTGCTAACACCATGCAAGAAAGCTCACTCACTTTCATCTTACCTGTATTTGAAGAATTCTCAACATAAAATGGCAGGAGAAAATCCCTGACACTGAAGTCTTGGAACAAACAGAGATGACAAGCATTTTTTATATCCTTGGAAAATCTTCATTTGGCTGGCTGTACTTTCAGGGTGTAGGACAACCAACTCCCAAAGTGTATTTCATCTGGAGAGCTCATTGCAAGTGTTCACTAAAATAAATGAGTCAAGGATACACTGAAGACAATAATCTATTAATTGACAATGCCGGTTCAGAAAATCTCACTATAAACCAAAATGCTGTCAAATGAGGATAAAAGATGCACAAAGGAAGAGAGAAGTGAAAAAGCAAGAATGTAACATCTAAATGACCCAATTGTTAAGTTTTTTTTAATATGCAGCAGTAGGCAGGTAGCTTTACAAATAGTTTTACTTATAGTTTGAGTTTACAAGTTCTCCATATACTCCCCGCTCCAGCCCAACAATTAAACTCTCCACACTTGTTTAGAAATATAAGAAAATAGTTCTTTAAATTCAAATGCTTTAGATCAGGGGTGCCCAAACTTTTCGGGCCATGGGACTGTCACATGGTTGAGCATGTTGGTCATGTGGTTCGTCCCACCCGGAAGTGGAAGTAAAAAGTGCATGTGCATGCATGTTTTACTTCCATTTTCGGGAGTGGCATGGGCAGCGCTGACCAGATTAATTGGTGCCATAGGCCATAGTTTGGACACCCCTGCTTTAGATAGCTCAGTAAACAGTTGTTTTGCTTGATAAAGAGTTATTTACAATAAGTTTCATTGTAGACAAGCATGCTTTGCTTGTAGGGCAATAATAGGAGGGAGAGAGCAAAAACAGTAGAATAGCAGGAAAGTATAACTGGAGCAAACACAAAGAGTAACAAAAACACTGAAGCTAACAAGCAGCTTAACATACATACATCAGGTGAATCTAGAGGTGGGAAACTAGAAGTCTTTTCCACTAGCTAGTTAAACACACAGTCCACATTAACAACCCATTGCATGGTGGGGTTGCTTTAATATACTCAACAACAATGAGTCCAGGCCCAGATAAATTGTCCCCACTCTTTCCATGTCTTCCAGGTTCATATTGGGCTAATTTTTCACCTGTGTGTCTATCAATATGCTGCTGCTCAACCTTTAAAGTGTTCAGTTCTCTCTTCCTCTCCCCCATTAATCTGATAGAAATGTTATTTTTGGTAAACAAGTGAAGAACTATGACATTAGTAAGCAGAACTCCCTTCTCCATGAATAAACCAATTCTATGGAGGTTTCTAACCTTCTTGAGTACATTTTCTGTCTCTGCAAGAATCGGCTGCTGAGATGGAAGCTAATCCCTCTTGTGTCTCCTAGAACTTCCACTTCCACATGTAGAAGCATCTTGCTGGGGATCCTATGCAGTACAAAACAAATTGCTAAATAAGATTTCAAGGTGTATGTAGATTGTTCTGCTTAAGTAAAGTCTGGCAGTAATTTTGAAGGAAAAAATATAAATAATTTTCAGGGTAAAAACCATGCATAACTGAGTCTAATTCTCCAAAAAATATAAAATAATAAAACAATAAAAAAGAGAAAACCCCTTTGCATACATAATTTCCACATTATCTATCTCTATAACATTTATGCACACCCACCAGCTTGGAACCATACATTTCCTTCCCCTTCCTCTCTCCCCTCCCTATTTCCAAAAACCCATAGTTTCTTTGTTTGGCCCAATTTCCTAGAAATCTTGTAGAACATATCGGATAAAGTCTTCCCATATATTAAAAAGATCATTTTTTCAGTCACTCCCTTTTTAACTCTCAGATCACACGTCAATTTCTCATTTATGGCTATTTCCTACATTTCTTTGTACCATTCTTTTATATTTATTTATTTATTTATTTAGATTTATATCCCGCCCTCTTGCCCCTGGGCAACTCTGGGCGGCATACAACATATAAAAACACTACAATATAAAACTCCATAAAAACTACAATAAAAAACTCTTTATAAAACCACCCCATGTCTAAAAAGACCCACCCCTTCCCACAATCATTGAAGGGACATGTAACATCAACTGAGCCAACATGCAGGAGTCAATACCCCGTCGGGATATGGAGATGTTTATTTTTCTAATTCTTTGCAATTAACAGTCCCATTGCTGTCACCATTATTATTACTAATTCTTTTTTTTATTTCTATCAATTTTAATATCATTTAGATCCATTAGTAATGCTATTTTTGGATTCATGCAAATTTTTGTTGATATTATCTTATTGATTTCATCAAAAAAAATCCAAATAGTGTTTATCTCTCTACAATGTCACCATAAATGCAAATAGGTCCCATCTTCAACTTTACATCTCCAACATTTTTTTGAATAAGTATTATCTTATTCAAAACTGCAGTGGCTCAAGTGGCTAAGATGCTGACTGGGAGGTAAAGGTCAGCATTTTGATTTCCGAGTACTGCAGGACAGAATGAGCTCCCATCTTGTACCAGCTCCTGCCAACCTAGTAGTTCGAAAGCAAGATATTGCAAGTAGATAAACAGGATCCACTTTACCTTTACCTATTATCAATTTGATACATCCGAATTGGTGCCATATACCATCTCCATAGTAATTTGTAACAATGTTCTTTAATTATAATTGATAATTTTTTCATAATTCTCCTTGTCCATATATTATTCCACATTAATCCAGCTATTTTAACTCATAAGTCTCCAATTTTTAACTGAACTGACATCTCACTATATAGAGCGTCCCATGTAAAAAAAATATTTACAAGGACTTCCACGCAATTAAAGATTAGTCAAATGTATTCATTCAGTTATTTGTTTAAAACATTTTATACTGCTCTTCTAAATCTTTAAATTATTTCACAATATTAAAAAATGACATAAAAATTCAGTTTAAAACACCACGAAATAAATTAATTATAAATTAAAACTGTGAAAACGAAGACCCCGATCAGTCAAATGCCTGTGAGAAAAGAAAGGTCTTGCAACCCCTCTAAAAATTTAATAAGGAAGAGGGTAACTTATTGATGATTCCATAATTATGGAGCCAAAGCAGAACAAAAGTCTCAGTCCTATGGTGCCAAAAAGATAGACTTGCCAGAGGTATATGTCTGTCTGGAATTCAGCTAGATTGTTATTTATCTGGAAAGAGAAAGTTTGCATTTTTATAACATTTTATACAACTACTTAGCAAATGAAACATGTTGCATCAAGAAGGTATTTAAAAACGCCATGTACACACTTCTTTGAAAACAGGCTTGAATCTGCCTGCTTGTGTCTATTCTTCTGATCACCATTGTCCCTGACAATATCTGGCTCTTAAGATGCAAAGAATGAAAATCTTTACTTCCATTGATTGAGGTTGTATCAACCCCACAAGACTGTGCAGTGAGGAATTTTCAGTCTTTGGGATTTTCTACTCCTAGGCAAGAGTGAAAAAACCTAGTGCTTATTTTTCTCATCAACATTTACGTAACATCATAAGAACATAAGAACATAAGAACAGCCTTGCTGGAACGGGCCACAGCCCATCCAGTCCAGCATTCTGTCTCACATAATGGCTCACCATTTGCTTCAGGGTATTCCCAAGCAGATGCCTTCACCTGCTTAAGATTCCCTATGAATGGCATTGAGAGATATCCTGCCTATCTCTCCAACCCAGAGGTTGTTCTTAGGTATCCATAATTATAGCCGTGGATACCCTTGTCCTCCATGAACTTGTCTAATCCTTTCTTACAGTTTGCATTCACACACTGTTTCTATAGCCTGCACAATTTGCTATATCCGTGCAAAAAATTGGATCTCATTCTCTTGTAGAGAGGGTCTTAAAGTACGGGTTATGAGATGGGAAGAGTAAATATGTTTACAGTAATACATTGGATAATGCTAAAACTTAGTTCCATGAGTCTTAGTGTTATCCGACTTTTAGCATTATCCGATGCATGCATTGGATAATGCTAAAATCCTATGGGATGCATTGGATAATGTCAAAACTCCATAGAGATGCATTGTAATCGGCACAGGCTTTAGCGAACGTTATCTGATGCATCCCATAGGATTTTAACATTACGCGATGCAATTCCCCCCTCCCCCAAATATCATGTCGTTGTCTGATTTTAGTGTTATGCGATGTGGTTGTTATCCGAGGTTTTACTATATCCTACCCCCCTTTATGGGCAAGGGTGAGAGCTTTCCAGCCGTATTTGGAGGGTAGAAGAGCAAGAATGTGCAGCACTTGTTTTGATGATGAGTTATGCGTGGTGGATATCCCTGAGTTTTTGGAGAATCTTATGTGTGTACAACTGGGCACACATCCGCCTTGGGATGTTCTGCAAAACACACAGAGATGGAGTTGGCAATTACTTTGATCCTGTGTGTGGGTCTAGTAAGAGTGTGCACAATGATGGCACTTGTGAATAGAAAGGGATGGATATGTCAGTTTCAGTTGTTCGTCCCCCACCCCGACCGTTCTTTATTCTATTGTGCTACTGTATTGTTTTGGGCTAGATGAGATGGTGTTGAGGGCCAGACCTGGCCCATGGGCCATAGTTTGGGAACCCCTAATTTAATATTTGTATTTGTGCACTCATTCTGCCTAACATACACTATGTTTGCCCACTGTTCATATTGGCTGAAATCCAATAATAAGCTGCAACTAGAATTGGCCCTTTGGGTCAGTGGAGATTTAATGAATCAATTCCTCTGAACATTTCATTGATTTAATGGACTTACTCCATTTGTGACTTACTCCTTATTTGACAGATGTAGTTTTTGTCCCTCACAAATATCTGAATTTGCTAGGTACACTTTTTCCTAATGTGGACATATTTGAAAACAAATATATCTCAGTGTTCTGAAAAGTGCAGATTGGAAGGTTAATCAGTGCCTTGTTTATCCCTGTAAATTTGGCAGATTCATTTCAAACTACAACATGAACATTTTCTTACATCCCTATTTGTGAATAAAGTTTGACTGACAATAATATTCAGGAAAGTAAGCATGAAAACAACTATAGGAAAGAATAACCATTTTTGTGTACATTTCCATTATGTAGTCATGCTATTTACCCTTACAATTGTGAAGTCAGTTAGTTACATCTCTGCTTTAATGATAAGAAATTGATGCAGTTTGTATGGGGGTAACATTTGCCTTCCTTTTTTAATTCATGGTGAATTCAGGCTTTGAACCTATATTCCATTAGTCCAAACGCCACATTATTCCCAAGTCACGGTGACTCTTATTTCTTCATTTAACTGAGAATCAGTCATTCCATATTTTTTATGCTGGCAAAGAACTTCATTGATTGGATGGGTATAGAATGATTATAAATCTAAATAGAAGTCTAATGAAATTCACTTTTTAGTGTTTAGATGATTTGAAATTGCAGCAGGCCTATCACGTGTTGACTAGTGAAGAGATACAGTGATCATTTGGGTCCTTTCCATCTCTGGGTATCTGTTTTGATCCAAAACCATATGGCCTTTTTGAAGCTGACAAGGCTTCAGCTGAAACCACCTTGTTATCTTTTAAAATAATGGTATAATGGCAAGGCTGTTATCTATATCATCATGTCATTTCCATCATGCTGTCATTACCACTGCATAAAGTCAGAATGGCTGACAATTGCAGCTCATTTTGTTGCTAATGGATATTTCTTTTAGCACAAAATGGGAATGTCCTGCACATTTTGAGCAAAAGAGGATCCATCTCTTTAAGGCCAAGGTCTGGCTACTAATGTTTGAAGATGCACAAAGATAATTTAGAAAAGGTGTGAGTAGGAACCACTGTCAACCAAAAAATAATGGGCCTCCATTTTATAGGGAGTCGAAGGGTGGCTATGAAACTTAAGAGAGGAATTTGGGCTTTGATTTGTACAAAAGATGCAGGGACCACTCAGTAGAATCACTAAAATAAAGAGGTGAAGGGTTTTTTTTTGACAGAATAGGAAAGTGAATCCTAACTATTCCCTTGTGCAAATTAATAAAAGCAGTGACACTGGATATGTTTTTTATCTTTCCTCTCACCAACCTGTCCAGTTGAGTTTGCTGTGTCTGTGTGTTTAATTTCACAGCTTACGACCAGTCTACTTGGAAAAGCACATTTTCTGATATGTTTCTGCCTGATTATTAGGATCATCTTCAGAGAGTCTTCTCCGAGTGCCACTTACCAGATTAATGAGTGGTGACTAGGAAGACATTTCTTAACAATGGTCCCTCTGTGATGGAAAACCCTTCCAAAAGGGATCCATCTGACATTCCCATTAGTACTCTTTATACAGCAGGAAAAGACATGTAATGTTGTCATGTGCTTTCAAGGTTGAACTGACTTATAGCGTCCCTACTAGGCTTTCAAGGTGAGATATTTAAGGAGCAGTTTTAGGTCCTTAGGTTTCCAGTGAGTTTTCTTGGCTGAACAGAGGTTTGAAACCATGCCTCTTGAGTTCCAGTCCATCAATCTATCCACTATACCACACTGGGCATCCATATCATATCAATTTATCTAGAACCGTGATGGCAAACCTTGGTACTCCAGATGTTCTTGGATTTCAATTCTCAGAAGCCCCCATGAATTCACATGAATGGGTTTACTGCAATTCATCCGGCCCACACCACCCTCGTCGCTCCCGGAAGTGCGTACAGGCGCGTTTTACTTCCTCTTCCAGGAGCGACGAGGGCAGCGTGGGCCGGATGAATCGCAGTAAACCCATTTGTGTGGATTCATGGGTGTTTCTGGGAATTGAAGTCCAAGAACATATAGAGTGCCAAGGTTCACCATCATGGATCTAGAATAAAAATTACCATAATGCATCTGTAACAATAAAAATAAGATAATATTCAAGTAGAGTTAATACTGAAGATTGAGTATAAAATTGTTCTAATGTGTAGTATTAATTTAATTTAATTGTTCAACTTGTATGCTGCCCCACTTGCACAGCGACTCTGGGAGGCTGACAAAAAATCACAGAGTATCACATCACCTTACAATAATACAATAATGCAACAGTAAAAAACGTATCAGAAACAATGTATATAATATTTCAAAAAACCCCAAAAACTCAACCCCCAACAATTAAGTCCACTTCCCTCCAGGCCAGACAGGTTGAGAGAAGGAGTCCGGAACGTCGTCGGGGCAGCATTTTTGTGGCTGCAGGGGCCGCTGAACAGCTGCTCCCACTTCCCTCTGGCTAGCTGCTTTATAACTGAGAAGCTTGCATGTGACTATTACAGAAAAGAAAAGTGGAAGAAGTATGTATTTGTGTGGGTATATATTTATTTCTAGTGCCCTTGATGTATATGACACTTTACAGCATACAAAAAGCTCAAAAGGCAGTCGTATCCAACTCTAAGGTTCAGTGCTCATCTCTATAGCCAAAGAGCCAGTTCTGTCTGCATCTGCAAACATTTCCATGGACACATGGCAGCCATGCCTCAACACCGGAGTGCACAGAATGCTGTTTACCTTCCCAGTGAAGTGGTACCTATTTATCTATTTGCAATGTCTTGCTTTCGAACTGCTAGGTTGGCAGGAGCTGGGACAAAGACAGGAGCTCATTCTGTCCTGCAATACTCAGGAATCGAACTGCTGACCTACCTCCTAGTCAGCCACTTGAGCCACCTATTTGTCTACTTAAAATTTCATGCTTTTGAACTGCTAGACTGGTAGGAGCTGAGACAGAGATGGGAGCTCACTCTGTCATGCAGTAACTGGGAATCGAACTCTGACCTTCCAGTCAGCGAGTTCATCATCTTAACCACTTGAGCCATTGCAGTCCCACCTGCTATTTATAATGCATCCTGAACACACAGCTTTTTTTGCATGATCTTGGTCACCTGAATTCTGAATGGCACTTCAGAAAAGGGATTCCATGAATAGATTTCTTTCTTTCTTTCTTTTCGTTTTGCTTAAACACTAAGAAAGGTTATCCTTTAATGTTAAAAAAGAAAAGAAAATGATGCTTTCCGACTTCATTTTGCCATTTCTCCCTCTCTGCTCCATACCCATTCCCTCCTGAAAGCTTTCCGGCTGTCTCTTCCCTCCATCTGGGTGAATGGAGTTAGCATCTATTGACAGCTTTCCCCTTGCTAATAGCACTTGGCTTCTACTGCTCCAGTGACTATCCAAACCAGCCTCTGTCATATTTCTGAGGAGAAGATGCCATTTGGCAATGTTTATGGTTCTCTTCTTGCTGCCTTTTGTAGCATTTCAGGACATGTTCTGGCAGCCTGGCATCTTGCTTCTAGTCATGCCTATGTGTTTTGCCAGAAGGTCAACTGATTCCCAAAGGCCTTGTACTAACAGGCACACAATTACCTGGACAAAGCCGAATGTCAATGGCAACATAAAAATACTGTCCAAAAAACAAATAATCAAAAAGCCTCAGCAGCAACAATCCCCCTCCTGAAGAAGGCTGGCCAGATTCCTGTCCTCCAAACTCTTGTCAGAATGATTTAATAAGACACCGCAGCTGTTAAACCCACAAGATGTGCAGGAGAATTGAGGAGGGGAAGAAATGTGTCATTCTGTTTTTCATGTGGCCTTCTGCCCATTGTTTCTGGTAGTCAATTTAAAACCTCCCCTTCAACTGGGATGCGATGGTGTAATCTGGTGGTGATAATCAATGATGACAAAGAGAAAATTAGTCCCATAGAGTGATTTTTCTCTACTCCTTTTCTTCATGGCTATGAAAGACCACATCGAGTTTTGATTATACACCTTAAAAGAATACATTTAGAACATGTCCTCCCATGTCTCACTGTACCTTGGAAATAATACCTAAAAGCAGTTTTGTATCTTCTGCAAGTGAGATGTCTAATAAGCAGACTACCAGGCTTCATATTTCCAGAGGTCAGGCGCAAAAGGGGATGACATTTTTCTTCATCTCTTTGGCTGTTTTGGCTTTACTGGAAAAAGTGTTCTAGAGAAACCAAGAGGGTGACAGCCAGATTTGGTTCCAATGGCATAAGGTACCGAGTGATGGACAACATGTTGTTGCCTAGATGTCTTTTAACACTACAGTTTTCAGATCTTCTACATCATAGGCCAGTGATGGTGAACCTTGGCACTCCAGCTATTCTTGAATTTCAATTCCCAGAAGCCCAAATCAGCACTCCTGATGATCAGGGCTTCTGGGAACTGAAGTTCAAGAACAGCAGGAGTGTCAAGGTTTGTCATTACTGTCATAGGCAAATCTGGCTAGAATTGGATTTCAACAACATTCCTGGATGGCCACACATTCCTTACACTTGTCATAAAGTTACAGGTTTCTTCTGTTAAATATTTTAGTTTGTATGAGGGTCTTTCATCCCTAACAGCTGCTGATGAGTCCAACCTACTCATTTGCAGTAGTGAATTCCATAGATATGTCTGTATTGATTGATTGATTCATTTATTTATAATATTTTTGTCTTCTCAAAAACATTTGAGGTTACAAAAGTTATTTCCAACATATTTAATTAATTCTTATTAATTATTACAATAAACAACCTTTTCTGTAATTTTATTAAACCCCTCAAGTTACAGTTCTTTTTCTTGACTTCAACTCCCAGAATGCCTGGCTTGAGTTTTTGGAATAGCAGTAAATGTTTTCCATCTGTGTGGCCTACTTAAAGGATCTGATTAAAGATGCTGCTAGTACAGAAGTAAGCTAAAATGTCCACCTTTATCCCCCCCCCCCCAAAAAAAAAATGGTCTCTGCATGTGTGTGGGTAATCTGAGGTGGTGAAATCCAAGGAGGCAATGAAAGTTCCCTACTACTAAATTTCATCTCATTGCTACTATTAATTTTATTCAAAAACCTCTCAGGACAAATGCCACACATTTCACTCTGGTGAAAGATACTGAGTTTCACTCCCCATCTCCACCCCTATTTCACTTGCTTGATCCTAAGGCAGTGATAGCCAACCTTGGCACTCCAGGTGTTCTGGACCTTCAATTCTTTGAAGCCCTGATTAGCAGGAGTGTTGTCTTTGGCTTCTGGTAATTGAAGTCCAAGAACATCTGAAGTCCAAGAACATCCAAGAACTTACCTGGATCATCCCCAAATGGCCTATACTTTGGATGGGAGGTCAACATTTTGGAACTTCTTATTTCAACTGCAAATACAGCTCCTCCTACCTCTACCAATAAAGCCCTGGTGGCCCAGTGGTTAAACTGCTGTACTGCAATGAAAAGGTTGTGAGTTTGCTCCTGACTAGGGATTAAGGTTGACTCAGCCTTCCATCCTTCCAAGGTCAGTAAAATGAGTACCCAGCATGTGGCAAAATGTTGCTAATTAACTTGTGAACCACCAGAGAGTGCACTAAGCACTATGGGGCAGTAATAAGAGTGATTGCTACTAACATAGCAACCGGTTTTGCCTGTATACTAGAACATCACCCACACTTGATTTGAAGTATCCTAGTATATCTTCCAAGCTGGGAAACAGAATTTTGTTTTATCTCATAAACCAACTTGATTTATGAGATATATTAGTGAAACACTATATTTGGCTCCTTTGCCTTAGATGGAGAAGCACCACAAACAACATTAATTATACAACTCTCCTGTCTTACTTATATAATTAATGAAATGACCCCATATTCTGATAATAATTGTTTTCTTAAAATGTTAAAAATTGAAATCCCAAATTATCTTCATGGTGGAATGATTTCCAGAATAAAATTAACATTTGCCTCCTTTTCATCTTGCTTGGACCTTCTAGTCTGCAAAGTCAACAGGAGAGTGAGCATGTGGTGCATTTCCAAGGCAGAATCAGTCTTCTCAGCTGCAGCCTTGATCTGCCAAGCAAAAGGATGGAGGTTGGGGTTGAAGTACACCAACGGTTGCATCCAAACCAAGTGTCAAAGCCAAAGAGGCTGGTGAAAAAACATTCTGAGCACATGGTTATGCCAAAGGTTAGAGCCAGGGTGCCAGAGACACAGAGACACAGATAGCAGGCTGTAGTACTGCTGGCAGAGTTAACAAGGATGCTCTATACATTTATTTGTGCCATCATAGCAAAAAAATAGCACAGAAGCAGCTGGTAAGCTGTCAAACAGATCCTAAGAAATAAACATGAAATAGCTGCACTAGGTATATTAATTAAGAGTTATTTGGATGGTGATCTGGGTCCCTGGGAAGAAAACCAAGGAGAAACTTTATTGCCACTGGTATTCAGTTCATTCATTTATCTATTCAGCACCACAAATCCATCCTCTCAGCCTTCTGAGAGTGAGTTTCCAAGTTTACAGGTATTTTACATAAAATGAAATTGACTGTAATATCTACCATGATATTAAAATGAAAATGAATGTAATATCTACCATAATTACAGAAAAACCCAAAAGAGAATTTGTGAGCAAAACAAACAACCCAGCATCCCAGGAGTCATAGGAATGAGTGGACCTTCCCCTTCATAGTCTTAGATGTCCTAGTTTCTCCTTTCCACCATGGCTCTCACATTAATTTCTTCTATGAGCTGGGCGTCAGGGAAGTGGTATACTGGAACACAGGAACACAGGAACAAGCTGTCTCATGCTATTTCAAACCATGGATCCAGTTCACCCAAATTCTCACCTCTGGCTAGCTGGGCTCCCCAAGCAGAATTCGTTCACCGGCCTATCTGATGATCTCTAGAGCTTCCTGGTTGCCTCCCATCCAAGTGGTCACCAGGCCTGACCCTGATTAGCTTCTAATGCCAAATAAAATTGTACGTGTTCACGGGCATATGATGAACATTTTAAAAGGTGGCAAAGAAAAATATGTGGCTTTCTTAAGCCCACAACACTCTAATTTATAGGACTGTGATCCACATTGGGTAGCATGTTGACTAGTCCCAGTCAGTAAGGGGAAATGTCTCCTCTACACTTCTGTCCTGCTGGCCAGAGCCTGGTGGAGCTTTGGGTAGGCTGGAAATGTTGTTCTAACATTTTGGTTGCAGCCTTTGGGAGTGTTTCCTCTTATTTTAATGTATTATTTCACTCTTAGATTTGAATGAACCTTAGTTTCTTGCATATGAGAAGTTTTCCTTCTCTATTATTTGACTTGTATTTTTTTCATGCATTATGCATATACATCCAGGGAGGCGAGTTCATTAGAGTTGTGAAAACTCAGGCTTTGTTCTACTGAATCTCCCTGTGCCATCATAAAGTTTTTGGGGTTTTGCTTTTTTAAACAAAGTCTCACATTTAGAAGAAAGGGGGTTGGTAGAACAATTGAGCTCAATTAATATTGAATGTATGAAATGCAGAAATGTTTACAAACAGCGCATTCATATACATATAATTATACAGACATAGTTTATATTTGGTTCTGTGAGATATACTAAGTAACCCCATAGGATTACAACAAAATAGCACAGTTCTGAGCAAGTTTACTCGGAAATGTCTCATGCTTTCAGTGGAATGTGTTTCCATGTCATTATGCACAGAATCGCAGCTGAACCTGCAGTCCTTAATATACTTTTTTAAAAAGTAATCACCATTGAACTATGTTGTATTTATTTCTGAATGAGTAAAATGGATTGCAAAATATAGAAGGGTTTAAAAAATCAGTGAGGGATTTTGGGGATTCATTTTCAGAATCTTGTGCCCAAAATGAATTCAGAAATTGTACAGGTTGACATTTAACCTCACTGAAAGCCTTTTGAGGTTATTTGGGGGGATTTCCAGTGGCATAACTATGTTAATAGCCAAAACAAAACAAACATTTTATGGTGCCATAAAGACATTCAAGGTTTCTTTTAACACAAGTTTTCATGTACAGTACTGATATATGTATCTGATAAAGTGGCCTATAGTCCATAAAACCTAACGTCAAATAAAATTGAAATGGATCGATAAAATAGCCAAAATCCTGTTGTATTTCTCCACAAAGGTGTGAAACCTAGTCCAAAATTCACAGCATGGCAGAAGTGTTGTTTATTAAGCAGCTCTGCATGTGTACTATGCAGTAGTCAAAACAGGAGATACATGTCTGATTGTGCAATTCAATGGTGCAATCCTTGTTACCAGAGCATAATGCCTGGCACACTTATGAAAGCCTAAGGTTATATTATGCGAAGAAAAATAATGATATTAGCCTCTATGCTCATCTTCTAATGTGTCAGATGAAAAAACATTGGCAGTCTTTAAGTGGCATGAAATTATTATTATTTTCTGACATGAAGTAGTTGTTGTTGTTTGTTGTTGTTGTTATTATTATTATTGTTGTTATAGTAGCAGATTTATCTTTGTGCAATTTTTAATCATTTGTCCATTTTCTGTCAAGAACTTTCTCAAAAATCCAGATGTACAGTTTGCTTCATAATCACTGTGGAATAAATTTAACATTAATGCATATGAATTTGAAAAAAATGAAACTAATACTAGGAGAAATCCAGTTGCTTAGTGTATTATATGACAATTAGAGTTGGCCCATTTTAATTAAAAGATCTTACAGAGAGGTTGATTCACCAAATTGCCATTTAGTTTATGGGCATACTCTAGAGTGACTTATACACTATGCAGCAAGATTTAAGCCATAGACTCCCCACTTAGGTTGACAGTTTTCAGGATATCTCCCTTAAAAATGTTTTTAAAATATCGGTTTGTAGAGATGATAGGGTAAAGGTAAAGGTCACCCTTGCTTGAAAGCCAGTCATATCTGATTCTAGGGTTTGGTGCTCATCTCTATTTATAGCAAAAGAGCCAGCACTGTTTGCATTTGCAGATGTTTCCATGGACATGAGGCAGGCATGACTAGACACTGGAGTGCAAAGAACGCTGTTTACCTTCCCACTGAAGTGGTACCTATTTATCTACTTGCAATTTCTTGCTTTCGAACTGCTAGGTTGGCAGGAGCTGGGACAGGCGGAAGCTCACCCAGTCGTGCAGTACTTGGGTCTCGAACAGCTGACTGCCAATCTGCCAACCTTCTAGTCGCCAAGTTCAGCATCTTAACCACCAAGCCACTGCAGTCCTTAACCTTGTTTTTCTTTGAATTGTTCACTGCAGGCCTGATCTAGTGACCATTGCCTTCTTTTTTTAACAAGTGTGTGTTCTTTTCTACTGCTCTTTTGGCTATCATCATTTTGACAGTCTGAGCATAACAAATAGTTGCCTTTGCAGTGCCTCAGATAACTTTATGAGAGAATCTTTGCATCTCCCCTTCAGATTTGTTCACCATTATTGCCAAATATAATATTTTTTAAAAAGAGAGAGAAACACAAGCTGTATTTTCTGATCTATTTTCTGGTTCACTTCTCAGTTTACACCAAAGACTGTAGCATTTTCTTTCTTCTACAGGTTAACGTTTGCTAAAGAGAAAAGCTAATAGGCATTGCATTTGATTAGGTCAGGGAAAATGCTTTTAAAAAATAAAATCAGATGAAGTGGGCTTTGAATCTTTGGCAGCAGTGTGTTTGAGCCGACGTGCCTGCTCTTTCTTCCCAGACAGTGCTTCGTAATGAGGGCAAGTCTACAGTAGCGTCTCCAACTGTTAATTAGGGCTCTCATGCCAGCTCTCCAGAAATCCTCAAGGTTCAAACAAGACTCTCTCACTCATCCTCATTATGACAGCCATGCCCCTGCAGTTGGGAAAGATGGAAGTGGATTTGACAGCAATAATCCAGCATAGAAAGTATTGTGGAGTATATATTCTTCCTTGCCATGACCTTACAGACATATGTGAGATTGAATTTTTGTTCTCCTTGTCTTGCAAAAAAAGGTGCAGATTTTTCTGGTGCTATCGACTGGATAGCTTTATGCAAATTGTCTAAGTTATAAAGGTTGCCTTGCGCCAAAGCCAGTCGTATCCAACTCTAGAGTTCAGTGCTCATCTCTGTGTTCAGCCAAAGAACAAGCTATGTCTGCGTCTGTACCAAAGTGGTACCTATTTATCTACTTGCAGTTTCTTGCTTTCAGACTTCTAGTTTGGCAGGAGGAGCTCACTCTGTCATGCAGTACTCAAGCCTCAAACTGCTGACCTGCCGACCTTCCAGTCAGCATCTTAACCACTTGAGCCCTACCTTGAAAATAAGGTATTTTCAAGTCCCTACCTTGAAAATAAGCGTAGTACAAATTGTACTCCCCACTTCCCCATGTCCAGATTTCTATACATTATCTTTTTTCATATATTTCCAGTCATTAAGTTCAGTGTCTTAACCACTTGAGCCACCACAGTCCTGTGTGTAAGTTGTACATACTGTGAAAATGGGCTAGGTGCTGCAGTTGCGTGGTTTCATAGACTTATAACAGCTGAAGCATCAAATTGGTTTAAAAATCATTTTAAGTAATCAACCAGTTATTCTGTGTTCTGCGTGTGTGCATGGTGGCATGTTGATGTTTGTCTTCATAAAGGGAAAGGGAAACAGTTTTGCATAGAATGTCGCAAAGGCATTTTACTTAAATTTCAAAAAAAAAAGGGTGATGGTAGTGAGGGGAGAACTTATTATCTCCCTCTTCTGAAGCTGAGGAGGCATGAAGATATCATGACTATGGTAAGTTTTTCATCATGTTCAGACAAGTGGCACAGTGGATGCTTTGAACATGTAGGTGTTCATCATGCCACTTCCTATAGTCATCTGTCACAAAGGCAGCCCAGCAAGATAAGCAGCAGGATTGGCCCCTGTGAACAAATGAGGTGCATCTGTAAAGCTTATGACTCTCAACTACCTATTCTGAAATAATTTGCCTTATAACAGCTTACCACAACATGCTGTTCCTGGGAAAGCCCATCCCCTTACTCCACCCCAGCTATTATGAGGACTGCAGCCGAACTCAGCAGTTGAAAAGGAAAACTGACTGGTGATGTCAAAGTCCTTCTTACTCAGAAAGTCCCAATGCCTCAATTCTGCAAGCCCTGGCTGTCCTAGACCACTGGCTGTGATGGCTTGATCAACAAGAACAAGAAATATTGGACGAGTCTGATCAGGTAACATGTTTACCTTCCCGGTAAACTGGAGGGGCTCTCTAATGGTACCATCAGCTAGAGGGGCTCGCCTCTCTAGCACATGAAGAAGGAAGGGCCTTCTCTGTGTCCGCACTGGCCCTATGGAACCTCCTGCTGATAGAGCTAAGGTTACAGACAGAATTGCTGCCCTTCAGGAAAGGTCTGAAAACCTGGCTGGCAGGGCAGGTGTGGGGTCCCGATGAGAATGTGGCCCCCGCCCACTGGCTTATAGCCTAATCCAGTTTAGTGATCCCTTCCCCTCCCTTCTTTACTGATAGGGATGGGTGAATTTAACTAAGTGGTTTTATCTGTTTTATCTTTTGTATGTTTTTATGCTAGTTTTATTGAAATTTTATATTTTGTTTTTTTTTTAGATTATGCTGTTGAACCGCCCTGAGTCGGGTTGTACCTGAGTGGGTGGTATAGAAATTTTAAAAAAAAAATAAATTAAATGTGGACTTGCTGAGTCTCCTATCAGCTATGGATGGGCAACAACATGATCCTAGAAATACATAGGAATGTAATTCAATTAGCCAGCAATTGAAAGAGATGTCATTTTCTAAACGAGGACTGTTTTCTGCCAGCCCACAGAAGAGGGCACATGGTAACCAGAACCTCAATCACTGGGAAAGCCTATGCTATTTTATCATGAGATCAATGGGATTTGTTGTTGTTTCTCAACTTCTCCCCAATATCCCAAGGTGTTAAAACTAGCACAAAGAATGACATCTTATTTCATGATATGTGCATGCATTGCTACCTTGTATTTTGACATATTTCTTTTGCATCGTTGTGCACATATTGGTAGGCAGCCATCCAAACAGGAAGGTTCTTGTTTTTTAAAAAAGTCATTTTGTCTTGCCCACAGATGCACATCACCAGTGAAAATCTACACTCTATCATTAGAGTGCATGCAAGACACTCAAGGTGCACTCCTTAGTATTTCCAGGAGAGGACTAGGAATATGAGTAAGATGTAGCAAGAGAAAGCAAGGCTGATTGAGATGCTGATGCTGTCTCCATTGGGGGCAGGGAAGATTCCACAATCATCATCCAAACACCTACCAGAGTGTTTCCAATTGCTTTTGTTTCTTGTCCCCACACTATCTGCAAAGTGCACAGTGAATTTAATGTGCCTGCAAAAATACACAGCTTATCCTGCAGCAGGCTTTAAAAAAGGTTAAATACCATTAAATAACCCTGTCATCTTCTATCACTGACTAGAGATAACAGCCAATGAAGCTGAAGGCCCAATGGGGAAATCGTAGAGGCCATATCTAACCCATAGGCTGGGGATTCTTCACACATGCCATTGAATTATTAGAGTGAAATGTGCCATGCTTAGCTAGAGTCAAATAGCCAATGTGTAGCTTGCTTGATGTGGTGGAAGTCAAATAGATAACAACTGCTTAAACTTAATTTGATATCCAGGTTGCATAGCAAGAAGACTTCCTTATTCAGAAGGAAGGATCCCTGACAGTTTTCCATATTAAGAAAAGTTCTTGTTTTCTATGGCTATGATGTTATGCATCACTTCCTCCAGTTTCCCAGGTTTATCTCAATATCTTCTTCTTCTGCCATATCTGAATCCGAATATAGGCGATCATCAAGGCAATCAGCCATGAAGACTCTTCTGAGAATATAATACAGTAGCCTTTCATCTGCCTTCCATATCACAGCATGACACCTGTACCACTGATCCAGTTCCATGAGTCACTTTCTGGTCCTGAGCCCTTTTAGCATGCAAAGTCCACTTCAGCCCAAGGCCATTATTGATGAAGCTGCTGCCCTCCATCAGTATGGATTCAAGTGGGATTTAATCACCCATCCCTGTGGACTGGTACCCAAGATGGTTAGTCCTCATGGTTGTCAGATTAGTTAACCATCACCTGACACTCAGTGTTGAGTCACTGGCAGTATGATCTACTCTATTACCATAGCAGGATAACCTGGCCAGACAGACCAATATGGCAGAATTCAGTATGGCATGCAGTAAAATGACCCACTCTTGGAATTTGACCATTTTGTTAACTAAATTACACATACTTAACAGTGAACTCTTCCTCTCTCTTTTCATTTTGAGATTCTTGCTATGCAGGGTTCATGCATTTGAAACAAAATAATATTTCCTCCTACTCTCCTCTTGCTGTTTGTAGTAACATCTCTTCTAACTTGGAATGCAGAAAGGGCAATTGACCTACTAGAAACTTAGAGATTTAAGAATCTTAGTGTAGCCTAGACAGTAGAGCAGTGATGGTGAACCTTTTAGAGACCGAGTGCCCAAACTGCAACCCAAAACCCACTTATTTATTGCAAAGTGGCAACACAGCAACAGGGGAGGAAGGAAACGCTCCCATTGGGCTGCTGGGCAGAGGGAGGAAGTGCTCCCATTGGGCTGCTGGACAGAGGGGTAGGGAGAACTCTGTGCTGGGGTGACTGCACAGGTGCCCATAGAAAGGGCTCCAAGTGCCTCCTGTGGCACGTGTGCCATAGGTTCACCATCCCTGCAGTAAAGCTTGAGCCAGAGATTTCAAGATGCAGGTAAACTCCTCTCCCTCTCTTAACTTATTAACCATACTCAAGTATTATCTCCATAACATGAAGAAAACCTGGCAAAAGAATTATAAGTATGCTATGTTTGCAAATTATGCGTGCATACTACTATGCAGCGAAAAAAGAAATCACATGGAAACCCAAGCCAAACAATTGGCCAATTTTATGTCTCACTTCTCTTCTCAGGCTCTGGCCTGGATCCAGAACTGACAGAAATCTCCTGGGTGCACAAATGTTTGATCTTTTTGCAGTGTACATATGGAGGTGCTATAAAATTATTTGCTCATGTAATTCTCCATTGTCCTTTTACCATCAGATGCAACTCTTAGCACACTAGGCTGAGGATTGTGTATGCCAGTGGCTCTCCTTCCTGAAATTCTACATATATACACTGGCAGGATTTTTCACTGAATCAGTATTTAATCTTGTATATCTATAAGGCAGTTCCCTGAGGGTCTGTTTCTCTTGAATCTTTGTTATTCATTTTACCGCAGCATTTTAGACTTTAGTCTTCTTAGTCATGAGCTCACTTAAACTTGATTTTTTAAGGTCATGACTTGTCTAAATTTATCAAACTCACAACACCCTCTCTGTAAAGGTAAGAGTAATAATTTCACATCTCATGAAGACAGGAATGGATAGTGAACTCCTGTTGTATAACTTACATTGCTGGGATGATTCAACTGGCAGTGGTAATCTTCAGAAATCCTTTTTCAATTATTGAAGATACAGTACCTTAAAAATAGAATTCCATCAATACTTTGGTATTTTTTAATTATTTGATTCTTTGATACTTGTACAGGTGCTATGAAATTATGAACAATACAATAATAGAAATGTGAATAGCGGATACTGGGTAATCCTGGTTGGGAATTTAACTTCTTGGCACAGTTCAATTCATACTGAAATTTCAAATGGCAGTGCTAAAATGGGAGGGTGTTTTCAATTTGTGGGGAAGTGAAGGGCAAAAAGGAACATAAATGCAATGGTTTGTCCCTCCTAGAACAGTTACAGAACCATGAAATAAATGGCCAAATGGTGTGTGAACATGTCCATAAAAGTTATTGATTTAGTCGGTCTACTCTACTCCACTAGTTACATAAATGGTTGCATGCAGATAATCTCGTTTTGATTTTTAGAGTGACACAGGGGACCCTAAATTCATGTGAAGCTCATTTCTACATTTTGTTCTGTTTCTCTAGTCTTCCCAACTATTTGAATTGCTGGGCCAGTAATTGTGATAGGAGACTTAAAAGAGGGGGGGGGAGATAACAAGCATGATGTAAATATGTGCCCTTCAAGAAGTGTTTGACCATAGCCAGCTCTGCCTCACCAGATGCTATATATTGAGCCAGAAAGCTGTTCCAAATCTCTATGAAACAATGGGACAGTGATCAATTCTTGTAGCTCTTATAGCCAACAGCAGCCTTGTCTTTCAATACTAGAAATGCACTTAGTGTTCAGAGGCCAAAAGGGAAAGTGGAGGAGATGAAGTTGAGGAGGGAGGTGACGACAAGCTTGTCACCTGTATTGTTATCTTGTTTTGTACTTACAGTTAGTCTTTAAAGTGGCATAACGTTTTTGTCTTTTTGTTTTGTTTACTCTGTGACATAGCAATGATGTCAGCTCATGGTCATATCTAGTTAGGTTTCTTGTTGGGCATCCCCCACCACTAATTATGTCTTATATTTGTATTTTTATTGTGTGCTTTTAAGATGTTTCTAGTATGTTGTTGTTAGCTGCCCAGAGTGGGGAAGATTCCCCCCCCCAATGAGCGGGGTACAAGTGGAATAAACAAACAAAAATGTTTGCATTTGCCACAGGCTTCCTTACATAAGCTCTGCCATGGTATGGGCTGATATGCTCAAAATGTGGTATTGTATGGCTTTTAGTGTCAGCTGGGCATGAGAATGTGACAGATAGGCTTTGACCTGGCCCTTGCCTTTGGGTCTCTCCCGTTCCTGGTGAGCGACTTTTACCAATCTGCTCTATGGAACCCCACAAAGACTCCCAGAGCCCAGGAGACCTATGTGCCATCCCACAGATCCTTCTTGCAGTGACAACCTGGGGCTTATCTGTATTAACAGAGCCCAGCAAGTAATATGGAGATAATTGTATTAAATGTGGTAGCGTGTGGCTTATGGCTTAACTCTTGTCTTAGCCTCTCTCCCAAAGAACAGGCGTTGTTGATGAAGTAAAAATGTTTATTGTTCTCAAAGCATATTGTAGAAGTAACAGTTCTTCTGATGGTTCAGGATACAGAAGTACAGCGTGATACTTCAATGTAAGGCAGAGACTTAAACCACTGTGATATGGAAAATGCTAGACTGCTACTTGTGGCCTTTTTAAAATAAGTGAAAGTAGGATGATACACAAGAAGGCTGGGAAATGACAGCTTCCATAAATTTAATATTTAAAAAATGAGAGGATAATAAGCATCTTGGATTGCAAATATTTGTGAATGTTTTTCTTCTTCTCAGGTGTTAGGGCATCACTAACCAAAAAACTCTGTTTGGAATGTGAATAGCAAGGGATGTTTGCTAACTTAATTGACTTAAATTAAGATTGAAACATAGTACTATTTGATTCATGTGATTAACAAAGCTGTGCCTCTCCTGTTGACTTGTACAGAGTTTATTTTAATTTAAAGAATAAGATATATAGCTCCTATTTTGGCCAGATAGCCATCTATTGCACCTTCCTTTTACCCTGTCCTTTGCTCCTATGTATGTCACTCATTCTTTTTGTTGAAGAAAACTTTTGGGAGAGAACATTCGCTATCCAGCTAAGCCAGGGGTGGGCAACCTACTAACTGAAGGCTGGGGCTGGCCTGTGGTGCCCAATCATCCAGCCTGTGCCACCACTTCCATTGCCACCACAAGCACACGTGGACGCAGACACATTTATGACAGCCATAATCATGTGTTGTTTCCACCAGGGTATGCCCAATTGTGGTTCAAACATACCACAATCTTTGAGGAAGCTCTTTCTGTTTACCCCATTCAGACTTTTAACAGAAAAATGTCCACTTGCTTGATTGGTCTTAAGAATGAGTGCCCAACAAACATTAAAAAATCCCCACTCATATTTATTCTGGGCTGCATTGCTGTTCCTACTGATGATCCTGCATACTGTTTAATGGTAAATGAATGGGGATGTGTAATATGACTAATGTTTCTGAATATTTTCTTAAATCAGAATTCCATGTCTTTTCTCAGTGTGGGTCTTGGATGTTTTATGGTGTGTATGTGTTTATGAGAGAGAGGGAGAGGTACAATAGTTGATCTGTTTGGTAGACTGAAATAGGTTGATTGTGTCACAGTAGATTCATGTATTTATTGTTTTGGTTGCAAATCTTTCTCTTCAGTCACCTGACCATTTTTGTTGATTTTCTCAGCCTTCCTGCTCAATTTGTCAATATGTGTCTTATAATAAAACATTTGGCAGTGAAAGCAATATCCAGCTGCAGTCCAGCTGAACTAAACTGAGAGCTTATTACCCCCTTGTCCTGCTATAGAATACTTTGGAGCGCACATTCTATTATCACGCCAGCAGCTCCAAAGTGAAATAAATTGCTTCACAAAAGACGGCTGAAAATAGTTGCAGCCCAATAAGTGACTTCCAAAATAAAATTCCAATTGATTCATGTTGTCAAAAGCCATTTGATCCCTAGCCCTCTTTCCCCTGCAATATTGCACCTAATTGGCCTGCGACAAAATGATATGCATGTTTGCACATCATTTCTGGCACTAGATTGTCTGTCTTTATAGGACTGCTCCAAGATAATTTCAGTACACAAACAGACACAGGGAGAGACAAAAAGACAAGCTAATGAGCCATTAGAGTGCCCTGCAGAGCTCTTCTGCCATCATACAGTCATCTTGCAATTCTGCTGACCATCTTGAACAACTTCCCTAAATATTAAAGCATGATGCAGATTTAGAAAACTGTTTTATTTAGATAAGTAGCTGTTCAGCTTCTTTCAGCTTCACCTGCTATGAATAGCTGGATGGTATTTATGTCCTAGGACTATGGTGGCTTAGTGGTTAAGACACTGAACTTGACAACTTGAAGGTCGGCTGGTCAGCATTTTGAGACCTGAGTACTGTACAATGGAGTGAGCTCCCATCTCTGTCCCAGCTCCTGCCAACCTAGCAGTTTGAAAGCAAGAAATTGCAAGTAGATAAATAGGGACCACTTTGGTGGGAAGGTAAACCATGTTCTGTGCACGTTCTAGTCATGCCTGCCAAATGTCCATGGAAACGTCTGCAAACGCAGACAGAGCTGGCTCTTTGGCTATAAACAGAGATAAACACTGAAACTTAGTGCAGTATACAACTAGCTTTTGAGCAAGGGTGACCTTTACCTTTACCTATTCCACTTCTTCCTCCAGTGGGTTGCATAACAAGAAAAAGAGAATATATATCACACGTCTGATAACCATTATTATGCCTTCTCTTCATTTTCTCTTCCCGAAGCTAAATCTTGACTGGGGTTTTTTTTCCGTCATAGGACTTCGTTTCTGAACTTTAATAGTATTGCCCTCCTCCTTTTCTTCATAGGAACAAGGCAAGATTGGAGTTGTCTTCAACATTGGTACAGTTGATATCTCTATCAAGGAAGAGAGCACCCCAGTGAATGATGGCAAATACCATGTCGTGCGCTTCACTCGAAATGGTGGCAATGCAACACTTCAAGTTGACGGATGGCCAATGAATGAACACTACCCTTCAGGTAAATGTCTAACCAAATTTCTAACCAATAACTTTTTTTTAATGATACTGATTCCAGGCCTTAACATAGGCATGGCACAGTAAGCCATGAAGATTAATTCCATAGCTCTGCCTGCAGGAATGAAGAACTTGAACTGGTTTTGTGACTGTTGAAGAAAATTGAACTTCTCATACTCACCATGTTGGAAAAAGGAAAAAAATGTAGGAAGAGGAGTTGCAAAAATATAATGTGTGAAAATTAACATATGCTGACATGTATTACGAGTGGCCTCTGTCTATAATCTGATTTTGCAAAGAATGACAGAATACCAACTAGGCAACCCAAGAACAGGACTGGGAAATCTTTGGCCCATCAAATATTTGAATTTCAGACCAATGACAGGGGATTGTGGGTGTGACACTTACCAATAAATACAGGGCTCAGGATTTCTCACTTCTGCTTGGGAAAACTGATCTAGTTTTCAAGGATGATACTTCAATGTAAGGCAGAGACTTAAACCACTGTGATATGGAAAATGCTAGACTGCTACTTGTGGCCTTTTTTAAATAAGTGAAAGTAGGATGATACACAAGAAGGCTGGGAAATGACAGCTTCCATAAATTTAATATTTAAAAATAAGAGGATAATAAGCATCTTGGATTACAAATATTTGTGAATGTTTTTCTTCTTCTCAGGTGTTAAGGCATCACTAACCATCACTAACCATGTTTGGAATGTGAATAGCAAGGGATGTTTGCTAACTTAATTGACTTAAATTAAGATTGAAACATAGTACTGTTTGATTCATGTGATTAACAAAGCTGCGCCTCTCCTGTTGACTTGTACAGAGTTTATTTTAATTTAAAGAATAAGATATATAGCTCCTATTTTGGCCAGATAGCTGTCTACTGCACCTTCCTTTTACCCTGTCCTTTGCTCCTATGTATGTCACTCATTCTTTTTGTTGAAGAAAACTTTTGGGAGAGAACATTCGCTATCCAGTTAAGTCAGGGGTGGGCAACCTACAGACTGAAGGCTGGGCCTGGCCTGTGGTGCCCAATCATCCAGCCTGTGCCACCACTGTCATTGCCACCACAAGCATACGTGGACGCAGACACATTTATGACAGCCGTAAATGCACCTGCAGCTGTCATAAACTCATTTATGACAGCTGTGGATAAGTTTTACGGCAGTGTTTACACCAGAAGGAACCCCCATCAGGCCCGCTCAACTGTCTGAGGAAGTGTAACCCAGCCCCCAACTTTAAAAGGTTGGCAACCCCTGAGCTAAGCTAAAGTAAAGGGGGAAATGGAAAATAAAGTGCGTGTGGATTGAGGAAGAGGATGCTGAGTTTGTCTGCTGAAGGCTCTTCTGCCTTGAAGGAAGTAATGAGATTATTATTCATTCTGTTCTTCAACTAACATGCTCATTGAATATTGGAATAGCATAGACAAGAACAATAAAGACTTGACACTTCTATACAAATAATTGGAGTAATTAGTGAAATCATATCTTTAGTTCATGAACAATAAGTAGATCCTCTGTTTCTAGTATTAACTATGCTCTTTTGTCTCTCAATTGATGGCTTATCATGTTTGCCAGGCAAAATAACCGTCAATACAATATGATGCTGATTTATGTAATGGCAATCTATGCTATTTTAGGAAGCTCCTCCTGAATTAATTAAGCTAGATTAGGAGAAACTTAACATCAAGGGTCCCCAGCTTGCAGCCTGCATGTTTACCTCTGTAAGTTTATTTTTTGTTTAAATTGGTAGGTTAATAATTTTGTTACATTTTGATTTAGATGTGGCCTTCTATAGACATTGGGCTCTCCAATGAGGCCCCAATTCCCACATGGCTGGGGGCCACTGCTCTTTGGAGTTGCAGTGTGGATACATGTGTATGCTTGCATTTTGCTTCTCAAAAAGAAAGGAAACTAGAGAAGTTTTGTACAAATTATAAAAACCTTGGTCAGAAAAAAAGCCTGTTTTGCTTCCTGGGTGTAAACTGAGGACTTTATAATTCCTCCTCTAGCTGTCTTATCATTCTATTTCCTCTGTGTGTTGTGACAGGAGCAAGGCACTCAGTGGATATTGCTTCTTCCTTTCTGGGTTACAAAAGAGTAGCAAAAAAGAAAGCTTGCATGTAATAAAAGGCAGCTTTATTCTGGAATAAGTCCTGCTCTATTCAATATAGTTTAGTGACTAGGAGATATTTTTAGGATTGGAGGCAAAACCACTAAGATTTTGGCACATTGTTTCAGCAAACATGCTAAAATAAAGCTGGTGTGGTTTTGGCCAGTGCTCAAATGGCACACTGTTCTGTTAATCCTAATACATGCCAGCTAGAGGTGCATGGGGAAAAATTGAAATATAAAGGTAGCAAAAGTAAAGGTAAAGGTCATTCTAAAGCCCCAGAGCAAGCTGGAGTGGATCCATGGAGCGTCCCACTTCTTAGCAGCTCTATAAAAATGAGGTCAAGTGCTTCTGCAAACTGAGCACCAAAGATTTATGGAGTCCAAGCTGCAATGAATTCTGATTTCCTTGGAAATGTCTCCTTTCTCATCCAGCCCCTGCACAGCTCACATCATTCTCTTTTATCCTCTTCCTGAAAAGAAGAGGATTTTGACAAAATTGAAACTCCATTTCTCTCACACACTTTCCCACATGAAATGGCACCATGGGCCAGATCAGGCCCACAGGCCTTAGGTTGGGAACCCCCTGTTTTAAAGTGTTCTTTTTCACTTAGGGATGTTTCTCTTCCTCCTTCTCCTCCCCCTCCCTGTATTTTTATCAGCCAGCGTTCTCTATTCTTTACCTCTCCAATTTCCTAGACAAGAGATAAATTGCCCTGTATCTTAAGAGCTAAACACAATTTCTGCTATCATAAACCACAGCCTTTCACTCCTTGTAAATGTCTTTCAGAAACTGATAAGTCTTTCAAGACAAACCAGGACTTTTGCTTAATCCTGAGATTAAACATTACCACCCAAAAGGCATCAAAAGATAATTTTGGGGTAGGGGCAAGCATTTAAAGAAAAAGGGAGATTCTCCCTTGAGATATGAAGGGAAGATGCATACAGGGCTCAAGGTTATGTGTAAAGGAATGAACCAAAACACAGAAGAATATGTGATTATGATGGACTAATTCATCTGATAATGCTCAGGTTGTTGTAGATATCAAAGATGAGATTTATTAGGCGTGCCTTTGGGTCCACGTGATGGAGGTTAGGAAGAAAAAGTGTTTGTAAAGGTTTGTGGCTACAAGTGGGAGAATTACATCTGTGAAAAATGTTATATTTGCTGAGTGAAATATGCTGTAGTTTAAGTCCAACTCAAGCACTCACCCATTCAAAATCTCCACAGGTGGAGGAGAATGATAAACTGTTGCCTTCCTTCCCCTGTGTCATACCTCAGTTGAAGAAGTGCCTTAGATCACCCCCTTGCTCAAAAGCCAGTCGTATCCGACTCTAGGGTTCAGTGCTCATCTCTGTTTATAGCTGAAGAGCCAGAGCTGTCTGCATCTGCAGACATTTCTGTGGACATGTGGCAGACATGTCTAGACACCGGAGTGCACAGAACACTGTTTACCTTCCCTATTCATCTACTTGCAATTTCTTGTTTTTGAACTGCTAGGTTGGCAGCAGCTGGGACAGAGATGGAAGCTCATTCCATCATGCAGTACTTGAACTACTGACCTGCCACCTTCCAGTCAGTGTCTTAACCACTTGAGACATTGCCTTATCTAAGCAGATTTACATCACCCTATTCTTCTCTACTTTTTAGTAGAGTATTTTTGAAACTTCTCTTCTTTGGAAACCATTGAGAATGTTGCAGTTTTGTTGTAGGGATTGGACCTGCTAGCCTTGCATTTCTTTGCAGGTGTGGAATTTATTTTAGTGTATTTTTAATGTCTATTATTTCTTGATTTCTTGAAGATTTCATTTCAGTTCATTTTTCTAACAAATTAATATGCATCCTCATGAAATTATTTTACGACAGAAATGTAGGATGTAAATACCTATAGGGAAGAAGCATGATTAATTTCCCCTTGTTAATCCATTCCATGGCAACTCTGATTTACTGTGGTTGAAAATACAAATTCATGTTTAAGGAAATCGAAGAAGTACAATCTTGGAGTGTGACATGAAATGATTTGTTTGTTTGCTTTGTTAGCTTTTGATCTTTCGCTATAGTTGTCTGCAAAGCTGACTAAGACATATTGCTGCCTGAGTCAGGGTAGCAAACACCATCTCCCATTTAGCCAAATATGGATACATATTACCTGAAGCTAACAAAGTATTTTGGTATGCAAAGAATCCTCCAAACACCACTTCTCATTTCTGTCAGCAAAAATTCAATAACAAGAGATCCCTCTGTTTAAATGTGTCATTATTGCTAGCAGTCATGCAGTTTTAGAATTATTACAATACAGTAGACCCTCGCATAACGACATTACTTGGTTCCCCAAGTAGTGTTGCTAAGCGATTTTTGTTGTTATGCGGGTTTCAATGGAGTTTCCCGCATAACGACATTTTTAGCGCTGTTGTCTGGATAATGATGGTTATTTTAGCATCGTTGTCCGGACAATGACACTAAAAATGTTGTTATGCGGTGGAACACGTGGTGCATAATGATGCATTGTTAAGCAAAAATGATGTTATCCGAACATGTTTTTATGTGAGGGTTGACTGTATCTGATTACACAACCCCTGGAGGAGCTGCTGTTACAAGCTTCCATGCAATTGTTTGCATACTTGTGTAATCCAGTGTAGTTGTGTTGTTGGTAATTTTCACTCTACTAGCATTAAAATTGGATTTATGCCCAAATTGACAGCTAAAATGTTGTTTCCATGTTGTGGTACTCAAAATCTGCTACCGAAGTGGATACTTCGCTCTAATGGTAAGACTGGTCTGGTTGAGTGTGGGGAAATTCTTTAGTAAAACACTTGCCAGAACTCAAGGAACTGAACCTCTGGTACAATTTGCTAAGAGAAGATCTCACTGAATTCAGTGGAACTGAATAATACTTTTTACTACAAATGCATTACTTCTTTATTGTCCACTCCTTGTGCTCAAAGGAATAAGCAGAAGTAAATACAATCAGCTGTCCATGTTTGTGTGTTCAGTAATTCAGTTTCTGAGCCAAAAAATATTCAGTAAAAAAATCCCCAAAATATGTAATATATATTTCCAAAATGCATTACCAGACTTGGCCAATAGAGGACACTATCTACACTGTAATATATGAACATTCCTACATAGAAGGACTGGTGTTTTAATGAACACTGTTTCCAGGGGAGCCATTTCATGAGCACACTTGAAAGGTCTTTGCCTTCTTGGTAGGATACCATTTACTGTGGCTTGCAGCTTATATCAGATGGACAGAAGCATTTGCCAAGATACACACATATCCATACTCTATTTATATGACTCCAGTATGTGTAACGTAGGGTTATTTGCTTTTCATTGTTTCAGGGACATATCCTCTGTGGATAGGGTGGGCCTGCTGTAAAATTACCATTATTCAGTGCATTGCAATATAACTCTATTATTGTAAATATAGATCATATGAAATGTTCAGGTGAGCAATGACCATACTAATAAGTTAGTCAACAATATATAATAACAGGAATATCATCAATCTAGTTAATAATTATATGCAATCAAGTTGATTCTAAGTTACAGCATGTTACTAGTTACAAAGAACTAGAAGTGGATTACCAGACCCTCTTTTTGATGGTATTCTGAGCTCATTCATCTTGGCCAAGGCTGTACGAGTGGCAGGATATGTAACCTCATCATCCACGTATACTCCATGTGGCCTCAGGCAGCAGTCTATTCCACAAGGCATGCTGGGAACCTGAAATGTTGGTCCTTGGCTTTGCAGCCATATGCTCCAATCTACTGTACTGTACCAGTTCCCTATCATCACTAGACTATTTTTCTTTCCTTTTCTTAATCTTTCTTCTTGTATGGCTGAAATTGACAAACCTTGTTGTTGGTATTGTACTCATATCAAACAATTCTTGTGACGTAGCTCCACAGGAGTACTTCATGCCCACATCATATTATCAGTAAAAAGAGAAGTGATAAAACACGATAATTGTAAAATAACTACAAGGCAGGTCAGACATCCTAACCTTAAACAACAGAAAAATGTTTCTTTGTTTTTTACTTGTGGGGAGATGGAAATACAGCTTCCTTCCCCTCCTGGCTGTCACTAGGGAAAAGTGCACCATGAGAGGTAAGATAAAAATAAAACTTCTCCATGGGCATAGTGCTATAAACACAGATATCTTTGCCAGACATTAAAGCAGCAGGAGGAGTCAGTCTTTCTTCTGAGCATGTATATACAGAACTGCACAATAGCTGCACTTTTGGAAATCAAGTGTGCACAGTAGGACTGTTCGAAAATGTTGTTCTTTTCATATCTCAGTTGATCTCATCCATGCATCACAGACTAAGAAACACAGTTTCAGACTAAGAAACACAAGGCTTGCAGCTTATATCAGATGGACAAAAGCATTTGCCAAGATACACACAGCCAGCACTCCGGAGCCACGTGCACCATCTTCGGCCCCCTCCTCTGGCCCAGCCGGTCAGGGGAGGCAAGAAGAGCCCAGCTGAGCTTCGTCTCCATGGCAGGGCATGAAAAAGCCGCCACCAGCACTCCGGAGCCTCCCACAACATCTTCAGCCCCCTCCTCTGGCCCAGCTGGTCAGGGCAGGAGAGAGGAGCCCAGCTGAGCCTCATCTCCATGGCGGGGCTTGAAAAAGCCGCCGCCAGCACTCCGAAGCCGCCCGCACCATCTTCGGCCCCCTCCTCTGACCCAGCCAGTCAGGGGAGGTGAGAGGACCCCAGCTGAGCCTTGTCTCCATGGTGGGGCTTGAAAAAGCTGCCGCCAGTGCTCTGGAGCCACCCACACCACCTTCGGCCCCCTCCTCTGGCCCAGCCAGTTTTGGGAGGCAAGAGGAGCCCAGCTGAGCCTTGTCTCCATGGTGGGGCTTGAAAAAGCTGCCACCAGTACTCCAGAGACACCCACACCACCTTCGGCCCCCTCCTCTGGCCCAGCCAGTCAGGGGAGGCGAGAGGAGCCCAGCTGAGCCTCGTCTCCATGGCGGGGCTTGAAAAAGCCACCACCAGCACTCCGGAGCCTCCTGCACCATCTTTGGCCCCCTCCTCTGGCCCAGCCGGTCAGGGGAGGCGAGAGGAGCCCAGCTGAGCCTCGTCTCCATGGCGGGGCTTGAAAAAGCTGCCGCCAGCGCTCTGGAGCCACCCACACCATCTTCATAAGAACATAAGAACAACCTTGCTGGAACAGGCCACAGCCCATCCAGTCCAGCATTGTATCTCACACAGTGGCTCACCATTTTCTTCAGGGTATTCCCAAGGAGATGCCTTCACCTGCTTAGGATTCCCTGGAAATGGCATTGAGAGATATCCTGCCTATCACTCCAACCCGGAGGTTGTCCTTAGGTATCCATAATTATAGCCATTGATCCCCTTGTCCTCCATGAACTTGTCTAATCCTTTCTTAAAGCTGTCAAGACTGACAGCTGTCACCACTTCTTCTGGCGGGGAGTTCCATAGACCAGTGATCCTCTGGGTGAAAAAGTACTTTCTCTTATTTGTTTGAGAACTAGTACCCAAAAGTTTCATCGAGTGTCCCCTAGTTCTAGTGTTGTGTGATAAGGAAAACAGTTTTTCCTTATCTACTTTGTCCACACCGTGAATGATTTTATAAACTTCAATGAGGTCACCTCTTAGACGCCATCGTTCAAGAGTGAAAAGGCCCAACCGTTGCAGCCTCAGATGGTAAGGAAGGTGTTCCAGTCCCCTAATCATTCTGGTTGCCCTCCTCTGCACTTTCTCCAACTCCATAATATCCTTCTGGAGGTATGGCGACCAGAACTGTACACAGTATTCCAGATGGGGCCTCACCATAGATTTATAAAGAGGCAAAATGACACTTGCTGACTTATTTTCTATACCCTTCCTAATGATCCCTAGCATTGAGTTTGCTTTTTTCACTGCTGAGGCACACTGGGTTGACACCTTCATTGAGTTGTCCACCAGGACACCAAGGTCCCTTTCCTGGTTTGTCGCAGAGAGTTCTGACCCCATCAGTTTATAAATGTAATTGGTTTTTTTTGCCCCAACATGCATCACTCTGCACTTACTAGTGTTGAAGCTCATTTGCCACTGGTTTGCCCACTCCCCCAGTGTCAAGAGATCCCTCTGGAGCTCCTCACAATCTCTCACAGTTTTCACTACCCTGTATAATTTAGTGTTGTCAGCAAATTTGGCTACCTTGCTATTTACTCCTACCTCTAGATCATTTATGAAGAGGTTGAAAAGCAGGGGTCCCAGTACTGAACCTTGGGGGACCCCACTCTTTACTTCCCTCCACTTGGAGAAGTGTCCATTTAGTGCTACCCTCTATTTCCTGTCCCTTAGCCAGTTGCTGATCCAGGACAAGACCTGTCCCTTTATTCCATGACTGGCAAGTTTATCCAAGAGCCTTGTCAAAAGCCTTCTGAAAGTCCAGATAAACAATGTCAACTGGATCCCCCTTATCCACATGCTTGTTGACACTCTCAAAAAATTCCAAAAGATTAGTGAGGCATGATTTGCCCTTGCAAAAGCCATGTTGGCTCACCTTTAGCAGCGCCTTCTCTTCTATGTGCCTATTAATTCTATCTTTTAAGATGGTTTCCATCACTTTACCTGGGACACATGTCAAACTGACAGGTCAGTAATTTCCTGGATCACCCCTGGATCCTTTTTTGAAAATTGGTGTTACATTCGCTACCTTCCAGTCATCAGGCACAAAGCCTGATTTGAGGGAACGATTACCGTATTTATTCGAGTATAACGCGCACTCGTGTATAACGCGCACCCCTAATTTTCCATGAAATATTGGTATAAAATTTTTTTCCACACGCCTCGTCTCCCGCGCCACCCAATCAGATCCCGCCAGCCGCGCGCCCCTGGGCCCGTGGGTGGGGCAGACGGTGCATCTCAGCAGTGCCTACCGTACTCGGCGCCGGCTCCTTGAGTCGCGCGGCCCGGGTAGGCGTGGAGCACGCCGCGGCCCTCTCCCGTAGGGTTCCCTTCTCAGCGGGTGCGTGCAGGTGAGTGGCGGCGGCAGCGGGACGGGAGAGGGCCGCGACGTGCTCCACGCCTACCCGGGCCGCGCGACTCAAGGAGCCGGCGCCGGGTAGGCGCGGAGCACGCCGCGGCCCTCCCCGGAGGGTTCCCTTCTCGGCGGGTGCGTGCAGGTGAGCGGCGGCGGCAGCGGGACCTGGGCGCCTGGGAGGAGGGCCGCGGCGTGCTCCGCGCCTACCCGGCGCCGGCTCCTTGAGTCGCGCGGCCCGGGTAGGCGTGGAGCACGCCGCGGCCCTCTCCCGTAGGGTTCCCTTCTCAGCGGGTGCGTGCAGGTGAGTGGCGGCGGCAGCGGGACGGGAGAGGGCCGCGGCGTGCTCCACGCCTACCCGGGCCGCGCGACTCAAGGAGCCGGCGCCGGGTAGGCGCGGAGCACGCCGCGGCCCTCCCCGGAGGGTTCCCTTCTCGGCGGGTGCGTGCAGGTGAGCGGCGGCGGCGGCAGCGGGACCTGGGCGCCTGGGAGGAGGGCCGCGGCGTGCTCCGCGCCTACCCGGCGCCGGCTCCTTGAGTCGCGCGGCCCGGGTAGGCGTGGAGCACGCCGCGGCCCTCTCCCGTAGGGTTCCCTTCTCAGCGGGTGCGTGCAGGTGAGTGGCGGCGGCAGCGGGACGGGAGAGGGCCGCGGCGTGCTCCACGCCTACCCGGGCCGCGCGACTCAAGGAGCCGGCGCCGGGTAGGCGCGGAGCACGCCGCGGCCCTCCCCGGAGGGTTCCCTTCTCGGCGGGTGCGTGCAGGTGAGCGGCGGCGGCGGCAGCGGGACCTGGGCGCCTGGGAGGAGGGCCGCGGCATGCTCCGCGCCTACCCGGCGCCGGCTCCTTGAGTCGCGCGGCCCGGGTAGGCGTGGAGCACGCCGCGGCCCTCTCCCGTAGGGTTCCCTTCTCAGCGGGTGCGTGCAGGTGAGTGGCGGTGGCAGCGGGACGGGAGAGGGCCGCGGCGTGCTCCACGCCTACCCGGGCCGCGCGACTCAAGGAGCCGGCGCCGGGTAGGCGCGGAGCACGCCGCGGCCCTCCCCGGAGGGTTCCCTTCTCGGCGGGTGCGTGCAGGTGAGCGGCGGCGGCGGCAGCGGGACCTGGGCGCCTGCCCAGGTCCCGCTGCCGCCGCCGCTCACCTGCACGCACCCGCCGGGTCGAGAAGGGAACCCTCCGGGGAGGGCCGCGGCGTGCTCCGCGCCTACCCGGCGCCGGCTTCTTGAGTCGCGCGGCCCAGTCCTCGTGTATAACGCGCACCCAAACTTTGAGCCTTTTTTTGGGTATAAAATTTTGCGCGTTATACACGAATAAATACGGTATATATTTTGGCTAGGAGATCAGCAATTTCATCTTTAAGTTCCCTGAGAACTCATGGATGGATGCCATCTGGTCCTGGTGATTTGTTAGTGTTTAGCTTAACAAGACATGCAAGGACCTCCTCCCTGGTTATTTCTATCTTGCTTAATTCTTCGGTTTCCCTCCCTATGAAGATAGGCTCTGTTTTGGGCATGTGGTCTCTGTCTTCTTCAGTGAATACTGAAGCAAAGAATTCATTGAGTCTCTCTGCAATCTCTCTTTCCTCTTTAATAACCCCTTGCCTTCCATTGACATCTAATGGTCCAATGGCCTTCCTAGTTGGGTTTTTACTTTTAATGTACTTAAAGATGTCTTTGTTATTTCTCTGAGTATTTTTAGCTATACGCTCCTCAAAGTCTTGTTTTGCTTTCCTGATTGTTGCCTTGCATTTGTTCTGCCAGAATTTATGTTTCTGCTTGTTGTCCTCATTTGGACAAGCCTTCCATCTTCTAAATGAGCTTTTTTTGCTCTTGATCACTTCCCGAACAGCTCCTGTAAGTCACATCGGAGTCCTCTTGGACCTGGAAGTGCCCTTTTTCCTTTTGGGTATGCATTCCAAATGGGCCTCTGTTATTGTTTTTGTAAACAGCCTCCATGCCTCTTGGAGTGTTTGGACTCTCTCAATTTTCCCTTTCAGCTTCTTTTTTTACTACTTTCCTCATCTTTGGGAAATTTCCTTTTTGAAAATGTAAGGTCTCTGTGTTAGATTTTATCAGTGACTTGCAGTCTATGATCAAGTTAAACATAATTGAGTTGTGGTCACTGTTCCCTATTGGATCAGTCATATTAACATCTTGCACCAGATCCTGAGTATTACTCAGGATCAAGTCAAGGATTCTTGTACCTCTAGTTGGGTCTTCAACCATCTTCGGCCCCCTCCTCTGGCCCAGCCGGTCAGGGGAGGTGAGAGGAGCCCAGCTGAGCCTTGTCTCCATGGTGGGGCTTGAAAAAGCCAGCACCAGCACTCTGGAGCCACCCGCACCATCTTTGGCCCCCTCATCTGGCCCAGCCGGTTAGGGGAAGGGAAAAGAGCCCAGCTGAGCCTCGTTTTCACCGCGAGGCTTGAATGCACGGGGAGGCCACGGAAGGGACATTTCTTTTCCTCAGCTGGACTGGTTTCTTCCCTTGACCCCGTTATGGACTTGTGAGTTCATTGATGTTTTTTGTATTTAATATTGTATTTTTTCTTGATTTGTAATTTTGTAACTCGATGATATTGTTGTATTATTATTATTGTATTATTAACTGTATTGAGTTATATTTACTTATGTTACTGTATTATTGTGATTGTGTACACCACTTTGAATCACCCACTGGGTCGAGTAAAGCGGTATAGAAATTAAACATGAAATGAAATGAAAATTATGCACACCTTTGCATTGTGTAGTGCAGTTATAGGTTCAAAGCAGAAACAGGATAGTTAATGAACACATACAAAACTGGCACAAACTGGAAACAGACAGATCCATCCATTGCTAATACTCAATGTGACACTAGCTCGTGCATCACTCTTACTGCCATCACATGTTGAACATGCTGGCTAAAAGCTTATTCAATTAATTGTATAGCATTAGCCTGGGTATCATCAACCGTGATGATTTTTTGGAAATAAAATATTTTCCTTCTGAAAGGCCCTGTGACTCCTACTGAATCATTTTCAATTTGGAGGAACCACTGCTATTAATTGTTTCCAGCAATAATTCCATGATACACAGAGAGGACTGGATCATCACCCATATTGCTGTATTGGCATGTGTCTCATAATTCCATCCTATAAAATAGGGTTCATAGACCTAGTCTGTAAAATGAGAGGTAAGTGTCCAGTTTTGACTAATGGCAGTTGTTTATCTTTGACTACATCTTTATGTATTTAATTGTATATATTTTGGATCACTCAATCATTTTCATTGTGTGAGTATTAAGTAACCGATTAGATATTGAACACACTGGAGTAAAGGAGAAAAGACCAAGAAATAATCCAACTGAAAGACATTTTGGCGTACGGATTAATAAAAGGAATAATCATCTCTCTGTGGGATGTAGGATGCATCAGGCAGCTATAAGTCCCAATCAGATATACTGCCCTAAACTGTAGAATGAATGAAGGAATTTAATTTGTGACGAAGTGCAATCCTGTCTAAAATTAGATCAAGAGTATAATTTGAAGCCCCACTGTTATGATACGTTCAAAGGTAATGGCAGCCAATTAACTCACACTTTACATAAACATGAAAGATTTGAGTTAAATGTGTTCACCAAAGCAATTTTCACATTTGAAATATGAACAAATGGAATAAGAAAGCAGCCATTAGTACCTGTAATTGTTCTGACCACTACAAATGGGATATTCTTCTGAGTAAGAATGTTGTTGATGTTCAGTCACACAATCTAGTCCAACCCTTTGCGACCTCATGGACCACAACACACCAGGCTCCTCTGTCATCTGCTATCTTCTGTAGTCTGCCCAGATCTACACCCACCGCATCAACGATGCCATTTAGCCATCTCATCCTTTGACTCCCCCTTCTCCTTTTGCCTTTGATCTTTCCCAGCATCAGGGCTTTCTCCTGTGACTCCTCTCTTCTCATTTGGTGGCCAAAAGAAATTGAGCTTCAGCTTCATTATTTGTCCTTCAAAGGAGCAACCAGGGTTGATTTCCTTCAGGATTGACTGATTTGATCTCCTTGCTGTCCAGGGGACTCTCAAGAGTCTCCTCCAGCACCACAGTTCAAAGACATCTATTCTTTTGCATTCAGCCTTCCTTATGGTCCAGCTCTCACAGCCATACATTACTACTGAGAAGACCATTGGTTTAACTATGTGGACTTTTGTTGGCAGGGTGATTTCTCTACTTGTTTAACTATCCTGCCTAGGTTTGCCATAGCTTGCCTCCTAAGAAGTAAGTGCCTTTTTATTTCATGGTGGCAGTCACCATTTGCAGTGACCTTAGATCCCAAGAAGAAAAAGTCTGTCACTGCTTCCATTTATTTCCCTATGAGTAAGAATAGCATCCCCTTTCAATTGCTTTGGCCCAAAAGCAAAAGTAGAGGGAGCTCAAATTGTGTACAGGAAGTTGACCTTACCGTAACATAGGTAAATAAGGGAGGAAATACTCTTTTGGGTGAGTTGGTCCCAAACCCTTTGCAGGCGCACCCCCCAAAGAAAGACTCAGACACCGGTATATGGATAAAGGCATTGGGCCACTTTTATTGAATAATGCCCTAGTCCGAATTATAACTTTCAATTGGTACTCATCCAATTATAATTCTTTAAGGCAAGCAGGCTGCAGTAACACTGGTAAGGTTCCTCCCAAAATTGCCAACGGCAATTGGCTACAATGTATCCATTTTATATCAATTTGTTTGATGACACAAACAAATTGTTGACCGTAGTCAATAAACTATCTACTGACCCCACCCTCTGACGTGTATCCGTCAAATCACGGGGTGATGCATGCTGAAAAGCTCGTGCCATCGCCCCTTGCCTGGTTCGTCATTGACCGGTCAACGTTATTACACCTGTACCTGTCTAAGTGTTGGCCAGTCAATTGCAAACCTGCCGGATACCTATGGGTCATAAATCTTTACCTTACCAGTGCTACCCACCACACGGGGAGGCTTCAATGAAGACTCACTGCCCCCCCCCAGACCGTCAGCTCGGTCAACAGGCCTGCTTGCAAATCTTCCAAAAAGAGGTTCATACCTCTATCCGACAGGTGGACCCCATCCCCTGCATACAGATCGTAATTTTGTAAACTAATGTTGGGGTGTCGGACGACCATCCCCAAACCCTTGTCTGCCACGAACCGGGCAACTGCCCTGTTCACCGAGCGACGAGCGTGGTCAAGGGCACGGAGGTCAATACCTCCCCTGTAAGTGTGACGTGGTATGATGTCCGACCATAGCAACCTGGTGAACGGCCACACATAGTGCAAATAAGCTAGGTCTCTGCAAATCGCGAATTTTAAAGAAAGGCCAGTGACCTGGCCTAGGTCATTGCCCCCGAGATGCAGTACAAGGACATCAGGCGGTTCAGCATCCCTAATGGAGAAAAGGAATGGCAACAGTTCCCGCCATCTCATTCCACGCTTACCGTACCAACGTATGCATGCGGCCGCACGCAGTCCAAGCTGGGGTCCCCACTCTGTCGCTGCAGCATACTGCGCTGCCCAGTGCTTGTAAACTGTGGCCCACCAGCCATACTGCCACCGGTGTGCGGGGACACACAGGGTCTGTAAGAGAAAAAGAGAACAGTGACTTAAATGGTACTCATGTCTGAAGAGGACGAACATATAATGCAAAACGCATAGATCCCCATCATCCAATACGGCGTATATCAGCCTCAGAGTACCCAAATGCAGCTGCAGTTGAAGCAGCACCTATTCTAAATGAATGGGTGCCGTAACGAGCCCCTGGGAGGCCAACACTGGAAAGTGCCATACCGGTCACCTTCCAAAATTGAAATTTAGTAAGGGGAGACCCATCCTGGTGGCAGAAAAACGGGCCAGGGTGCGTGCCACGCACTGCCAAGAACTCCTGTAGGGCACCAACCGGACAGATGTCTGCAATGGAACATCGTAGCAGTCTAACTCCACTGCCTACGCCGTGCTGATCAACTTTTGAGGACCGTATCCTCAACTGAGCCCACTCATTAGAAACATAGACATCGTCGAGTTCCAGTGCCCTATAAGTCGCATCCGCCTTAGACAGTAGTACCAACTCACTGATGCGGAGCGCTCCAAAGAAGGCCACCGTGGTAGCTGCATGAAAAAGAGCTGCCTCATACCTGTCAAAACATAGGTTAGGCCAGCCTCGTGCAAGGTGTGTGAGCACCCCTGGGGAAATTGGGTGCCGAGTGTCTGGGCGGCGGCCACGTTCCCGTGTCCACCCCTCCAAAACATGCCGTATGCGAAAATCGTTCATGCTGTCAGCAAAACCCCCCACCTTGGCAACAAATGCCAATGCTGACAGCCTTGATGCTATAGTGCGGGGAGCGAGGCCCTGACTGTGTAAATGAACCATGAATCGTAAAACCTGTTCCACTGGAATGGGCCACACCTCTGGCAACTGAAGTTGCACACGAAAGCTATTAAATTGAACGAAAGCATGATGATACGCCTTACGCGTGCGGGGCGCCAAGGACATGCCAATCACCCGGTTCACCTCTCCTTGCCAAATGTCCAAATCTTGGCCGGAAGTGGCGAGGGGAATTCCTCTGCGTCCGGAGCCAAGGCGCGGAACCAGGGGATCTGCAGGCGGGATAAAGCATCAGCAATATCATTATCAATGCCTGGTACATGTCTGGCCCTGAAAAGCACGTTGAGGCGTAGGCTACGTAACACGAATTGGCGAACTAAAGCCATCACCCTGGGTGATTTAGATGTCTGAGCATTGACAATGTGCACTACTGCAGCATTGTCACACCAAAAATGGACCACTGAGTTGGCCCACTCCTTGCCCCATAGCATCAAAGCTCCCAGGATTGGAAAAAACTCAAGGAATGTAAGATCGCGGAGGCGATCCGTGCCCCGCCATTCTGGAGGCCATTAGCCATAAGCCCACCTCCCCTGGAAGCAAATCCCATATCCCAGGGAGCCGAAGGCATCCGACTGCACTTGAAACCTAGGTGAAACTAAAAGGTCGGACCTCCAAAAGGATACCCCGTTGAAGTCCCGCAGGAATGAAAGCCAAACCAAAAGGTCAGCCCGCATGCCCCTGGTTAGTCGGACCCTATGATGGTGCCTTGTCAGGCCAGACATGGCATCGCACAGGCGCCGAGCAAATGCCCTGCCAGGCGTAACCACCCTGCAGGCAAAGTTAAGATGGCCATGCAGTACCTGAAGCTCCCTAAGTGACACCTTACATTTGGCCAGCAAGGCCAAAATCATCGCAGAGATCCGGGTAACCTTGTCAATGGGTAACCGGGATGCCTGTGCGACCGTGTCGATTTCGATACCCAGAAATGTAAGGGTAGTGGATGGGCCCTCGGTCTTTTCGGGCGCTAAAGGGACACCCATTTCCTGCATTAGCGTCTGAAATGTGATGAGGAGATGCATGCACGTGTCCAAGCCCCGTTCACCCCCGAACAAAAAATCATCGAGGTAATGGGCTACAGACCGAGACCCGGACCTGCGAACAAAGGCCCACTGAAGGAAGGTGCTAAAACGTTCAAATGCTGAACAGGATATAGGCATGGCCTTATCCACATAGAACTTCCCTTGGAATCTAAAACCTAATAGCTCAAAGTCCTCAGGGTGCACTGGCAACAATCGGAATGCCGATTTGATGTCACATTTTGCCAGGAGGGCACCCGGACCACAAGAGCGCACCATCCGTAGGGCTTGGTCAAAGGACGTATACCTGACCAAACAAAGGTCATCAGGGATAGCATCATTGACAGAATAACCCACCGGGTACGATAAATGGTGGATTAAACGAAATTCCCCCGGGGCCTTCTTGGGTACCAACCCCAGAGGGGAGACCTTCAGGTTGGGAAAGGGTGGCACAGAAAAGGGGCCTGCCACCCTCTTGGCCCCAACCTCCTTAGCAATACTCAGGGCAGCCACCTCCTCTCTACCCTTCAGGGACAGTAAATTGGGTGCATCTTGGGGTCCCCGCACTCCTTTGAAGCCCCACTGGAAACCCTCAAGGAGGTACTTCGCATCCTCTCTCCGTGGATAAGTTGAGAGCCATCGCTCCAACATATACACATTAACTGGGGAGGGGGCCTTTTGCCTGGCTAGCTCCCTCAGCAGCCGCTCTGCCCGCTCCCTGTCCACCTCTACCTCTGCCCCGTGACCCGGCGGCTCGCGGACACGCAGCGGCATGGGGGCCAGCGCAAGAGGGACACTCATGTTTGTATCAGCACTGCCGCTTATTGCACACACTGCTGGCCAGGAAGGTCCAACACAGCAAGTGGGCTGGAACCCCCTGCCCCACCAGCTGGTGGGAAGCCTGCGTTGGAGCAGCTCGCTGAACGGCATGGCCACAATGGTACCTATCCCCAGGCGCCGGATGCGTGGGGGTCATGTACAATAGCCACAATTTCTGACAGGGCTCATCCCATCTCATCTCCGGGTGCAATGGCACCCTCATTCTGAATTCCTCATCGTAAGCCAACCACGATGGGCCAGGAAAATCCACCATCGCCCTGTAAATATTGTCCAAATATTGGACCATAGGAATGGCCAGGTCTGGCCGGGCCCTGAGATACACCGCCATATAAATAAGATATGCGGGCAACCAGTTGGCCCAGGTGCGTGCTGGCTTACAACGGCAGGACAGCTCTTTGTCTTTGTCATCCTGTCCCTCTCTCTCCTCCTTAGTGGGCTCACGATTCAATAGGGAGAATATATCCACGTACTCCCCCCGCCAAATCTTTTCCCTTGTGACCTGGGACAAATGATCACCAAGGGGCAACGAATAACCAGCCGTCGGCAAAGCCGTCACCGGCACATTAGGTACCCGGGGCATACGCAGCGGAACCTGGACAGTCCCTGCGATGCCTGGCACTGGCCCGGGGGCGGAAACCCCCACCCCCAACGTTGCACCAGTATGGAACCAAGGGGCACTGGGATAAGGTGGCAACTGATGCCCACTCGCCTCAACATTACGAGGCCATGGCCACTGAACCCCACCATTGGAAGTGGACTGTGATGTGGGTGCATTAACTTGAACCTGATACTCACTAGTTGCACCCCCGTGAGCCGCCCCCACTGGGGGTTCCGGCCCACGGCGGGCGTCGGAGCTCGCGACCGGAATCGAGCTCTGGGGCCGCACCTGACCACTCTCCTGCTGTATCTCTGGCCGAACAGGGAGCTGTGAGACACCGGCCGGGGTAGGCCGGAGCGTCTCCAGCAGCTCAACCCGGCTAGCCGCTTGCTGCAGTGTGGCGGCCATTGAGGGTAGGCGGAGGACCCAAAGGTGCCCCCGCAGCAAATGAAGGGCTACCAGGCACGGGGTTGTATGCCATCCCTAAGGATGCCTCGAGTACAGCTAAACGCGTTAGCAATGCATTGACTGCCACAGATCCCCCAGTATAGAGTGGGCCGGGTGGGCTGGACGGCCCACCAGGCATTGGACCAGGAACCCCGGTATGAGAGCCCGGGCCCGAATAGGGCCATGCCCAAAAATCCGGCCCATGAGGGGCCGTAGGTGGAGCGTGCTGCACCCCAGCACCGGACCCATCCCCGCTGCCCGGGCCCATGGCCGGTATCTGCGGGCCGAGGGCCGAAGCCCCAGAAGGGCCAGCCGAAGGCTGACCGGCCGAGGGCCAAGCAGCCTGCATCGCCCCACCGGTATCGGTGGGGGTAGAGCCCTGGCGCGTGGGCGCAGCCCTGGTCCTCCGACCCGAGGGCTGGCCCCGCGCAGGGCCAAAAGTCCTCCCCGTGGGCCGCGGCTTCGACGCCTTGGCCCTCCGTTTGGGAGGCATATTGGAAGGAGCAGGATCCCTTTCCAGGGATCAAAGATGACAAAAAGGCACAGAGGAGCCAGAAGCCAAGGCTCCGTGCGAAATCCTTCCTTCCCAGCCGGGAAGGACCAAGGGGGAAACAAACAGCGGCGGAGAAAACTTCTCTCCATCGCTCTTTTTAAAATGGCAGCTCGGCTGCCTCGTGGTCACCCCTTTTATAAAGGGGTGGCCACGCCCCCTAACTCACCCGGATGTCTGAGTCCGGGTGAGGGGGGCCCGCAAAGAGCGTGGCGGCCATTTTGGCGCCGCGCTTTCATTAGGCTTTTAAATAGGTTCTGAGTTCATTTTTAATACAGTATATTCATAATGTACTGCTCAGAAAATTGGCTCAGTCCCAACATGTTTAAACTCTCTGCTCAATGGCAGGTGTCCTAGGGACCACGAGGACACCACAGCGTTGAATTTTGATCAGTTTTGTGGGTTGTTTTAGGTCCCTAATGCTGCTTCTCATACGTGGTGTTTGTACTATTTAATTTTTCATCTATTTCCCATTTTGTGGCTCTTAAATTAACCTTCAAATGTTTCCCAGCAGTGAGAATTGTAGGCTGATGACAGCGTCTCTGATGCCCTGGCTGCGTATCATAAACAGGCCAATATAAATTAAATGGCAGAGTTAATAAAACAGCATTGGGGGATGTCTGGTTTAGAAGATGGCATATGTTGAAAGATCTGCCAAGAGCAATGATTAAAGCATGACAAGTTGATGAAATCAAGAGTTGATTGTAGTTTGTCGCTGCAGGGTTAGGATCTGTGTATCATATTTATAAAACCAAAATCAAAACAGAAACCTTATTAAGTAGCTTGTGTGCATGCAATCACCCGTTTCCAGATCCAGCTGAAAAGTCTGTAAGCAAACGTTTCTATGTACCTCGCTTTCTCAGTACTGAAAGGATTTCTCCATGCTGTTTGGATTGTGTCTTTGGTTGTCCTTGTATTTAACTAGAGCTCTATTAAGAGTGTCTTAAAGTAGGTCTTCTGCACACAAAAGGAGGAGAGCATGCCAGCACAGGTCCTCCACTGTTCTCACAATCAACATGTAGAAATGACAGTCAGAGGAGGGGAATAGTCCTGTATCCTAAGCTCCTCTGATGAGCCAGAGCAAGGCTAAACAAGGGTTTGGGTTCATTTAGAGACCCTACACAGAAATGGCAGCCTCGCCTTCAAACATCCACTTTCATGTGTTGAAAGTCATGACAGGAGTTGGGATGAGCACATTTCCCTCATTGCATTTGGAGAACATTGCCTGAATAGGACTCAGGACAAATTCTGAAACTGGAGAATGACTTCAGCATGATCCAGCCTCAAGTTTGTTGAGCTAGTTTCATCTCACTCCCATTCACTCTGATGTAGCCAATATCATGTTTGAAGTATAATGGCAATTACATAAGCATTGATCTGCTCTGATAGTCTCTCTGTTCTGCAGCAGGTTGTGCTACCAGTCTCTTAACCAGTGCAAGACTAAAAACATGAAAGGGGAGCTTGGCAATGCAAGCAGAACACATATGTGATCACCATTTTTTGAGTGCATAATGCAACAGATCAATGTTAATTGATACTACCTCCTTTCACTGCTGTGGATTGTGTTTTAATTTGAATACTTGAATATTTTAATGTCATCTGGCTTTTTTCCCTGTGTTTTCCCCGCTGCACCAAAAGGTTGGATATACACACACAATGCAAGCTGCCCTGAGTGGTGCTTATTCATTTTATTTGCACATTTATATCCCGCCTTCCTGGTGGGTACACCACTCAGGGTGGCTAATAACAAAAAGGGAAAGGGAAGAGGGAGAAAATACAATAAGTAAAAATTACAATATAAAACAGTTTAAAAACAACAGCTTGCACCAAAAGGTAGGGTATAAATGTGAATAAATAAATAAAATGTAGTCATGCATTAAAAAGGTACAAAAACCTTATCTTCTGTACATATGGTTGTACCAGATTCCTTTTGTATGCATGTTTTTTCTTTATTTTGGACTCCCTGCTCAGAAGTAAACAATCAGGCAGAAGGAGTAGGTTACAGTTGATGAGGAAGCACATCATGCATACATGATAGCAAATGACTATTTTGCATTTAAAATCTTATGTTTTGTCCAAAATAGAGTATTATATACACATACATATATATAAACACACACTAGATATAGGCGATTATGCTGCAAAAAATGTTTTGTTGGGTTTTGTTTTTACAAAAAAAAAAAAAAACCCTGCCAAAATATGAAAAACAGAGAAACATGTACAGAGAGAATTTTTTTGAAAATTTTCTTTTCTCATCTGTGGGTACATAATAAGTGAAGGTTTGTGTTCTTAACCCCATGCAGCAATTCTGAAATAACCCAGCAGCTCTGACAGCTTCTCAGTTAGACTCAGACTGTGGCTACACTTACAAGCCAAATTGGAGTGATCTGGTTTTGCTATAACTCGATTTGTAGCCTATTTTGTGCTTCTGTTTAGATTATATAATCTCACAGAGACTGTGGATTGTTTCAGTGACAGCATCCATACTGGCCCTGCAAGTGGATGATGTTTGATCTGCACCAAAACCTGCAGCCACCCTCACCCTCAACCTCACCCTCACCCATCCTATTTCATATTACTTTTTACTCCTTTTTTGTCCAGTGATCTTACAATGAACCAATGTAATCATATGATCAGCTAGAGCTGAACTCAGTGTTTTATTAAAAAAAATAAAACTTGGGGGCAGTTAAGGGGGAAGATAGTGAAGATAGCAATAGCAATTACACTTACACACCACACCATAGCACTTAGAGGACTTTCCGGGGGGGGGGGGGTTTCACAAAATAATTAGCATTTTGCCTCCAACATGCTTGGTACTATTTTATTGACCTCAGAAGGATGGAAGGCTGAGTGAACTTTGAGTCCCATCAGGATCAAATTCACATTGTTAGCAGTTTTGGCTACAATACAGCAGTTTAACAACTGTCTCCAGCATTATCAGATGAGAGTTCTTGTTGTCCAAAACATCACACCTATCTTTGGACATCATCAGAATGCCACGCATAGTCACATGCTCTATCCTTTTTGAGAATGAAACTACTAATCATGCAGGAAGTTGTCTATTCAAGTTGTTTTGGCTTGAGAGAGAAAAATAGAACCCACAAGTGGCAAAAGAAATATTTCCACATTGGGAGCAAAGTGGGGTGAGACTGATTCAAATTGGCTTTTACGACATATGTTTTTTTAAAGTGAATTAATCCATTTTACATTCTCAGTATTTCACTATGTAATCTCAATTTCAATTTGGAACCTAGAAAATTATTCAGAGAAGTAGTTATCCACGTTCCTCAATATTTTGACACATTTTTCAGACTCCAACAAATTCTTTTATTATTATTATTTCTCGGCAGACTTCCATGAGATTTGCTTCTACTGAGAGTATAAAATCTGTCACATTTTCAGAAGAACGGATACAGAACATTATATGCAAAAAAGCAGTTTTTACAGTTTGGGCTTTTCCAAAGTTATTCTTTCCCACTATTCTTTGACATGCATATGTGTCATTAGTATGGAAATAGCCCTTGTTAAGAAATATGCCAGAGTTCAGAAGGATTAGTGTCATATTTTCTTTTTCTTGTATGGAAAGGTATATGTGTCAAATGAGCACTGTATGCAGAGTGTGATCTGATTCCTCTTCCCATGCTCAAGAGGTTTTGGGCAATTTGTATAAAACAGCTCATATTACTAGAGAAGAAATCTGCAAGTTTTCAAGAAGGAGAACTTAAGTGTAGGCATTGGAGAACTGTGGTAAATGGGGAAAAAATCTAAGCTTCTTTGCTTTCTGCAATGCTATACATAACTAGGTCACACATACTTCACCAAACTACATCAACATTCTACATAGTAATTCTAGAAATAAGGACAGCTCAAATAATAATAATTATTTTTTAAATAAAGATCCAAGTCAAAATCAAATTTTACTTAATAGAAGCAGACTGTGCCAAATTTGGTGATGTTGAGTCAAATAGTCATGATTGTTTCAGTAAAGACGTGATCTACCCATGTTCAGACACAAGTGACTTTCTCCTCCAGCTGAGGAGAAATTGCTGAAATGTATTTCAAACTACTAACAGTTTTTATTATCTTAAAATGATATTAACTACCTTATTCCCTTTTTTTGCAGCAAATCCATCTTGTAGTCATAGACTTGTTGGAAAATTAAACAATTTCATTTCTTACACAAAATCAGCAATTTTCTCTGGAGAATGCTCAGTAGAAGTTTGTCAAAGAGAACAATAGTTCACAAGCATTTACTTGCCCGTACTTTCTGTTATAAGACCCCAGGGATTTGAATTAGGAGAGCAACAGATATGAGTTTTTATGACTTTTTTTGCTCTTAAAGGGTCATAATCTTTAACAGACGCCAAAGTCTTCTCTCTCCCAATTTTGAACAGGCAGAAATTCAATCAGAGCAGCTCTTGTTTTACCCCGCAGGAAGGCAGGCATTTCCTATTTACTCATCTCACTGGCATTTCACTTTTTAAAATCCTTTCATTTATTTTGAAAAAAATCCCCCTTTCCCCTTCTTCTCACCCCAGCCTGTCATGATCTCATAGCTCTGTGATTATGATTATCAATGGTATTTTAAAAGGTTAAAATTAATGATTCTATATTTATGGCCAGGTTGCCTTAAAGGTGAGTGGATGGCAAAGATGGAGCACATGGAGGAGGGTAGATTCAAGCAAAGCCTTCTAGCCCAAGCTATGAAATTAGAGGAATTCCAGCAAAATAAATCTGAGATAAGATAAGATACATATTTATTGTTATTGTCCCCTTACGGGAACAAAGAAATTTCTCGGTTGCTATATATCAACTCAAAAAGGCATACCCCATAATTTAAAACAGCTACAGAAACACTAATTAAGACAGTACCATACAGTACAATATAAAATTTTTAAAATTTAAAATAAGATAAAATGACTTCAGAGTCCATCTCTGTCCCAACTCAAAAGCAAGAAATTGCAAGTAGATAAATAAACAGTGTTCTGTGCGCTCCAGTGTCTAATCATGCCTGCCACATGACCATGGAAACATCTGCAGAAGCAGACAATGCTGGCTCTTTGGCTTTGAAACAGAGATGAGCACTGAACCCTAGAGTTGGATACAACTGGCTTTCGAGCAAGGGAAACCTTTACCTTTACCTAAATAGGAACCACTTTGGTGGAAAGGTAAACAGCATTCTGTGCACTCCAGTGCCAAGGCTTGCCTGCCACATGTCCACGGAAATGTCTGCAGATGCAGACAGTGCTGGCTCTTTGGCCATAAACAGAGATGAGCACTGAACCCTAGAGTTGGATATGACTGGCTTTCGAGCAAGGGTGATCTTTACCTTTATCTAGTTTGAAACTATATTTGCATTTCCCCAACACTATTCTCTAATTTTCAAGTAATGAGTAAAAAAATCAAATCCTTCAACTTGCCATTGGCGTAGCAGAAACACACAGAGCAAAGTAATGACAGGCTGGCCACCCTACTTGCTGAGGATGTCCACGAGTCTCTTGAACAAACTGATCTGTCAACTAATGGTTGGAGCAGTGTCCCTCAAGGTGGTTTGGGAAGGCAGATGGGTGCCTAGAGTAATGGCTTGAGTGGAATCTGTAGTGTGAGACATGCAACATGGGGCAGATGAGAAAATAACATTTTCCAGCGGAGGTGGCATCAGAGCATACCTGTCAAGTTTTGGATTTGGAAATAAGGGAAATTTCCCAGCAAATAAGGGATACTTGACAGCTATGCTTATCCTGTGCTGCCCTCCAATGGTGGCAATAGGGCATTGAAATCTAATTAATAAGGGATGATGGAGGGAAAGAGGGTAAAATAAGGGGTTTTCCTGGTCAATAAGGGATACTTGACAGCTATGCATCAGAGTTCACTGATTCACTGACTGGCTTAGCATTTATCTTCTCTATGCTAGGACAGCTAGAAGACTTTGCCTGAAAAATTGTAAATGGAAGATCTCGCAACGTCGCCAACCTCACAGAGTCAACTGTGGGCGGCTGTCTTCAGTGACTTGAAGAGGTAGTGAGATATATTATAAAATAAACCCCCAAAATGTCATTTCATTTCTTTCTTATTTAATGTATTGTGGATGTATTTCAGTTGAAACCATCATTGAATTGAGTGAGGCATGCAAAATGGAGCTTCATGTCTATCTTAGCTAACTCTAAGCCCTCTCCCTCTTTTTATTTCAAAAGGCAAGAGGATATCTTTTGGAAAACACACATTCATATAGTTTTTCCTCCTTCAGTTTGCCTACCCCAAGAAAAGGGTTTGGAAATTGGAAAATAAACTAATGTTGCCTGCGTTCTTCACAACAGGCATGGCAACATTATTTTATCTGAAAAGTTAAGGGGTGTGTGTGTTTCTCTCTTGTCTATGTTACACTTACTCATACCTTTGCTTCACTATTTCATTAAGTCCAAAACACCCCTTCAAAATATTATGGCATAGGGAGCGCAGCCATGTCCTAGCTGTTACTGGTTTTGTCTTTCCCTGGCAACCATAGCACAGATCACCTGTTCATCTGAGAACCTCTAGTACTGGGCAATTCTACATGAAGGAAGTTTCTGTTGGAATTTTTGTATTGTGCATGTGCACCTAATCTTCTATTTTAAAAAGCCAGGACATTCAATTCTTCAAAAACCTATTGTCTATGAATGTGGGATATTGTACTTCTGTATTCAGAACTTAAAATGCTAGAAAATGGTCTGGTATAGCCACACAGAATTGTGCCTGCAGGAAAAAGGAAAAGCAAGCTTGAATGTTGATACTACCAATGGCAGCAATCAAGATGGTCTATAGAGTATCTCCCAATTAATATTTCAGTGGCAGAGACGTCATGAGCATTTATGCTCACAACCATTCACCAAGAGATACCAAGTAAGGGAATTCATATGAAGTGCCTCTAACTCAATGCAACTAGGCACACAGAACTTCCAGCTACCTGTGTTGAAAAAGAAGATAGCCAGATTCCATTTTTTGTTCTATTCGAGGCCAGTATTCTTTGCAGGCGCACCCCCCCAATAACGGACTCAGACAACACTGAAAGTGGATAACAGCATCGGGCCACATTTATTGATTCAATGCCCTAATCCGAATTATAAATTTGTATTGGTAAAACGACCAATCATAATTCTTAAGGCAAGCAGGCCGAAGTAACACTGGTAAGGTACCACCCGAAAATTGCCAACGGCAATTGGTTACAATGTATCAATTTGTATCAATTTGTTTGTTGACAACAAACAAATTGTTGACCGTAGTCAATATCTAACTCATGACCCCACCCTCTGACTCGTATCCGTGAAATCACGGGGTGATGCATGCTGGCTAGCTATCGCCATCACCCCGTCGCCTGGTTCGTCGTTGACCGGACAACGTTTAACTAATTTGTTCCTGTCTAGTGTTGTCCAGTCAATTGCGAACCTGCCGGATACCTGTGGGTCATACTGTTTACCTTACCAGTGCTACCCGCCAATGTGACCGGAGTCAACAGTAGAAACGAAAGGAACCCCTATATCAAACCATAGCAACAGTGTGGGATGGGCAAAAAAGCCAGGACCCGGAAGCCAATGTGGGTCCCAACCAAAAATTCCCACCCGGCCCCGAAGCGACCAAAATATCACACTGTTAACTAGGGAGGGGGTGGAGGGGAAAAACTTCTCCGCTCCGTCGCTTTAGCTAAAATGGCAGCATGGCTGCCTCGTGGCCACCCCTTTTATAAGGGAGCTGGCCACGCCCTAAACTACCCGGATTCTTCGTCCTGTGGGGGGGCCCGCAAAGAGCGCGGCGGCCATTTTGGCGCCGCGCTTGCATTGCAGGCGCACCCCCCCCAATAACGGACTCAGACAACATTGAAAGTGGATAACAGCATCGGGCCACATTTATTGATTCAATGCCCTAATCCGAATTATAAATTTGTATTGGTAAAACGACCAATCATAATTCTTAAGGCAAGCAGGCCGAAGTAACACTGGTAAGGTACCACCCCAAAATTGCCAACGGCAATTGGTTACAATGTATCAATTTGTATCAATTTGTTTGTTGACAACAAACAAATTGTTGACCGTAGTCAATATCTAACTCATGACCCCACCCTCTGACTCGTATCCGTGAAATCACGGGGTGATGCATGCTGGCTAGCTATCGCCATCACCCCGTCGCCTGGTTCATCGTTGACCGGACAACGTTTAACTAATTTGTTCCTGTCTAGTGTTGTCCAGTCAATTGCGAACCTGCCGGATACCTGTGGGTCATACTGTTTACCTTACCAGTGCTACCCGCCACACGGAGGGGCTTCAAAGAAGGCCTGACGCCCCCCCCAGACCGTCAGCTCGGTCAACAGGCCTGCTCGCCAATCACCCAACAGGAGGTCCATACCTCCTCGCGACAGATGGACCCCATCCCCTGCATACAAGTCATAATTTCGTAGGCTAATAGCGGGGTGACGACTGACCCGTCCCCAAGCCTTGTCAGCAAGGAACCACGCCACCGCCCCATTGACCGCACGCCTAGCGCGGTCAAGGGCCAGGAGGTCAATGCCCCCTCTGTAAGAATGGCGCGGGATCATGTCCGACCAAACCAGGGTTGTGGCAGGCCAGACGTAGTGCAAGCAGGCAAGGTCCTCGCAAATCGCATGCTTGAGCGATAAGCCGGTGACCTGACCCAAATCATTGCCCCCAAGGTGTATGATGAGAATGTCAGGCGGGTCAGCACTCCTGCTTAAAAACAGGAAAGGCAGCAGCTCCCGCCATAACATCCCAGGCTTACCATGCCATGTGAGACTGGCGTGTTCACCCAGTCCCAGTCGGGGTCCCCACTCTGTCGCCACAGCGTAACGCGCTGCCCTGTGCACATAGCTGTGGCCCACCAGCCATACTGTCACCGGTGTAACACGACACCCAGGGTCTGTAAGAAAAATTGAGAAAAAGGAAGGTAAGGTGATTGGATTGGTACTCACGGTGGAAGTGGGCGCACATAAAACTGAAAACATTGCGAGCCCCACCTTCCCATGCTGCATATGTCAGCCCCGGAGTACCCAAAAGCAGCTGCTGTAGAGGCTGCCCCAATACGAAATGAATGTGTGCCATAACGGGCACCTGGTAGGCCCACCCTGGCGAGGGCTCTGCCTGTCACCTTCCAAAACTGAAATTTAGTAAGGGGAGACCCATCTTGGTGACAGAAAAATGGGCCATGGTGCATGCCACGCAGTGCCAGGAACTCCTGTAAGGCACCAACCGGACAGATGTCTGCCAAAGAACACCGTAGCAGTCTTACGCCACTGCCTACGCCATGCTGATCTGACTTGGAGGAACGTATCCTCAACTGGGCCCAGTCTTTGGCAACATAGACATCCTCGAGTTCCAGTGCCCTACAACTTGCATCCGCCTTAGACAGCATCACAAGTTCGCTGATGCGGAGCGCTCCAAAAAATGCCACCGTTGTGGCTGCATGAAAAAGGGCTGCCTCATAATGATCAAAACAGAGGCTTGGCCAGCCCCGGGCCAACTGGGTAAGAACCCCTGGGGAAATAGGGTGCCGGTCGTCCGGGCAACGCCCGCGCTCGCGCACCCACCCCTCCAAAACATGTCTCACACGGAAGTCAGAGGTGCTGTCCACATGACCCTCTACTTTGGCCATAAAAGCCAGCGCCGAGAGCTTGGATGCTATGGTGCGAGGTGCGAGGCCGAGAGCATGCAGGTGGACCATGAACCGCAGAACATGGTCAACCGGAATAGGCCAGGTCTCTGGCAGGTGAAATTGAGCAGCAAATGCCCTGTAAGAATTAAATGCTTGTTGATACGCCTTACGCGTGCGTGGCGCTAGTGACAGGCCAATCGCCCGGTTCACCTCTCCTTGCCAATGGTCCATATCTCGTCCGGGAGTGGCGAGGGAAATTCCTCCGCATCCGGGGCCAAGGCAAGGAACCGGGAGATCTGCAGGCGGGACAAAGCGTCAGCAATATCATTATGAATCCCTGGGACATGCCTGGCTCTGAACAAAACGTTGAGGCGCAGGCAACGCAGCACAAAATGGCGCACTAGGTCCATAACCCTGGGCGATTTGGAAGTCTGTGCATTAACAATGTGGACAACAGCAGCGTTGTCACACCAGAAATGCACGACCGAGTTGGCCCATTCCTCGCCCCATAGCATCAAAGCCCCTAGTATAGGAAAAAATTCAAGGTATGTGAGATCACGCAGGCGATCTGTGCCTGCCCAGGCCGGTGGCCACCCACCATAGGCCCACTTCCCATTGAAGTACATCCCATAACCCAGGGATCCTGAGGCATCAGACTGGATCTGAAAATTGGGGGATGCCAGGAGGTCAGACCTCCAAAATGAGACCCCATTGAACTCCCTCAGGAACTGTAACCAGACAAACATGTCTGCCCTGATACCCCGGGTAAGTCTAACTCTGTGGTGAGGCCTGGATAACCCTGCCATGGCGTCGCATAAGCGTCGAGCAAAAGCCCTGCCCGGAGCGACCACCCTGCAAGCGAAATTTAGGTGACCATGTAGCACCTGAAGTTCCCTCAGTGATGCCTTGCGCTTGGCCATCAACTCCGAGATAAGGGCCACTATCCTGGACACCTTATCCTCCGGTAACCTAGAAGCCTGCGCTAACGTGTCAATCTCCACCCCCAGGAATACTAACTTGGTAGATGGGCCCTCGGTCTTTTCGGGCGCTAAAGGGACACCGAGTTCCTCCATTAGCGTCTGAAATGTGTTGAGGAGACGTGTGCACGTGTCCCAGCCCCATTCACCCCCGAATAAAAAGTCATCCAGGTAATGGGCTACAGACTGGGACCCTGACCTGCGGACGAAAGCCCACTCTAAGAAGGTACTAAAACGCTCAAAGGCCGAGCATGATATGGAACAGCCAAAAGGCATGGCCTTATCAAAATAATATTCGCCCCGGAATTTGAAACCCAGCAACTCAAAGTCACCCGGATGCACCGGCAGGAGGCGAAAGGCCGACTTAATGTCGCACTTGGCCAGCAGGGCACCCGGGCCACACGAGCGCACCATGCGCAGCGCGTGGTCAAAAGACGTATACCTGACTGAACAAAGGTCATCAGGGATAGCATCATTGACCGACCGGCCGGCTGGGTAGGATAAATGATGAATAAGGCGAAACTCGCCTTGAGACTTTTTGGGAACCAAGCCTAGGGGCGACACCTTAAGGTTGGGAAACGGGGGTGAAGGGAAAGGGCCAGCGACCCTGCCCGCATCTAACTCCTTCCTAATACTGGCAGCAGCCACCTCCTCCCTCCCCTTGAGGGACAAAAGATTGGGGGCATCCTGAGGGGACCTATCACCCATGAAAGGGATGCGGAACCCGTACTTAAAGCCTTGAAGGAGATACTCCCCATCCTCCCCCTTCGGGTACACTGTGAGCCAACGCTCCAACATGTCCACCTTAATTGGGGAGGGGGCCTTTCGGTGAACCAGCTCCATCTGTGGCAGCCTTGCCAGCCCACTGTCCGCCCCTCCCTCTGCCCCGTGTCCCCCCAGGCCTGGGACAGGCGGAGGCTGCGTGGGGGCCCGAACAGGTGGGACACTCATGCCTGTATTTGCAATTCTTCTTATTACAGGAACCATTGGACGAGAAAGTCCAGCACAGCAGGCTGGTTGGAACCCCCTGCCCCGCCACTTGGCGGGTAACCTGTGCTGGGACAGCTCGCTGGACCGCATGTCCGCAATGGTATCTGTCCCCTGGCGCGGGGTGCGTGGGCGTCATGTACAGAAGCCAAAGCCTCTGGCACGGCTCATCCCACCTCATCTCCGGGTGGAGGGGAATCCGCATACGGAATTCCTCGTCATAAGCCAGCCACGAAGGGCCCGGGAAATCAACCATTGCCCTGTATATGTTGTCCAAATATTGGACCATCGGAATAGCCAACTCCGGCCGCGCCCTCAGATACACTGCCATGTAAATTAAATAAGCCGGCAGCCAGTTGGCCCAGGTACGTGGCGGCTTACGACGACGTGCCTGCTCCTTATCCTTCTCATCCTGTCCCTCCCTTTCCTCCTTGGTGGGCTCTCTGTTCAGGAGTGAGAAGATATCTACATACTCCCCCCGCCAAATCTTTTCCTTGGTGGCCTGTGCCAAGTGGTCACCCAGTGGCAAGGAGTACCCCACAGTTGGTAAGGCCGAAAAAGGCACCACAGACACCGGGAAAGGGGCCTGAGCTAACCCAGCCACCCCCAGTACATTCCCCGCAGTGAAAGAAAAACTACCCACCCCGTTGCCCTGGGTGGCAGTTACCGTCGCCGAGTGGGGTGCCGGCTGCTGTGCCACCGCACCACCCGAGCGAGGCCAAGGCCATTGAAAAGCTCCCCCCATAGACGCAATGTGTGCAGGTGTACTGGCTTGTACCGTATACTCACATGCTGCACCCCCGTGGGCCGCCCCCACCGGGGGTTCCGGCCCACTGGGGGCGTCGGAGCTCACGACCGACGTAGAGCTCATCATCGGGGCCTGACCTGCACTCGTCTGCTGGCTGGGGAGCTGCGGGGCAGTGGCCGAAGCCGCGCCACCCGCCTGAGGCAGCTCAACCCTGCCCGCCGCCTGTTGTCCTCCCGCCGACGGCGCTGCAAAAGGAACGCCAAAGGGAGCCCCAGCCTGGCTGGCCTGAGCTAAAGACGCTTCGAGGGCCGCAAGGCGGGCCAGTAAGGCCTGCACGTCGATCTGGGGCCAAGGGCCGGCCGGCCCGCCAAGTCCAGGCACGGGTACAGGTCGCTGTACCCCAGGACCCGAATAGGGCCATTGCCCAACACCGAAGCCCGGTAGGGTCGGTGCAGGAACCTGCCAAGGTAGGGGACCACACCACCCGCCCAGGCTAGAAGGCCCAGGAGGAAGAGAGGCAGGCCCAACAGGATGGGCAGAGAGAGTAGCGGTGTCCACTGCTCGCGGGCCGCGGGCCGGAGCCCCTGCCGCGCCCGCATTTCGATCCCCCGCGTCCGGCCAAGGGGCGATGGACCCCATTCCGCCGGCCCCGGCGGGGGCCTGGACAGGCGGCTGCTGGGGAGGCGCCACCGTGGTCCTCCGACCCGGGTTGCGCCTCCTCACAGCTCGAGCCGCACTCGAAGCTGCCTTCTTCTTCGAAGGCATCTCAATCGCAGGAGAGGGAAGCCGAAAAGAAGATTCGCCGCCAAAAGGCTTCCCGCAAGGTAAGGAGCGACGGAGACACAGGGGAAAAACTTCTCCGCTCCGTCGCTTTAGCTAAAATGGCAGCACGGCTGCCTCGTGGCCACCCCTTTTATAAGGGAGCTGGCCACGCCCTAAACTACCCGGATTCTTCGTCCTGTGGGGGGGGGGGCCGCAAAGAGCGTGGCGGCCATTTTGGCGCCGCGCTTGCATTTTTGTTCAACAGTAGAACACAGCACATCCAAATTTAGATGCAAGGCTGAAAGACAGGTATATAAAACTTGATTTTAAATCATTCTCAGGTTGTGGGTTTTTCTTTACAAAATGATATTTACAGGAGATTTACTTGAATCTTTGCAAAGGAATTTAAATCGTTTGAATTAGGTCATCTGCTTGACTTTTGGAATGAGTTCAAATACCTCCATTTTACACTATTTGCTGATTTCTGTGTCAAGATGAATGGAGTACTGAAGAAGGGAAATCCAGCCAGACGGAAAATGCAAAGGGAATGAAGAAAGCCGTCTGAGGCAAAATCAACAATTAATCAATATAATGAAAATACAATTTCTTCAGAAAATGTCACAATATCCAATTTTAATATGCAATTGTAAGGTCTATTAAACAGTTTTTTAACACCAAAAGGTTTCTCTTTCCATGAGTTCTTCAAAACTAGAATAAACCAAAAAAGTGAGATGGAGTCTCTCAAATCCTTTCAAAATATAATAGTATTATTGCATACAAAGCTATATCCTGTAGGTGAATTGTCCATACTATATCTATATAGTTGTCCAAACTATATTTTTTGAAAGGATTTGAGAGACTCCATCTCACTTTTTTGGTTTATTCTATTTTTGAAGAACACATGGAAAGAGAAATCTTCTGGTGTTAAAAAACTGTTTAGAAATATTGGAAATATTGATATACTCAGAGAAACTACTTCATTTATCTTCAGTTACTTTATGGATATAGTTTGGACAATTTGGCCACCCCTGCTGCAAACTATCTTGACTGTTGCCATTGGTGTTGTCAACACTAAATATATAAGGTTTTACATCATTTTTTGGCTCGCAATATCAGCCTCCTTTCTGGCATTTTGAATTGTGAATACAGAAGCACAATATTCCACATTTATAAATGTTATGCCCCCCCTCCGCTATTGCTGGCAGAGCAAGGATTAACTTCATGAAGGAGCAAGGTGCAGAGAAAAACAGGAGCTGAGGTCAGAGTCCAGGGTTTTTAGGCAGACAGAGTATATAGAAAGGAGAAGCACAGCATCTAGAGGATCAAAACTTGTTCCGACAAAAGCTTAGCTGCTGTGGGCAGTCCCTTAAGAGTCATCTGGCTCTGGACTCACAGCTGGAAGTGGTCTGTGTAAACGAGTGCATGCTTTCCTCCTTCGCACATGTAGCTCATGTCTCAGATGATGACAACATCTCTCAGAAGTGCTTGGCTCCTCCTCTTCCTCACTGACATTTTGGCTGGCTGAACCGCTGTCACTTCCTGATCTCTTTGATCAGTTGTGTCCTGATCATGGAGGTATAAAAAAAAAGGAGATGGCACTACAGGCTTCATGCTGTAAGTTTTTTGAAGCCAGTGGGCATGGCCTGCTGCCATATTAGGTGGACCAAAACATTAGCAGACTACCGTTTACGATTGCTTCTTGTGTTGGAGGTAGGGGATTGATCCCCTCTCCTGGGTCTCCTGGGTTGGGGGGTGGGGGGACAAAAAGGGGGGACAGAGAGGGAACGCACATCCACATCTATCTATCTATCTATCTATCTATCTATCTATCTATCTATCTATCTATCTATCTATCTATCTATCTATCTATCTATCTATCTATCTATCTATCTATCTACCTACCTACCTACCTACCTACCTACCTCATGTTAAACATTAGAATCACTGAATCTGGTGATCGGCCTATTTCTAATTTGATCAGAATCTCAGGCCAATCATTTGGGGTTTTGAATTGGGCTAAGGCTGCACACTCCTATTTATTATTTATTTATTTGTTCGATTTCTACACCGCCCACTTGGCCTAGGCTGACTTAGGGCAGTTCACAGTCACATGTACATCATGTACATCAGTTGTTCAGAAATAGAAGACAGATTGGTTGGCTGCTTGGTTTCATTACATAGAATAAGCTGAAAGCAAGAAAACCGTTCAAGGCTTGGAACTTTTAATATATCAATGGTTCAAAACTCCACGAATGTATCCAGTAATGTATGTAAAAGTAATTTTAAAACATTTTCAGATATTTCCTTCATCAGACATACAGCTTGACATTAACTTTTGATTTCTGTAAAAAATAAATAATAATATTCTAAATGTTACATTGTTAATATATCTTAGTAAGTCAGGTTGATACAAGGTAATTCAGCAAAGTATAATACAAGCAGAGACTGAACCCACCTCATAAGTAGTGTTTGCTCATTACTTCATTATCTTATTGTGTCCTAACCTCTCTCTGTGGATTCTTGTTGGGCTGCGGACATTTGTGAGCCTAAGTGCTATTCTCCTTAAATATTGTTGACATAGGTGAAATATATTATTGCAAATAACTCATGGCGATTTGGAACCCCGCGGAATCTCGATGCTCACCCCATTTTTGAATCACACTACAACGGACTATTACATATCAAACAGCACTACTTTCCTGGCGGGACTTGATATATTATATATTATAAATTGGGACTATCCCCCACAGTTATAATAAATTGTATACATATTTTAAGACGTTCATGCTTACATCATAGAGGAGTTGGTCTCCCATAGAAGATTGTTAAAATGCTCGTCTTTATAACTTTATTACATTATATAAATAATGTTGGGGGGGAGTATACACATATAATTACATACATAGTCATACAATGCTATTATATACAATGCTATTACATACATACATAGTCAATGCTAAGGTAGGAGAGTGCTTTTTGTATAAGGTTTTGAGTAAATTCTGAGTTGAGTAATGGGAGGCACCTGAGTTACTTTGAACCATTGATATATTAGAATACCGTTCCAAGCCTCGAACGGTTTTCTTGCTTTAAGCTTATTCTATGGAATGTTTCCATGTGGCCACTGCTCTCTTTTCTGCTTGGTCTCATTCTGCATGGCTTTTCTTATCCCTCTGTCCATGTGGAGAATAATTAGGAAGAGTTACATACTGCCAAGAACTGTGATTCAGTTATGGACATTTTATGCTCTTGACTCTCTTTTGTTTGTGAAAGGGTCACATGAATTGTCTCCATGAATGTCTCCATCATATCAGAGGCGCTACAAAGATGGGTGAGGCCATTCACCCTGTTTTCACAAATATATTCCTTCATCGTAAAGCTGCGTGAAGTTAGTTATTACCAGCTTACCTGCACCATTTTCATGCTCCTGTCTCTGAACCTAATATGATAAGGGGTGTTATGGCAGAGATGGAAAAACAGCCTCTGCAGATCATTGTGCAGTGGGAAAATCATGCATGACATTTCAGCTCAAAGAACCTCAGGGTATTAATAATGTTACATTTCTCTTGTCAGGTTACTTCTGTTTCAGTTTCTGGTCAAATGGGATAATAATAACAAATATTTTGAACGTGAACACATATGCGCACAGACTCCTTTCCACAAAGGCACCCACACAAAACAAACCGCTGGCCAGAGGGCTTGGCAGCTTGAGCATTAACATTGTGCTTTCCAGAGCCCCATTGCCTGCAGAAAGCACAGTGCCAGCTGCAATCTCAGGCCAGCCCAGATGACATGCAGTGACAGAAGGCGCTTAGACACACATGTCAGCATTTTCTTTGCTCACAAAAAAGGCAGCAGGAACAAAACATGAAAGGTTATTTGGATGAAACAATCAGATTTATTTTTTAAAAGAGATGATCAGTTGCTGAAGTGTCCTGACTTGGATTAATTATCTCACTGTTTTTGTCTGGGAGCAGTTTAACAGTCAAGAATTGTCAGTAGTGAAACAATTGTTCACAGTTGTGGAAACCATCTAGCTGATGCCAATGTGCTGTAGTGGATAATGGACTAGGACTCAGGAAGCCCAGTTTTGAATCCTCACTTAGCTGTGAAAATTTACTGTGGGTGTAAAACTAGTAAAACCATTCCTTACCTATCTCGCTTACCGTGAAAGCCCTGTTACACTCTCTATACGTCAATTTCATCTTGTCAGCACACAATAATCATAAACCTACAGGTGTAAGTACTTTATTCTCAATTATATAGGCTGTCCCAGTTGGCAAGGATTTTCATGCCCTGGGAGATTCTTTGCCTCCCGGAGGTATGGATGCAAGGAGCTCCACTATTAAGCATGCAATCAAATCAAGGTCAATTTATGATAACACTTCCAGTGTTTTTTTCAGTATACTCAGAAGTGGTTTGCCATTTCTGTCTTCTGGAGGTGCTCTGGAATGGCAAAGCTTGCCCCAAAGCTACACAGGCTGGTTCTTATATTGGAACACATAGTGAGGAAATGAATTCTCAACCTCTAGTTCCACAGCCACCTACCTATCTCACTGAAAAATACAGCTAGCCTTTGTTAAAGCTAAGTGTCTGCACAATCTGTGCAATCTGCTGCTGTTAAAATTAGCCCTCATAGTGTAGTAGTAAAGCTGCAGTATTGCAGGCAAAATTCTGCTCCCAATCAGAGTTTGATCTCAGGGTGCACAAGGTTGACTCAGTCTTCCATTCTTTTGAAGTCAGAAAAAGGAGTACCTAGAATGTTGGGAGGGTGGGGTGGTGTCAGTTTCCTTGTGAGCTGCCTAGAGAAGATTATTTGCCTCGTTTGACAGTTTTGCTTAGCTATACAAATAATTATTGTGTTGTATTTTCAAGAGTGCAACGAAATACCTCGCCCTCTTGCAGAGTGAGGGGAATAATTTTACTTATCACTTATGTAACAAGGATTTAACTTCTACTCAGACTGCACTTTGCAGGTGCACCCCACCAAAGAAAGACTCAGACACCGGTATTGGATTAAAGGCATCGGGCCACTTTTATTGAATAATGCCCTAGTCCGAATTATCACTTTCAATTGGTGTATCATCCAATTGTAATTCATTAAGGCAAGCAGGCCGCAGTAAAACTGGTAAGGTTCCTCCCAAAATGCCAATGGAAATTGGCTACATGTATCTATTTGTATCAATTTGTTTGTTGACACAAATAAATTTTTGACCGGAGTCAATATACTATCTACTGACCCTACCCTATGACGTGTATCTGTTCAATATCAAGGTGATGCAGGCTGTGAAGCTCCTGACATCACCCCTTGCCTGGTTCGCCCTTGACCGGCCAATCCTATTTCCCCTGTACCTATCTACGTGTTGGCCACTCAGTTGGCTGGATACCTATGGGTCATAAATCTTTACCTTACCAGTGCTACCCGCCAAAAGTGACCAAAGTCAACTTACCCTGTATCTCAAACACTAGGGACAGTGTGGGATAGGTGAAAAAGCCAAGAACCAAAGAGCCAATTGTACGTTCAAGCAAAAATTCCCACCCGGCCCCGAAGCGACCAGAAAATCACACTGTCCACTAGGGAAGGGGTGGAGGGAAAAACTTCTCCGCTCCGCCACTTCCAAAATGGCAGCGAAGCTGCCTCGTGGCCACCCCTTTTAAAGAGGCTCTGGCCTGATGGCCTCAAGCAGCTCGACCCTGCTAGCGGCCCATTGGACAGTCGTGGCTGACGTGTGGGCCGGAACCGGAGGGTTTGCAAGCCCACCATCCGGAGGTGGTGGGGCAATGCCCATTGATGCCTCCAGCACAGCAATGCGTGCAAGGAGGGCATCAATGGTCTCAGACCCCCCTGGATAAGGTGGGCCAGATGGGCCGGATGGGCCTCCGGCCAATTGTTGTGAGATAAACCCAGCTGGGGATCCCTGGCCCGAATAGGGCCATGCCCAGTATTCCAGCCCATGAGGGGCCAGAAGAATGGTGGGGCGGAAACCCGCACCAGGCCCAAGTGGGCCACCCTGCTCCGAGCCGGACAAAGGCATAGCAGGGGTTGTAACCCCAGAAGGGGCAGGCGGACACCTGCCAGTGGGTGGCAGTGGGAACACTTACCCCACCACCTGCTTGAGGGGGTGCCGCCCGAGCCCTCTGGCCCGGAGGCGGTCCCCGAGATGTTGGGGGGTGGGCAGAGCCCTCTCCCTCGGCCGCAGCTTCTGAGCCGGTGCCTTGTGCTTGGGAGCCATGTCTCCCAAGCAAATAATCAGAAAAGAGGAAAAATCGCCAAAGTTCAGGGCAAAAGCCAGGGAGAAAGCGGCGGAGCGAACTTCTCCGCTCCGTCGCTTCCAAAATGGCAGCGAAGCTGCCTCGTGGCCACCCCTTTTAAAGAGGGTGGCCACGCCCCCTAACTCACCCGGATGTCTGAGTCCGGGTGGGGGGGGAGCGCAAAGAGCGCAGCGGCCATTTTGGCGCCGCGCTTGCACTCTTCCAAATATTCTGTAGAGTCTACGTTGCCTTCCTATCAATTGTTCCAGATTGTTTCTTCGGGATTTGGTTTATAATGGTAAACAGCCATTCGCCACTCCACTCTCAACATTTTCTGCTGTATAACATTGGTTCAGAGCTGATTCTAACTATTAGACAAAGTAAAGCAGCTGCCTCAGCCAGCAAGTATTGAGTGTCATGAAGGAGAACAAATTCAAAGTTACTCTTTGTTTCTATTTTTATGACCAAGGAATGGAAGGGTGTTGAATGATTTTTTGCAGATAGCTTGGCAGAAGTAAAACAAAAATGGCTTTGGGAAAGGAGAATTCACTTCCTTCTCTGTCTCAGGTTATATAAGTGGGGTTAGTCCAACCCACAACTCCTGGAAGGATGTTTTTTACTTACACCGATTTCAAACAATGTTTCATTAATGCGTCTGTTTTTTTGAAAAACACTGTTTACAAAGCCAGATGGATTATTTTAAGCCTCCTCTTCCCACCTGTCACTGACAATAAACTGACTTTTAATTAGCAACAAAGTACCTGTAACTGAATCATAATAGAACAACCTTTATTTTTTACTGCTGTTGCTGAGCCAGCTGTGGAAGAAATCATTCTCTAATAGCTTATCTATAAAATTTGGAAGGTGTGGGGCCATCGTTCGTCCTTAATTCTTAACTCATTATGTTTAAAGTCTTGGTAGGGAAAATGAGTTGCCTTATGCTTTTAAATGGCATGTGTTCTTCATTTAACCCCACTGGAACACTTAGAAGAAAAAGAGAGTCAGAGAGCTTCAGGTTTTGTTTTAAACTTTCCCATAACTTATCCTAAGTCTAGTAATCGTGCTGGCAGTAATGTCAGTTCTATGTTCTTCTCCCTTCCTCTCTCCCTTCAACCATCTATGATGCTCAGAATCCAGGTCTGATGGATACCCAGCCTTCCAAAGCCAGTTTCAACAGTGCCAAGGGAGGTTTGGGTAGAGGGGAATTACATCCTGTGGATTTTGTTGCAATTCATTATTAGTAGCCCTATTGCCACTTTTGTGATTACTATAAGATGAAATTACCTTGCCTTCAGAATTTGAAAATTTACAAGTCTTTCTGTTGATTTATGAGAAACTAGGTATGGAAAAAGGCCTGAATCCAGTTGGAGATAGAGGCGTACCATTTGTCATTGTTGGTATTGTTGTTGGTATTGGATTCTAACTCCCAGAACTCTCTGAGAATCCCCCGGCCCACAGGCACACACCAGCTCTTCAGTCACCTAAAACAGGGATTAGTTTCCAGATTGTCTTGGGTCTACTTGTTGTACAAAAAGGAAACTGCTGCAGTGCTTCCTGAGAGGCTGAGTCTTTGTGCGAGGCATAGACTTGCTTTCCATGATTAGATGCCACCCACAAAGAATTATACCAGGACATCCAGAGAAAAAACCTGACAAGGGTAGCATTGCTTTGAGTTTATCATGATATTTTCAATGGACAAGAAACATAACTGAATATTTGAAGGAACCAATGAACATTTTCAAAAGATGCACCACGTTTTTATTTTTAAATTTCAGGTAACTATAACAATAGGAATCTACTACTTCTCCAGAATGGATGACTGTGGCTTAGTAATTAAGATGCTAAGCTTGACGACCGGGCACTCAGCAAGTCAGCAGTTCAAGACTCAGGTGCCGCATGACAGAGTGAGCACCCATAGTCTGTCCCAGCTCCTGCCAACCTAGCTGTTCGAAAGCAAGAAATGTCAAGTAGAGAAATAGGTACCACTTCAGTGGAAACATGAACAGTGTTCTGTGCACTCCGGCATCTAATCATGACTACCACGTAACCACAGAAACATCTGCAGATGCAGACAGCACTGGCTCTTTGGTTGTAAATGGAGATGTGCACCATTCCATAGAGATGGACACAGCTGGCTGTTGAACAAGGGAGATCTTTACCTACTTATCCAAAATAGTGATTTTGGATCACTAGTGGGCCAGATTACCTAAGAGACCGCATCTTTGGCTGCCCCCTTCTTTTGCCCTCCACCTTTCCCAGCATCAAGGCCTTCTCAAGTGAATCCTCTCTTCTCATTTGATGTCCAAAGTACTTTAGCTTCATCTTTACTATTTGACCTTCTAAGGAGCAGTCAAGGTTGATTTCTTCTAAGATTGACCTATTTGTTCTCCTCGCTGTCCAATGGACTCTCAAAACTCTCCTCCCACACCACATTTCAAAGGCATCTATTTTTCTGCACTCAGCTTTCCTTATGGTCCAGCTCTCACAACCATACATTACCACTGGGAATACCATTGCTTTGACTATGCGAATTTTTGTTTGCAATGTAATGTCTCTACTTTTCACTGTGTTCCCCAGGTTTCTCATAGCTTGCCTCCCAAGAATCAGTCGTCTTTTTATTTCATGGCTGCAATCTCTATCTGCAGTGATCTTTTATCCTAGGAAAGTAAAGTCTTTCACTGCTTCTACTTCTTCCCCATTTATTTTCCAAGGAAAATACTACAACCACCATAATTATTATCAGACACAACCAGATTATGGAAGCCATAAATGAAAAAAAAAACCAAATGTCTTCTGTCCCTGGGTTTTTCTTATCAAGACAAGTTAATCAGTTAACAGCGGGGGACAGAACAGATATTATGTGCTCTGAGTACTATACACATTTCCAGCATAAATGATATATAGTCTCCCACAAACTAAAAACATCATGAGTTAGTGTGACATACTGAATCATTTTCATTTATAAACGGGATAATAGGCTTAATATGTTTGCTTATCAATGAAACTCACAGGTGACATTGTTTGGTCACCAACTCTGGGTTTAATCTTTCTGACAGACTTGTGGGCACTAACTAGGGTGGTGTTAACCTTGTGGAATCCTTGAGAGAAGAGTATGTTAGTATCAAAACAAAGTCTTATTTATTTATTTATTTATTTATATACCGCCATCCTCGCCTTGGGGCGACTCAAGGCAGTTTACATGTCATAAGATATACACAGGGCCCTAACGCCTCCTCTTCTTTCATCTTGCAAGTTCAGCCACGTCATGGAAGGAATGTTTATGCTCTGAAGCCATCAGCTACCTTAAGGATCCTCATAAGGATGACTGTTTTAGTGTCTGCAGACTCTTGAGCAGTGAACATTTGTTGCCGAGGAATTAGAAGCAAATGTTTAATAGGAGAATGGGAGTTAAATGTATGCTTTTTAAAATAGTCATAAAGGTTTTCTAGGCCAGGAAAAACTTAGGGACAAATTCACTTGGATGGTCATAAGACTATCTGTGCTGATTGTAATTTCTAACACCATTGCAGTCTTGTCTTCTAATTCTGTCTCCTGTTCCTGCTGCTACCTTTTGGTGCTCATGTTATCTTTTGTTCCTAAGCCTTCGGGTCAAGGTAGCCTTGGTGTGAAGTTGTGCTCTTGACAAAGTATCACAAGGAGAGGAATGAAATAATACAATGAGAGATAAAGGAAGTGGCAGGATTAGAGGAAAGAGGAGATCAAGGTCAACAGGACAAGAGGAAATAAGAGAACAGAAAAGACAGGGAGAACCAGAAGAGCAAGTGCTGTAACTTTTTCAAACAAGGAATACAGTAAGAAACAGTTGGGAACGACATCAAACTTGAATAATGAAAGTGGTTTGCGGTGCTGCTCTGTTCAATTTCCTTAATGATATTTTTCAGGAAAGGAAAATGGTGCAGAAGTAGGTTACCCTGGATAGCTGTGCGAGCTATAGTTGGGACAAAAACTAAGCAGCCTTGTGAATTCTTGCAAGCTAGACTCTCTGTCTATATTTAATGAATGCATTCCTTAATGAATCCTAAGGTAAAGATAGATGAAAACAGCTTTAACAAATTATTCATCAGAAATAAGAATGTGAAAATCCGACATATTTGTTACAACTCTCAGAATGCCATCAGTATCCTTTTCTCCTTATTCTCATAGGTAAAGGTGAAGGTTTCCCTTGCTCGAAAGCCAGTTGTATATGACTCTAGGGCTCAGTGCTCATTTCTGTTTCAAAGCAAAAGAACCAGTGCTGTCTGCTTCTGCAGATGTTTCCGTGGTCATGTGGCAGGCATGACTAGACAGCGGAGCACACAGAACACTGTTACCTTCCCACCTAAGTGGTCCCTATTTATCTACTTGCAATTTCTTGCTTTCGAACTGCTAGGTTGGCAGGAACTGGGACAAAGACAGGAGCTCATTCCGTCCTGCAGTACTCGGGAATTGAACTGCTGACCTTCTGCCTCCCAGTCAGTGCCTTAGCCACTTAAGCCACACCTTGGTCCTTATTCTCATAAGGTAGTTATTCCCCAGGAGAGAGTCAGCCTGGAAATGAAACCAACTCACACACACACACATGGACGTGCACGCGCGCATGCATGCATGCACACGCACGCACACACACACACACACACATCATACCTGTCAACCGCGGCTCTGGCAAATCCGGGACCTGTGCGGCGTAGCCTTCTGCGCATGCGTGGAAGGGAGCTATGGAAGTGTAGAGCCCTTCCACGCATGCGTGCAATGTGACCTGCACAGATGGGCTGCGGAGTGCCTCCTTTCCCCTGCTGCCGAAATACGGGGTTTCAGCAGCGCAGAGCGGGAAAGGGCAAAAATCGACGACGGAAACCGAGAAATCCCGGCCAATCTGGGAAGGTTGACAGGTATGACATGCATGCATGCATGCATATGTATATATGGTGCTTTCTCATTTCTCTATCAAAGGAGCCTGTGATGGCAATGGTACTGAATGAAAAATCAAATTCATGATACATGCCAACAGACTATAGAGTGATGCTTAATATTCTTGGTTCTCCTGTATGGCAATTTAAAAAAGGTAAGAGCATTTTGAAATGCTAAGGGATGTTGGATCAAAAAGATGATAGGTAAAGAAGTAGTACGAGTAAAAACCAAGAATAGACATATGACCAAAGAAGGAGAAGATTTTACTGGTAGAAGAAGCTGGGAAAACCACAATGAGTTCAAAAGATGAAAGTTATGGTGGAAATAAAATAAAATAAATAGGAAGTAAAAGAACCTAGGGTGTTACCTTCCCACTGAAGTGGTTCCTATTTATCTACTTGCAATTTCTTGCTTTCAAACTGCTAGGTTGGCAGGAGCTGGGACAGAGACAGAAGCTCACTCTGTCATGCAGCATTTGGGTCTCAAACTATCAAGTTCGGCGTCTTAACCCCTACAGCACTGCAGTCCCTATGTGCAGAGTAGACAAAGTGAATAGGGGAAAATGAAGGGAATTACAAGATGGACAAAAGGCAGCACTTCTTTATACCATGCATAGTCACACAACATAACTTGTTGCTATAAAATTTCATGGGTAACTTTAGGCTCCTCTTGTCAACCTCCACAAACAGCAGTAGTAGCAGTTGGCACCCATTGTAACTAGGTGGGTCAGAAGACATATTAGCCAAGGAAAGGCAGAGTCAGAAAATGGAGTGGATGTCTATACACAGAGAGAGCATACCTACAGAGTTGCACACAGAACATAAGAACAGCCTTGCTGGAACAGGCCACAGCCCATCGAGTCCAGCATTTTGTCTCACAGAGTGGCTCACTATTTGCTTCAGGGTATTCCCAAGGAGATGCCTTCACCTGCTTTGGATTCCCTGGAAATGGCTTTGTGATATATCCTGCCTATCTCTCCAACCCAGAGGTTGTCCTTAGGTATCCATAATTATAGCCATTGATACCCTTGTCCTCCATGAACTTTTCTAATTTTTTCTTAAAGCTGTCAAGACTAACAGCTGCCACCACTTCTCCTGGCAGGGAGTTCAATAGACCAGTGATCCTCTGGGTGAAAAAGTACTTTCTCTTATTTATTTGAGAACTAGTACCCAAAAGTTTCATGGAGTGCCCCCTAGTTCTAGTGTTATGTGATAGGAAAAACAGTTTTTCCTTATCTACTTTCTCCATACCGTGCATGATTTTATAAACTTCAATCAGGTCACCTCTTAGATGCCATCATTCAAGAGTGAAGAGGCCCAACTGTTGCAGCCTCAGATGGTAAGGACGCTGTTCCAGTCCCCTAATCATTCTGGTTGCCCTCTGCTCTTTTCCCAGCTCCATAATATCCTTCTGGAGGTATAGCGACCAGAACTGTACACAGTATTCCAGATGGAGCCTCACCATAGATTTATAAAGAGGCAAAATGACACTTGCTGACTTATTTTCTATACCCTTCCTAATCATCCCTAATGATTGAGTTTGCTTTTTTCTCTCCTGAGGCACACTGAGTTGACACCTTCATTGAGCTCTCCACCAGGACACCAAGGTCCCTTTCCTGGTTTGTCGCAGAGAGATCAGACCCTATCAGGTTATAAATGTAATTGGGGGGTTTTGCCCCAACGTGCATAACTCTGCACTTACTAGTGTTGAAGCTCATTTGCCACTGGTTCGCCCACTCCCCCAGTGTCAAGAGATCCCTATGGAGCTCCTCACAATCTTTCACAGTTTTCACTACCCTCTATAGGGTCATCAGCAAATTTGGCTACCTTGCAATTTACCCCTACTTCTAGATCATTTATGAAGAGGTTGAAAAGCAGGGGTCCCAGTACTGAACCTTGGGGGACCCCACTCTTTACTTCCCTCCACTTGGAGAAGTGTCCATTTAGTGCTACCCTCTGTTTCCTGTCCCTTAGCCAGTTGCTGATCCAGGACAAGACCTGTCTCTTTATTCCATGACTGGTAAGTTTATTCAAGAGCCTTTGGTGTGGGACCTTGTCAAAAGCCTTCTGAAAGCCCAAATAAACAATGTCAACTGGTTTCTCCTTATCCACATGCTTGTTGACACTCTCAAAAAATTCCAACAGATTAGTGAGACATGATTTGCCTTTGGAAAAGCCATGTTGGCTCTCCTTTAGCAGTGCCTTCTCTTCTATGTGCCTATTAATTCTATTTTTTAGGATGTTTTCCATCACTTTACCTGTGACATGTCAAACTGACCGGCCGGTAATTTCCTGGATCACCCCTGGATCCTTTTTTGAAAATTGGTGTTACATTTGCTTCCTTCCAGTCATCAGGCACAAAGCCTGATTTGAGGAAAACATTATATATTTTGGCTAGGAGATCAGCAATTTCATCTTTAAGTTCCCTGAGAACTCGTGTATGGATGCCAACTGGTCCTGGTGGTTTATTAGCATTTAGTTTAACGAGACAGGCAAGGACCTCCTCCCTGGATATTTCTATCAGAGACAGAGTGCAGTTAAGCACACACACATACCAAAATCTTTTACATCTCACAAGAAGTTACGTAGGAGTGGCATGCCTATACCTAGCTTGTGGTGGAGTGGTGCCCCTCTTGCCCAAATGACCAGGCTTTTGCTTCCCATATACTTCCTCCCTCCCTGAAAAAGAGTCCTAAATAATCTATTCTTGCTTCATAGGGGCATTCTCCTGGCTCTTTTGGTAGATTTTCTGCACATTTTCCAGCTCTATAACCTTTTCTGAGGGGAAGTAGCCAGAACTGTCCATAGTGTTCTACATTTTGGTTGCACCATAGTCTTGAATAAAGGCCCAGCATCTGAAGACGTTTCCATGGACATGTGGCAGGCATGCCTCAACACGGAATGCTGTTTACCTTCCCATTGAAGTGGTCCCTATTTATTTACTGCAATTTTTTACTTTCGAACTGCTAGGTTGGCAGGAGATGGGACAGAGGACAAGAATTCACTCCATCATGCACTACTCGTGTCTCGAACTCCTGACCTGCCAACCTTCTGGTCATCAAGCTCAGTGTCTTAACCACTAAGGCACTCCAGTTCTTTTATTGAGCTATGAAGCCTAATAACAGTTGGAAGACCTCTCATTCATGAATGAGACATACCCCTCAATGTTTTCCACTATTTATACAGAAAATAGTCTTACATGAAATTACTGTGTTAGTCATAAAAAAATCCCATGTTTCTTTGATCACTTTGGAACATTACTTTTGTTTTCTTAAATGCCAATTCCAATACCTTCCTTGTTAATTTAGAACAGATGATTCCCCCCCCCCCCCCCTCTACAGCACTTTTATTAGTGTCCTCAAGGACTTGACAGCTTATCCGGTTGCATTACTATTCCACCTGGAAGCAAAAGATTTCTTTCTGCCTGCTGCAATTTACCCCAGCCTTTGAGCCACTCTGTTTTGCTTTTAACAGCAGTATATCATCATTACTGGAGCCTGAACCAAAATGCAACATTTGTCAATGTCTGAATTGCATTTTTATTTCTGTGGTTTGGTTTAGAAACAGGGCAAATAGAATAAAGTTTTTTGGATCAAGTTGGGGTTGTTGTTGTTTTTTTAAGTAAAAGAAGAGCTAAGAAAGGAAACAAAATGATCAGGTTTTGGTTTTGTAGGATTTCATGTAATGAAAAACACACACACAAGAGTTTTAGTCTAAATTGTGAAGACCTTTGCGTATTAGAAGTAACTAGCAGAGTTTGCCCAGTGTTGCCGGGCTGTTTTAAATTGTGTTGGAAGGGGGGGGGAGGGTGTGTGCTAATGTTTGTGAAAAAGAGGTTAGTCTGTAATTGTTCTTTTAAAAAAAATTATTTATGCAAAAATTCCTTATGTTGTCATTTGTTAAATAGATTGTATTGTTTTGATACTGTAAAGTAATAACAACTTGTATTTTGTTATTTTTCTAATGTATTTTGGAATATTTGTTTTAACATATATGTTAATTTTTGTTATGATGCTGGGCTGTTATAAACTGTGATTAGTTTTTTTGGCATTTTTCTTTTTTGTGGATTAAAAAAAGAACAAAGGATGATATTTGTTCTTGTTTGAGGTGCAGGTGGGGATGGGGGTACCGTTGGGTGGTTGGTATAGAGAAGTGTGCCTTCCCCCAAGGTCCCTTCGGTACTTGCGCACCTTTTAGGGGTGGGTTTTTTAACTTTTAACTTTGTTTTATCATGTGTCTTTTTATTTATTTACTGTCCTCTATGTAAACCGCCCTGAGTTGGGTTGTACCTGAGTGGGTGGTATATAAGCGTGAAAAATAAATAAATGAAATAAATATAATTTTTTATAATTTGTTTATTTAACCAAATAATGTTTTAGTATGTGACTTTTATTTTAATAGTTGTACCATAGGTAATAGTTTTAAAAATATGAATGTACATGTTTTTTACATTCAATGTTTTTAAACTGTGTTTAGATGTTTTTAGTTTTTATTTGAGTTAAAACTCAACACAGGATTTTAGAAATGTTTTTATTTTATTTTTTTGACATATGTTTGTGATTTGTGTACATTTGTGATTGATTTTTATGTTTTTGACTTGTTTTTACTGTTGTGGCCTCTGGGTGGGGCTGTTGAGTCTTTTTGAGTGTCATTTTGGTGTCATTTAACGTGTTTTTTCTCTCCTGGCCTTTGGGTGGGGCTTCTTCCGGTAAGTAGTCTCTTTGTTTCTTCATTTCTGTTCCGGTCGTCGTGGAGGAAGGTCGTGATGGTGAGTTTCCTGGGTTTTTTCTTCTGGGTTTTTTCTTTGTTTTGCTTTTGTGGTGGTGGGCTGGGAGGTGTTTCTGTTTGTTAGTTTTTCTTTTGGTTTAGTTTTAGGTAGGTTTAATTGGTTTGATTTTTTCTGGTTGTGTTTAATTTGTTTTATTTCGTTGTTGTTTATTTGTGTAATTTGTGGGGGGTTTTGTGTTGTAGTTAGGTGTTTTGCTTGTGGTTTTGTGGTGTTGTGGAAGTTTTTATTTGTGTATTTTGTGGTTTATTTCTTTTTGTTTATTAATGTTGTTTAATTATTGATTTATTTTTGTTTTATTTTTTTTTGTAATAGTTTTGGTGTTTGTTTTTGTTGGTTACGTTTTGTGTATGTTGGTATTTAGGGGTTGTTTTGGTGTGTGTGCACACACACACTGGGCAGGTTTGAAATGTCCAACCCAGTAGGTGTGTGCTGCAGTTGAGTTCAGAGGCTGCGCCTGGGTGAGGAGCTCTGGGAGGTGAAGGCAATGACCGGAGGCCCGTTCGCTGCCTTTGCTTCCTGTGGAATTGGTTTGCTTTCAGTATCAGTACCTTACCCCTCCTTGATCCCCCCTCCCTGTTTTTGATGTTTTTTCTCATCCCGGCTCAACTTTTCTTGAGGCCGGTGGTGGTCTTGCCATGTCTTCAGCGGGGTAGTGTGGAGGAGAGGGAGTCCCTCTTTTTCCCATTGCTCTAGGAAAGAAGGATGGCGGGTGTCTCATGGTGGTTTTTTTTGCTTTTTATTTTGCGTGGCTGTGAGGCGCTGCATCCGCCTGTGGTGGACTTGCACTCCCGTTGCGTTTTATTTTTTTATTTTTCGCGCACTGGCTTTGTCAGCGTTCTGCACACTCATGGCGCGCAGGACACTGGGGCTTGTAGTTTTGCATTTGTGGTTTCCGTTTGTGCAGCGGGTTTTTATTTTGCGGCTCGATTTTGATTGGCCATGGCGCATTTCCCAACGTTCTTTTTGCTTGCGCATCTCAGCCTGATTGGCTGTGTTGCAGCATGGCACAAGGAATGTTGGGAAGTGAAGTCTTTTCCTTTTGTTTGCATTTGTGGGTCTCCTGCCCCACTGGCGCATTTCTCAACCCACCAGTTACCTCCGTACCCAGTTCGGGCGAGTGCACAAATGCTCGGTACAGGATAGTATGGCCGGGTGTGGGAGCCTTTGTCAAATTACAATGGTTAACGCTTGGATTTATAGGTAAAGATGTAGACAAAATAATATGCAAGATAATCATATCAATCAGAACAGTGATAATATTCTGGAATATTAACCGTATTGGTTATTATGATGAGTTTGTAGACTTTGGCAGGGTGGTTTTCAGGAGGTGCCAAGAATAAGCAAGAGCTTAGTCCAATACTTAGTCACAGTTAGAACAGGCCAAGTGAATCAATGGGAATTGTATAAATCTTGACATACCACGTTCCCATTGATTCCTGTTAATAGGGCCTAAGAATTTGATTTAAGTAATAAAAATTTGGAGAGCAGTGTGGATAGAATGACAGACTATAGGTTAGAACAAGGGTTTCCAACATACAGCCTGTGGGCTGGACCCAGGTCACGGCACCATTTCCTGTGGCCTGTGTCGCCGCCGACACCACACCAGAAGCGGACACATTTTTGACAGCTGTAAATATGTCCATGGCTGTCGTAAACATGTTTACAACAGCCATGGGCTTGTTTTACGGCAGCACTTACACTAGGGGAACCACCAGTCTGGCCCACATAAAAAGGTTGGGAACCCCTAGGTTCGTCATGGCTTTTCAGTTATAATAATAGCATTCTTCTTCTGCCATATCCAAATCCGAATATTGATGATCATCATGGTGAACAGGCATGAAGACTGTCCTGAGAATATAATATAGTGGCCTTTCATCTGCCTTCCACATCACACCATAACACCTGTATCACTTTCTGGTTCTGAGCCCTTAGGGCACACAAAGTCCTCATCAACCCCAGGCCAGTATTGATGAGCTGCTGTCCTCCATCAAGATTGAGTCAAGTGGGATTTAATCCACTTGGAGACCATCACCTTCCCTGTGGACTTCGACACCCAAGGCCATTAGTTCTGAGTATGGTCGGGTTAGTTACCCATTGCCTGACACTCGGCATTGAGTCGCTGGCAATATGGTCTACTCTATTACCATAGCAGGATTGGTTGGGGTTTTCCATGTTGGGCAATTTTTTATAATAAAGTTGAATATTGTAAAAAGTGAATACCTGCAGGAATGCCTGTTGCTTATCGTGATGCCGATCCCCCAGTTTATAGTGGTTGATAAATCTGTTTTTCCAGATCTAAAAGACATAGACTCTCTTCCCCCTACAATATCATGAACTTTACTCACATGCAATCTGTTATTTCTATTTCTTCATAATGTGTTATATAATGAAATAGAAATGGGCAAATTGATAGTTAAGGGTATTTAAAAGGGTTAGGCCAGTGATAGATAACCTTTTAGAGACCAAGTGCCCAAACTTAACAGGCTGCCATCTGTACCATTGGGATGCTGGGCAGAGGGTTGGGGTGAACTCTATGCTTGGGGGAGGGAGTAAGTGCTCCCATTGGGCTGCTGGACAGAGGGGCGGGGTCAACTCTGTGCTGGGGCAATTGTTTTGTGTGCCGACAGAGAGTCTGTGAATCTCTTGCACGCGTGCTATATGTTCACCACCACTGGGTTAGGAATTACACAAAGGGGGAAGAAAGGTTTAATATGTTACAGACCACAAGTAGCAAAACTAAATTAAATTGTTTTTACAAAAATAAGAAAGAATGTGGTTTTTGCAGTCTTTCTGCTTACATGTGAAGATTCTGTCTGAATTTTAGTTTATAGACACTCTATTTACGTCTCTTCTCTCTGCCAAGAATCAGATTTTGCTTCAGAAATGTGATTCCTCATTAATGAGGTGATGGTTTCTTGTAGATATACTTCAGGGATCATCATATGATCTGAGGCAAAACTGCCATTACTATGAGTTTCTTTTCGAAGAAGTTAAATCAAAATCATGTAGTAACTTCTTGAAATATGGTTGATTTAGGGTTTTATATAACCTGGTGTTTTTTCCCCTTAAAGCAGCCACATAAAAAAGTGACTTTTGAATAAAAAAAAAATTATGTACAAGACTTGTTGAAATTGTTACTGTTTTCTGCTTTTATGTCTTCTTTGTATGATGATAACAAGAAAATTGTCCTTTAACTCACTCTGGTTCATGAAGTGTGGAGGTGAAAGCATTCTCATGCACATGTCCTTAAAGTTGTACTGAATAATTGTTGCAATAAATGGGAAAATAATATTAAAAAGGAAAATGGAAAGTTGCTAATGATGTAATTTAAACTACTTGGAATTTTCAAATATCCTTCAAGTTTTTAAAGGTATGATATTTTGATGTATATTTTAACAACAAAAGTGCTTTCTGCAAAAACCAAAATAACAATAATCATAAAATTAAATTAAATTTAACTTTAAAATCAAAATTACGTGGTAGAGATTAGTAGCACATTTCCTGGTATGGAGTAAGGCCTAAGATTTCATTGAAACACATACTTGATGGTGTTTGGTAGGTATCTTTTATATCACTACTTATTGTTGTTTCACCAAAAGGTTGGAAATAAATGAAACAGCACTTCAAGTAAACATGTGTAATGGAAGATTCTATTCTGTCTAAATCTTAACTTCTTCATCCTCTACCAGCTTGTTCTTTAATGTGGTTTTCAAAAATGTAATTAAAAGCCATAATTACCTGTGTCCCTTAGCATTTGTCATGTCATTTTGCAGTGCACAAATTGTGATCAGAGTGGACATCTTTAATGTGAAAGCATCTTCAGGCGAGGAATACTGATTACGAAGTAAAATGACCAAGACCGGCATTATTGGGAACTTTGCCATATTGGCCTTAACCCACTGTCTTCATCTTCAATAAGTTGGAAATGAAGAATAATAAATGAAACATTCTTCCTTTGTACCCTTCTTTTAATACAGTCACTGATAGGTCTAAGAACGAATGACAAAGGTTAGGTTTAAATCTCTTGAGTTCTGAAACAGATCCAGCTCCTAAGGCCACTGCTTCTTTCCTGAGCTCTGAGGATTTTGCATGACAAAGTGGTGTACCAGGGTTTGTTCTTGGTCCCCTATTCTTTTCTTTTCAATTCTTTCTTTTCTTTCTATTCTTATCCCTTGTGAATTGCTTCCAAACTTACCTCTTTTCTATTTATTGGAAACAAATGGCTGGAAAAGATAATCCACTTCTCTAAATGCTTATTGCTTTCCTCACATAGTTTTTTCTACTTCTCAGTGTTTTGGTTTGTGTATCAAGAAAACCTGCATACTGAAGATCCCTTGACCTATCAGATCTATCTAATCCAGTGCAACCTAATCTTACAGAGAACAGTCCCCCAAGTTCCCAGGTAGAAATTGTTCCTTTTCCTGTTCTTAACTATAGCTGCCAGGAATTCAGAGTGAAACATTTACATGTAAATCATGCATGGAGTCATTGGCACCTTCCTAGGTTGTACAGCTGCTAAGTATAATGCCTTCAGAGCTTCCTGGGTGATGTATAAGAGCTTCCTGGGACAGATGATGTAGAAGATTAGATAATTTCTGATGGCCCTGGTTTCTTGCTGAGAAAGCTTGAAAGATCTCCACCTTTGCTCTTGACAGATTGTTAGTATTTGAAAATATGGGACAGACACATGCCTTTTTCTTTGCCCCAGGCAAAAAAAATACCCACATTCATTGCCTGCTAGGACCTTCTTAAATGTCTCTAGATGAAGCATTGTTGAGGCTCTGGGATCTCTCACTTTGAAACCTCAGCTCAGGGCAAGAAAACAATGCCTGTATATTGGCTCTAAGTCTTCTAGCAACTTCCTTTTTCTCTTGACGCCTGCTTTAACAACCTCCCTTTACACGTTCACTTTGACACCACTTGTGGATTGCCCTAAGTGAGTCAACTGCCCTTGATTTGGACTTTGTCCTTTTAGTCCTTAGACTGTCAGTGCTCTGCCCTTGAGATTTGTTCAGCCTAGTTTTTATCAAAAACAGGACACAGAGTTCCCACTAAGATCAACGTCAAGTTTATCCAGTAAAAGAAGAAACAAGGGCTGATCTGATTCAGAAGGAAATGAACAGGGTCTTTTTCTTTAAGACTTAGTTCACTATTTTTATCTGCTCATGTCATAAATACTTTCAAGAACTCATTCTCATAAATGGCCAAAAGCATTTGATTATCTGTGGAACTCGGATTTCCACAATTTCTTTGTAGACATCTACGTTCTCTTGGCATGCATATTTTTAGTTTCCAAAACATTCCTGCCTCTCTGTGCTGGTTCTTGTAGGTTCAGAGTCAACAGTTTGTTCCTCATCATTGTATCTTTCCCTTTTGATTTCTTCACGCTAAATCAGCATTAAGGAATCTGTTACATTGATATAAAAATAAAAGCCTGATTTTTAGGTTTTCTGTCTTTTGACCACTTATGATCAAAAGACAGAGTGGTCAGTGCAGTTTTCAGTGGAGTGGTTAGGGCAGTCATTCCAAAGTGAAGTGGTTTAAGAATTGACCTTTTATGCCAAAGGCAACCTTCTATATCATGAATGCAATTGGAAGCATGATTGACATAGCATGCTTCCACTATTTTACATTGCCTTTTGAGTCTTAATACCAAAGGTTATAGGGCAATGCCAGGCACAACTAAAAAAGAGTGAGCATTGGCATGTCTGTCCATAGAGTTTAATTAGTTATCTCTCAAAGGGACTGATATTTGATAACAGTGAGATGGGGCAAATATGTACTCTATTAGTTTCATCATACCCCCTCACAGCCAGCAGGTCTTTTAACAGCTAACTGACTATGAGTCCCTGCCCTTTGATCCAAACCCAACTCAGAGCTTTCCCTTCTTAAATGTGTCATAAGGAGGTCTTAACAAGAATCTTCCAGCCTGTAGCCCTGCTTCATGTCTGAATTTAAAGAAATAGTCCTGACATCCAAATGTGAACTGACTGTTAAAACTGCTTAAATTCAACATCAAATATGAATGTATTGCCAGACGAATGCCAATCTTTCTGATTGAAGAATAATGTTGTTCTCTAAGGAACCAAGAAGGTGACCATGAAAAATCTGAGTAGACCCTAAGAGCAATTGCAATTCCCTTACTTCTCAAGATGGCAGGTTACTCTTAATATGGGCAATACATGCTTGTTATCATTAGAAAAAAAGAAAAAAATGTTTAAAACAGAGGGAAGGAATTGATTCAGCATACCTTCTATTCATCTTGCAGGTTGTCCACACATAAAGTATGGATTGCTCTCAGGGTCACCACTGGAATGGGGTCTAATCCTACCTTGATGACTCCAAACATATAGGAAACTGCCTTCCTTATCAAAGCAGTCACACCTTCCATTCTATGTCTTGATAGTGGGGGAGTGTAATACAATGCAGGTTTGAAATGGGCCAGGACAGATACTAAATTAACTATTGTTGTCAAGCATTTCATTTTCCAGAGAAGAGGTTAGTGTGCATCAACATACATCTGTACACACAGAAAAACAGACGCATATACCTTCATGCACTGAACAAGATGGAATGTTCTGAATGTATTCAACTGGATATATTATAAGGGTTTTCCAGCTGCAGAGGAGGCCTAAACACATGGAAAAATAGCAAAAGTGGAGCCCCATGAAACCTATACATTTTCAGGCTTTACATGTTCATCTAAATGCTCAAATAGGTCTTCTGTGCCACAGTTGCCATCAGTAGGAGTCATGCAATAAAAGGCCCCATCTCCAGGTTAAAGCTCATCCTTCACGTGTAGAAGGTTTCAGGTTCAATAAGCAGCATCTTCAGGTAAGGTCAGGATAGAATTCTGTCTGATATATAGAGGTTTATGTTAACTGGGGGTCTTCAGTCTTTGGTTGCATGGACCAATGATCCAAATCAGTATAAGGCACCTTCCTATGTCTGTAATATGGAAGATATGATCTTTGTTCTAATCTGCCAAACTTCTCCAGTTTCAGGAAATGAAAGGCTAACTATTCTCTACCACACTAAAAGAAAACTAAATATACATCTTTATGTTTATGTATACTTAAATACCTTCATAAATAAAAGCAAAGAAACAAACCTAGTATGTTTTTAACTATTTCATTGACTTTTCAGATTGTTTTTAAGCTGTTTTTTAAACTTTAAAGGCAACACTGATACTGCGTTCCAATTGGTAAAACAGAAAATCCCCTTCAAATATAACCGGCCCGTAGAGGAATGGCTGCAGGAAAAAGGTAACAGTTGTTAAAGCTTTCATTTTAAATCCATTTGATTATAAACCCTCATTTTTAAAGCCTGCACATAAATGTTTCTTAAATTAGAATCGCCTGCTGCATAAATGACTCTTTTAATTTTCATTATAATTTGTGTCAACTTCCACCGACCATATGTTGATAAATCATGCTATAATACATTGCTATTAAAACAAAGTTAAAGGGACGGAATTTTAAGCTTACTATTGAAAAGCAACAACAATAGAGGTAAAAACAAATTAAACACCATTTAAAGTACTCAAAATCACACAACAACATGTATAATGGCAATTTAATCACTGCATGAGCTTTAAAAATTCATATATTTAAACTAAGGTAATATCTTTTGCATCAATGGTACCTTAATTTTTAAGCTATCTGTTCAAGCAATATTTTCAGTCTCCCTCTCTTTTTTCCCCTTTTAACAAGATGCAGCTATAGCTTTTTGAATTATTTTAATGCATCTAATATGTTGGGGGCATCCCTCTCCCCTCGCCTGAGATCACAACACAGCATTTTGAATATGTACATAAGTTACAATAAAGAGGAGGTAGACATCATGTGTTTTATAATAAATATTAATATTTTTCAGCCATTCATACTCTTCCATTGATGGTTTTCCATGTGGAAACCATGAATAAGAAAAGCTAGCAAGTGTATACAACTCCCTGTTGAAATATGCTGTACACAGAATAAAGAAGCCACATATGGGTTAGTGGAACACAACTGCAAACATATTTCCACAGTATATGGTATAAATACATTAATGAGGTTGATGCCATGCAGATAGTCTATCTGTATTCCTAGGTTAGCTATTCCCATCTTTGTCTGCACTCCTAAAAAAACCCCTTCATCGTAAGCCTCACATAGAATTTCTGAATAGAAACTGGATAGCACTGAGTTGTCCATGCAGATCCTACACCTAAACACAAATATGAAATTGTATTACAGAAACATACACTTTTTAATGCAGCATCATTTTTGCACAAGGGCATCTCTGGATGCAAGTCAAACCATGTTGTCTCCCTTTTTTTACAGTAAGTAATCCTACTGATTTTGGGGGGAGCAGAGGGCATGATATGTCTCTGTTCAGAAACAAGCAGTAAGTACTCAGATATTAGATCCAATGATTCCATAAGACTTCTGCATTTACTTGAGGGATGTTCTATCTTCTGGAATTGTCTTCCAAAGTTGATTAAAATTACAGGATAATATATTCAAGGAAGGCTAGGCATTCTTAAGTGCTACTAATGGCAGTTGGACCTCATGACAATTATGTCTCATGAATATCAGTCTCCAGAATCCAAAGAACCCTGCTAAGATGTGTGAGGATTTTTGTATACAGATCAAAACGTATATGTCACTTCCCCACACAAAGCTGTTCTTTTTTCATGAAAGGTAGCCATGAAGTTTCTGTGAGTTTGTGATTAAAATGGGAAATGTTTGCTGCTTTGGACTACATTTTCCAGAAATCCACAGCCAACATAGTTTTCTGTGTAAAGTGAGAGAGAAACATCAGTTCTACTCTCTGGTGATATTTTTCTGGTTAATTGACCAAATCTCTCCCATTTAAACTGAGGCTTTAGGACTGATATAGACTATCAGGTGATTTGGGTTATCTGATTTTACACCTATGATAATCCCAAAATACCTCTGTTCTATCCCCATGGTAGTGTCAGGTTAAGAAAGATTTAGGGAGGGAGGTCAAGAAAGATTCTGTGATGAAGAATCAGATCTCCATTTCATAGTGTTAAATCTGTACCATTGAAGGAGAACATCCAATTTCTTCTGTGACATAAAGACACCCTTCAAGGTCCTATAGGATTGCAGCATAAATATGATTTAAAAGAAAAATTTGTGGGTACAAATGTTGACAATTATTAACATCAATAAATTTTGGTTTTTTTTAAAAAAATAGAAAATGTATTTTTGCTGGAAAAAATAAGGCACCTATCCAGAGAGAGAGAGAGAGAGAGAGAGTAAGCCTCATGCTTATCCTCTCATTGTTGGGCTGAACTTATTAGTAGCTTAAGCTGGCCAGAAAACTGTGAGAGCTGAAAAGAACCTGGCAATTATAGCAAAGACAAATAAGCCCAAAGTTGCTTTTTGTTTTTAACACTAATTGGTTTTCCTTGTCAGAGCTGAATACAATAAATTCTGCCAACAAAAGCTATTAGTTGGAAGTTGGATTGTTTATTAAAAAGCTTATTGAGGAAAAGATGAGGAAAAGATAAGGAACCCACATCTTGTTGAGGGAGTATAAAACATGTGAAGACATTCACACAAACAAATTTGGTGGGAACACATTGGGAGCTAGTGCTGCAAAATGGTTATCATCTGAACATGCATTGTTCACATCTTATTGCACCTGTGAACACATTAAGTAATCCTGAGCAAGTGCCAGTCTCTCATCGCCAGCATAGGGGCTGCGGTGGCTCAGTGGTTAAGAAGCTCACTTTGTTAGCTGAAAGGCTGGCAAATCGGCAGTTCAAGACCCAGGTTCTGCATGACAGATTGAGCACCTGTCTCTGCCCCAGCTCTTGGAGACATGAAAGGAGCTTCATTTAGGCATTCCTTGAGCGGAGTTTCTTCTGCAAAAATCCTTTGAACCCAGAATAATTTCTGACATGAAATTATTATTATCACCATTATTCCAGAGGATACTTCACTCATTGTCAGTGGGGAATCCCTATGGCTGCTATCCTACACTCTGTCACACGTAAAAGTAGAGGTAAAGACTGGATTTGATCTTCCGCCCACCATTAGAAATCCTCACTGGGCCTCCTAAAGGACAGCTTTCAGGAATATGAAGGCATTTTGGAAAATGCTAAATGACTGGTGCCTCCCAGTTGCAGCTGCTGCTTCCAGATATACCCACAGATAGGTGGGATAGAATTGTGCAGAAGGAACAAGGAAAATTGAACTAAAGCCAGCATTGGCAACATTCACTCCAAGGTAGTTCTTGGGGTGAATGCTGCCAATGCCGGCTTTATACTAAGACTAACTATGTAAGGCAGGGGTGCCCAAACTTTTTGGGCTATGGACCAGTCATGTGGTTCAGGGGGACAGTCACTATGGCCTTGGGGCCATATCTGTCCCATGATAGCAATTCATCTGGCCCACAACACCCTCGTCACTCTTGGAAGCAGAAGTAAAATGCGCTCGTATGGGTGCCCATAGTTTGGGCATCCCTGATGTAAAGTTTTTAAGATATGAAGCACATTGAATGCTAAACCAGGCCCACACAACTCATCTCCCTTGTCACACCCAATGCATTTCATCATCTAGAAACTTGACAACCTCCTCTCTGTTTAGTCTCCCCACTTTTAAGCAGGAAACTGAGCCTGGAGGCTTCTTAAGCTCCTGGTGGGTTGGCGTGCAAGGTTGATAGCTCATGCATTTGGCTTGACATCAGTGCAAGCCCTTCCCTAAAGTATTACATAAACACTAAATATTAAATAGACTAAACACATAAACAGGTATGCACAAAAAACTCTATTAGTAAATGTTAATTAAGACTTTATTATCTGATTTGAGGCTCTTTCCTAAAAGTCAAATGTTTTTAGATTAAAAAGTGGATAACTTTGTTTTGATAATGTCAGAGTAGATAAAGTCCCTTTAACACTAAAGAGAATGATGGCTTTGCTTTTGTTAAAACCAGTGCATGCCTGATGCTGTGAAGAAACTCATGTGCTTGAGAAACCTGTCCTTGTTTTGCACATTTCTCCTCTGTAAACTTTCTTTTTGAGTTCAACCTTTTTTCCCATTTTCTTCCCCAAGCCTGGAATGAGCATGCCGAAGCATTTTATGTTGTATGTTTATGACTTTATCATTCTGAAATTGATGTTATTGCCATGATGATGATGATGATGATGATTTGTTAAATGATGATTTATTGATAACAGTAGGGGTGAAAGAATACAGCAGTTTCAGAAATCACAAAGATCACTTCTAAGAAGTTTTGGGGCATTAGTTATTTGTGCTCAGCTTAAAATACAACTTGTTGTTTGCCTTTAATTCTATTTAGCTCTATGATGCAAAAGGATATAGAAATATTTTCTGTAATGCCAAGAGGGATTTTTTAAAAAAAGAAAATAAATAAAAGTGGTGTTTCTGATGCTGTGGTTACTATACATGGGAAATGGTGAGGGTGGGTGAGGAGGGCATTTGTGTACCAGTCTGTCATGTATTCACTCATCTATACTTGCCAGCCCATTCAGTCATTCATTCATTTCCTAATGCATCGAGAAAGTCTTATGTCAGAAGACCTCATAAAAATGATAAGTGAAAGTCTAGATATCTATCAAAATGGAACATGATAAATTGATGGATGTTTACATGGAAGGATCGATCCATCAAAGAGACAGCATAGAGAGCAGTTATCTGCCAGATATAATGGACCTACAATGGAATAATGTATAATTAGCACAATGATAGCAATCTAAAGAAAGTTAGGTGTTCTTGAGTCCAAGTTCAATCACTGGTACTTAAGTGTATAATTAAGAATTTAAGTGCCTTTGATTTCAAAAGGATATCAGAGCAAAAAGCAATTTAGCCAGGAGTGGCAGAACAGTAGGGTGGAAGGAGAGATGAAAAGAGAATAGCAAAATATGTAGTACAATTTACATTTGAAATGGATTACTCTTTAATCTCATAGCTAGAAGCCATTAATTAAGCCATTAATACTACTGTGATATGCACAGTTGCTGGAGAATAGGTTACCATTGAACACAGTACATCTAATTAAACATATATAAAATTGTGTTGTCTTGATTAGAAAATGTCATTGATTCCACAAGTAAAAATAAGATAAATTTTATTCTCCTGTATAACTGATCAGCATGTATGTTTGCAACCTTGCCTTAGCTGATAAACATAAGTGAAAATAAACTGTTAATTTGGAGTCACAAGGGATTTGGGGCAACTCCATGCATATGTTTCTGCAAGAAGGAGGAGATAGGATATAATTCTGGTGGTGCAGTGGTTAAACTCCTGTACTGCAGCCAAAAGACTATGAGTTCGATACTGTCTAATTAACCTGTAACAATAATTTAGTGTCAGAAGTTATTCTGAGTTGAAAGGATTTTTGCTGGAGGAACTCTGCTCAGGGGATGCCCAAATGAGGCTCCTTTCATGTCTCTAAGATCTTTTCCCACCGAAGTGGTCCCTATTTATCTACTTGCAATTTCTTGCTTTTGAATTGCTAGGTTGGCAGGAGCAGGAACAGAGATGGGCACTCAATCCGTCATGCAGTACCTGGGTCTTGAACTACCGACTTGCTGGCCTTCCAGCTAACAAGTCGAGCTTCTTAACCACTGAGCCAACTCAGTCCCCTAATTAACCTATGAACCGGCCAGAGAGTGCACTAAGCACTGTGGGGGGTGGTATATAAGTGTAGTTGCTATTGATATAGAATTCTAGACATATAGCAGAGTAGCATTGTCTCTACTCAGTACTGTTCTTTTGGGGGCTGGGACATAGGGAAGAGAGAGAGATGGTAGAGGGGGGATAATATATCTGTAGAGTAAGGTGGATTGAAAGTTATAAGAAAATAGTTATGTGTTTCTCTATTTGGAAAGAGAGTTAAGAACTGCTGTTCGGGTTGCCTCTGCCAGCAAGCCCATGTGCAACATTAATCATTGCCTTTCTCAACAGAAGAGAAAGAATTAAGATGCAATATGGGCCAAGGTGGGATGGAAGAAATTGCAGGAAATTCCTGGCACTGCTGTTGACTCTTGTGAATTGCCCCAGGTCATTTACTTATGATGAAATGCCATGAAATGGCCAGCCAAGGACTGCCCATGTGGGCTCCGTATAGTTGTCCATAGAACCCAGACTCTGGGGGATTGCCCAGTTTTGAGTTATGAGAGAGGAACTGCAATATTATCTTGATACCAATCTGTTTTTTTCTTCCTCAACCTTAAAAATATGGCATGGAGGATGAAATAATTCAAAACATGTAGGTACATATGTTCCTTAGTAAAGTAAAACCTCACATAAAGAGCACCTCAGAGACTAACTTGCTTAAAGAGCAGAATTTTCTCTGAATGGTCACCTCACTTAACAACTAAAACCATCCAAAAACTCATTTAACAACTAAATAAGGGTTCGCAATCCCCCCCCCCCCGCCAGAAGTCACAATCAGTCACTTACATTGGTGTTTCGCTTAAAGAGCAAACTCGCTTAAAGAGCAATCCCGTGGAACGCATTATGCTCTTTAAGTGAGTTACCAATGTATTATGGGATAAAGCACTAAATCCAATTTATTTAATTTATTTAATTTCCTTCTATACCACCCTTCTGGGAAATATTTCTACTCTGGGCAGTTTACTTTGCTAAAAACAAAACATACAATTGATTTACAAGGGATTAGTTTGGATCCTTCAGCAGCTGTTGTTGTTGGTTGCCCTGGAATCAAAGGCCATATAACCTTGCTGTCCCTCAGCTGCCAGTTTGAGGATTCCCTATTCAGCAGTTTTAGATATAGAAAGCTGCTTA